>ML677342.1:17605492-17757258 GCA_007922305.1 Dermatemys mawii
TCGGATTATCTACATCTAAGGCCACAGCCTGGGTTTCACTAGTACAATCCAAGTAAACTGGGACCACTGACTGTACTTCTTCAGTGCTAGCACAAGTAGCAAGGGCCCTGTGCTTAAGCCTAAATCTGGATAGGCCATAACCAGGCTTTTTGACAAGGGAAAGTTTTCCCCAATGACACTGATATACAAGAGTGAGTATGTGAGGGGGGAAATTCAGTACAACCCAAGGTGTGAATTCAAACAGGTATAGTTATAGCAGTATAACTCCCCTGTGAAGACACACTTATTACAGTATGAGAGTGCCTTTTTTGTTTGTTTGAATTACACCCCTTCACAAATGACATAAGCTAAACTAAAACAAGCTACCCTTAAAGAGATAGAAATGTCCACACAACTTCAGCTAGGGGAATAGCGTAGTTGAAGTTGACGTACTTAGATTGACTTATTGCGGCATCTTCAGAACACTGAGTCAACTGCTGCTGCTCCCTCATTGACTTCGCCTGTGCCTCTCGCAGTGGTGGAATACCGAAGTCGACAGGAAAGCACTTGGGGATCGTTTTATCATGTCTAGTCTAGATGCAATAAATCGACCCCCCAGTAGATGGATCCAGCCAATCCAGAGAGTAGTGTAGACATACCCTCAGTGCCTTTTACACACTCCACATTTTCTCGGTGCTCTTTATAGGGCAACCACCCTGATCTCCTCCATGAGTAGTTCATTCTCTAATCAGCGTTGGCTATTCCCATGCATTGAAGGATGAGCCACCTGTTACACCCCATAACAGAAACCTCAGTGTAGTAGCAGACTGTCACACCTATGTTCCTATAAATAATTTCCCGGGACTATTTACAGGAGCAGGACTTCTGACCTATAGGAACAAAACAGATAGAGACAACACAATCCTAATCTATTTCACTTGCTCTGGTAAGCACCTCTATGGAAAGTCTGGTGTGAGACAACAGATACAGTTCTCCACTAGATTTTCATACACAGTTAGTTAATGACCTGTAACAATTTGAACTCTTGCAAAAGGATTTTCTTTCAAAACTGGTTTAACTAGTTATCTGTTTTCTTGGGAAAGTGAGTAATATCTGTTTTTGTTTGTAAAGGTGTTATCTCTGCTAGGTGTACAAAGAGTGTTTTGAGGATTGATTTACAAAGCCCAATCAGCCATTCTTTACAAATCCTGAATACTTTTCACCAGTGTTTTAAAATTAGAAAAGAATACTTATTGAGATTAAATAATACCTCTGAGACTATAGAAAATGTAATGTTTAGTCCATTTGCCAGTCTAGAGTAAGGAGACAACTTGGAAATGAAAAGTCTGTTAGTTAATTAAATAGTGAGACATTATAGGATTATCTTTGTTCACTGGCATATATTTTAAAACTACTCTTCCATCCAAAGAGAAGAAAAGTAATATTTGATATAACTGTGTAACAGGGTGGCTTATCCCTTTAAGGTCTAGTAGGCCTGGGTTCAATCAGCTCCACATATGCTATAATTAACTGGCTCCCCCAGTCTAAGGGAGCTGAACTAATTGGGGTCAGGTGACAAACACCTGGGCCTCATAAAAGGTGTGAGAAAATGCCATTTGGAGAAAGAACCACAGGGAGCAAGTTGGGCTCCTTTGGAAGACCCTGAAATATAGTCTAGAATGACTTCAGCAATACAGTCTGGGAGTTCATACTCTATCCAAGAGCAGGGAAGACTGAAAGCCAACTTATAGGGGACAAAACTGTGAGGGGACTCCAGAGAAGCAGCCTGGGAATCAAGCTCTATCCCAGAGCACAGACACAAACTGAGCCAGGTGGGTGGGTTGAAGACGGGCCCAAGTGAGGCTAGGGTGACCAGATGTCCCAATTTTATAGGGACAGTCCCGATTTTTGGATCTTTTTCTTATATAGGCTCCTATTACCCTTCAATCCCCTCCTGATTTTTCACATTTGCTGTCTTGTCACCCAAGTGGGGCAGAAGAACCATTTATTTGGATTTTAATTACACCAGAAGGTGACTGAACTCAGTGACCCAGACAGAGGGCTGAGCCATGGAAATCCTTGGGAGAGACAAAATATGCTACTGAGAGGAAACTGAAGTAGGAAGTGACGACAATGCCACATCTGACCACAGAGGGGGATACTACAGGGAAGGCATCCTATGACAACTCATCTTCAATCAGAAACAGTATTTTGTAAGTCTTGAAGGAAAAGCAGTTCTCAAAACTCAATCAATGGGTCATTCAAGAAGGCATTATTTATTAAACTAGGAGTCTACTCCACATTAGGTCATCCAAGAACTAGAAGTTTTATCTTTGCCATAGTAAATGAAAGAAGACCAAAGCAGCCCAATCCTGGAGAAGACTGAATTTTCTCACAAACAGAAGCCAGCAGACCATAATAAAACATCACAATACTCATTCCAACTCTATGCCACTCATGATCTGCCTTGCGGCAAAAAAAATAAAACACTGGGATTCAATAAATAACACTACCAAAACCAAAAGAGTTATGTCTAGCTTCTAAATATTCCAAACTAGCAAGCAGATAGTGTAACATAAAAATTGGTACTACTCACTTTAGTGCTCAAAATTTATCAGCTTTACAACAAAAAAAACTGTCAGAAAGTTTTATATCTTTACAATTGCCTCTTGCTCTCTGCAAACACTATTCCATTATATTTTTCTAGTACACAGCTGAATATAGCAGCTGTGAGACTAAGAAATGCCAGTAACCAATTAGGCTGGCATAAACTTTGTCTCGCATATAAAGTGAGATTCAATTTCAAATGCTGAAGCACAGCAGCCAAATGAATCTGCAGAGAGTTGCGGAAAGGCATCAGTCCTTGATTCGAAGTCCATTTTCTGGAGTCAGAGTATTTAAAATCTCAAATAAGGATTTTTATTAAAATGCATTTGACAGGGCAAAGATAGAAAAAAATTAGATACAGAATAATTTTCTACAACAAAGACATCTCCAAAAGGAAAAAAAAAAATGGAGCAGCTGTTCCTGATGCACTAGGATTTCAAACTCAATGTTTCTTCAATTTCTGTTTCCTATAATCACAGGATTGTGATTCACATTACAGCACAACAGCTTACCAGAAAGTCCCACTGCCACAGATATCAGTCTAACATAGAAAAGTTATTCAGAATGCCAGTATTACTTGTATAAAATAATTTATATTGCACAGCGTAAGGGAATGTTACTTCCCACAAGTTGGAGTACTTATACTACACCTCATAGCTATACATTGTGCATGGCATGTGGTTTTAAAATTACTAAAATGGTTAGCTTAGCTTTTAGCCACATTCTTCCAACACATGTTACTAACACCTTAGCTGTAAAAATGAAGAATGTCAGCCACACTCCCTTCATTTCCCAGACACAGTAAGGAAAGCCTGAAGACATGTGAGCAGATAAGGCAAGTGCAACATTCAGAGAATTTTTTTGGAGACTGGATAACAGTGCAGGAGAAAGTTTAGGAATAAGGAGAAACTGCAAAAACCCTTGGGCTACATTAAACATCCCAACTAATTCCTACATTCAGTCAGAGATACTGAGTAAGTGTGTGAACTGAACACAGCTTTTTACCCACATCTGGATTTGATTTTTTTACCCAAGAAACTCCTTAAATCTGCCCTAATTCTGGAGGAAATGACCCCATATAGGACCAACACTTTGGAATCTTTCTAAGAAATTTCAGTGTATTATGCAAGCTACCCACCAGCACTGAGTCAGCAATGATAGGACAAAAAACAGTCAAGATGGTTGGTTAAGAATAATTAGAATGTGTTAAGGCATTTTCCCCACAGGAAAATTTTAAGTTACTTCTTACTGTCCCAGCAGGCCCAAAGCTTAAGATAGGAAAAAGGAGTGCAGCCCTTCCCCAAAAACAAATGTTATAATGGTCTACAAGGGATATACTGTTTGTATTTTTCTCTCTGCAATCTGAAATCCTGACAAAGTACCGTGTTGTGGAGAAGCTTCTAAAAACCTAGGAATACCTCTGAAACAACAACACAGCCCCAAGTAACAACTGCAAAACGAATAAAACAATTTCTGTAATTGTTTTTACCCTTGCATTACTGATGCATGTATACTCTAAATCTTCCTGCACAGTTTTCCTCTGTGGCTAAACATTTAAACTGTAAACTTGATAAGACAAGTAATAAACCACTTTTGCTTGGATTTGTGCCTACAGGGCCACTATCAACCTGTTCAGATACCTGTTCAGATTAAGAGCTCACAAACCCAAAAACAGGGCCTAAATTTTAGTAGCTTTTAGCTTGCAGCCTAGTCTATTTTTTCCATTGTGCAATTTTATAGTCTAGTCATTCTTGTCACACCAACCTTAACAGGTCTTTTTCCTCCTTGATGTTGACACCCTTCAGATATTTGTAGATGCATGTATCTCTTATTCTTTCACTCTCCACCCTGAGCTATACATATTAAATTATCTTAATCATTCTTCATATTTTAATTGCTCCAAGCTCTTTTTGATTCTAGTTCTGTATATCCTTATCCTCCAAATCCCAGTGGATGAAATGGCAACAAAATAAATAAAATATTAATTTTAAAAACTATAAAAAATAACCCAACAGTTCAGAGCTGCTATTCATCTTTAGTCAAATTTTATGGTTCAAAAAAATAAAAACATTCTTTCAAAATAAAAAAAGACATGGTAAGAGCTAAATGGATTTAATTTCACCCACAAGCCACCTCTTCGTATGTATAGCTTCTCTTTCCCCACATACCTGTATCCTTTTCCCTCCTGTATTTCTCTTACACCCCTCATCTGCTGACATGCTTTGAGTAGCATTTATCTCAGCAATTAGGAAGAGGAAGACTTAGTGCTTCTGCAGCCACACCAACTCCATAATATGAGAGGGGAAGATCTTAATTTTCTGAAGGGAAGCTTCAGATCGGCTTTTTAGCCAGTGGCTGAGGATCTAGAGAGTAGCTTTCTAGCTGCTCCGCAACTAATAGTTTGATCTTGGGCTGAGCCAAAATCATCTACGCAGACAGGTTAAGCTACAGTGTGAGTTTTTCCATCAAGGAAAAAGAACTGGGAAGGGGGAGAGACCATAATTATGTAATCCCAGTGATCACAAAGGCGCTTTAAACCCATCATTAAAAATAGCTTCACACTAAATAAGCCTGTGGTATGAAAGTACTGAAGAAAACAAAATTTCTCTAAGGAAGAAGATTTCTATTTTTGACTTTCCAGAGCTATTTATAATCAAACCGTATAGAAAAGCAGCATAAATACCAGGAAAGGCTGCAAGTTACATCTTTAACTTTAAAGCCAATGTATAGCACAGTAAAAAACTAATTATTTTTAAGTCAGTGGCATATCATGTATAATTCTAATAAGTACAACACTCTTTGTCATGTCGTCTGCAGGGACTGAAACCAGAATGGCTAAATCCAAGAACATGAACCTTTACTATTCAAACTAAAGGATCATGTCCATTAGCTCAGGTGCAGTAGCAGCCGCAAAGCTCTTAATGTGGTCTAGCCACTAGTAGGAGGATAAAGATACATTGTGTCAGCATTGATTACCCAGGGATAAGGTAACTGAGTCAAGTTATTTGTTAGCACCTTTGAGCAGTCTTAAAACCAACCAGGCCTAGTCCACATTTAAAAATTAGATCAACCTAAACTACAAGACTCAGGGATGTGAATTTTTCTCACCCCTGACTACCCAGTTAAGCCATTCTAATCCCTAGTGTAGACATTGCTAGGTCAACAGTAGCATTCTTCCATTGATCTAACTACCGCCACTCAGAGAGGCGAATTAACTACAGTAACAGAACCACCCCTTCCATTGTTGTAGGAAGCATCTACACTACGGCTCTATAGAGGCACAGCTATCTACAGCTGCACCACTCTAGTGCCCAAAGCATAGACATGGCCTCCATCACAAAACATCTCTGTCACCAAAGAGAGGAGAGAAAGTGTGCTCTTACTTCAAGTTAGCCATAAGGGTCTGCAAAACTGCAGGATGACCCAAACTTAACACAATTATATAGGGTCATATACACTTTCAACCTTAATATGAAATTCTCAATGATATCACTAGAAGTTGCACATATAAAGAATATGATGCAAGAGATCTTGACAAATTGAGACCAGCAGCGCTCTTTCAAGGAGCAGCAATATCAAAATTCTGCAAAATCTATGATTTTAAAAAATTAAGTTTACAGTACTTATTGTTACAAAGATTACTCTCGCGTTTTTAAAGGTTAACATGTGTAATAACATCACTAGAAGTCTACAAACTGCCACACAAGATCAGATCAGTAGTCCATTTAGTCCAGTACCCTGTCTCTAAAAATGACCAGGACCAGATGCTTTAGACAAAAGTACAATAAACCCTGTAGTAGGCAGTTACAAAATAATATGCCCAAATGGAAAGTTTCTTCCTAAATTCCATCAGTTAGAGGCCAGCTTACGTCCTGCAGCCAATGATTTATATCCCTTCCAAGACTCTTCGAGGTGGGGGTTTTTGTGTGTGTGTTTCACTAACACTTAATATAAAACTCAATATTTCTTCCATCCATGTCAACATTCAATAGGTTTTTTTTAATCCTACAAAGCTCTTTGCCTCAATGATATCTTGTGGCAATGAGTTCCACAAGCTAATTGTGTATTGCTCACTCTCTTATCTGTTTTAAAATAGCAGTTTCAAAGAACGTCCTCTTGTTCTTGCTTTATGAAAAAAGGTGAATAGAAGTTCTTGATCCACTTTCTCCATATCATTCATAGATTCCAAGGCCAGAAGGGACCATCATCATCTTGTCTGACCTCCTGTATAACACAGGCCATAGAACTTCCCCAAAATAATTCCTAGAGGATATCTGTTAGAAGAAAATCCAATCTTGATTTTAAAATTATCAGTGATAGACTTCACTACAACACTCGGCAATTTGTTCCAATGGTGAGCTACCCTCACTGTAAAAAAATTATGCCTTATTTCCAGTCTGAATTTGTCTAGTTTCAACTTCAAACCATTGTATCACTTAGTACTTTCTCTGCTGAATTAAAGAACCCTTAAGAGCTGTCCCTTGGGTATGGAAAATCAGGGCGACCGCCCCACACCTGCACTTTGGGAGTCCCCATGCTTCAATAAAATCACAAGAGGCAGGCGGGGAGGTGAGGCGGGCGCAGAGCAGGGTGAGGAGGCAAACGGGGAGGCGAGCGGCAGATGGGCCTGGGGGGAGAGGAAAAGCCCCCTACCAGAACCTCCCCCTCCTCCCATCGCCTTCTGCCTGCCAGTGGGCTCTGGCAATCAGCACCTCCCGCTCCCTCTCAGCGCCTCCGCCTGCTGCGGATCAGATGTTTCGCTGCATCAGGAGGCACTGGGAGGGAGGGGAGAGAAGCAAGGGTGCAGCACATTCGGGGGGAAAGGGGTGTGGAACTGGGCAGGGCAGGAAGAGGCAGGGCGAGTGGGGGCATGGCCTAGGCAGAGCCAAGGAAGAGGGGAGAATATCCCCCTGCTGATTAGAAACTCAGCACTTATGTCCCTGGCCCCGTACCCACCCTTAGGGATGGCACTGGACCCCATTATCAAATATTTGTTCCCCACTTAGATATTTACAGAGTATAACCAATTCACCCCCTAGCCTTCTCTTTGTTAAGCTAAGTAGACTCAGACCTCAATCTATCACTGTAAGGCAAGCTTTCTAATCCTTCAGCTGTTCTTATGACTCCTCTCTGAACCGTCTGCAATTTATCATCCTTCTTGAACAGTGGGCATCTTGAATACTGTGTACTGTTCTGAAGTCACACCAGTGCCAAATACAGAGGGAAAATAACCCCTCTGCTCCTCCCTGAGGTTCCCCTGATTACGTATCCCTGGATTACATTAGCTATAAGAATGTAAGAAAGGCCATACTGGGGTCAAACCAAAGGTCCATCTAGCCCAGTATTCTGTCTTCCAACAGTAGACAATGCCAGGTGTCCCAGAGAGAATGAACAGAACAGATAATCATCAAGTAATCCATCCCCTGATGTTTTGGTGACTTCACATTGGGAGTTCAAGTTCAGCTGATTATCCACCATGACACCCAGATCTTTTTCAGAGTCACTGCTTCTGAGGATAGAACCCCCAATCCTGTAAGTGTGACTTATATTCTTGTTCCTAGATGAATATATTTACATTTAGCCATATTCAGACACATACTGTTCAACCAGGGGTCTCAAACTCAAATGACCACAGGGGCCGCATGAGGACTAGATCATTGGCTCAAGGGCCGCATCACTTACACACACTCCTCGCTGCCCCTGGCCCCATCCCATCACTTCCATGAGGTCCCACCCCTGCCCCATCTCCTCCCCTGAGTGCACAGCTCCCTGCTCCTCCCCACTCCCTCCTGGAAAGTGCTCAGCACCTGGAGGTAGGCAGGGAGGAGGCAGGGGGCACAGGGAGCTTGGAGGCTGCAGAAAATTAAGTGGGGGGAGAGAAGGGGCATGGTGAGGTTGTTTGGCCACAGAAAATAACCCCGCGGGTCACATGTTTGAGACCCCTACCGCCTTAGGTGAACTACTCCATCACCTAACAAATCTAAGCATCATACTCAGCCTCAGTGTTACACATACAACGATACAAAAGTACAGTAAAAAGTATTTTTCATGATGCATCGAGTCGTAGTGCCAACGCACGTTATACTCCTTGGGAACAGCAATCGTTTGCCGACAAATAAGGCATTGAATTTTATCTTTTAACTCTGTGAAAAAACATAAATTCTCCCATTTGTCTCAGAAAACTCTCTTCTCTTCCATGAATGTTCTTTTTTTTAGATGAAGTCATTTCCAAGCAGTTTTAATAAAATATATTCACTTAATAATGCACCTCACTCAAAGGACCAAACAGGAACTTAGATTTACTTCTGTTAAAGCACCCTCCTGGACTGGGCTGCACTCACACTCCACTCTTGCTCCGCCTCTTCCAACCCCTTCCCTGTCCCCTTCAAACCCCTTCCACAAAGTTCCCACCCCAACTCTGCCCCCTCTCCTCCCCAAGTTCAACCCCTTCATCAAAGTTCTCACCCCAACTCCGCCCCCTCCCCGCCCCAGTCCAACCCTTTCCCCAAATTCCCGCCCCTTTCTCCCCCTCCTCCCCTGTCCACGAAGCTTCCTGCTCCTGGCCCCTCCCTCCCAGAAACGGCTAAGCCACCAGAGAATTGCCTGGCAGTAAGCGGAGCAGCAGGAAGAAGCGCACAGGTGAGAAGCACGAAAGGGAGCGGGGGGCCCATGGGGAGCTTGGCGGTGGAGGGGCAGGGAGAGCATCACAGGCCACAGGGAAGGGCTTGGTGGGCCACATGCAGCCCGCGGGCCGCATGTTTCAGACCCCTGTGTTAAACTGTGCCTAGTTTACCAAGTGATCCAGATCACTCTGGATCAGTCCTCTTCATTATTTACCACTCCCCAATGTTTGGGTCATTTGCAAACTTTATCGGTGAGGATTTTATGTTTTCTTCCAAGTCATGAATAAAAACATCACACAGCGTAGGGCTAAGAACTGATTCATGCAGGACCCTGCTGGAAACATACCCACTCGAGTACAATTCCCTGTTTCTGATTATGTTTTGAGAACTATCAGTTAGCCAGTTTTTAATCTATTTAATGTACGCTATGTTAATTTTATATTGTTCTAGTTTTTTAATCAAAATGTCGTGCAGTACCAAGTACACAGTACCTAACACAAGTCTCAGTATATCACCTCAACACTATTAACTTTATCGAACTTGAAAACCTCAAAAAATCAAGTTAGTCTGAAAGGATCTACTTTCCAAAAACCCATGTTAATTTGTATTGATTACATTACCTTCCTTTAATATTTATTAATCTAGTCTTGTAACAGCCACTTCATTAACTTGCCTGGGATCAATGTCAGGTTGACGGGACTACAAATACCAGGTGAGCCCATTTACACTTTTTATAAACTGGCACAACATTAGTTGTCTTCCAGTCTTCTCAAACTTTCCTAGTGCTCCAAGTCTTATTGAAAATCATCATTAACAGTTCAGTAAGCTCCTTAGCTAGGTCATTATTGTGTCACCTCTTATTCATCCCCAAAGGTAAACACTCCCAGGCTTTACATTCTCTTTATATTAAAGTTTTTCTATGCTTTTATTCATTCTTCCCATCCACTTGTGAGGCCACTCTATTTCTACTACATCATTTTTGAAATAGTGAGCAGCACTGAACAGAGTATTCCACATGGATGGAAAATACCAATTTGTACAATGGTATTATAATAAATTCAGTGCTCTTTCCCATATTATTCCAAGCCTGCAGAGACACAGCTCTAGTACTGTTTGGGAAAGGAGAGAAAAAAGTGGGGTGAAGAAGCTACTGCTCTAAGGACTGGACTGGACAGGGTGCTTCATGGGGAAAGGAGAGGGATTCCAGTCACCCCAGGAAAGGGATGCCAGGCATGGGGTAAGCTTTGCCTATCTCACCAAAAGATTGTATTCATAGAAGGAAAGACAACATAAGATGATTTATTATGGAGAAGAGTTAGCATAAATTGATTTATTGAGAGTGGCCATCAGCAGCTGTAAAATGGAACCATCATTAATTGATTTGGAGTAGTTTGTATTTATATAAAATACATATATATTAGTGGTGGGCAGTTATTACTCAGATGTATTACTCATGCAGGAAACAGAATGCCACTAGCCGTCACCTTCAGGCCCCCCAATACATCATCAAGCATCTACAACCTATCCGGAAGGACCATCCCTCACTCTCAAAGACCTTGGAAGATAGGCCAGTCCTCACTTACAAACAGCCTCCCAACCTGAAGCAAATACTCACTAGCAACCACACAAAAAACACACTAACCCAAGAACCTATCCTTGCAACAAAGTCCATCGCCAAATCTATCCACATATCTTTTCAAGTGACACCATCATAGGATCTAATCACATCAGCCACACCCTCAGGGGTTCATTCACCTGCACATCTACCAATGTGATATATGCCATCATGTGCCATGAATGCCCCTCTACCACATACACTGGCCAAACCAGAGAGTCTCTACGCAAAAGAATAAATGGACACAAATCAGACGTCAAGAATTATAGAATTCAAAAAACAGTCAGAGAACACTTCAACCTTCCTGGACACTCAATTATAGACCTAAAAGTGGCAATTCTTCAACAAAAACTTCAAAAACAGACTTCAGTGAGAAACTGCAGAACTGGAAATGATTTGCAAATTGAAGATCATCAAGTTAGACTTGAATAAAGACTGGGAGTGGATGGGTCATTACACAAACTAAAAATTATTTCCTCATACTAATTTTCCCCCCTACTGTTAACTCACACCTTCTTGTCAACTATTTGAAATGGGCCTCCTGATAAAAAGAACTTGTAGTGATATTCTCCTGCTGATAATAGCCCACCTTATTTGATTTGTCTCATTAGAGTTGGTATGACAACCTCCATCTTTTCATGTTCTCTGTATGTATATATCTTCCTACTGTATTTTCCACCCCATGCATCTGATGAAGTGGGTTTTAGTCCATGAAAGCTTATGCCCAAATGTTAGTTTCTAAAGAGCCACGAGTACTCCTCATTCTTTAAACTATGTTAAGTTACTCAAGTGATTGAGGATTTGCTTGTCATTGGGGTTAACAGATGCTCTTTTCCAGCTACATGTTCATTATTTTGAAACATGAACACTAACTTAAAAGATAATAGATGCTTTTTAAGTAACTGAATTAGTTGGCTGATTACTTCTGTTTCATTCTAAATGAAGGGAACTAGTTCTTCTCTACAATTATAATTCAAGATACCAACATGGCATTTGTTCCAATGCTCATCTGAAGAAACCAACATTTCCCTGTGAAAAGTACTATAATGTCTGTTCTTGAAAATACTGAGTTTCATCCAAAAGCTGTCATGATATTTTGGCTACTGATTCCAATTATACTTATTTTCCATTTATGTTCTACAATAGACCACTGTTGGAACTTTAAATCCTAATCAAAATGAAAAGCACAATCATTTATCTTACTGGAGTAGTCTGATGCCCTTGCTCTCAAGTGTATTATTCCATCATTATACTTATTTTTTGTTGCAACATGCAAGAGCATCAAGTGCTCTACATGAATCAAAATCAAGGTGTTTTATAGAAAATTGCTATTCCTTACAATAATTATAAAATTGTAGACTTTTCTTTTTTTAAAAAAAAGGGGGGCTTCAAGTGTTACAATTTTAATGCAGCTCTATGCACAGAGAAACATTTAAAATGACTAGTGGACAAACTGGAGACTCTGCCTACCCTTTGGTGTCACCCTAGAAACTGATCAAAACCTTGTTGTCTGATCCTAAAGAATATTCAGGTAAACAAACAGGTAAATAAGCAGCTACTTGATTTTTAGAGATCATACTTACCGCTCAAATTCGTGTTTTGTTTTAGAAAGAGTATGTGTTCACTTGGAGTTAGCCTGGTCTCTTACCTGAACATTGCCCTAACCCAGAGGTAGGCAACCTATGGCACGCATGCCACCAAGCTGATTTTCAGTGGCACTCACCCTGCCCGGATACTGGCCAACAGTTTGGGGTGCCCTGCATTTTAAATTTAATTTTAAATGAAGCTTCTTAAACATTTTAAAAACTTTATTTACTTTACATACAACAATGTTTAGTTATATATTATAGACTTACAGAAAGAGACCTTCTAAAAATATTAAAATGCATTACTGGTACATGAAACCTTAAATAAGAATGAATAAATGAAGACTTGGCCCACCACTTCTGAAAGGTTGCCGACCCCTGCCCTAACCTCACTCAGACTGCTAATCTGTTCCTTTTGCACGGAGACATAGGTTAAAGCACTCCAGTGCTGACAGTCTTCTATTGTCTTCCCACAGTTCCCCCATGTGCCCAGAAGAACAGTTTTTCCTCAATTTGCTGGGAAATAATCACAGTGGGAGCAAAAATAAAAATGAGATATGCCCCAGAAGTTCTAGTAGCACATAAGGTTGTGCAACACCAGTGAGGACACATAATTTGGGTATGGATTCACAGCATGGCTGCTAACACCTTGTTGGGCTAACCCACGTGCAGATCACCCACATTTTTTCTGTGTATATGAAGAAATACCCAAAATGTTTTACAGAAATCAAATACTTTTATTGGAATATATGTAATCATTACATATTTCGCTGCATCACTTAAACTAATTATTAATAAGGGTATTATATACAAGACTTAAGTGTTCTCATTTCTGGTGTTGAGCGACCAGAAAGAGTCAGGAAAACAATTATTGTATAAGGCAAATTTTGCAAATTTGAGAAAGACACACAATCCCCAATTATAGTTACTGGAAGCTCGCAGAACTTTCAGTGAAATCATTTGACAAGCACAATGAAGTATTAAAAAAAACAGTGTCTATAAAAAAAATCTGCAATCGGTTACACACAATCAATGAAAAGCTATCCAGTTCTTTGTGTCACATACAAGTCATTATTCGCAAAGTGGGATGTTATGTATAATGAGTGATGGCAGTCTTAATGACATAACAAAAATGCAGTGTTTAAGAACATTCAATCTAGAGAGTGGGAAGGAAAGGTAGTTAACAGCGCACCCTCATGCAGCTTATATGTTGCCTCTTACTCTAGCCATACTCTAGTTTCAGCACTCTGGATCTCCAGGTTTTTCTCAGCTGCTGCACAAGCATCCGAACTTCCCCAGAATGGTTCGGAATATTCACACCGTTGGAGAATAAACTGATTTTCCAGAGACAATCTCAACAGGACTCCACCCCATGGGACTTCCGTTCTCAGCTGGTCTCGGGGATGTGCTGACGTATCCCCATTCAAATGACCAAACTGAAAGTATGAGAGGCCTGCCCATTCATTCAGACACCAAAATCCCTATCCAGCCCCTGCCCATAAGCCTCCATCCAAACAATATACCCATCACACAAGGGATATCATCCCAAAACTGGTCTCATAACTTCACGTCCATCCCCAGAAACCACTGCAAATGCTACTAAGCAGCATGAAGGGAAACACTGGATCAGCAACAGAGAGGTCTAAATACAGAGCAGAGTGTTTACATTGCAAAGAGGCACAGAATAGCCAAAAGAGCTTCAGGTTTTTTGTTCTATAATGATGGAGGGAGGGAGTGTCCCAAGCCATCTCTCTGGCACTGCACGTTACCATACACTGGAAGTACAGCGAATCACAGCTTGGGTTTCAATAGGACTGAGAAGTTATTGCCCTACATGAGAAAACCGTTCACCCCGTCCGCTCCTTCCCCCAGCCCATCTCTCAACCCACCCACCCCCCCCCCCCGCCCAACTTCCCTCTTTGGGGTCTCCCCTCCCCCAAGTTATCCACCGCCTCACCCCAGACAGACCTTGCCCATTTTCATTTTTGCCTTCCCTTCCCCTCCCCCCATCAACCCATATCTCCCCCTTCTCCCTCGCCTAACTCATCCCCTCCCGCCCTTGCTCAGCCCACCCTCCGAGTCAGATCGTCTCCCCTCGCCAGCCCCTCCCCTCCTCCCAGCATTGCAGCAGCCTCCCTGTCTCCAGCGACGGCGGCTTACGCCCGTGTCCTCGCGCCGCCGCCGCCCCCCCCCACCCCCGCCCAGCGCACCCGGGCAACGACAGCAACGTTCCCTAACAACCGCAGCAAACAGCAGGCCCGGCCCCTCCCCGGGCCCCGCGCGCACAATGGGCCCCGCGCGCAGCCCCCTGGCTCGCGCAGGAGACGGCGGGGGCCGGGGGCTGCGGCCGTTCAGCCTCCTCCCCTTCGCTCACCATCGCTGCGCTTGATCTCCACATAGATCCCGATCTGGATCTTGCCGAAGTTGGCCGCTGCCATCGCTTCATTGGGCAGCCGGGGTCCGAGGCGCAGCCGGCCGGAGGCGGGGAGGCCACAGGGCAGCAGCGGCGGCTCCGGGGGAGGGGAGAAAAGGCGCCGGCCGGATACAAGAGGCGCTGGGAGCCGCTGCGCCTGCGCACTTCATGGAGGCGTCACTCGGCGGGACCGGCTTAAGGGATGGGAGGGGAAAGTGGCACCTCCGGCTTGGCCTGCGCCTGCCGTCTCCTCCCCCGGCGGGAGAGGGCGCTCGGCTCGGTGGCGTGGCCTGGCCGGTCCTCGCCGCCTCCGCCGCCCGTCAGGAGCTCTGCCCGGGAGCGCTGGCGGAGATGTGGCGGCGAACGCGGCCATGGCCCTGCCTCCGGCAAAGCTCCGCTGGCACCCGCCCCGCCGATTCGATTTCTCCTCCCCTGAACCCCCGCCTCACGCGTCCCGCGCTCCCCCTCCGGTGCCGCCGCCCTGCTCCAAGGCGCCTCGCGCTGATCCCGCGGCCACCCTGTTAAAAAGTGCACCTCGCACTGGTCAACCCTCCCTCCCTCCCATCCCAGGGTGACCCCCTCGAGCACGGCGGTAAAGACTGCCCGTTAAAATCTGCACCTCTCTCTTATCCTTCCCTCCTCCAGCTCAGTATTCCCCTGTTCGAAACCTACCTCTCCCCATAATACACAATCAGCAACTCAAGTCCCTCCTGTAAAACCACAGCTCAGGTTTATCCTCATCCCTGGCAAGGCCACTGTGAGTAAATCCATGCCCTAGATTTGTGCCTCCACCACCTCCTCCTGTCCCCTGCTTCACAAGTCACCACCTCAGCTGTACCCACACAGGACTCAGACCCCCTGGGCAAAGCAGCCCTGTTAAAACCTGGCTTTATGTTCTCCTGACAACTTCTCAAGTGCTGAGCAAAACCATCTCCTTACCAAATGTACCACCTCTCATTGATTTATCCTCAGCTGCCAGTGATTCCTCCAGCCAGACCAAAGCCATTTTATTAACAATATCCATCCTACTAGCTTCAGCTCACAAATGAATCCCCTAACCTGTTAAAACAATCCTATAAAAATACTTCATATTCATCCTTTTTTCATGATGATTCCCCTGCTTCTGGTGAGTCTCCCCCATTAAAAATGTACCTTGAATTTATCCCTCTGGACATCTTCAGACTATGCCAAAGCCCCCTATTTAAAATTCGAGTGGCACCTTAAAGACTAACAGATTTATTTGAGCATAAGCTTTTGTGATTAAAAAAACACTTCTTCACATGCACAGAGTGAAAATTACAGAAGCAGGCATTGTTATACTGACACATGACACAAGTGGAGAACCAGTGTTTATAGAGCCAATTCAATCAGGGTGGATGTAGTTACTCCCATTAATACTACAAGACAGGGCAAACGAAAAATAACAGAATACCACTGGCCATCACATACAGCCCCAGCTAAAACCTCTCTAGCACAATATCTACAACCTATCCTGAAAAATGATCCCTCACTCTCACAGGTCTTGGGAGGCAGGCCAGTCCTCACTTACAGACAGCTCCCCAAACTGAAGCAAATACTTCTTAGAAGGACAAGTGACGTTCAGCCACCGGAGATTGATTAATAGCACACGCTACATCACAGAAACACTAACCCAGGAACCAATCCCTGTAGCAAACCTTGTTGCCTACTCTGTCCCCATATCTACTCTAGTGACACCATCAGCCACAACATCGCAGGCTCATTCACCTGCATCTCTGCTAATGTTATATATGCCATTATGTGCCAGCAATGCCCCTCTGCCATGTACATTGACCAGACCAGACAGTCACTATGTAAAAGAATAAATGGACACAAATTGGACATCAAGAATGGTAACATACAAAAGCCAGTAGAAGAACACCTCAATCTTCATGGACATTCTATAAAAGATTTAAAAGTAGCTATACCTGAACAAAAAAAACTTCAGAAACAGACTTCAAAGAGAAACTGCAACACAAAAATTCATTTGCAAATTTAACACCATTAATTTGGGCCAGAATAGGGACTGGGAGTGGCTGGCTCATTACAAAAGCAGCTTTGCCTCTCCTGGAATTGACACCTCCTCCTCAGTTATTGGGAGCGGACTATATCCACCCTGATCAAATTAGCCCTGTCAACACTGGTTCTCCACTTGTGAGGTAACTCCCTTCTCTCCATGTGTCAGTATATAATGCCTGCATCTGTAATTTTCACTTCATACATCTGAAGAAGTGCTTTTTTACCAGAGAAAGTTTATGCCCAAATAAATCTGTTAGTCTTTTAGGTGCCACCAGACTCTTCGTGTTTTTTTGGATTCAGACTAACACGGCTATCCCCTGCTATTTAAAATTGGTATTCACATTTATTCCTCCTCCACCCCACCCCCACCAGTGATGTCCCCCACTGAAGCAAAGTATCTCAGTAAAAAGTGGCACTCTTCCTCTCCCCTCAATACACAGACACAAAGACTTACTCTCCAGTAAAGCCAGTCCATTAAAAATCTGCAGCTCACTTTAAGCTCCATTCTATTACCCCAGCAAAGTCACTGTTAAACATCAGCACCTCAACTTTATTTCCCCCACATAAATTTTGACAGCCCTCCCATTCTAACATAGTCAATCCATTAGCTATGCATGCCTCAGATTTAGCTCCACCCCATCTCCGAAGAAGCCTCCCCCACTCTGTCAAAGTAGATGTAAAAACTGGCACCTCCAATTTATTCTCACTATGCAACTCCCTGAATCTAGCAAAGTGTCTCACTAAAATTTGGTACCTTATGGTTCTTTCCATCAGTGAGTCATTTCTAGCACTACTTGAAACATATATATGTATACATGCTATTTTAAAGCACCTTACAAAGGTGATAAGTACCTTCCCCATTTTACAGATGAGGAAAATTAGAGAGTAAGTGATTTGCCCAAGGTCACATATTCGGCCAGAAGCAATGCTGAACCAAAAACTCAGGCTCCTATTGCAGTTAAAGAAGTATGGGCTGGATGAATGGACCATAAGATTGATAGAAAGCTGGCTGGATCATTGGGCTCAATGGGTAGTGATCAATGGCTCCATGTCTAGCTGGCAGCCGGTATCAAGCGGAGTGCCCTAAGGGTCAGTCCTGGGGCTGGTTTTGTTCAATATCTTTATCATTGATCTGGAGGATGGCATGGACTGCACCCTCAGCAAGCGCAGATGACACTAAACTGGGAGGAGTGGTAGATACACTGGAGGATAGGGATAGGATACAGGGGGACCTATACAAAGTAGGGGATTGGGCGAAAAGAAATCTAATGAGGTTCAACAAGGACAAGTGCAGAGTCCTGCACTTAGGATGGAAGAATCCCATGCACTGCTACAGACTAGGGACTGAATGGCTGGGCAGCAGTTCTGCAGAAAAGGACCTAGAGGTTACAGGGAACGAGAAGCTGGACCAGAGTCAACAGTGTGCCCTTATTGCCAAGAAGGCTAAAGGCATTTTGGGCTGTATAAGTAGGGGCATTGCCAGCAGATCGAGGGACATGACCATTCCCCTCTATTCGACATTGGTGAGGCCTCATCTGGAGTATTGTGTCCAGTTTTGGGGCCCACACTACAAAAAAAATGTGGAAAAATTGTAAAGCGTACAGAGGAGGGCAACAAAAATAATTAGGGGGCTGGAGCACATTACTTATGACCTATGAGGAGAGGCTGAGGGAACTGGAATTATTTAGTCTGCAGAAGAGAAGAATAAGAGGGGATTTGATAGCTGCTTTCAACTACCTGAAAGGGGGTTCCAAAGAGGATGGCTCTAGACTGTTCTCAGTGGTAGCAGATCACAAAACAAGGAGTAATGGTCTCAAATTGCAGTGGGGGAGGTTTAGGTTGGATATTAGGAAAAATGTTTTTACTAGGAGGGTGGTGAAACACTGGAATGGGTTACCTAGGGAGGTGGTGGAATCTCCTTCCTTAGAGGTTTTTAAGGTCAGGCTTAACAAAACCCTGGCTGGGATGATTTAGTTGGGGTTGGTCCTGCTTTGAGCAAGGGGTTGGACTAGATGACCTCCTGAGGTCCCTTCTAACCCTGACATTCTGTAAGTCTATGATTCTTCCCTCTTCTCTAAACACTTGACTATGCCGTTGGAGGTCTTTATATGTCATTGAGAAACTAAAGATAACAAACCAATTTTTTTCCTTTGATGGGGAGGAGTATTGGTACAGGAATGCTCCATATTTATGTGTATGTAAATATGTAACTAATAGGTAAGGTACCAATAGCTTAGGCCCAAGAATATGTAGTACAGTTTCTGAGCTTCATGGGATCAATAAAACTCATTGTGTGCTTCAGAGACCGTCTTCTAGCTGCTTTTTTCATCAGTGCTTAAGCAGCGAAACCACCCTTTAAAGGTGACCTGCATATTTAAAAATGGGGCCTTTTACGCCTCTGTATACTGTTGAAAGGTCAGTGATTCTTCCACCCTCCAACCTAAAAAAAGGTTTGTTTCTCTGCTTGTTTTTTTACATAAGAAATGTAGGTTTTATTCATCCTGTTTCTATTTGTGGAAGACATTCTCAACTGGAGATATAGTAGTAGTATAGTAGATAGAGTTGCCATCAAAGGTATCAAGGGGAATGGATTTATAAAACTGCTAACAATACCTTAGTGTTTTTGTTAATACCTAAATAACTCAAACACGTGACAAATCAGTGGGAGGAAATATCTCTTGTTAAGGATTCAATATTTTTGCCCCTTTAGTTAACAATTCAGAAAGTACCCACTCCAGTTCTTTGATTTTCTGAGATCACCACTAAAAGAAATCAAGACTTGATATTCCTAATATATATTAAAGCAGAAAATGTGAATTAACAAATCTTTCAAGCCTTCATCAAACTTAATAAAGAAGGATTTTTTTCTTTTGTACGCTATCTTTAAATCTGAGATTGCATCACTTCTGTTATGCTGTATATATTTTGTAAAGTACTTCAGGATGAAGTACTGCTGAAAAGGATCTGGGAGTTATAGTACATCACTGATTGAATATGTGCCAACAATATGATGTAGTTGCAAAAAAAAAGTGTAATATTCTGGATGTAGTAATAAGAGTATTGTATATAAGACATAGGAGATAGCTTCTGGTGAGGGCTCCGCTGGAGTACAGTGTCAAGTTCTAGACAACACACTTCAGGAAAATGTGAACAAATTGGACAGCTTTCAGAGGAGAGCAACAAAAATGAAAAAAAAGGGTTTAGAAAACTTGATCTATGAGAAAAGGTAAAAAAAAAAAACTAGCCATATTTAGTCTTGAGAAAAGAAGACTGAGGCAGGACTGGATAACAATCTTCAAATATGTTACAGGATGTTATTATGAGGATGGTGGTCAATTGTTGTCCATGTACCCTGAAGGTAGGACAAGAAGTAATAAGTTCAGTCTGCAGCAAGGGAGATTTAGTTTAGACAGTAGGAAAAACTTTCTAATTGTTAAGCACTGGAATAGGCTGCCATGGAGTTTGTGGAATCCCCTTCAGTGGAGGTTTTAAAGAACAGGTTAGACAAACAGATGTCAGGGATGGTGGAGATATATTCAATGCATGGGGCTGGACTAGATGACCTATAGAAATCTCTCCCAGTGCTAAATTTCTATTATTCTATGCTATATAAAAATAATACAATGTTATATAAACTCTTTTTCAATAAGGCTGGTAGAAATAATCCTTTCAGGTTTAAATATCCATTGCTTAATCTCAGTTTGATAGGTATATTTTGTGGTCAAATTGACAAAACACGTTTAGATGTTTTGAATTGTATATAAATACAAAAATGAAAATATGTGAATTTAAGATCCTTTTTCTTATTCTCAAATAATTAAAAAGCAGCTTTGTTTTAAAAACCCAAACAAGGCATAATATTAATTCTCATTCAGAACCAATTGTTTTGCCTATTAATTTTAAGAAATGTTTTACTGAAAAATTTGAAAGGCAAGTTACAGGTAAGCAAAGAGATAATCTGTGTCTGGGTATTGATTCTGCAAACACACACAAGCTTAATTTTACACACAAGTAACCCCACAGAAGTAAACAGGATGACTTGTGCATAAAGTTAAGTACATGCACAGGGATAGCTGAACTTGGGCCTTGATTAAAACAAAACACAGTAAAACAAAATTCAAAAACATGTAATTGTAGACTCAGTCAGGAAATATGTGAAGCAGTTTAGTCCCAGTCCAGCAAAACACTTAAGCATGTGCTTAACTTGAAGAACATGACTAGCCCATTGAAGTTAGCACCTTGGAAGTTCACCAAGTTACAAATGAGATATTGCCATCACCACACAGTATATATGAAGATATAAGCAAATCAAAGTCCTTGCATGTCTGAGAAGAATGTATAGTAGTAATACTAAAATATCAATTCAAATGTCTTTTAAGTATGACAGAGCCATCATGCAAATAAAGTTGCCTAGCAGTTTTCTAAGTGAGGGTTGATTTTTCATTGGCACAACACCTAAAATTATATTCCAAAGGACACAATAGCCTTTTTCCTTATTGTGAGTATATGTCCCTCTTTCAACAATTTACGTTAACAATAGATGTTCAATCCAATGTTAATAGTAAAGGAATGCTGTGAGATCCACAACCACATTATGCATTTTTAATTAAAGTACAGGAAAAACTAATTACATGGTCAGTTGCATTTGGATGGCTGTTAACATGGGAAACTCTCCTTGGGCACATTAATGAGAAAGTACATTCAGAATTTGTATGATTTTTGCAATGTTTGCAAAACTTTCAAAATAGTACATTTCAATTCTTAGACCATAACACATGCTAGAAGTCTAAATAATAAGATAGGTGAACTAAAGTGCCTCATATTAAATGAGTATATTGATATAATAGGCATCACAGAAACTTGGTGGAATGAGGATAATCAGTGGGACACAGTAATACCAGGGTACAAAATATATCAGAAGGACAGAACAGGTCATGCTGGAGGGAGAGTGGCAGTATATGTGAAAGAAAGTGTAGAATCAAATGAAGTAAAAATCTTAAATGAACCACATTGTGCCACAGAATCTTTATGGATAGTAATTCCATGCTCTAAGAAGAGAATATAGCAGTAGGGATCTATTATCAACCACCTCACCAGGATGGTGATAGTGACTGTGAAATACTCAGGGAGATTAGAGAAGTTATAAAAATAAAAAACTCAGTAATAATGGGGGATTTCAACTATCCTCATATTGACTGGGTACATGTCACCTCAGGACAGAGTGCAGAGATAAAGTTTCTTGACACCTGAAATGACTGCTTCTTGGAACCCAGAAGAGGAGAGGATTAAATCAAAGAATTACCTAAGTGGAGCAGAGGATCTGGTCCAAGAGGTGAATATAGCTGGACTGCTTGGAAATAGTGACCATAATACAATTAAATTTAATATCCCTAAAGAAGAGAAAATATCACAGCAGACCATGTAGCATTTAATTTCAGAAAGGGGCACAATACAAAAATGAGAGAGTGAAACAAAAATTAAAAGGTACAGCTCAGGAAGTGAAATCCCTGCAAGCTGCATGGAAACTTTTTAAAGACACCATAATAGAGGCTCAACTTAATGTATACCACAAATTAAAAAATATACTAAGAGAACCAAAAAAGTGCCACAGTGGCTAAACAACAAAGTAAAAGAAGCAGTGAAAGGCAAAAAGGAATCCTTTAAAAAGTAGAAGTTAAATCCTAGTGAGAAAAATAGAAAGGAATATAAAAGCTGACAAATGAAGTGTAAAAATATAACTAGGAAGGCCAAAAAAGGATTTGAAGAACAGGTAGCCAAAGTCTCAAAAAGTAATAGCAAAAAAAAAATGTAAGTGCATCAGAAGCAGGAAGCCTGCTCAACAATCAGTGCGGTCACTGGTTGATCGAGATGCTGAAGAAGCACTCAAGGACACTAAGGCCATTGCAGAGAAACGAAGTGAATTGTCTGCATTGGTCTTCACAGCTGAGGATGAGAGAGAACTAATTTCAGAACTACTGATTGTTGTCTGTAACCTATCATTTAAATCAGCTCTGTACCAAATGACTGGAGGATAGCTAATGTGACGCCAGTTTTTAAGAGTAGCTCCAGAGGTGCAATTATAGGCTGGTAAGCCTGACTTACTAGTTGAAACTATAGTAAAGAACAAAATTGTCAGACACATAGATGAACATGATTTGTTGGGGAAGAATGAACATGGTTTTTATAAAGAGAAATCATTCCTCACCAATCGACGGGAATTATTTGAGGGGCTCAACAAGCAGGTGGACAAGGGGGATCCAGTGGATATAGTGTACTTAGATTTTCAGAAAGCCTTTGACAAGGTCCCTCACCAAAGGCTCTTAAACAAAGTAGGCTGTCATGCGATAAGAGAGAAGGGTCCTCTCATGGACTGGTAATTGGTTAAAAGATAAGAAACAAAGGATAGGAATAAATGGTCAGTTTTCAGAATGGAGAGAGGTAAATAGTGGTGTTCCCCAGGGGTCTGTACTAGGAACAGTCAGAGGTGCTGACTCTGTGGGTGGTCTGAGCTGGGAGCATCCATGGGGAAAAACTGGTGGGTGCAGAGCACCCACCAGCAGCTCCCTGCCCCCTCCAGCTCACCTCTGCTCCACCTCCTCCCCTGAGTGCACCACCAGGTCCTGCATCTCCCCTCTCCCTCCCAGTGCTTGCAGTGTGAAACAGCTGTTTCGTACAGCTGGGAGGGAGGTGGGAAGAGGGAGAATGTGGCACAGTCTGGGGAGGAGACGGGGCCAGGGCGGAGATTTGGGTAAGGGGTCCAATAGGGGCAGGGAGAGGGCAAAGTTGGGGCTGGGACTTTAGGGAAGGGGTTGGCATGGGGGCAGGGAATGGGGGCGGGGAAGGGGTAGAGTTAGGGTGGGGGGGCATGTGCACCCACTGGCCATGGGGGGAAGTTGGCGCCTATGGGACCAGTCCTATTCAACATATTCATATATGATCTAGAAAAGGGATAAACAATAAGGTGGCAAAATTTGCAGATGATGCAAAACTGCTCAAGATAGTTAAGTCCCAGGCAGATTGTGAAGAGCTACAAAAGGAACTCTCAAAACTAGGTGACTGGGCAACAAAATGGCAGATGAAATTCAATGTAGATAAATGCAAAGTAATGCACACTGGAAAACATAATCCCAACTGTACATATAAAATAATGGGGTTAAATTAGCTGCTACCAGTCAAGAAAGAGATCATGGAGTTATTGTGGATAGTTCTCTGATAACATCCACTCAATGTGCAGCAGCAATTAAAAAAGCAAATAATGTTGGGCATTATTAAGAAAGGGTTAGATAACACAGAAAATATCATATTGCTTCTATATAAATCCATGGTATGCCACATCTTGAATATTGCATGCAGATGTGGTCTCCACATCTCAGAAAAATGTATTCTAATTGGAAAAGATTCAAAAAGGGCAAGAAATATTATTAGGGGTATGGAAAGGCTTCTGTATGAGGAGAGATTAATAAGACTGAGACTTTTCAGCTTGGAAAAGAGACAACTAAGTGGGGATATGATTGAGGTCTATAAAATCATAACTGGTGTGGAGAAAGTAAATAAGGAAATGTTATTTACTCCTTCTCATAATACAAGAACTAGAGGTCACCAAATGAAATTAATAGGCAGCAGGTTTAAAACAAACAAAAGGCAGTATTTCTTCATACAATGCACAATCAACCTGTGGAACTCTTTGCCAGAGCTTTGTGTGAAGGCCAAGACTATAACAGGGTTCAAAAAAGAACTAGATAAATTCATGGAGGATAGGTCCATCAATGGCTATTAGCCAGGATGGGTAGGGATGGTGTTCATAGCCTCTGTTTGCCAGAAGCTGGGAATGGGAGACGGGGAATGGATGATTTGATGATTATCTATTCTGCTCATTCCCTCTGGGGCACTGGACATTGGCCACTGTCGGAAGATAGGATACTGGGCTTAATGGACCTCTGGTCTGACCCAGTATGGCTGTTCTTATGGTTTTGGGCAGTCCAAATATGAATAAAATAATGCTTAGGTATTTGTATTTAAGACAAATTTTATTACTTTTGAACTAACAAAAGATAAAATATACAGAGACCTATAAAGCCAATGGATCCATTTAAATTGTGATGAAATTCTCATCTTTCAGTAGGTAGCAATATTTTTGCCTTTATGTAACAGAGGCATCCATCAACAAAAATAATGTATTAATTAGCATGTTCAATTCATCATTTTTATAATGTAAAAATCAGATTTTGGCAAGCAATACATATCTTTAAATAATTATAAATCAGTTCCCATTCAATGTTCAAAATATTTTATGGCATATGGTTAGTCATTTTTGTACATTTATGTGAATCACTGTAGACATGAAACATTTTAACGACTGTCATTAAACATGTTTCCATGGCATTCAGTGGTCAGGGGGAGAGGAACAAACCTTGAAATCTCCCTAAGTATGAAATAAAATATTTTTTCTACATATCTTAAATTGTTTCTATGTAATACATTTTTGAGCCACAATAATGCATTAACTTTTTATATTTTCATATGAGCACTTGTTATATTAATTGTGTATAAAGCTAACAGAAAATCAAGTCAATAAAAGATGTTTGCTTGCATTTGGGGGATCAATAAAAGATGCAAGGAAGTGGTGTAATTTTATGACAGTTGGATATCCCAGCTGTCCACTCAAGATGATGATCAGTGTTGTTGCCCAGTACAATAGCTCCACTGAAGCAGTAGCAGTTCAGCTTTCTCACAACCCCTTTCCTCCTGCTTTCTCTTCTTTTAAGCACTTCTAGTGTATTGTGTAGCTTTTTAAAGATGGGCATAGCAGTTCAGGAATACAGCAATACTAGAAAATAGCGCAAAGAAGAGAGCTGTCATACCTATACAGATGCATCATTTTTAAATATTTCACTACTACTGCTTTGGTTGTCAAAAGCTGGCTTTCATACAGAAAGAAATGACAGTGCATTAGAGAAAAGATTATCATAACATTTACAATTTTCCATGGCCTTCTCAGCTGAGAATTAAAATGCTTTCAAGGCTTCATTATGATCTCTTTCTCATCTTTGTCACAATGTTAGTTTACTCGGTCTCTTATCCTGTCAGTGTCCACTATATATGAGTAACAAAACAATCTTCCTTCCACAAATCCATGTTTAAGTCCACTGCATTTAATTTAGTTTAGACTCTGATTGCTACATTAACAAGGGCCGGTGGCTCCTTTCAGCACAGCAATTTTTTGGATTTCAGTGGACTAATTGCATATCACAAACAAGTTTGGCTGGACACAATGGCCTTTTCTACATTAAAATAGACATTGGAACCACCGTTACAATATTTGTAATATATCATGTCCACACAGAAAATTGCTGTCAACGATGTACTGCTGCTCACACCACCATTAGGACTGAAATTGTTATGAAGACAGCTAACCACTGAGGTATTCTGCACCATTGTAGGGATAACATAGACAACAATTACTTGCTGAGCTGCTGCATTGGTTCATTTGGTTCTTCTACTACTATTCCACAGTGCACTGACCACTCCTTACAAGGCTCCTCTCGTCATTTATTTATATTCTGCTGTCATGAGGTCAAATTTTCCAGACTCCTCTTATTTGTACAAATTGTGCTGCATACATCCGCGTTCTCATTGTGCCCATGTTTTCACAATCATCCATGTCTGTGCTATTGCCATATTTCTGTGCTGGCTTCCCAAGTTGCTCTTGAATCACACTTCAGAAGAAGCCTTCATCTGAGCATATCCCAAGCTGGCTTGATACTCACTTCAGGGCATTTGTTCAGATCTGGGGCAATAAGGAGTGTGACGGAGTCAGACCAGAAGGATATAGGGGAGTGCTGGAAGGCAGGTATATCAGCCTTAGGATGTGCAGGTCCTTGTTCCCTGGATAGCCAAACAAAGGCTACTGCAGGCCAATCAAGACACCTGGGGCCAATTAAGAACCTTCTAGAAAGGAGTAGAAACAGCTAGCCTAATTGGGACACCTGAAGCCAATCAGGGACTGGCTGAAACCAGATAAAAACCTCCCAGTTAGTCAGGTGGGCTGTGGGTGTCAGGAGCTGTGGAAGGAAGTTATGCTGTTGGTGAGACTGAGTGTAGGACAACATATCATACTGAAGGAAGGAGGCCCTGAGGTAAGGGTGAAGTGGAGTTTGAAGAAGCAGGGACTGCTGTGGGGAAGTAGCCCAGGGAATTGTATTGTGTTTTGTGCCTAAAAGGTCAGCCATCTTAGCTGATACTATTAGGGTCCCTGGGCTGGAGTCTGGAGTAGAGGGCGGGCCCCGGCTCCCCGCTTTTTCTCATCTTCCATACTGGCCTGTGATGAAGGCAACTCACTAGGTGGTGACTCTTGCCAATTATACTGAGAAAGGGAGGTCACTCTGGGGCCTAGATGAGTTTCTGAGGCCCCTAAATCTGCCAGGAAGCGCAGGACCCACAAGTACAGACTTGGAGCTTTGTCACAGGAGATACGGGCCTAGCTGAACTCTTCTATCAGGAACACCCTGGTTTAAGACCAGGTGTCTGAGTGCCTGTCCCAGTTAGGTATCATCACACACACACCCCAAAGAAATATTGCTGGGTGAAGATAAAAGAGTCTCATAGTGAAGAACAATTCTCAAGACACAAACAGCCACTTCAGGGATGAAAACTGATCTTTTTATGAGGATATTGAGTGAATTCTTGCAGTATGGCCATCCAGGGAATTGGGTCTGATTGTGGACAGCACAAAGGTATCCTGTACTACATTGTGGAGAGGAGGAGAGAGGAGGACAACATTGCTAGGAACCAAGAAGAGAAATGAGATGTGATCAAAAGCACGGATGAGATTATGCTAAGATTATAGCAAAGTGGCAGCACCATTTCCCATTTCCCACCTTCCTGGCAAGATGTACACTGACTTTCATTGGGAGTTGAGTGCCCAGCTGCCCTTTATGCCTTTGAAAATCTGCCCCAAAGTGTGGGCCAAAATCCAAATGTACTAGCATAATCATAATTAAAGATGAGGTGGCTGTACCAGATGAGCCATGTCATGTGACTGGACTCAAAATGGCAGTCAAGCAGGAAAAAATGTACTAATTCAAAAAGTATTGAAAAGAGCAAAACTGGATATATTTATTGCAATAGGCTGATGAGTGGTCACTGTGGCTCTGATGTGTACCTTACATTGTCTCATTCATTCCATATGGTATTGCTGGATTGTTGGTCCAAGGCAGCTATGTATGTAGGATCACATTTCATTCTGCATTTCTAATGACTCCATGAAACACAGAATTATTGTTAGATAGCAAACTACACAAGCAAAATGAGGTAGAATTATGGCTTTGTCCAAGACCCTTGCTGCCAATCAGCAAGTCCAGGCCATCAATATGGTAGAGATAATTTATTTTAGCTCTAACGTTTGCACACCCACCCCCACCTCATTCACGGATAATCTCAGAAAATCTCTTGCTAAAATACTGCTCCTGTTTGGCAATAAAATTAAGTGCTAAAGATACTTCCCCTGCATCTCTGTGAAATCGTTCTATGTCTTGTCCAGTCAGATAAAGTGTTCTGTGTTATTATCCATGACAATAATACCAAAGTGAATTTATCAGCCTGGTCCTTCAGTCCAATAAACAGGGTCTTTCTTTTCTTCATCAATGAGGCTGTTCATGTGAGTAATGAAGTAGGATTTGGCCAAAAAATAATGACCAGTTACCTAATTTGTTCTTATTCTTCTATGTTTAGAGATAAGTCTCACCCTATAAGTGACTGGTATATTTCAGAATCATCCAAACTAACTTAGGATACCACAGATGTATCAATGCTTATATAAAACAATTTAAAGTATTTCTATAATGATTTAACAAACCCTTGGAAAATCTTTAACAAGTTATTTCTACATATAATTTCCAATAATTGTTGATACTCAAAACGTTTCTCCTTTATTACCTATATTGCTATACTAATATCTTTTGTAATTACTTTGATACTACTATATATATAGTATATATGTATAATTTTTGCAACTTCTAAGCATGTGCTAGGCACTTTACAGTACAAACAGAAAGAGAGGCGCTCAGTCCTCTGATGTGGCCAGTCTTCACTAAGTTCAGCAGAGGCGGAGAAAGCCACAAAGGACAAATTGCAATTTCTCAGTCCTCAGCCAGTCAGGGCACTCTGATTAAAACACCCCCCAAGGGGGGCCATCTGCCAGCTGGAAACTGCCAGGACAGGAGGCAGTGTGCTTTGACACTCTGCCTCCCCTAGGGTGACCAGATGTCCCAATTTCATAGGGACAGTCCTGATTTTGGGGACTTTTTTTTTATATAGGCTCCCATTACCCCCTATAGGCTCCCATACCCTGCTATCCACAGGGCCCTGGGCTGGTACCTGGTGTAGAAGGCAGGCCTGGATTCCCCCTGTTCCTCCCCACCCCCCGCCTCCGCAATTCCTGATTCAACACAGGAGGAGTTGATCTAGTTTGAAAGTAACACCAGAAGGAAGGTCTAATTTGGAAAGGGATCTGTCCTGTCCCCGACACACTAGGTGGGACAACATACACTGTGGAGATTGTTTCAGTTTCCCCTATGCTGGCCAGAGATGAGGTTAGCTGAGTGAACAGCAGGTTTGAGTCTCTAGTAGAAGTGGCCAAACTGAGGGCTGCAGTGAACCTCTGAGGCGAGCAAATCTGCCAAAAAGTGCAGGACCCACCAAAGCAGAGGAGGAACTTTGTCACACAATAGGAAAACAAGAGTTGTTTGTAAGATTTGCTTATTCTTGTGTATACCTTAGCTAAAGATATGCTGCATATCCCAAATATTCACCAGAGAAAACTAGCCATGAATGACATTTGCAGACTCTAGGATGAAAGATAAAATTCCACACTATTCCCATAGCTCATCCTGCTAACTGATTTGTGTATTTGATGCAAACATAGATTATTTATGCTTGACCTAACATGGTTTATTTATGCTTATAAATCCTTTTGAGTTATGAGTACTGCAAACATGCAGATGGACTCATGAACTTTTTTGAAAAAGCATTTTTATTACTTTTTTTTACAGCAGTCAAAGAGCTTACAACAATGGACAAAGTAATAGAAACCACTATTCAGGTCATTCATCAATAAAAAAGTAAACATGTTTGTTTATTAAAGTTGTCAAATGACAGGCCCTCTTTCAGGGCTTCAGTAATTGCAAAACTTATAAAACAGAGTATAATTGTACTATCAACTTATCATGGGATAAATACCTTACCATTTTTCTCTCTTCCACCAAAATGAGGAGCGTGAAGAAAGGAGCAAGATTAGAATAAACTGCCAGTGTAGCTTCCCCATTACTACATGTGTCAACAGTACTGTACTCCAAATTAAGCACTGACTCTAAGTTCCTCTGAATCAATAGTTCCTTTACAAATGTCTCAAACAGTAGGGCAACTACACCCTAAAGACAGCTGAGTCTCTGGTGGGTGGCATAGACATCTCAGTTTCAAAGGGTGAGTTTAAATTTCTGTTACATCCAATTTTCCTAAGAAAAAGAAGGTGCACTGACCTTGTGATTGGGGGGTAAAAATTGGTCTTGCTTAAATCAATGGCAAAACTCCTGTTGACTTAAAAAAAGCTAGGATTTCATAATGCTAAAGGAGGGTTTAGAGAGTTTCTCTCTGCTCAGAGAAGTGAGGGAGGAATTCCTGATCTCACTGGCATTTAATTCACTAAAGGGAGCTACACTGCATTATTGAATAAAAACCTTTGAAGAAAGATCAATATCTAGGGGAAGGACAGAGGCTTCCAGAGGAGCTGTAATACTTGTCTCCCAGGAGCATAGGGAGTCCAATTGTGTCCCAGAAACTTTGGTTTCAGTCAACCCTGAGGTATTTGGGGCTTTGAGTCAGAATTTTTCTTTTTGGTAATATTTAAAGCCAATAACGTTAATGATGCTTTGAAGTATGAGAAAAAAAAGCACAATCTGACAGAACAAACACAGAATGGAGTGGAGTTTTTATAGCAGGAATGCTTCAAGGAACAGGTAAGTCATAAGATAGAAGAGGGAAGGTGTTTTGGTAAATATTAGCCAAACTTTGTGCTTTTCATGAAGCCCGCCTTAGAGCCAGTATTTAAAATTTATATACTATTAGATGCAGGATCTCAACATCAGAAACTCTACTTATCTAAGGAAATAAATGAGAATGAAATATTTTCATTAGATTATTGCAACATATTTAAACATTGTACATTGCAGAAGGTGCTGAAGCCAAAGTAGTCCACATACCCTTTATATTTTACAATGGCGATAATTTTGTTCAGTGCACAGGTGATACTGTGACAAGTGGGGTACAGATGCATAGACAGGTAAGATAGATATATCTGAAATGTTCATCAAATCCACTTGTAAGATACTGACAAGAAAACAGATCAGAAATCAGAATGTTCAAAAACACCTTCAGTTTTTAAAACTTTTAAAATGTATAGGTTGCAATATATAGGTTCAATCAAAAGTAATAATTGAGCTAGCTTTAAACCTTACTGTATAGTGAAGTTGCCACTACTCAATATGATGTAGGATAGGTAGTCACTTTTTTAGTTTTGCAAGTTTATTTGAAGTCAGTGCAAGATGAGGGAGACAGCATTTCTCAGGAGGTATTCTTCACTTTGCAGGATATGAACTTAGAAAAGTCTCCTTTCCTAGCCAATATTTTGGAGAATAATTTAAAATGTTTTCCTATTTTTCATGATGAAAATAAAATTTTAATGCTCAGCATTACAATATCATCTTAGACACATGAAAAGAAATCTTCTATGGCTGATGAAAAAACTGTCACTAGTTGAAAGCTGAAACTTATTCTGCATATTCTTGTGCCCTAGATTCTCTCTAAACATCCAGTACATGTCTGGAGAGTCAATTTGTTCTTTTTTAGCATAATAGGAATTAATCTATATGATTCAAATAATCTCAGATGAGGTAATTGTAATAGTTGTAGCAATCTCACCAAATGCATGGAACACAAAGCATTTACAATTCTTTAACAAGTCTGGAAAAGATATTAAAAGATTTTTCCCTCTCACAATATTGATTTCTCCCCCATAAGGAATTAATTGTGGGACCCTTGGTCTCCCCTTGTGTTAATCATTCTCCAAATATAGCGCAAGTATTTAGGTACTAGATGAGGCAGAAATAATTATGGGAAATTTCATTATACTTACTGTACATTTCTTTAAAATTTATCAAACTGTAATTGCTCATTACAAGTGGTTGCCTGGTTATGATGCTACAATAGCACTGACTAGATGGTTATGATACAGACATTTTCATAGCTCCCTTTTTAAATGATCACAGCAATGAAAACGTATAGTGATGTTTAACTTGCTAAAGTCAGCCCTGATTAGTCTACCTTTGAATTAGAACTCTGCTTATTTGAAAAGTCTTAGGTGATAGCCAAATTATAGAATGCATATTACTAATTTTTCAATCTTAGTTTTAAAATCTTTAGTAAGAATACCATTTTTATTTTAAAAATAATTTTATAAGACTAAAGTGATCTGCAGTTGTATTTTCCACAGTTTTATCTCACAATATAACAGGGTACATGGAGGACCAGGCTGCCTAGCAGTTACCACACCTGACTTCCTGGCAAAAGTGCCTGTTTCCTTAGGCCAGGAACCTTCTAGCCTCTGCTTGCATCTCTCTCATGTAGAGAGATGGGGCTACCTCCTGCCTCTTTGCCTGAACTGAGCCAGTTTCTCACCTTTTCTTCCTCCTTCAGGCCTGGCATTGGCTGGAGGTATATTGGGACAGAGCTAGCTAGGCCCATAGGCTCTCTAACTCTCTTCAACTCTCTTCCTGCTGCTGTGCTGTTTTTCTGCTCCATCACACATTACAGTATTACATTACATTAATGTACAGTATTACATTACAAAATTAGAATAAAATATGCAACATACATTTTACTTGCTAAATGTGGGATGCAGTGCTTTAATTCATGTGATAATTATAATACAAATAATTTATCATATATGCACCACCACCAATATGAAAAAGTTAGAAGCATACAATGGGCAGCCCCAGTCAGATTCTTTCTACTGGGCTCTACCATGTTAGAAGCCTTCTAGAATATGCAGGCTGTTCACATTTTTAGAAAACCTCTTGCTAGTTAGTATTCCAGATGTTCTCCTCTACTGCATTTAGATCACTCTTATACTATTTGATGGTATTATAGTTGTTACAGGTTCTATGGACAGATAACGGACCTTGATGCCTTTTGTTTTCTGAACTGTGCAACATCCTGATCTATTACTTGCAGGGAGCGTTTGCAACAAGAGCATGATCCAAATCCCATTGGCGCTAATAGAAGTCTTTTAAATGACTTCACCAGCAAGTGGCTTAGGTCCCAACTGCATGGATTGGACACTATTGCTTAAGTAAAATGTTGATAGTAAAATTATATGTCCGCTGCATTCCAAGGGAGCTATGTAGCATTCACAATTTCTGGAGATATATACTTGACTATACTCTGCTCTCAGTTTCACAACAAATCCAAAGTCCCTAAAGTATCTTCAGTGGGTTACTCACTCTGGATTTAAAACGGCATAACTGAGAGCAGACTATGGCACAAAGTCAATTGAGGTAAGGCAGTGGGGGACCTGATAAGGATCTAGACTGTTGTGTCTTAACAAACTTAAAAAACTCTGATGCTGACAAGCTTAAATGTTTTAAGTCTGACATTACATTGATTCAAGCTACTACACTTTTTGTTGTTTGAGGGAAATTTCTCACTAAACACAAACACTAAAGAATGCAATTGCAGCAATAGTCACTAAGACAGTGAATGCTGACTAGGTGGAGCAGGAAGAAATGGGTTGATTAACCTGCAAAAACATTTAGGGCCGTTCTTATCAGTTCCACAGGCAGCCGAGTTTATTGCAAAAAACCACCCCAACAACCAAACAGCAGTAAGATTCCAGCCTGGATTCTGACACTGATTTTTGAAGGGAAGATGCAAAAGGGGTCTTTGATGTTTACACTACAAAATAAGATCAGAGTTGTTAATCAGACAGCTGCTGACAAGCTCTCTTAAGAGTGTAGCACAATAAGGTCACTATATTCACGTGTCTCTATTTCTGCTGCAATGAAGCTAATTGGTTTTGTAAAATATTAGAAGAGAATAAATCAAAGTGAAGTTTGGAAAATTCATATTTAGATTTCATAACCTATTTACTCATTCCTGTTTCTGGTGGGCTACCTAATTTATTAACTATTAGCAAAATTGGGGGTTAAATAATTACCCTTCCAAAAATCTAGCAGTTTAAAACTGAGAAATGATATACTGTTTTTTTAAAAATAAAAATGTTAAAGCAGTTTCTCTAGATATTTGACTTTAAAATTATCTGCACTATTACTGAAAGGAGGAATGACGGAAAAAAAGAATCTTACAAATAAATGTATAGGAGGAGAAAAGAAAAATAGCTTAGTGTGGTGGTGGGAAAAACTCCGCCAACCTCATTCTCCAACCTCCCTGTATACCAGTGAAGTGGGTAGAGGGCAGAAAATATCAAAATATTTGAGATGTCACTCTTGCAATAAAGAGGTCATTATAGCTGATCTTCCTCTGTTTTCCTATCTTGCAACAGGTTTGCTACCGGTCAATTGTTCAGTAAAGACTTATAAAAGAGTAAGATGCTTACATGCAGAATTTACACTTAAAATAGCTTGGCTAACAGTTACCTGGTACAGGTAATTATCGAAGATAGCATACTAGAAGATATATTTTGTAATAGATTAATGGCCTCTGTTTCCATGTAATTAATCAGATCTTTGAAAGTAGTTAAAATTAAATTTCAGTGGCATTCATTGATAATGGCTGGTAGGTTATAAGGTATTTACAGATTGATATTGTTTCACATTACATTTGGAAATATTTTATTATTTAAAAATAGCTGAATAAACTGTCAGCGTGGAGCACATAGATACAAAGGAAGCAGTATTACTTTCCACTAACTAAAAAGTTTGTGGGAGAGGAATAGTTTAGAACAAACTTTCATGTTTCTGGGTATACACATGATTTCTAAACCCCCTGGCATATGGATGGACCTGATAAAGGCTAACAAAGAGAAGAAACAACTTTAGAAACAATCGTATTGCAAGTTCTTTGTACTTAGCAGATGTTACATTGTATTCAAATGGAACAAAATTACTCTTTAAACATTTATTTTCTCCTGGCAACATACAGTCACATTACTGAAGCACAAAGATATATCAATGCTACATTTTTGCATCCACCAAGCTAATATAATAACAAAGATCGTTTAGCAACATTACCACATATTAGGAATCTGGCAGACTGGAGGTACATTGTAAGCAGTTGGGACATGATATGCAAGCACCTCTTGACTTGACTAATCTTGATAGACATGGGTACCTGTCTTTGGAAGAGACCACCTTATATCCTGGCATCTAATGTCAGATATCATTGGGTCTGGCAGAAGCTTAGATTTGCAGAGCTATACATGTGCAATGCTTTCTTTGGTGCAAAAGTGGTGACTAATTTTAACATCTGCGTACACTGATAACAGAATTTTCAAATGACAGATTCAGATGTTGCTGGTGAGATTTCTATTAACTGTGTGTGCAGTTGTTAAACTGTGCATGTAGATGTTGTTGCTCCAAAATCTGTGGACTGCTGTGTGCACACATGCGTATATAAAATGCACATACTTCAGTGGAAGTCAAGGCCCTGGAAAAGTTTGATTTGTACTTGAGCATTTTTCAAAGTAGAAGATGAAACTTTTCCTTAGCACCTATTGTTCTGAATCAAGCATTTGATCCATCTTTATGTAAAATTCTTAGAACACAAAAGCATATCTAGGTTTTACAGGACAAAGCATGAATGGTATAAATATAATACCTCCATGTTAACATGGCAATCACAGTGTTGAAATGATTCAGTTCACTTTCGTTATTTGGTCAAAGTATATTCAGAGAATTGATATAAAAGGTGTTATGGCAAATTCGACACTAGAGTCTGTGTCATTGTAATTAATGTTATCCAAAGCTGATTTACTAGTCAGATTCACTGAGATTTTCTGCCAAAGAAGCAGTTTTTGCTCAGACTTTTTCAGTTATGTGATCCTATGCAAACTTGTATTTCCAGCTTGCTTCAGTTCACACTTTACTTGTTTTGGTCATGATTCTGTTTTTGTTCTTTAGGATTCTTTTCCATGCTCAAAACAGGCTGAACACTTTAAGATTAACATAGAAAAACAGGGAACTCTAGAGGAAATAAATATCAAATTGTAACCTACTGTACATAGTCAAAATTATTATTAATATTGTTACTCTTGGCCTGAGTGGCTAGTTAGTATTCTAGGCCTTGCCAGACTGTTTCTATTAGATGATAAATTGATGAAACGAGGCAGGTGCTTCTTTGTTGCAGTGCTGTTTGTTGACAAAGAACATACATGACATCCTTGTTTCCACCACATCGAGGGAAACAAAGAGCAGCAAGCAATTTCCTTTCTCACAGTTTCCATGCCTGCCTTTTCTGCATGTTCTGTGCCCAAGAAGCTCTGTCCCCCTGCTCTCTCCCAGGGTCATTATAGCTATACCTATACTACAGGGACTATATCACCATAGCTACAATGCTGTAGCTATGCCAGCATAACCCTGTTATGAGGATGCAGCTCACAGCAATGGAAGGGCTTTTCCAGTGCTGTAAGAATACCATCTCCCTGAATGACAGTGATTAGATCACAATAGATGTAGTGTGCAAGTGTGTGGATTTTTCACATCTGACTGACATAGCTGTTGACCTAAATTTTAAGTGTAAACCAGGCCTCTCGTTTTTTGCATTTATCTCTAACTCACACACACTCACTCCATTTAGCCTGAAAAAAAATAGATAGCACCCCCATCAACTTTAACTAGAGGGGTAATTAATTTATAGATCAGAGACATTCTTGATGGCAGTTGCTAATACCTCACAGCATCACATTAGTATTAATTTTAATATTACCCACATTTTTGTTGGCTCTCTATTTAGAGGCACCTAAAACAAGATCCCTGCATTGGAATGCTTATCTAAAATGAGCAAGAGAGATCCCCTTCTTCCCCTGGCTGATCTTGTGGCACCATACAATATGATCCTCAGTGCAAACCTAGTGTAAATCCTATAGTAAGTTCTTGTTAAGAAGTCTCCTACAGGTATTGTAGACCACTTACTTTCGAAGATCAAGCATGCCACTTTAGGGATGAGATTACCTACTCTTTGCCATAATAGGAAATAGTTCCTTAGGTTGTTCCCATATGTATGTCCCTTGTATTAGAGCATGATACCTTAAAGCCCTTAATGTGGCACATATTTTATTTGGAATGAAACATTTAGATGGAGATTTTTGTTCACTACAATGTTACACTGACCCAAAACTGAAGTAACTATTGATTTCAGTGGTGTTACAGTGCAGTGAAAACAGGAATAGTGCTATGGTGACTCAGACCTAAAGAATATACAGGAAAAAGAAACCAAAAGTAACAGACCACTTCTGTTTTATCTCAGAAAACAGTCTGAAGGAAAATTGGGATTTCACTACAATGTGGTATAATGTTCCGGCACTTACAAGCAAAGAATGGGTGGTATATTCAGTTGTCCAAACAGCCAAATTAGTTATCCTTGCCCAAGATGAATTCTCTAGGGATCTAGAGAATTCTCAGTCCTTCCCAACTCTTCATGGGTTGAGGTCCAAAAAGCAATACCAGACCTGCCACATCTTCTTTTCATCTGTACGCTATGGGTTTGTGGCCCTTTTAACAGGTCTGGAAGGAAACCCAAACTACTCTTTGGACCCACCCTGTTATCTTTAACCTGGCTCTTGCCTACCTATTTATACCTGCCCCTGGATTCTTCCACTGCATGCATCCGATGAAGTGGGTATTAGCCCATGAAAGCTTATGCTCTAATACAGGCCTGCACAACATGCGGCCCACATGGGCTCATTGTGCGGCCCACGGGGGGTGAGTAGGGGTGGGGCAAGCCAAGCGGTGGGGTGGGGGGAAGTGGATAGGGGCTGGGCTTTTTGGCCCGCAGCTGGTTTTTTTTGCAGTAATATGGCCCTTGCTGCTTTCCGAGTTGTGCAGGCCTGCTCTAATACTTTAGTTAATCTTTAAGGTGCCACAGGACTCTTTGTCACTTCCAAACTACTCTGATGCTCAGCAGGTCACAGTTCATTGCAGAGGGACTTGATATGAAATCAGAGTGTGATTTGCATGTGTTAAGAAAAAGTCCTGACACTAAAATGTTTCAGAGTCTTCTCTTTCCCTGACTTCTTTAATAATTTAGATGATACAAATCATCATCTGCCTAGTAGGAAAACAGCAAGGGTCACAGATATCTCATAAATCTACTGAAACTGTAGAAGGAGAAGGAGGTGCTCTTTGTCCATGTGGTAACACAAAAACTAGATTTAGGGCTTGACACTCAATGGCCTCTGGGAGAAAAATCTCTCCAGTGCACAAAAGAGAGAGCCTGGGAGCTGATCAAGTACTTTGAAGATGGATTTACTACCATCCCAGGGAGGTTCCTTTCTGGTGGATCACCATATTCCCCATAAGTCCCAGAATTCTGTTCAGAAGGGCTGGTTCTGAATCTCTGTGTGGATGAGGGATGTGGTGAAGGAGGAACTGGAGTGTATGCTCCAGTTTGGGCAACAGATGAGTCACAAAGGAAATTGTGCAGGATGATTATGCTAGTTATGAAGCCAGGTAAGAGTATCCAATTCTGCATTTACTTAAGGAAAGTGAATGCAGTTTTGAATCTGGATACCTAGACCACGTCCTGTGTGGATGAGATGTTGGAGAGACTAGGAAAGGCCATGTATATAATCACTCTGCACCTCACCAAGTGGTATTGGCCTCTTTGGCCTCAGAGTCCAGGGAGATAATAGCCTTTGCTACCCCTTATAACAATTTCAAATATTTTTCTCAGTGATACATGGGCCCTGGCCACGTTTCAGTGGCTAATGGAGAAGATGTGGTTACCAACCCCTCCCCACCCCATGAGAAATGGCTGCAGTCTATGAATGAGACCAATTCCAGGGTGATGCACTGATATCTGGCTCTGCAGTCCTATGCTGTCATGGTATACCACACATCTGGAGCAACCCATGTGAATGTGCATTTCTTCTCATAGGAAGAGGGAGGTTTCTTAGATGAAGTGTGTCCTAGATCCCACTCTTGTGTATACTTTTGACACAGTGAAACACCAGGAAAAAGTAAAGGGCCTGTCACAGGATTAAGCAGGGGTTTTAAGGAAGGGGTGTATCCTTTTTTCAAAGGGGAAGTGAAACACAGGGGGAAAGGAGGATGGGCACAATTAAGGGAATAGCTTTGTTTTGTGTTACTTCATGAGTTTAGTAAACTCTTTCCTGAAGCCAGGGCCTGAAACAGACTTAGATGTAGCACTGGTTCTTCACTAGACTGGGGCAGGAACCCACTGTCTTACAGAACCTAGTTTATAAAAAGTACTGCTCTTTTCAGATAGACAAGAAACCTATAACAATGAGACACAATGGATTACATACAGCCACCATAAGTAAACAGACCTGGGGGTGTCTAACATTTTGTCATTACCAGTTTTATAGACACAAGGTCAAATTTACTGAAGATAGAGAGATGTGTAATTTACACTCTAGCATACTGGCCCATTGTGTTCTCCCAGAGGAAGGTAATGTTGCTGTTGAAACAATGTAAATGACTTTACTCTACCCTGATCACAACGCTATGGGGCAGGAAGGACAGGGACAGAGTAAAGGTTTTTCAGCAAACCTAATAATTTAAGTTGAATTGTAACTCAATTTCCAGGCTGTTTTATGTTTCTTGAGAGTTCTCTTAATGGGTTCCCCACTTTTAATTACATGCTTAATTCCTTATTAAGCAGGATTTTTGCCTGGAAGGGTACAGCTACACTACCCACCGAATCAGCGGGTAGTGCTTGATGTATTGGGGATTGATTTATCGTGTCTCATCTAGACACGATAAATAGATCCCTGGATAGACTCCTATACTCCATCTTGGAACGAGGAGTAAGTGGAGTTGGTTGGGGAGCTGCCGCGGTAGATTGGCTGCTGTGTGGACAGCCAAGTAAGTTGACCTAAGATACTGCAACTTCAGCTACTCTATTTGCCTAGCTGAAGTTGCGTATCTTGGGTCAACCCCCCACTCTTCCTAGCAGTGTAGCCCAGCCTGAAGTCTACTACATTTCTCTTGGGTCCCTACAAAACAAAACAACAAAATCTGCTGACCAAATTTCTCCATCTATCCAGATGATGGCACTGTAACCCTTATTTTTCTCTGAGGGAAGAAAATTGAATATCCCGAGAGAAGCAAATGTTTTGTTGCATATCATTTGTTCCATCAGTAAATAAGCATTTAAACTTTGTTTTTTAGAGTAGCTCTTAAAAGGAAAAATTAGCAAAGCAAAACATGGACCTCTTATAATTCTTACCAGTGATACTTCATCTTTCTTTTTCAAGCAGTTTTTTGAAATACTGTATCCTTCTGTGCATAAACACCGTTTATTATTTCATGCACTATTTATTCATGTTATAATTTAAGTGACAAAGAATGGAGGCAAAGGTTTCCTGCTTGCAAGGAACAGTGGATAATATATTTGTTTGTACTATAGGATGGCAGTTCCACTAGAAGGAACACTTGACATTTTGATGAGTGTCTCCAGGGAAAAAAGGTACTAACTTCAGAACTTAGTTTTAATTATACTAAGGAGATTACATTATTCAAAAGTATCCCACTGGTAAGGTGCAACATTTCCTGAAACAGTTTGGTGGAAAATGCCACATTAATCAGTTCAATATTTCACTCTAATGGCTTAATGATAGGGAAAAGTTTAAAGTACTGAGAGTGGGAAACAAACGAACATTCTGTGTCTTTTTTTTTTTTTTTTTGGTTTATTTAATAATCTGATTTAAATATCTTTCTAAAGTAAGTGGGCAATGTCAGTGGGGAAAAAAGCAGTGGGACTTATTAATTTTAGTAGTAGTATTCTGATAACATCCACATTATCCCAGTCCTCTCCGCACATATAGGAAGATACAGGCTTGGTCTATACATAAAAGTTAGGTCAATATAGCTACGTCAGTCAGGCATATGAAAAATCCACACCCTTGACCGACATACCTATTCCAGTTTACCCCCCAGCATAGATACAGCTATGTTGATGGAAGAATGCATCAATGTAACTATCTTTGTGCAAGCAAGTGGTGTTCCAACACCATTGGAAAAACCCCTTCTCTTGGTGTAGGCTGAGTCTATACTAAGTGGATAATTGTTATAGCTACAGTGACCTAGCTATGCCAGTATAGTCTCATCAGTGTATTCGTCTCTGCCCCAAAGGAACTCACAATCATATAGACTCTGCCTACGGTCTTGCAATAGCTTAATGGTTCTACTGAAGAGTGATCAGCCATAAAACAAATAATATTGGCATTTACGCCGTCAGAGTTAGCATCCCATTTGGATGTTCACACCTCTCAAGAGCCACTGCTTCAATCTTTCTGTATGCTGACACAGGAATACAGCACTGCATTGGCTCATATTTAGGAAATTCTCTTTGCAAGCATAAAGGATAGACATTTGGGGTCAGATTAAAAAAAACAGATTTTTTGTTGTTTTTTAAAAAAACCTTGTGAAATATATGAATTAATTTATTGTGTGAATTTACTGCAACTTTGCACACTGCACATGCATGACCAGAAATGGTCATTGGTATAAGTTTTTTCCCCATGTGCACCCATGACATCCTTGACAAATTAAAGCATGCAACTGCACATATAATTTCCATCTCTGTGCCCAAAAGCTTTAAAAAGCTGAGCTTTATGGGTTTCCCCCACAAATAAAAGTGGATGCTTTAAATTCTGCAGTTTTGAAGGGGACATCAGAAGAGAGCTTGTATGGCTTCCAACTTTGTACTGGTTCAGTCCAAACCCTAGGTAATGAGAAACACAAAGTTGTTGGCCAGCCTAATATAATGGAGGATCAGAATATGGATCTCAAGTTTCCTGAGATGGTAGGTGCCAAGCATCATGCGTTGTACTCTCCACATGGCATTTTCAGCCCCCTAAGAGTGGAAATGCTTCTAGCTATTCTTATACAGCTTGTCCTAGGAGCATGACTACACTGGAGCTGGAAAATATAATCTCTAGCTTGAGAAGACATATCATGCTAGCTTTGACTGAGCTTGTGTGCTAAAAACAGAAGAATTGGTGCTATGGCAAAGCTGATGGATGGGGCTAGATTCCTGAATACGTACCTGGCATCCTGAGTGGGACTGTACTCTGGCAGCAGGTCCATTCTGCTGCTCACGCTGTGATAGTCGCGGTACAATTTTTAGCATGCTAGCTCAAAAGAGAGCCAGTGTAGGTATGCTGACTTGAGCTAGAAATTATATCTCCCATCTCCAGTGCAGACATTTACTAAAATGCCCGGGTCTGTGTTGATGATCTCAGCAGTGACCTACGTCTGGTCCTTTTCAAGGAGAGAAAGAGAGTGGATGCAACAAAATGCATTTTTGGATTGTGGGGGTAGGAGAGAAAAAGAGGAAGAAAAGAAAAGGAGAAGATCCTGGAAGTCCTTCCCCAGTCAACTACAAAAGAAATATAATCAGATATTACTAATCTGCATTTTGCTAATCCACCCACTTTGATTTGCACACAGATGTCAGGGCCCTATCCCCACCCTGCAGCAAAGATTTCAGAGCAGAGTTGTAGAGAGGTCTCATATTGACATCAACACTTTACAAAATATGTTGCAGAACCTTTACTTGTATAGTATAAACCATTAAGTCTGAACTAAAGAGCAGAACAATAAAAATGATCGGAGACTGGAGAAAGTGATTTAAGAGGAAAGATTAAAAGAGCCAAATACGTATAGCTTGGTTAGGCAATGACTAAGGAAAGAGAGAAATATGATAATCTACATAAACTGACAAGGTATAAATGCCAAGGACAGAGAGGAGTAATTTCATGTTGCATGGAAGTATGAGAGGAAGGTCAGAACAGGAAAACTTATGCTGTGTGTCATAAAAAATGGCTGACTATGTATTAGGTTATGAAACAATCCTCCAAAGGAAGTGATGGAAGCCCCATTACTTAGGGTTTTTTAACTAAACTTCTCAAAATGGATGATATAACATGTATTTTTCTTCTCTATCTTCTAAGAGTCTATGAACAAAACATTCTGTTCTTTTTTTCTTTTTGTCTATTTACTTGCTAATTTATAAAATTCAGTAATTCCCATTTGGTATCTCAGTCAATAGTGCAAATTAATAGACTCACCTGAAAACAATGATCCAGTCAAATTGAGACCATCATATTTGATGTTAACCAAATAACAGAAAAATGGTTGCAATGCTTACATGTTGAGAATTTTTCCTTTATGTGGCCATTTAAAAAATGGATGCAACAGAAATTAAACTGCAGTTATAACTACAGAGAAAACATAATTCTAAGGATGGCATGTCTGTTAAAGGAAATGATACACTGAGGAAAGAAATGGGTTGATAATGAGTTCAGTGATTGCTTGGCTGGCAATATTGGGCCCAAGCATGAAAGGTACTGAGTGCCCTACCACACCATATAACTGCTATTTCCCCTAGGCCTGGGGCTTCAGCTTGACCAGTTTAGGACGTCTATGCTGTCTTGTTACACTAGAGTTTTGGAATATGTCATCTAATGACTTCTAAACAGCACACCTTTATATCCCAGTCAAGACAAACCCTACGACATGACTAACTCTCTTCAGATTCCCCCATGGCATGCAACACAGGAGGGCAAAAGAGCCTAACTGTGAAAAACATGATTATTCAAATATTAAATAAAATTCATGCATGTACAAAAAATGCCTAGAACCCTAGATCAGAAGTGGGGCTCAGAATGCATCTGGTGTTTTACAACATCGTGTAAACAAACAGTTCCCACCCGAAAGAGCTTATAAACTAATTTAATGCAAAACAACAAGTACGTGCAGCAAACAGGAAAGAGTAGAAGGAGGAAAAGAGAAACTCAAATAAGTTCCAGTGTTTACACCAGCCAGTTAAGCACATAGATAAAAAAAATAACTCACTCAAAACTGCTTATTATATGTTAAAAGAAAGAAATATCAGAAGCTCCCTCTGGCTGGCTAGCCACAGTCAGTCCATTGGCAATTTACTACAATTTTGTGCATCCCACTAGTTGCACCCCAAAGATTATTGCATGTATATTTTTGTTAATATTAGAAAGCCAAACCCTATTTCTCCATTATTCATTTATATTTTGAAAAAAGCTGGTCATTGAAAGACACTATGTATGGGCAGCTCATTGATCCATTTACATAACTGGTAATGCAGAACAAAATATATAGATAATAGCTGTAGATTTACTTGTTCACTTGAAATATCAGCTTCCTCCTTCCATCCATGAGACTCAAGAAAGGAGGGCAGGACAACAGATCCCTGCAGCCTGCTAAAGTGCACTGTGGAATGTGAGAATTGTAGTGTAACTTTCTGTTTGCTCCTCTCTTTTTAGCACTGTTCTTCAAACACTTTCGCTTAGGGTTTGTCTACACATGGAGTTGTCCCTGATTAGCTCCACATGGGGACACTATTATTCTACAATGGAGGAAAACAGCTCTGTGTTTAGACAAGCCCTTGAACTGTCCTTTGACAGCTAGTAAAACAGAGCCTTATTTCTAATCCAGAAAACCATGACAGAGTGAAAACCTGCCTGGTAGTCTAAGCACACCTATGTTACCCTAAGCTGGGAACACTGCATCATCAGCTGAGAACACAAGAGTTAAGTAAACCATTGTCCTCCATCTTGGAAACATCCATCTTTCCACAGGAATGACCCTCTGTTGGACCAAGGCTTGTAGGCTTTTGAGCTGCATTCTGAGGGTCGTTAATGCAGCTTTTTAGCCTTGAGGCTTGCTCCTTTCAAACCACCCACCTCCAGGTTTTTATATTTTAGTCTTCACCTAATTTTCTTGTGCTTTAAAACTTAAGCTCTTCTTTCTTCTGTATGTCAGGTCCTTCGAATGGGCATTATAGGTTTAATGTCTTTAGGGCATTAAAATCTATATTTCACTGTAACTTGTAGGAACAAGATTCAGGATTTCTAACTGGAATTCTTTACATCTTTTTTTTTTCTCCTATTGATGGTTGCAGTTCCATTGTGCTCTAATTATACCCACTGGCACAAATAGGCAAGTTATTACTCACCATCAATGGACTGTTAGCCGCCACCACTTTTTCCTTCATTGTGAAATTGAATGGCTCACATGGGAAAAAGTTGTACTTTTTAAAGCGTGTTGACAGCTTGGGGATTAACACTACAACTACTTTGTAACTACTGAGTCTTCCCACTGTCATTTCAAATAATGATCAAAATCCTACTCTCAGGCATCTCAGGACAACTCTACTGACTTTAGCAGGCTTACATCACTAGAAAGAAGAGCAGAATTTAGACCACACTCTTGTAAGAAGCTCTGCTGAAAAAGAAAAGAAAAAGAAAGATAGAAGGTGGAATATTAATTTAATTGATAGCAAATAGAAACATGATCAAATCCAAGAGGAAATATTGGGCTTGATTCTCCTCTCAACTCACCTTGATTTTTCTATAATTGAAATCCATTGACTCCAATGGAGTTATTCCAGATTTACACTATTTTAAGTGAGAGGTGAATTAGACTCTTTACACATTAGACTACCTTGAACAGAGGTCATTGTAGCAGCTTAAATCTAGAAGGCTGCTCTCTAGTTAACGTCTTTGCACTGAGGTTGCTCTAAGTTACAGTCGCTTTTATCCCCACTGCTTCTTTGATGCACTGAACAGAGCTCAGCTCTGTACCCCCCCTCCCTCTTTTAAAGGCTGTTAAAAGCTAATAGAGAGATTTGATCACTGTGAAAATAATGGGGAATGAAAACTGGTTCAAGTAAAATTTTCATATTTGTGAAAGATCACTAAACAGGTGGAGCATATTACAGAGTTGTGAGAAAAATGAGACCAGGCAAATATTTAGACTGGAAAAAAAGTCTCATGGTTAAAGCTCTGGGCTGGGCCTCAGGAAATCTGGGTTCTTTTGCCAGCTCTGTTACAGACTTCCTGTGACACCTTGGGTCAGTCACTTAGCTCATGAAGTCAACGGGACCTGAGGTCTCTTAGGATCAGGCCCTTAATTTCTATGCCTTAGTTCGCCTGACAAATGAGGTAACAGTTACTTTTTTCCCACCGTGGGCAATTTAGGTCATAAGCTTTTCAAGGCAGGAGCTCTATTATCTATATGTACAGCACCTAGCACAATGAGGTCCCAATCTTGGCTGTCGTTTCCAGATACTACAATAATGCAAATAATAAAAACATATTTCACAGAAGGACAAAGGATGCTAGGAAGGAAGGTTCACTGAAGATGGGAAAAAGTGTTATCAAGCTTCATAAATGGCCATAGATTAGTTTTTAATTAAAAGGAGAGGAAATAGAAACGGCAGTGAAAAAGCAAATTGGAGCAGGAATAAAAAGGTAGAGAAGCCTGTTTCTGAAATTTCTTCTCTTTAATGCTTTTCATTGTTTATGAAGTAAATGCTTAAATAAGCATTACTGGTATTGTCAGTGATACTGTGTAACATTTGCCTTCAGTCCCTTTGTTGCTCAGGGAACATGTTGGATTTTCAGCACATTTAGCCTTGCCATTTACTTCACAAATCACAGCTGTAAAGTGGTACAACGGAGCCAATTTTACTAGAATGAAATGCTGATGAAATGAAGCTTCTCCAACAGTATTCCCAGATAGGCTAAGGCTAGTTTAGTCTTTTTATTAATATGGCTGCATCAGAAAAATATGCTGAGAAAAATTGTTTTCTTGCAAAATTAAATATAAGGATTTTGTTACAGCTAGTTACCACAATAGCACTTTGAATGTTTCCCTCATTATGGGGCCTATTGCCCATCATTACAGGTTACTACTGAAAATTAAAGAAAAAACTCTGTTATGCCTGGTCTACAGTATGCGATTATGTCGAATTTAGCCTTGTTATATCAAAATAAAATTAGATCCGTCCACACAACCATCCCGGTTTTGTCAACTTAAAGAGCTCTTTAAACCGGTTTCTGTACTCCATCTCGGCAAGGGGAGTAGCAGCAAAATCGGCATTGCTGTTCCGAATTTGAGTTACTGTGGACGCAATTCGATGGTATTGGCCTCCAGGAGCTATCCCAGAATGCTCCATTGTGACCACTCTGGACAGCACTATCAACTAAGTGCACTAGCCAGGTACACAGGAAAAGCCCTGGGAACTTCTGAATTTCATTTCCCATTTGGTCAGCATGGTAAGCTCATTGGGAGTGTGCAGTGTGGTATTTCACAATGTACATTCATTTAAGAGTATAAAGTGTGAAGAAACTTGAATATTTAGCAATCTTCTCTTGTCCAGTGATTTCCATACTTTAAAATGCATGTGTTTCTACATTCAATGTTTCTTGCTATAAATATTTGAACTTGAACATTAACGAGCCTTATTTTTAAGACATTTGCAGTGCCCTTCGTGGCAAAGAATAGATCTAGCTATAGTGAATGAAAAGCTGTTTCTTTATTTCAGCTTCTATCTGACTTTTTAGCTACTGGATTAACAGTATAATGGAAATGTATCAATTTACACCAGGAGGGAATTTGGCCCCATGTTTTCTTCTGCACAAATTAGAGATCTCAGGGCCTGGGGAAGTGAGGAAGGTAGGCTTGTTTTCTCCTTGATGTAGGGTGCACGGAAACTCTTATTAATATTAACAAGAATTAAATGCACACTATATCCTTTACTGAAGAGAGGGCCATTATTGTATCCCACTAACAATGTAGTAGCCCTATTATAAATCCAGGCTGGAATTTTCAAAAGTGATTGATGTTGACTTCACTCTGCTCTCACAGAAGTCAAGGAGAGTTTTACCAGACTCCATGAAGTCCACTAGGGACTTTGCTATTCATATTAGTTTTACTTGGAAGGCACTCAGTACTGATGTGATAAGTGGCAGTATAAAAGCATAAGGTAGACAGGCAGAGTTAACCCAATGCTGAATACTTTTGAATATCTTACTTGTAATGTTTTGGGCCATTACTCTGTAGCATATTGTGAATAAGGTACCTTTTCACAATTGGAATACAGTATTCTACTATCAGCTAAGTTTGTATGTTTCTATTAGGCAGGTTGGTGTAATTTTGACATTATAGAGGCAGTCGTATTACCTTCTTTTTTAATAACTGTCTTTAGAAAGTAAGAATAATTTTATCAAGTTAGCTGGATGATATTACCTTTTTAGGTCACAGTATAATTGCTATAGTTGAAATCCAAGTCAGAACTTAAGCAAATATGGATGGTATTTAAAAGCAGTGTTTAACCCACTGAATGGCGCTCTCTCTCTCTCTACATTATTCTGTAAACTGGCAGATAATAATTGCTACTGTGTGATAAAAAAAAAAGTGAAAATTACTTTACCTATCAGTAAAAAACCCAATATGAAACCCCCCTGCCCTAATCAGACAACATATGTAGGACCTGATTCATACACTATCATATATTTCTATGTCATATTTCGAGTAGTGTGACTCCATAAGAGGATTAATTCATTATTCTGAATATTTTTATCGTACAGCATATGTATTCTCCCAGCTGTTAGCTTCAGTACAAAAATTGTAAAGTAATTAAACTTTCAATATTATAAAGAGGTATCAGTACATCTTGGCAAATTTTAAATATCAGTCTGTTTAGGAACAGCTCTGCCTTTCTGGATCTCTCTCTCTCTCTCTCTCTTCCTTCCTTCCTGGCTATTTGCATGGAAACTGTCATGGTTCCTTCTTTTCCTTAATCCTTAGCTAAAATCAGTTCATAATGCTTTATTGATGACTAATATGTTGAGGGGACAGAAGAAGAAAATGAATCAGGAAAAGCAAATGAGTGTAAGAGATAAGAAGCTTCCTCTGCTTTACTTTACATTCTTCTGTAAATTGCTTTCCAGGTTACAACTGCTTTTCCTTTAATCTGTAGGATACACAGAATTTTATACTCTTAGAATGCCAAATCAGTGGAAATTATATTACCCAGTTCCTGATATACACCTACATAACTTCCACCAATGTCTTCACCCCTGTCAGTTTGTCAGATGGTCCATACCACTCAGATAAATGGGCATTTTGCTATTGATTCTAATAAGAGCCAGAACAACTTGAAGGCCTCATTTTTCTAACTTGCCTCCATATTAACAATTGCAACAAAACAGAATTTGGCTCAGAAACCAGGGATAGATGCACAACATCAGTAACCTTCCAGTTTTAGAAGGCATATTCTAATGTGTTTGAATTCAGATGATCAGTAGATTGGTCCCTCCAACAGTTCCAGGGATGGTTGCTGGTCTGAATTTAGCATTTGTCCTGTTTTCAGGCTCTTCAGTGTTAGCTTATTTATTCGACCACCAGGGCTGCAGCATCGGACAAATGTGTCATCTTGCCTGTTTACTGATGCAGAGCATATTAATCTGTTCACAAAGTTGTTCAGTTTAGAAGTGACATCTGATTCACTTGACAGATCATTTTTCAGCAGGGCATAAGCTAATGACAAAAGGCAATAAGAGAAAAGGGAGAGTCTTTAAAAGCAAATTAATCCTGTTCATTGTTAGCGGCTTGTGCAAAAGGAAATAGCCTGTGAAGCAAATTCAAGCCCTTCCAACTGGCCAATGGGATAATCCCTTCATGGAGCATGAGGCTTCATCACAAACACTTAATAACATGAATAAGACAACCAAACCATGTCGTACTTCTTTAGCAATGTTTCAGAGGTTTTTTTAAAATGGAAAGAGCTTTCTCTCTAAATAGTAACATTCAAATAGGTTTGATAACTGGGATTGTGTAAATGGGTGGAAGGAAGAAGTGCTGCTATGGCTGATTTTTAATTAGTATCACTCATTTTCTGGTATTCTGAAAGGTATGTCAAGGCCATCCAGAGCTTTTTGATGTGGAATTTGTGTGAGACCAATATTAGAATAAATAAATATTTGTATTACAGTAGTGTCTAGAGGCTCCAGCTACATTGGAACTCCATTTTACGAGGCTGTGCAGGCATAAAACAAGACACAGTCCCTTCTCCAGAGAGTTTATAATCTTAGTACAAGTCAAGATGCAGTGAGTGAAACAAAAAACAAAGCAAACAGCCAGCAACAACAAAAAGGAGAATTGGGTTTATGGGTAGAGAGAGAACTGGTAACAGTAATACAAATATGTTTGTACACAGACCTGTGATATGCACTATATATAGGGGGGTTTAAACTGTGTTTTTGTTTTGTTAGCAGCAGCAGATCAACAGGTCAGAAACAGTAACTCTAGCTCATCACTTGCCTAGCCATTATCAATTGGTTGTGTTTTAAAGAGGCCGTGCAATAAGCAAATGTTAAGGAAGGAGAGGGCTTTCTGGACTGTGTGCAACCAACTGGTAGTTTTACTGTTACCTTTGTCCACCTTCTCTCTCCTCTTCCCTCTTGTCTTCAATTAGACTAAGATTTTGAAGGCAGTGACTGTCTTCGTGTGTGTGTACAAATTGTTTAGTGCAACATAACCAAAAATCTAATTGGAGTCTCTTGGTGTTACTGCAATGTCAATAATATTTTTAGACAAAAAAACTCCCAATCACATTAAAGTAGTGTTTCATTTGCAAAGTCTAACCCTTCAAAGTTAGGAAGAGGCAAATTTAAGGTAGCCCATGCCTCTGTGTGTCCCTCTTACACTCTGAGACATGGATCCTATTTTAAAAAAAAAATGTATGTGATCAAGTAATTAAAGACTGAGTAACATTTTGTAAATCCGTGGGATTTAGACTCCTAAATCACTTAGGTAATTTTAATTTTTTTTTTATTCTGAGCCCTAATGCATATGTCCCAAACAGCAGAATTAAGGCCACATTACAACCTTAAATCTAGTATTTCTGAACTTTCAAGCACTTGACTTTGTAACCTGAACAACATTCTCTTAATGTAGTTTTTTGTTTGTAATTGCCTAGTGTTTTTGAAAATGGGAAAGTTTAGCTATGTACAGGTGTAACAACACTTCCACACCAGGCATGATCACTGGAGTTAGAATCCTGTATGTTCAGCATTACATCAATACCTCCGTCACTTGAACTCTATATAGCGCTAACTACATTTGATAGTTTCAGGAGAAAGCTGTTATTTTAGAGGGGTGGATGGGCTGCTGGGGTCATGTGCATAGTCCAGGGGGAGTACAACATGGCATTCTCTCTCCAATCCCCACTTCAGCTGCTCTGGGAGCACCCAGACAATCCCAGTTGCTGCTTTGAAGGTGATGTAGGCCCAGGTCCACAGAATGTTTGTGCTCAATCATTATTCTGTCATGCTGCCAAAATTTTCTTGAGCAACACAAACCAAAGAAAGGAAACAGTGATTTTCATCAGTTTTTCTCTCTCATGAAAATATGAACAGAATTTCATGAGCCAACATAAAGGTGTTTCTACAATCTGAGTGCTTCAAAAATGGAGGTGTTAGAGATTCCAAGAAAAAAATAAAAATGCTTGCGACCTATTTTACAAAGGAACATGTTAAGCAGGCAGCCTATAAACAGGTCACTACAAGCTGCCCCTATGATGTTTATGTCACTAGTATTAACAAAGATGAAAGTAATTAGTATATATTCACCAAAACAAGTGTGTTTGTATACAGGCTAATGATATGCACTCAAGAGGTTTTTTTAATTGTGTTTTTACTGTACACACAGTACTTAGCAAGTAGGCTTTGGGTGGAATGGATAAAAGGAACCTTAAGTGATAGTTGTTAGTCACACTGCTTTACGGGTTACTTTGTGGTGCTCAGGTACTATAGTTATGGTACAGTATGAGAACACAAGGTGCAATATAAGAACTTGAATAGAGTAGAATCACAAATCAAACAAATACTTTGAGGAAGTGATGGTACAATGCCTTAGCTAGTTACACCACACTACTCAACAAGGTCAATATACAACAGAGTTACAGCTACTTGTCTGGATAAAGGACTTCTTCACAAAATATAAAAGAAAGATGCTAACTGTAATTGTGAGGTATGTTATTAGGGATGGTAAGGATGGCTAGTGAACAGCTACAGAAATTATTAAAGTAGATTGTATTCATTTTATGTCCGGGATCTGGAAGAAAGAACATGTAATATGATGCTGAAACTTTCAAAGAAGGGGCAATTTATATCTATGGATAAATGCATTGTGAAAGATTTGGATTGATTATTGCAGAATACAAATCTGAGTCATTGCAAAATGGTGATGTGTACAAAGTATAGGGAAATCCTATAAATAACTATATCTGCAATGAGGCTAGACAACAAAACACTGGGATGTAGACAAACCTAGAGTTACTGTAAAGTTAACTGAACAAGGGGGTCTTTCCTTGGCACCATAATTTTCAACTGCTTCACTATTTTTCTTCTTAGCATTTCCCCTTATTTATTATGGAGCTTTCATGCTTATAGAAATTCATGTTTTCTTGTAGCTTGCCATTAAACAAGTTTTTATTGAAGTCTGTTTAATGGCAGGCAGACATAATTTCAGTCCTTTAAGGTCATGCTGAGCTCTTCAAAGGTTAAGATCTATGCTGGAGTAAGCTGGCTTTTCAGAGTAGTTACTGTGTGGCTTTTAAAGTAAAGTAATGAGTAAGTTTTAGCAATGAGTAAGGTGTTCTTAAGGATATTATGTTACTTTCAAATAGCCTTAAAATAAATGCCTTATTTATTTACATATAATTTTGATTAATGAAGCAGCATATACTCATTCCCACATTTATAACAATTAAAACAGAACAAAACAAAAAACCCTTAACCAGCCAACAATTAGCTGTGTCAGAGGATGCTCCCCATTTTTACACCCATAGCAAAACAAGTTCAGAGGCAGCCTCTGAAATGAACAAAATAAAAAAACAAACACAAAAAAAAGACATGAACGGGTATTTTGATCTTTCAGCTACCAATGTACCTGAGGCAAAAACTGAAAAATGATTGATGGAGCTTGGCTGGAGGTTAACTCCGAAACTGTCAGACCAGCTGAGGAAGTGAATTCCACCAAGAATAAGAATGCTCTAACCCAGTAAGATCTAGACTTTGTTGCAGAGAGTAGATCACCTGTTGCATCGGTTCCTAGGCAGAGAGGTGATTTCTCAGGTAACTAAGATCTAAAGCACACAGGACTTTAAATATAAAAAATTAACACTGAGTTGCCCTTTGAAGTGAAATGGAAGTCAATGCAGTCTATGGAGCCTTGGCACAATCTATTTCCTATTGCTATTTCCGATAAGGGCATGATCTAAAGTCCATTGAAGTAAATGGAAAACCTTCTATTGACTTCTGTGGGCTCTGGATCTGACCTTAAGTGGGCAGCTACACCATGTCATAGCTCCTATTTCTAAAATGTCTTCACATGAAGCCTAAAGAAAGCATATTACAGTAATCCAGCCTGGAAGTAACATAAACATGGATCGCTGCACCAAAATCTGTGTTAGACGAAAAAAAGCAGGGGGAGGAGGTGTTATACATGTTCCAACAGCTGCTTAAAAAAAAAAAAAAGCGCACAATTCTGACTACCAAAGACCCTTGTCACACCAGGAACAATCTAATTTCCAGAAGCTTCCTTCATTTCTGAACTCACTGGAAAAAACTGGGCACCAGCCCTCAACAACAGAGGAAGCACTATCCACAGCATACTTTCAACAGCCATTCACAGCCACACAGCTTCACCTCCATTACCTTTGGAAGACTGAACCTAAGCCTGCTTATTCTCATTTAAGTCCTTATCTTGGTCAGGAGAGCTGGGAAAGCAAAGACCTACCACTAATTTAGTCTAATAAAAATCAAGAGCGTCTGCGTCCTGACAGCACCACAACCCAAACTGCCTCACTGCTTGTTCCAGAGATAGCACATGCACACCAATTTGGCTGACAAAAGAACCTTGCAGAACCCAGTAAGGCAGATCTCTGGGGTGGGTGAGCAGTTTCTCCAATGGAATAGGTGGGTCTCACTGACAGGAAGGAACAACAACAAAAAAAGTCACTCAATTCCACCTATGCATTTTAGGATTCTCACTCAAATAAACAAAAACCTCATGATCAGTGGAATCAAAGTCCAACTGCTAGACATAAAACAATCAGCATGGACACCTGATTTTTGTCCAGTGTTAGGAGGAAGTCATCAAACAGCAAGATTATCAGACTCCATACCATGGCTAGACCTAGAACTAGACTGGCAGAAGCAAGAGTTACTCCACCATTAGACAGGAGCTGCAGGATATGTACTGCTAAATATAGAATTGGTGAGAAAACCAGACTGGCAGGGACCCAGGAGATCATAACACTCTGAGGTAAACACTGACAAGTTAAAAATAAAATTGGTAGTTTGGAATGTATTAGCATGCATCCAAGGAATGTTGGCAGTTGGCATGAATTTAAGAAAGATCTGACAAAGATATTAGCAGAAGTGTCTAGAAAGTTCTGACAGGGATGGTATAAAAGTCACTGTGTCAGTGGGCAGTAGAGATAGAGGAGACCTGAGAGCTCAGAGACAAGCAAGCAGACAGCAGCAGAGGGAGTGCTGTCACTGGAGCAGAGGAAGGAGAGAGAGAGAGAGGGTGCATGCAGAGGAGAGAGTGTAGTGAAGTCAGCACACAGGGTAAACTTGTCTGTTATAGTATAATACAGTGTACCTTAATGTGTTGGGGGGGAGGAATTAATTAAGAAGAGCTATTATCAGCAGGAGAAAAAAAAAATTTGTAGTGATAATCAAGATGGTCCATTTCAGACAGTTGACAATTTGTGTAATGACCCAGCCACTCCCAGTCTTTATTCAAGGCTAAATTAATGGTATTCAGTTTGCAAATTAATGCCTGTTCAGCAGTTTTTTTTGTTGAAGAATTGCCACTTTTAAGTCTGTTACTGAATGACCAGGGAGGTTGAAGTGTTCTCCTACCGGTTTTTGACTGTTTTGATTCCTGATGTCAGATGTGTCCCTTTATTCTTTTGCATAGAGACTGTCTGGTTTGTCCAATGTACATGGCAGAGGGGCATTACTGGCACATGATGGCATATATCACATCTCCATGTAAACAAAATTTTGGCAATGTATGAGTTTTTACTAGTGTTTCATTTAATCAAAAATGTTTTGAGCAGCTTTCCTACAAGCACTGCATGGACCTCCACACAATGCAGAGTCAACTCATGGAACTCATTGCCAGGGGATGATGTGAAAGCCAAAAGTATAACTTGGTTCAAAAGAGAATTAGATAAGTTCATGGAGGATAGGTCCTTCAATGACTATTAGCCAAGATGGTCAGGGACACAATCCATTGGCTTTGGCTGTCCCTAAACCTCAGACTGCCAGAAACTGGAATGAATGACAAGGGATGGATCACTTGATAAATTGCCCTTTTCTGTTAATTCCCTCTGAAGCATCTGTCACCAGCTGCTGTTGGATAACAGGCTACTGGGCTAGATGGACCATTGGTTTGACCCAGTATGGCTGTTCTTATGTTCTCAACTTGCCTTTGGGCCACACCCTGATTTAGGGCTCAGATTTTTCTCATTTAGATAATTTTGAGCAAATGTTTCCATATGCTTCAAACTCATATGAGAAAAAAGTAATATACTTGAGCTTGTATTTGCTCAACTGGGGCTTGAGTTGCTGTCTTCTACCTCATACATTATCTATTGTCTTGGAATTAGTGGCATCTGTTTCTTTGTTCTGATAAAGCTAGTATTTTCTGGATCCTCCCTGAACTCCTGTAATGTTGATAAAGATTCTGAAGTTACATATTCAGAGGATAACTGTATATTAAATTTTACAGGCTTTTTAATTGGATAGTTCCATCATATAGCTAGTTTATGCCTGATTTATAGTGATCTTATTTAAATGTTTCTAGCTAGCATGTTTCACTTTTGTAGTAAGTCAAATGTAATGTTGTAGACAGCATTATCTTTTTGCTTAATTTATATTTGATTTTTATTTATCTTTTTTGTTAAATGCTCACATTCTGCTCAGCACTATAGAAGATACAGTAGACAATACCTGTCCCCAAGCGCATATAATCTAAGACTCCACTCTGGCAATTTACAATGCATGGGCAGACTTTACATTAAAATTAATGGGGCTCTACATGGGCACAGCAGCCTGCCTCCTCATTTTAAATTGCAGGATCAGGGCCATAAATAATTGCATGTGGATCTGAGATTAGCTTCAAGTTAAAGCCTATAACTTGAAGCCTTCAATTTCTATATTCTGGATTTTGTGAGGCCACTGGGTCTATCCTGCATGCAATGCAATCCTATTTATCCTCCACTTATTAGTATTTTAGCTGAGAGGTTTTAAAGTTTATGCATAAATTAAATGAGAAACTGACAAATGAAAAATCACCCTATTGTGCCTTTGAATCTGATTCAAACAGTTTGAAATAGAAACTCCTGCAGTTTAAAAAGGATAAAACCTTCAAATGGAACAAACTCCACATACAGTCAAGGTGGTGAACAATTCCTGTACAGTTCAGATACAATGCCAATGTATTGAAACTTAATAAAATGCACAATCCCAACCACGAAGTACAAAATTCTACACTTGGAGAAATCTAGCAAATTTTAAAGGTGAGTTTAGGACTGTTTTAGGTATGGAAGGAGAAATTTTTCACCACTCCAATTTACACAGATTTTTTTCCACAAAAAGCAGTCAGCTAGGTCTGACTGATATTAACAAAAATAGCAGCAACCTAATAGGAAGTAATTTCACTGTTGACTGAATTCCTCTGCATACAACAGTTGCCATTCCAAATTCAGTGGATCGACAGTGTCTTGGATGCATTGTCCTTGGCCTCTGTGGCATGAAGCCTGCCTCGCTGCTCTTTCAGCATTCTGAAGTTGGGCTATATCTCATTCTGAAAAACAGGACACTATCACAGCATCTTTTCTTCCGTTACAGGCAGAGGTGAAAGTAAGCCGGTACGCGCCGGTGCGTCGTACTGGGACCGGCTTCCTCAGTAGACAATTTAAAGGGCCTGGGGCTCCCAGCAGCAGCTGGGAGACCCAGGCCCTTTAAATTCCAGTCAGAGCCCCACTGCCAGAACTTCCCCACTGCCGGAATTTAAAGGGTCCCAGGGCTTCAGCCCTGCTACCGCCCCGGAGCCCTTTAAATCCCCGCTGGAGACCCGCCGCCGCTCCCCAGGGGTACAGCGGCAGGGCTCAGGAGGGGTTTAAAGGGCTCGGGGCAGTAGCAGCTGCCGCAGTCCCGAGCCCTTTAAATCCCCATGGGAGCCCTGCTGCCGGAGCCCTGGGGAGCGGCAGTGGGTCTCCAGCAGGGATTTAGAGGGCTCTGGGGCGGTAGCAGGGCTGGAACCCTGGGACCCTTTAAATCCCCGCCGGAGCCCACCGCCACTCTTCCAGGGCTCCAGCCGCGGGGCTTGGGTCGGTATGTAAAGGGCTTGGGACTGCGGCAGCCTCTACTGCCCCGAGTCCTTTAAATCCCCTCTAGATCCCTGCTGCCATAGCCCTGGGGAGTGGCAGCGAGTCTCTGCTGAAGCCCTGCTGCCGCTACACCAGGGCTCAGGCCGTGGGGCTCTGGCGGAGATTTAAAGGGCTAGGCCGGTAGCAGGCAGCTGGAGCTCAGGGGCTCTTTAAATCCCCTCCTGAGCCCTGCTGCCAGAGCCCTGGGGTAGTGGCAGTGGAGCTCTGGAGGGGATTTAAAGGGCCCTGGGGCTCCATGGGCGCTACCCCACGGCTCCAGCAGCAGGGCTTTGCAGAGATTTAAAGGGCCCTAGACTCCTGGCTGCCCCTACCGCCCCGGGCCCTTTAAAGCTCTGCCAGAGCTGGGAGCCCTTAGGGCTCCTCAGTGATTTAAAGGGCCCAGGCTCCACTGGGGTGGCATCTGGAGCCCGGGGCCCTTTAAATCTTGATTTAAAGGGCTTGAGGCTTTAAGCCCTCACCTCTTCCGGTTGAGGTCACGCCTCTTTTGGTTGAGGCTCCGCCCCGATCAGGACTTCCGGCGTACCGGTAAGTCCTTTAACTTACTTTCTTTCACCCCTGGTTACAGGATATCTATCTATTTTCCAACCAACTCCTGGAATTCTCCCACTATTCTCCTGTCCACCTATGTCTCTGTCCACTTTACTCATCCACCTGGGGCCTTCTCTGTCCCCTGTCTGTAACTTTCTATTTAGACATTTCTTTTCACTTGTACTACCACTTTAGGTTCACAGAAGTTAGAGATGGAAAAGTCCCATCAAATCCACCCTCCTGAAATGCCAGATATAGTTCTATATTCTGCTCAGTCAAACCAGTGTAGATCTGGAGTAACTCAAATTTTCTTCAGTGGTGTGAATCCAATTATTTAGGAGTAGAGACAAGGCCAAAGGATGTATCATATCAAAGAAATACTTCACTTGTTCTTTGCCTTAGAATCTCTTTACACCTCAGCTTACAAATGACCCCTGTTGTAAAGAATTTTGTGGGTTTTTTGTACAATGAAAGGTGTCTAAAAGTTAAACTGTACTGTATGTTGTTTGATTAAAGAAAAATGTGGATGATCTGCTTAGGAAGCAGTCATTCACACCATCGTAGTAACAGTGACTGGATTCTAGAAACACATCAAAACAAAGATTTCAAAGGAAAGAAGTACTTGACAGCCTAAAATAAGAGAGCCTAAAAATATCCTGCTGCCCCATATGATGGAGGTGTCACATACATTATAGATCCTTTTCTCCTTGACAAAAGAGCTCTTATTCTTTTTCTCCTTGAAGCGATCTAGACAGAAAACTTACTGAGAAAAAAAAAAAAAAAAACACCTCCTGGTTTTCTGTTCTACACTTCTCTATTCTACTATTCCTATCTAAGCTTCAGATCATAACTTCTCTTCCATTTTACATTTTCCTTGCTTTCCCCCCCATTTATCCTATATTCTTTTTAACTTCCTCTTTCTTTTCTCCTTTTAGAAAAGGCCTAGCTCCTATACACATCATCAAAACATTTTCAGGTAACCAACCTGGAAGATGTGAAATATATTTTATACTCTGTTATAATTACTTTATTTTTTCTGCTAGCATTGCTTGGGAAGATTGCTCTAATTCGTGTAATTTTTCTGAAACTGCAATAGCACAACATTTAAGTAATTGGAGTATGTTTTTAAAATAGAAATCTATGATAATTGGATATTTCTTAAACAATTTTTGCTTATACTTTAGTAATCATCATTTCCCATATATTGTGCTCAGTTTTATGGTAGTTTATTTTTTAAATAAGTAATATTTCCACTGTAATTTTGTTTAAATGAATGGCTGACTATATGCACTGTCTCTGCTGAAAGAACCTCTGGCAAGATTTTTAGCATTGTTGGTTTCCCACCACATGGTTCTGTTGCTATGGGAGCAGAATTGCTGGCACATGTGGTGCTGTCTCCCTTGTGGTTGCATTTCCCAGCATGCCTTGCTGTTACTATGGAAATGACGGCCCATTAATCTTGCTGTCCTTTTATTACCAAAGCACCTTTAACTGTCTCAAACAATCAAGTGATGTTACCTGCTGCCCTGGAGAGAGAAAAAACTGCATCCCATTCCACAATTCCTGCATTGATTTTAGTCCACTTGTGTGACTAGAATCAAGGAGCAGAAGGAACCAAAAGGAAACTTGCTACATGCCCTATTTCAGCTCTCTTTGAAACACTAGAACAGAACGGTCTTTCAGATACAGATCCAGGCCATTGACTGAGGCCTGCATTTTATATAATTAAATGAAATGGCAGTTTATAGAAAGTTTTTTGAATGTTTTTTGTTTCTCTATTTTTTGTGTTTTCTGGTCCATTAAGACAAAAAGTCTTGTTTGGGAAGGCCAAGCACAACTGGCCAATAGCATGCTACTGGAATACGACATGTAAATTATTGGCACTAATCTGAAGAGTCACATCTCGATGATTGACCAGATATACAAGGAAGACAGTACCTAGCACAACAAGATCTAGGTCCATGATAGGTGCTCTTTGGGACTATGATATACAAATTATTCCTAAAAAGCTAAAAATACATCTCAGCTTCTGTAACCCTTTCAACCAAAACTGATTTCATGGAGGAAAAATACAAGTTATAGGTAGAACCCCCCAAGAGTCTTAAATAAAAACATTATGGGACCAAATTCTAAAGTTATTAATGGGCAGATCCTTAGCAGATGTAGATTGTCTACATGCTATGCCAATTTATACTCAGGAAAGATCAGCACCACAGTGTCAACACTAAATAGAAACTTTAGATTGAGGATTAAGCAACTAATGACAATATTTCATAAGAAATAAAGGGTGGAAAGGCAGAGAGAAAGAGAGGAGCATTTGTGTATGGGTGGGCTGTTCTTGCCTGTACCAAGTAGTATATGAAATTTCACAATTAAGGCTGTTTTGCGGAGGAACAGAATTTGAATTTCTGGAGAGAGTTCACACAAGTATCTGAACTACTGAACACTCACACAAAGCTCCTAAACTTTTGAGGTTCTCCTGTCATTAAGCTGGAACCCACTAGCTCCTAAAGTTTAGGCTGAAAGAATGATAGTCCAGGTTCTGGTCTGATGTACTCTGTCTCTCCACTGTTATAACTTACTGGAGCTAGAATCTGGCCTAAACATAGAGGCACCAGTACAGGTGCCTGGAGAATTCTTGTACCACTAGGGTGGTATTGAGCTAATCTAGGCAGCTGTATGCTCTCCTCCCGCACAGCCCACAGCATGGGGTGGGGGAAGAGCAGCCAGTGTTCTGTGCTGTTGCTGTTCTGGGCTGTGGAGCAGCCCACAGCCAGCCAGAGCAGTCTCCAGGGCTGTTTTATCATATACCAGGGGCCATGGTGGCCATTCAAGAGGCCCTTTGCTCCCATGTTTCCTGGTATATGCCTTCAGTGCAGAGTCTTGTCACAGAATCTGGCCAATTTATTTCAGTAGAATCACGCTTGATTTACACCAGCATACAGTCAGAATCAGACCCTTTATCATCACGGGCTAACCTCTCCCCTGGAGAAAAGAAAAAAAATGCCACATTCAGGAGCACAGAGTCATTGGTGTATGCAGCAGGGTGATACTTACTGTATGCCATCTCTCAGCCAGAGGTCACTTTATGGGCAGCTTGTCCCTATTATCACCCTCTTGAAGGCCCTTTAAGCTCTTGACAGTCTCTGTTGTGGCTCACAGCATCCCTGCCCAGGGGTAGTTTAAAGTCAAATAAAGTTCAGAAACTTTAATCACACAATAATCCAAACAATCCCCAAAGAGCCCACCATAAAATCTATAAACACAACTCATACTTTGGCCCAGTTTTTCTGCCACACCGAGAGCGCTACCTCTGTCAGTCAGCACCACCCAAGGCCAGCAGTAGTCCCAGCCTGCTCTTGCTGAAGTTCTGACCTTGGCTTCCTTCTCCAGTCAATGTCTCCCTTGTTCTGAGGGAGAAGACAGCATATATACTGTCCTCCTACAGAGCGCTTCTCCTGATTGGCTGGAAGAGAGGGGAGTCCTGCCCCCATCCTACACTACAGAGCTCCTGAGCATGGCCCCTGAAAGGAAATATGTCGGAGTTTTTGCTCCTTTATCCAACTTCTAACTTCCAGGACCACTTCCTCTCTTCAGTTACCAGGTCACTGGTTTATTCCAAGCACCTGGAAAGGGTTTTTCTGGAACCATTTATCCTTAAAGGGCTAGTACACCTTGTTACAGTGTAGGTCAGAAGTAACCCCATTGGTGTCAGTGGGGAATTTCTGGCTTTACAGTGGTGTAAGTGAGATCAGCATCTGGCCCTCAGAACCTAATTTTTAAAAATCCCCATCACTTCTAGGGTTTGTAATTTAATTTCTTAGATGCTCCAGTGAACATTGCTGCTTCCCCAAGTAAGCTGAACTACAGAAGCACATGAAATATTAACCAGTAAACTGGCCTAACGGGCAGGGAGGAGTCATAAGCAAATGCTGCAGGAAGACACTGAGGTGTCCCTTATGGAGACTGGTCAGACCACATTAAAGTCTCCTGATTCCCAGTGATTTATTATCATAATATATGATCACCAAAATGGAAGAACAAATTTGCTTCAGAAAGCGAGGAAACATTTATTTCCAAAGCCAGGATGGTTCATCCATTTTCTTACATATTAGTATCATCCGGAAGTATTTTGTCTCTAACAGCAGGTGCATAAGAAAATGTTTGTTTCTCAGCTTGAATCCTCATTCTCTTCTCACGTCAAAATTTTAGCTTTGCCTTAACTGGAGTTACTCCTGATTAACAATTAGGCCTGTGCAGTCAGTTTTTCAGTCTTTAAGACATTTATTTACTGACGTTATAGTTTTTCTTACACGTGGACTGCAGTCATGCACCAGGAATATTCATATGATCAGGAGAACTTTTTCTAGATTTCATGTTAATTGGATTGTTTTTCCTAAAGCTAGCAGTGATACACAAACAAATTAGTTTACATCTTGGTTTATAAATCTAAAGCAAGGAAATCTTGTGAATTAAGCAGAGACATTAACTTGAAACTTAAGTCCCACTTCTTTGGGGTCACCACAGCAACTGAATCAGTTAAGACACTTAATTTCTTAGGATAGTGTTCCCCACCACCCTCTCTCTCTCTCTCTCTCACACACACACACGTTCAACTACACTAAACAAGGACCTTCTTTCCTTTGATCCCTGTCTTTCCTCTCCTGTCCCCATTACATTATCTTGTTGTTCCTTCATTTCATCATAGAATCAAAAGGTTATAAGAGACAGCTGTAAACAAATTTTACACATGAACTGATCTCACAGGGCTGGAGGCTCTCTGGTGATGATCTTTGGGCATTTTCAGACATTCCCCTTATCCTCTCTTTTAATGTATGGCATCAGGTGATTCCAGGAATGACATAACACAAGTGTGGAGCGTTGCACTCACCTCTTTAAGCACTGCTGGTTTCCTGGCATGGAGCTGCTGCTCTCTTCAGCTCCCAGTACCCCTAATAGGCTGTCAGCCTGTCTGAGGTCTTTCGTGGCTGAACCCACCAGCTGCATCACACCATTCAAATTGCTTCAAGCTTACAGCAAACTCAATCAGAAGGGGTTCCTTGCCCTTCAGGGCCAATTATAAATAAAATGGCTTCTTACTTTTACTGGGGCTTAATTCTCTCTCTGGAATTAAATCAGCAAGGTTCAACCCCTGAACTCCTGCTACCAGTAGTGGCTATTATAGGCCCCCATCCAACCTGCCTCTTTTGCCTGTGGGTTAGGAAACCTCTCCGAACTCAACAGGCTCCAGCCAGGAACTACCTTGCTAGCAGCAAACACTCCTTTTATTTCGGTCTGCTGAGCCTTGACTAGCTCTTGCTGATTCCCAGCCCTTCTAGCTGCTGGAGCATCAGATGTCAATGGTTCTCAGATTAGCTTCTCCTGGGATGCTTCTGTGGGCAACACTAGAGGTCTAGCACTCTTTTCCTCTCAGCAAGCTGTTTTCTGGGACAGGGTGTAGCAGAGCAGCAGGCCCTCCAGCAGGGGCCCCACAAAGGCCTGATATACCGTGTCATAACAAGTCAATCAGTGCTGATCAACAAAATCTCAATGCTATGTAAGAGGGAGTTGCCACATACAGGAGAAATACTTCCTCAAGATGTTTCATGGTTGCAGAATAGATATAGAGAAAGCAGCAGTGCAAGAGATGCCCCACCTGAAAGCCTGAAGAGGTTATTCAGTTCCCATGCTCCTTCAGTCTTTGGCTGCTGACACACAATGATGCCAATTAGCATCAGTGGTACTGGTACTGCTTGTCCAGTAGGAACTTGGTTTAGACCATTTCACACAGGCCACTGAGCGGCCATCAAATGGAAATGATCACTAAAAAGATGTGTTTTCTCTGGTGGAAAATGAATATAGAAACACAGGCAAAGGTCCACTTCAAGTGTATTAAACTGCAGGCAGCCTGCCTCATTGTCAGTGCACTGTGAACTTTCTATGACTGTTCTCAAATTGCAAACCATGGCTACATCTACACTACAAGCTAGGGGTGTGATTCTCAGCTCATGCAGACATACTCTCATTTCAGAGAGCGCACTAAAAATAGCATAGCACAGGCATTGGGACCAGCTAGCTGTCCCAAGTATGTAGCCAGAGGGTTCAGACAGGTTTGAACTCAGGGTGGTTAGCCTGTGGTGCTAGAGCTGTTGCCCCTGCTTCTCTGCTATTTTTAGCATGCTAGCTCAGATGAAAGCTAGTGCAGGTAAGTCTATGGGAGCCGGAAATCACAACCCCTAGCTTGTACAGTAGATGTAGTGCTCTGAAATGACCACAATTATTATTCAGAGAAATAAATGTGACTGGAAATAGAGGGACACTGTATTGTATTTTCCCCAACTGTTAGGTTATTAAATTATTATAGAAAGGGTTTTGCAATAATTTGCATTTGTATTAGTTTTTGTAGCAGTTTCCTTATAAGTATCCTAAAATGAAACAGACTAGGCACAAAAGTGAAATTGATTAGTATGTTCAGTATCCAGCTTGAATGTACTGAAAAGATAAAAATCAATAAACAGCACAAATGATTAACAGAAATTTGGTTTTTAAAATCCTTTCAGTTTTAATAATCAAAGGTATTATTGGTAGCATAAGTGAGGAAATTTGTATTTTAGCAAACTTGACTTGCTGGATAGTATATAAATATAGCAAATAAACATCTGCTTGTTTTGGAGAGCAAATTGAAGAGGCTGGATAATTCAGTGCATCAGAGCAGCAATTCCATGAAAACAATGTTTTTCCTGCAAATACTTTTTCAGACGTTTTGCTGCTTGTTGCATAAGCTATAATCAGGGAGTACTGGTGCATTTGCAGGTGGTGTATATATTTGTGTACAGTATGCCAAGCATTGGTGTACCCTCCTTCCAGACACCCCTGTTGGCCTCAGAATGGCTCTGCAAGGGGCCCTTCCCTTCAGTTTACCCCTTTTGGAGATTTCCTTAATAACTTACCCACACTTTTGTCCATTCCCATCCTTTCTCAGGTTCTGCTTTAAATTAGACATTCAAAATAATATTTTCAAATCCATCCATTCTCCCAGGCCTTTCCTGCCTTACTCCACAACTTTCAGGTTTCGCTGCCAGAGCCTGCTTGCTCCCGGCAACACCTCAGTTCTTCTCTCAGAGTTCTCTGCAGGGCCAGCAGCCTGGCTTCTTTCTTCTGCTCCCTGTGGGGGAATCAGGTGATTCTTGCTCAGGTGTGCCTCCTTAGTAATCAGTGGTGACTGGCCCCAGACCTCTAGCCCTTAAGGGGCAAACTACCCTAGTACATTAAGTATTAATAATAAACTGCAGGTTCTAGATTTTTTCCATCTTCTTTAAAATAATACAAAATATATATTCTTTTCAGGAAGAATTATTCTGTCAACTGAACTACCTTAAAATAACAGATGGACTATGTTTCTAGTAGCCACTACTCCCTGGAAACTGGTCTCTGTTCTGCCATTGTGTAATCTTGCTGTGGTCACTAAATCATTCTGTACCTCAGTTTACTCATCTGTAAGGATTTTTATATAAATCTCTTATATTACAGGTGTGTGCTATTCCTACATGTTCCTAATAACGGTTTGTGACATGTTCTGTACACGAAAATTGTGATTTCACTATGCTATCAGGCAATCACAGCAATTATTCCATGAAACAACTCAAGTAGAATATTTTCACAAATTGACCCTTCTTGAGAAAAGTCTGAATTTGGCATTTAAAGAAGGCAATACCTACTGATTCAGAACTGTTTTAACTGACAAGATGAGCATGTTTTAAAATAAGAATCACAGTAGAGATCCACTGATTTACACTAGCTGAGGATCTAATCCAAAGCATCTTCTAAGGAATAAAAAGAATAGAACAATTGGAAAGCATAAGAATGACTTTCAAACTTATTCTCTGGAACACAAAATAAGGGGATCTGTACAAGGCAAGGTAAAAGAATAAACAAAATGTATGTCAAACACTCAATAGTCAGATGTTTTACCAGATATTTTGCCTTAATATTTAACAAAGGCTTTTTGGATTTCTTTTCATGCTCTTTACTCACATAATTTTAACCTTAACTTATTCATTGTTCCTTGGAAAATCAGTGGGATACTTTATTAATGGTGGTGTGATTCTCTTAGATATAGTTGGGCTAGCAAACTTGGCATTTAGATCTTGAAGACTGTGGTTAAATCCCAGTGCCACTTGTCAGGTCAAGAACTGTAGCTGTGTCTGTGTAAACTTCAAGGACTCAACATCTTTGGACTGATTGTCCATAGCACAGCTAAAACCCCAAGGAAGATTTCAGATTTCTGTGGACAGCTGAGATAGCTTAGTCTCTGTAACAATGATCAACAATGGCAGGGCTCCACTTCAGGGAAGCCAGCAGTGATGTTGCTTTTCATCACCACCAGCAGACATATCACTTTTCATATCAGGAAAGAAGAGCTAAAAAGAAAAGAAAATAGGATTGCAGAAGGAGCTGTGAGAGATAGTAAAAGTGATATAATTGTCCACAGACGTGAAGACCAAAGTGTGAATCTCAGCACAGCTCACAAGGGGAATATGGAACAAGGGAAACTTTTCTGCTGATCTCTTCCTAGATCATTAAAATTACTTTATTTCAGTAAAGGGAATGGCAACATCCTGACATGTCCTCTGCTATTTCAGACTTAGTCTTAAGCAAACAGGGCTAAAAATCCAAAATAACGTAGTGGTTATGATGGCCAGATTTCAGTCAGCCTAACCAGTAAATTCAGTACCCCTCGTTAAATGTTGTTTCATCAACAGTAGAGCTACTAGAATTTTCTTGTCTCTACCTCTACTTCTAGAAACAAAGAGGCAGATTTTGTTCTGTTACATCCATATAAATCCAGAGTAATGCTGTTAGCTTGAATGGAGCTATTCCAGATTTACACTGGTCCACTGGAAAGCAGGATTTGGCCCAAAATTTCTAAGCTACAGTGAATAAACTGCAAGCTTGGAGCTGGATAATAAAACTCCATTTCACATGGGATGTGACCTTCTCATTAATTATAAAATGCTCCAGCTGATTAACTCTAATTTGATGCCATAGCTTAAATGTCTGACAGAGGGAAACAGATTTGGGTTGGAAAAAATGGAAGTAGTAAAGGGAGAGGTTTTATTTTTGTATAGCAGTCCCATCTGTTCTAGATGTTCTGTGCTTTATTTCTAATTGCTCATGGAGAATTCTACCAGAGAGGTGACATTTATAGGCTGACCCACCCACAGATGTCAAGTTCTTTAAATGCAGGAGAATAAAATAAGAATCAAAAAAGTCAGAAAGTTAACAAGAAAAGTAGGAATCTAAAAACCATTTTTCTATTTTAAATCCTTTCAAGCTAGTCCATCCCTTCCCAACATAAATCCAAATTTTTAACAAACCTCACTTGAGGAGCAAGAAAATACCAAAGTGACTTTGCTATCTCTTCATCTTCAATGGCACCTATGTAAGACAAAGCCCCGAACATCTGGATTGTCAATGCCAATATAGGCTACAAGACTGACATTTGATTTATAAAAGTCTCTTTGCATTGATGACACATAGATTTGCAAATACTGGAACCTATTTGGGCCCAGGATAGACTTAAATCTGTAAGTATTCCTCAGTACATTTACAAAGAGAGGAAAAGGGGGAAAATCTTCAGACTTCTTTGACACTTATGCTAACCAAAAACTTTCTCAGAGTCATTAAGCATGCAAGAACTGTGCAGGTTTATTTAAAGTAAATGTCATGGTCCAAATTCTACCTTGTTATACCTGTAAATCTGGAGTATAACAGTTGACTGGGGTTAGGGTGACCAGGTGTCCCAGTTTTATAGGGACAATCCAGATGTTTGGGGTTTTGTCTTATATAGGTGCTTATTACCCCCGCCCCCCCTCCTGATTTTTCACACTTGCTATCTGGTCACCCTAACTGGGATCAGTAGAATGTTGAAGTCTGCCTTCACCTGAGTTGCTACAGATTTACACTGGTGAAACAGAAAGTAGAATTTAAACCCCCAAACTATCTTGTAAATAAAAGATGATCTATACGAAAGATAGAATGGAGTTACTCCATTGGATTTACAATAGTGTAAATTGAATCATATCGAGGCTGTGTCACACATTAGACATATAGGGAAACTCATTGTTCTGCATATGCATCATTATCAGGAGACTCTTTTCTTTTAGTGGCTAGCAGCTGAGTAGTGAGCATACAAAAGAGGGGATGACAGAAGACACTGCGGATAGATCTCTTTGGACAATGGAAAATACTGAGATGTATAACTATATGTGCAAACATAACCTCAGAAGTACTCTGCAGACAAAGCATGGATTATATTCAGAACATTTTTCCTCACACCAAGAACTAAAAAAGAAACATTGCCAGTTCACCTGGTTAAAGCTCTTTTGGTATCTATAGAAACAACTGCAGCCTTATCTACAGTATGGTTTATAATATTAAAGAGCTGTCTAATGTTATATGATGAATTGTTCTGTAAAAATATGCCAGTTTTTGCCCAGATTAACTAGCTGTGGGAGCAACATTTCCATACTGCAGCCTAGAAATTCCAGTACAATCTTGGGATGCAAGGTAGAAATACATGGGGCCAGACCCTCTGTGATGAAGCTATGCAGGTTTACATGAGGTGAGGATTTGGTTTACCAAGAGAGATACTGTAGAATCACTAGACTCACTCTACATATGAAATGAGATGCGTGATGGGTTTCCTATAGTTTGGAATATATTGTATCAAGAATGTTCATGATTCCAAAAGACAGCTGGAAATTTCATGTGGCCCAGGGACTTGAGTCAATTTCATACCTCATAGCCTCTAACTTAAGAGGCCTTGATCATGAAACTCCTTTCATCATGCACTGCAGGGTGTGCGGTTCAGTGCCAATTGAGACCACACATGGAACCATGAAAGATAAACACTAATGGCTTGATTCACAACAGAACTTAGCTGTGGTGTGGCTGAGTGTTACCATGCCTAGCTTGTAAGCACCTTGACTCCCTATAATAAATTGGGAGAGATAGGCACCTCAGAATGATATTCACAAAAGTCAGCATGCTAGGTGGCTCCTTGCCTAAGCTAGCCAATGGGTGATGCCAACCTGAGGGGTTTGTGATAAGCCCTGCCCCTTCTTCGGAAACAGGCACCTCAATCCAGACTGCAGGGATCCCTATTTTGCTTGGGATTCTCAGCTGCAAACCCTCTCTTGATATTAGCCCCCTACATCATTTGTGGGGAGACAGGGAGAGGACTTGCTGTCTCATAACTTTTAGTCCAGTAGCTAGAGTTTTCACCGAGGAAGTGGGAAGATCCATGGTTCGAGGATTTGTACAGGGATCTGCCACATCTCACAGGAGTGCCCTAACCCACAGAGCTATGGGATAGTTCGATATGGGGTTTCCTCAGTCTCTCCTACTGAAGTTGCTCCCATCTGGATTAGTAAAGAGTGATTGGACCCTTGGTCTCCCATAGGCCAAGTTAATGCTCTAACCACTAGGCTGCAAAGTCATTTTCAGGTTTGTGCTCTCTCTCTATGGTCCAATGATTATTTATTCCCAGTGGAATGGCTTCAACTGGAGAGATTGAAAGACCTTGTCAGAATACCCCAGTGACAAGGCCACTCACCTGAGAAGTGACAGATCCCTGTTCAAATCTCTTCCCACTCTCAGGTAGATGGAGGACTTGAACTGCAGGTTGCCCACCTTCCAGGTGAGTACCCTGACTACTGATCACCTCCTGGGAGGTAATCTGCCTCCTCTCCCTGCTGTTTTGTGTGAGTTTGCCTCCGAGGCTCCAACTGGTAGACAAGCTCTCAGCTCACTTAGTGGATTGGGCCCTGCAGTTATGGGGAGGAACACCTATCTTCCCCTGCTTTGTGATTTGCTTTGAGCTTAAACATCTGGATGCCTGGCGTGGGGCTGCATTGTGTATGTTCAGAGGGAGAAGCTCAAACATATATGGAACTTTTACTGCAAAATTGTAGGTGCTGAGTGAGTTTAGGTGCCTATAGCATTTGGGAGCAGCTAAGTGGGAGTTTGTAAATTCTGGTGGGGCCTGATTCTGGGAGTTAGGTGACTAAGCAGATCTACCAACCATTCCAGGTTTTCCAAGATTGTCTTGCTTTGACTCCAATGCCCCCCACCCAGTTGAAGCAACTCCTGTGTGATGGGCGTGATTGGGCTGCCTGCTGCAGGAACTGCTATCTGACTCTGGTGCATGGGATTGCAGTGCCACTCAGATTTGGCCCATTTGCCCAGATATCTCCAACTACGAAGTTTTATATGGGTCAAATTTGAGTGAGTGGCATTGTGACCCTTGCACTAGGTCACAACACCAACAAAATTTGGTCTGTCTGCCCCTCAGTCTCCATCTGAGCTGATCTCAGCCAGCCCCATGAGACAAGAGCTGTAGGAGCCACTACTGCAGAGTGAATATAGGGTGGGCTCATTTTGTGAACTCTTTCTGTCCCCCAGGCATTTCCCTCTCCACTGACTGGTAAGAAGTCTCAAGTCTCACTTGTGTGTTTGTTTCCTTTCTCTTAAGGGCATGGGGTGGGAGGGGGAAATTGTGTGGGGTGTATGGTCTGAGTCAACCCCAACTTAATCCTTAGCATGCTGTGAAGTGCTTTGCCGCCTGTTCCTTCCTGTCTTTGGCCTCAACGTTGCCTCAAGAACAACATGCTGGCTATACAGCAGGGCTGTCATTAAGCAGGTGCCTTGCCCAACACTTTTTGCTGTGTGCTTTGACAGTTAGGGCAACACTCCACACCTGCACTGTGTGATTCTGTGTAGACAGAATCTGTTGTTTATTTAGGCAGAAATTCTGTGCCAATCAATGAATTTTGCCAATGAGGCACAACCAATCAGTGAGTCAGATCAGTACAGTATTTGAGTCCATTTTATAATCTCACCACTGAGGTAAATGTCATTTACTCTTAAATACAGCTTTACTTTTATTTTATCATAACTTGCTCATAGCTGTTTGTGCTTTTGAGGAGAAACATACACTTAACTATATTCATTTGCCCATTCCTACCCATTTATACTTTGCTTTTTTCATGAGAGTTGCACAACCTCCTCAGTTAACTGCTGAGTTCTATAGATGTCGTGCACCTTGGAGAAGGACAGAACACAATTTTATGCTGCCTGCATGACAGAACTGAACAACTTGCCTCCTATTTAAATTGTGCAAATGCCTGACTTATGAGCAATGTAAGTGGCAGGAGAATGCAGCCCTTAGGAACAGTGAAAAGAAATTGGATTCAGGTTGTTTTATCTCTTGCGGATGTTCAACATTATTTTTGTCAGATAGTAGTTAAGTTGAAGAGAGATATCTTTTTTGGAAAAGAAACATGAAATAATAATGTCCTCCGATGTCATCTCATCAGGTTAAGTCACTAGATGGATGATATCTTGAGATGAAATGATGCTAATGATACTGAGAGTGAATATATTTGTGGATAAAAAGTTCACATTTTTCTCTGTATAGGGTGGGAGAGGGATAGAGGGAGTAGAAAAGGAAGTAAATGCACATGCAGATAATAACAGCAAACTTAAATATTACAAGTTTCCAAATGGTTTTTAAACAAAGGAAATTTAGGCTGAATATCAGTTAAAAATGTGTAAGGGTGAGATCTATTAGACTGTGAAATAATTTTCCAATTAACTCTATTGTTTGGGTCATTAAAATTTGGACAAAACATGAAACACAAGGGCTTCTGAAAAATCTGTTGGACTGATGCCAGCATACGGAATGAAGGCAGCCAAAGCTAATTGCTGTAATAATCTTTAAGAACGACCATTGGCCAACTTCCTAGAACATCTAGCATCAGACCTAGTAGTGGAGTCCCCATGATTGACAGTCCTGGAGACTTTGACATCCATGTAGAAAATACACACAACGCAGTAGTCCAAGGCTTTTTTACCATCATTATAATCATGAAGATAGTTGAACACCCCCATAGCTTATCTTCTACTGCAGATTAGATTATTTTAGGGTGGAAAACACTTCACTCTTGCCTTAAGATGGAGCACTTTGATTTCTATTTTATCAATTCAGTGACTCAATCAGCTAGTTAGCTCTAGATCTCAGAAAGCTCTATTGGGAACACTCATTCACAAGACCATGGCACGGACAATCAGGGGGGAATGTTGTAACCATTGCAAAGCAGTTCCATGTGATCACCCATCCTCTTCATCATTTATATGAGACTAGTTGGAGACTTTCTGAGATGCCAGGAAATCCACTGCAACCCATACAGAATGCCAATCAACTATTCAGACTCTGCCATCACAAAACATTCCAGTATCTGGAAAACATAAGCAAGGACTATTTGTTAAAGGTATGAGAGCAACCAGCTCAGACTCAATTCAGGAGCAACTGGCTCAAATTTAATCCAGGCAAGATAGGTGTGGGGTTGGTTGAAAGGGGAAAGTGTTTTGTGAGACTCCACACAAAATCTAACCTCACTGTAGATCAAGGGCATCACAGATTGTCAGTATTGTGAGGAACTATGGCCATGCTAGAGTCCTTGCTGCTTCTGGATACACAGGTTGCTACAGCAGCAACAAATCCATTCTCCTGTCTTAAGTGAGCCAAGTGACTGTGACCTTGCCTCTCATATAAGGACCCTATTATAATCCCTATATCACAGAGTATTGCAACTCATTACTTCCAGAGCTGAGTATAAACACAAAGTGAAGATGGCTGAGCACAGTGGTCCATCACTAACGCAACAAAAGCCAATACAGTGAAATAACACCAATAGCTTTTCGTGATCACATGCTCGCCATTAGTTCCCAATCCAAATTCTGTTCCTAATCTAAAAGTAGTTTAGCTCAGAGGCACTGTAGGGAGAACATTCTCTGTGAATTGACCCCAGTGGCCAAAGTCTTTGAAATCAGAGATCAGACAGATCCCAAGCCTCTGGTGTTCAGACTTCAATATGAGACAAATTTTTTTGATAAAACTTTTCCCAACAAATACTTCCAAAATGAGAGAGATCCTGGAACCATCCAGTGGCAAGGAGATCAGGACCCTTCTTTGACTTTTGTTTGTGTGTACGTACATGCCTGCACACATTTTGCTTAGATACTGAGATGACAAACACCTTAGAAAAATCTTAAATAGGTATATGGATTTGATTTGTGATTCCACATCGCAAGACCACCACATTCTTGGCAGTCTAGCTGAGAGGTCATGGAATGGATGAGCAAATCTCTTCTCTACTCTTAGAGCAGGCCCCTGCAGGTGAAGGGTAAAACAATTGTTGACTCGTTGTGGGTTTAGCTTGTTGTATCTTTTGTCAGAACACGAGACCCATCTCCAAGGTGATTAATATGGAACATTTCATGAGCACTAGAGTCTCTAAAAAACTATAAAATAATTTTTAAAGAAGAAAAGAAAAATCCCCTATAACCCAATTTTCCTACTGTGAATGGAATAATTTCTTTTAATATACTAAGCCATTAAAAAATTAAGCTTCTTTCTTTAGCACCACAGTAAGGGAAATGCACTTTATTTGGAGAATGCAAATGCCTCAAGCTGTATTATTTTTCTTTCACCAGCTCTCAGCAAGTGGCCATTTAGTCTTAATTGCTCCTCACAGTGTAGTCCAATTAAGAATGGTATCAGCAGGGCAAGGGCTATTTGTTAATCTGTAAAAGGTGTGAGAGACAGTTCTTGTTTTGCCTGAGGTTTCTATTCACATGTTTGGGTGAAAATCTAACCAGCCAGAACTCATCTGCCAGTCATACATGAGTATTAGCAAACTATCAGTTACAAGCAAGATGAATGTGCAAATGTAATTGAGCAGAACAAAAACTTTATAAAATATTTATTTGCTTTAGGAAAGATACAGTATTGCTAGACCTATAACCTCAAATTAAAAAGCCAGCATTTTGCCAGTTGACTGGAGAGGTGTTTTAGTGTTTGCTTTGGATATAGTTGACTTGGAGGAAGACTCCAAAACACGGACAACCAGCCAGGCTGGGATGCTGGAATAGAAAAAGAAGAAAAAGCTTTTTGGTGCTAGAATATTTTGCCAAGTAAAGGAATGTCAGATGAGTCACCATGTCTATGTGAACAGTCCTACTCTTTGCATTTGGAACTAGTGTTCTGAACACTATCTGCATATGAGGCAGCATAATTCCCATGAGCACTGAGCACTTTGTGCCAGATCCTTTGCTGAGGTAAGGGAGCATAGCTCTATTGAAGTTCATCTATTTTGTATATTTCTAAAAGATTGTCAAGAGGTCCAACAGCATTGTAGGGCATGTTCTTCTCTGAGAGGATGCAAAAAGCCAAATAAAAATTAATAATTTTAATTACTATTAAAAATAATAATGAAGAATAATAATGAGAATGATTGCTGATTTACATCAGTTGAAGATTTGTTCCTTTTGGTGAAATGCTGTATGTGAACGTGGGATAATATCTCTGAGAACACATGCATAAAAAGACTAGGTGCTTCTGTTCTGATGTCTGAGGTAATAGCAAAGGAATCTCTATTTTTATTTTCAAGAAGTGCTTCAATCCTCCCCCTGGTGCACTCCCCTTTTAGAGATTAATTTTCTTTCTGAAGCCACTAGTTTTCTTCTGCTGCCTTCTAACAAGATGTTTCAGGATATTAATTTCCATCACACTGGCCTTCTTTTACTTCTTGATCTTCTCTAAAGATGAAATTCTCAAATCTCACAATCAGCATGAGTACTGAGATTGATATGGCTGCCCCTATCCTATCTGAAGGAAAAAAAACCATCCTCTATGCCATTGAGCAGGCCATGTGACTGCTTCCCAGTCTCTCTGCTGAAGCTACCCTGTCACTGGCTGAAATAATGGGTGCTGCCTCTCTCCACACTCAAAGAGAGACCTTCCATCCACTGCTACTGTGTGAATGCAGACCGAGTGACCTCCCTCTGAGAGTCATCACTTGTTCCTCTGCACAGTCAGAGCCCTCTAAAAGAGTATTTTATAGGCATCTTTCATTGTATTTGGGGAAAATTAGATCTCTTTTACAAAATAACACATTCTTTCATTGGTGATTGTTTTTGTTATAAATCTCTCTTTGGCAGAAAAGTGCTAAATGTTAGGACAAAAGGCTGTCCCTGAAGGCTGCTGAGCACTGGTAGTTCTCAGTGACTTAGTGGCAGTTGCCAGCATGCAGTAGTAATTCTTCTAATCTGGGCAAAACTTTCCCAGTTGCCCTTCTTTCCAGGGCTAATGAAAACAGACTTTTTTTTCTGCAGGACAAAGGGTTGTAAAGCACCCATCATTCTTGGCTCCTGGAAGTGGGATTGCAGTTTCCATCAGTAGTTTCTTGCAGCATGATCCTTCTACAGGAAATAGGCACTGTAGGAGAGCAGGAGAGTAAGCCATGGACCCATTCTCCTCAGTGAAAGTTGAATTGCTATCAGGAAGGCTCCCAGTACAGGACTTTGTTTCTTTTAATCGAAAGGGATACTTGTGGGGCAGTAAGGCAGATTCTACCATATTTTCCCTCTTCTTCATTTTTCCCTTTTATTTTGTAAAATATATATCATCTAATCTATTAGTATCTGAGCCTTAAAAGGACAAATAATTAGGATTATTAGTTGCTGATGCATGAATATCATAATTAGTAGGAATTTTTCAAAGCTGTAATTTATAGACTCATCATATGATAAACAGTAATAGGTGTAGAACTGGTTAAATAATCCATAAATTGCAAATTCTGGTCCCTTATGGCTCTGGGCAAACTCTCATTATTCTACTTTGGTAAAACTAATCTAGAATGACCCCAACATCAGTGTAAGTTGCTGAAGACATTGAGTAAAATACTGGACCCACTGACGTCAATGGAAATTTAGTTTTTCAGTTCAATGGGGCTGGGATGTCACCATTTGTCTTCAGCAGAGCTCTGCTAGTTTACACCATCTGAGGATAATGGGCACTATTCACTGACGATCTGTCTACCCACTCGGTTGTTGGGCAGTAAAATTCTTCACCCTTGCACATGAGAAATATGGAGTCCTTTGCTATTTACAGATCCAAACCAATTTTTAAAAAAGACTAGAGCCTTCAGTTTAGCTCTTGGTCCCATTATTGTTTACATATGGCTACTGTGGAGCTCTCAGAAGTGCTGATGTAAGGATACCTATACAGAGTAAAGTGGCTGATTGTAACACTTAAGCATCTTTTTTATTTCTTTTACAATTTTTTTGTACTGTACTGTGTATAAAAGTTAACATACAACCAATTTAAAGTGGATCAGTCTTCAATTAAAATGCCTGCAATATGATGGCATTAGTTTGCTGTTGAATTATGATCTCACAATGGTTTTACTGGGCAAAGAAACTATTTGTTGCATGGCATACTTCAATTTAGGGGCTTTCCCTGCTTGAAACTCCTCCTGACTTCAGTGTGTGTTTCAGTTGTGCAAAGAATGCAGGTTTAGATTTCTCAAAAAGGTCCGATATTCAGACACAACTTCCACTACAGTTAATGGACTGAAATCCCGTCTCTTGCCACTATGTAGTACCGACATAAAACATTAAGTTTCTCTGCTAGTTGTATATACCCAGTAGAACATTGTATTGCAATTTGCTACACTTATAGAAATGATTCAGTCTGAATATGCGCATCTCTGGCACATTCTATATTTATGATAAAGATGCTGAGTTTTCCCTGGTAAGAAAAGTTTGTCTTCTGGATACATGAATAATGGAGTGTAAGCAACCAAGGTTTTTCTTGATTTTGCCATCTGAGAGTTGGAGCACCTCAAAGGATTAGGCCCTCAGTAATTCTGATTGTGGGAGCCATGATCCATCAAGGTTGTTAAGAACATGCCTAACTTCAAACACTCATGTACAGTACTAAAGTTAGGCATGTGCTAAGTACCTTGATGAATTGGCATCATAGCACCTATTCTTGCTATTCTTGAAGTCAATTGCAAAATGTTAATTGACTTCAGTGGTGCAGAATTGGGCTTAGAGTGCCCAGTCACACAGTCCTAATGCGAGTAAAATATTCACTGAATTGAGTACAAGGGGTTTCCTTTGTAGGGGGGGCAGAACTGGGCCCACAGTATGGGTTAGATGTTACTGTTTTTCTATCTCCCACATCATTTCTAACAGAGACTGACTGTTTAATCTAGTCTCTGAGGAAGCACATAATCTGATAAATAAAACGTCAGGAATAATTATAACTATAAAAAAAACCTTGGGTATGTCCCAGCAGAATAAATATGGCTATTGAAATTTTTTAAAAAAATTCCTGAATCACTAATTAGTGAGTTGTGCATCAAGTTGTTACGTTGGAGGGGGTAGAGTTAGAATAGATCACACACGTACTCTTCTTGTCTCTTGGTACACTGCATGAGTGTCATTGTGAGGGAATGCTCTATTCACCCCAGCTATGGTGCCTCCTCCTGGCCGTTCTGGGGCATAGCTCACCATGTCAACACCTCTTCCCACAGTTGCAAGCCATCCCTCCACTTCTGTCTCTTTATCTTCAGGCCCTCTCTCACTCCAGGAGCTGCTGCAGCCTTTTAATGACTCAGTCCTCCAGCTACCTCACTATCATGGTTTCCCCTCTCAGGGGCAATTGAGGGTGGAAAGTCTCTTCTCCAAAACTGGCTCAGGCAGTCTTCCTATACAGTGCCCCACCAGTGCCACTTCCCCAGTGGCCAGTTAGGGAACTGGGGCCCACCCTCATCTCCGGATCCTGGCTCAGGGACCCTCAGCCAGCAGTGAAGGTTTGTTCCACCCTATACCTTGCTGCATTTCCCCGAGCCCTGTTCTAATCTTATGGCTCCCCATTCCTTCTCTGGGTCTGCCAGCTTCACCACTCCCTCCTCCCAGGGAGCAACTGCAGTGAACATATTTCTGCAGCCTCCACACTCCTCCTGCTTCCCAGGGAGTGTTGGCAGTCGTTCCCAGAAGCCCCTTTTGGCAGGGTTCAGCTGCCTTACAGTCTCTCTCTGCTCCTCACCTTGTGATGCACAGTCTAGCAGTCTATTTCTGGCCTCCTTTTATCAGGGAGGATCACCATGCTCGCATTCTCCACCACTTGTAACAGGGTGCTCTACTTAGTGCTAGCTGGCACCACCTCCTGGCAGTTTTGGGGACTAGATTGTAGAGCTGGGGAGAGCTGCACACCTTTCAAAGGAGAGGAAAACAAACTCTATTTGAGAAAAAACACATGGGTCTCCAGAGGCCTTTTTTAAAAATGAAAATGTCACTGAAATAATTGCTATGCAGCCACTTAACTGACAGCAAGATGTCCTTCAGGGGCAAGCATCCATCCCTACAGAGGAAGACTGCATGGTTGTGCAGTTAGAATGAGATGCATGAACAGAGGTTAAAGTAGGTCAAAATAAGAGGAGGAGCTCACCAATTCTTGTCATCACAGATCTCGATGTTGATGTGTCTGTGTATTTGCTGATGCCATGTGACCTAGTCTCGTGGTGATGAGACTCAGCCAAGGGAAGAGAACTGAGGCCAAAGAAGAAAAGTATCTAGTGCAATGAGTTCCTGTCCCCAAGTACACTCATAGCCAGCCCAAAACAGTGTGATTTGTACACATGGTGCAGAGTTTTGTGGGATACATTCCTGATGATCCCCATCCCAATTCTATGAGGATGGAGACTTTGACCAGAGTGGATGTAAAAAACGAAAAGGTGGGGGATTCTTTGTGAGTTGCCTAGATGGCCCTCACATCTCTGGCCTTTTTCTTGTTTGTCATTTCTAATGTCTATCTAAGTTACTTATAGGGCTCCCAACACCATTGTGTTTGAGCACCTCACAATCTTTAATGTATTGAGCCTCACAAATGCGCTGTGAAGCAGGGAATTATTATTATCCCTGTTTTACAGATGGGGATTGGAGGCACAGAGAAGCTAAATGACTTGTCCAAAGTCACATACAAAGTCTGTGGCCAAACAGGGAATTAAACCCAGGTCTCTAAAGTCCCAGGCTAGCCACTGGAGCTTCCTTCTTCTCACTGTATGTGTGAGTGTATGGTGGGGGGAAGGAGGTCTTTTTTTTTTTCCGGCACTAGCCCTGCTTGCCTTTTACCAGTTTTATGGTCAAGACCCTAACCATGTCTTCTCAAAATACTGTACTTTTTGTTTGTAAAATTGGATATAATGAAATGCATAAGTGTTTTGAACCTGAATTTTAAATTAGATCTATATTTATGGCATTAGCAAAATGCACAGCTATAATACAATGCGATGAGTTAAAGTCTTTTGCATTGTTAATAAAGTCTTAATTGTTATACTAAAATTTGTCTGACGCAGTGCTAAAATATAATTTATATATAGAAATGCAGTATGATGCCAGTTAATTCAATGTCATTCAATATTATATTTAATTCCAGAGCATCATAATATATTAAGCCCTAGACATTTATCGGGAATTGACTTCAATCCTTTGGTGGTTGAAAATAGCTTCACTGGGATTAATGGCTTAAAGTTAATTGTTTTTGCTAATGTTTTATTTGAAATGTCCTGCTCAGCGAAGGTAATGTGACATTTTTCTCACTAGGAGTAAGGAGCCAAATTCAGTGCTGAAATAGCCAGGTGAAACCTCATTGACTTCATTAGAGCTGCACCTGTTTACATCAGCAGTGAATTTGGTATTTTGCCTTTTTAAGAAAAGGGGAAAATGTAAAGGTTGGAGCTGGAGGTGAAGCACAGAGTACCAGGGATAGGATAAATGCCAGAAGCAGAGATGCACAAGACTGAGCTAACACATTTAGACACTGTGGGCCTTTTGAGTACCAAGACATGGGTAAGCACTATCTTGCTCACTGCTGATAGCCCCTCCCCCAGCCTAAGGAGGGGCTACTAAACCCAGAACCGAAATGAGTTCAGGGGACAGCAAATGCAAAAACAGGAACGGGTGTGGGGGTCAAAGGGTCAAAACTAGGGAACCAGAAGGGGACACCGAGTTTAGACACTGTGGTGATAGATCAGTCTAAGCTGCTTTTTGTCCTTTCCAGGACGAGTTCTAGTTTTAAATCTTGCTCAGTAAATAGTGTGAAATTAATCTGGACAATTAATAACCTCTTAAAAGAAATAATCAAGTAATAGTTTATAGAACCAAGGAAAACTGAAAAAAGATATTTCTGGTGGACAACACAAAGCTGAGAGGCTGTTGTATTTGGAACTGCACTCTAGACCTGAAGGCCTGTTGAAGACCAGAGTAGACAATGGAGAACTTAGCTGACAGGTAATGAGTTACTCCTCTTCTTGAAGCCACAGGGCTTGACCCTGCAAGGAGCTAAACATTCTTGTAGAGTGCTGAGCAACCTGAAGTCCCAGTGACTTCAATGGTAGTTCACAGGGGTATGGGGCGGAATATAAATTTTGCTTGTGGCATGCCTGCAGGATTGGTCCTTTCATGGATGTATTGTTTTGTATTGTTTAATTTAATTTTATAGAGAATAGCTTCTTGAGGGAATCCAAATACACGAGGATTTTTTGAAGCTGAAAAAACATTGAATATGCGGAGAGCAAGACTGGTTCCAGGTAAAAAATGTCATCCTTATAGATTGTAATCTCTCATCATTACAAATACATTTTAAACATTTTAAAAAAAACCTAAGGGTTGTCAGGCTAAGAAAGAAAGACACTTTGTGAACCTTTGTGAAAGTGACTATCTTTTATAAAATGGTTAAAAAGTTTGCAAATAATAAAATATGATTTAATGTCATGCAAAAGTTGCAATATGATGCGACACATCAATATAGCTTACCTCTATTGTGTGAAGGAACGCACAGAAATTTGGCTATTAATCCAGACTACTTTGTGTTAGAAATCCAGTGTGTTGTTCTAGATGCTGCTTGTAATTATTAGAACTGGGAGCCTCTAGGACAGGAAACAGGAAGGAGGGGGGAAGAGTTGAGCCAAGCTGAGTTAGAGCTACAGAGGGATGCAGCAGCAGCTTTGTAAGAGGTTTCACTGTTGTCAAATAAAGTCGATTAAAGTTTGTTAATACCTTGCCTGCTTGATACAACATTTTGGCAATGAGGATGGACTTTCTGCCTGCACCCTTTCTGCAAAGCCCAGGTGAGCCTCCAATTGCTTTTACTGTCTGGATCCATATGTTTGAGACTTATCTGCTTGCAATCAGTGCTACAGAGATTTCTGAAGTAAGAAAGCATGCTCTGCTAATCCACTGCCTTAGAGCAGAAGGGCAGCGTATGTTTTACACTTTCCCCCTTGCAGATGATAAATATGAGACTGCTCTCACTGCATTAAAGAATTTTTTTGTGCCAAAAGTGAACGTAGTGGCTAATCGCTACAGATTTTGCCAGCGAGAGCAGAAACCAGGGGAGACTATAATGCAGTATATTGTTTCTCTGAGGAGTTTGATTGTAACTTGTGACTTTGGGAATATGGCAAATGAGATGATTAGAGACCAGCTCATTGAGAAAACAACCATGCTTCGTGTAAGAGAACACTTACTTCTAGAACCACAATTTACACTCGAGAAAGCAATAACCATTGCTACCCAGATTGAATCAGCTATAGCAGAAGCCAAAATAATGAGCATGAATACAGGAGGCACCATCCAGTCTGTGACTCCTTTGCAGAATAGTTCACTGTTGTTGCAGACAAACAATTCCAAGAGGAAAACTAATGAAAACCCACAGAATCAGCAAATACAAAGTACAGCAAAGGCATGCTTTCACTGTGGATCCCCACAACACCTTGCAAGCTACACAAGATGTCCTGCAAAAGTAGCTCAGTGCAATCATTGCAGGAAGATTGGGCATTTTGCTAAAGTATATGGTAGTAGCCAGTCCAATCAACAGGTGCGTACAATTACAATACCAGATGTTACTGTGCTGAGCGTGGACAAAATCACCACTGCACATATTCCAGAACAGATCAAGTGCACTGTAAATGTTTCTGCCGTACCCTCCGGAGAACCACATTCTATTCAGCTAATGTTGGACACTGGCTCAGCAGTATCCATACTCCCTGATTCCATCTATTTGCATTACTATAAAGATGTGCCTCTTACTGAACCCAAACTTCATTTGGTGTGTTATTTGAAACCCAAATTCCAGTACTTGGCTGCCTGCCAGCAACAGTGACTTTTGGTGATTGCTCTGTAACTGCAGAGTTCTATGTTGTCCACAAAGGCACTCCTATCCTTGGCAGAGATTTATTGGCTGCATTAAACCTCAGGATAGTTAATAGACGAATTGATCTTCCTCAGCAAAGCACTCTTGCAGTACACACACCAGCTTCAGCTGGGGCCCAAGATCAGGTTGAGGAGAAACTCGGCTGTGCTTATGGGTTTCTGCATAAAGTTAAAATGCGAAATAATGTGATGCCTGTACGACAGAAGTTACGGCGCTTACCATTTCCAGTCAGGGAAGCTGTTTCAGAGGAACTTAAAAAACTGGTTCAAAAGGACATTATTGAAGAGATTGACTCCTCGGAATGGGTTTCACCTATAGGAGTGACGCAGAAGAAGGATGGAGGCATTCGCCTTTGTGTGGACTTAAAGGAGCCAAATAAAGCTATTGTGATTGACAGCCACCCTCTTCCTCACATAGAAGAAGTATTTTCAGAACTCTGTGGAGCAAAGATGTTTTCTACTCTTGATTTGCAGAGGGCATACCATCAAGTTATGTTGCATGAAGATAGCAGAGACCTCACAGCATTTATTACACGAGGGACTATTTCGTTTTAAACGTGTTCCATACGGTCTTGCATCTGTCCCAAGTGCCTTCCAAAAAATGATGTCAGTGATTCTGAAGAATCAACAGGGAGTTCAGTGCTATCTGGATGATATTATCGTGTTTGGAAATACTCCTGAGGAGCATGACAATAACCTGCAGTCTGTCCTAAAATGCATCAGCATAGCAGGCCTCAAGCTCAATAGGTCTAAATGCAAATTTAGACAAACTGAACTCTCCTTTCTGGGGCATACAATTTCACCGGCTGGACTAAAACCTGATCCAGATCATATCCTAGCAATTTCAAATGCTCCTCCTCCAACAGATTTGCAAACCTTACGTTCCTTTTTGGGTCTTACCTCCTGGTATGCAAAATTTATTCCCAATTATGCTTCTGTTATTGAACCGTTACGAAAATTACTACGGAGAAGTTCAACCTTGATGTGGACAACGGATGCACAAGCTAGTTTGGAAATCATGAAAAACCTGATTGTACATAGTCCAGTACTTGCACTATTCAGTCCTGCATTGCCCACAATTGTGACCATTGATGCTTCTGATTATGGACTTGGGGCTGTCCTCACACAAGTTCATGAGGACAACACAGAGAGGACTGTTGCATTTGCTTCAAGGACACTAAGTGATGTTGAGAGAAAATATTCTACAGTTGAAAAAGAAGCACTTGCTTGTGTCTGGGCTACTGAAAAATGGAGAACTTACCTGTGGGGCCGCACGTTCAAGTTGCACACAGACCACAGCCCTTTGACAACACTGCTAACCACAAAAGGACTGGGAAGAGCAGGAAATCGTATTGCTAGATGGTCTACAAGACTACTCTCTTTCAATTATGAACTGGAATATAAGCCTGGAAACCAAAATGTGGTAGCTGATTGCCTTTCTTGACTGCCTTTGTCTGCACCAGATGGTCCACCGGAGGATGAGGATGAAGTAGTTGCCCTTATTACAAGCACTCTTACTGCAGTTACAAGAGAGCAATTCCAAGCTGCTTCTTCAGCATGTCCAATCCATCAAAAGCTATGGGAATTTCTGACAAAGAGATGGCCCAGTAACCCTAAAAACCTTGACTCAGTTTTGCTGCCTTATTTTATGGTTTGGGATGAACTTTCTTTGCTTGATGGCTGTGTGCTACGAGGTGCACACCGGCTACTTGTGCCAGAAGAATTACAGTCAAAATTCATACACCTGGCACACGATACTCATCAAGGAATTGTCAGAACCAAACAACGACTATGGGATCTGTATTCATGGCCAGGGATGGACTCCCAAACTGAAGCAATCATAAAATCCTGTGTCATTTGTGAAATGCATGATAAGACAGCAGTGACGTGTACCCCACCATTACAGCCTGTTCCTCTTCCTGATTCTGCATGGGAAAAAGTTGCAATTGACTTTGTAGGACCCTTTGATACTGATCCAATTGACTGCCGTTATGCCATCACTTTAATAGACTATTTCAGTGAATGGCCTGAGGTAGCGTTTACTTCGCAAATCTCTTCTGCTACAGTAATTAAGTTCCTCTCTTCAGTTTATAGCAGGGAAGGTAACCCCAAAGAACTTGTTTCAGATAATGGTAGCCAATTTACATCCCAAGAATTTGAAACTTTTCTAGCAGAGAGGAACATTTTACATAGAAGATCATCCTTGTATTACCCTCAAGCCAATGGGGAAATCGAAAGGTTTAACAGAAGTTTGAAAGAGAGTTTGCAAATGGCTAAACTGGAAGGGCGATTGTGGATACCCTTCAGTACTGATTTCTTGCAAGCATACCGGGCTATATGACATGCCACAACGCAAAGATCACCCGCAGAGTTACTGCATGGGAAACACATGAATACCAGACTGAACATTGCTGGATTGTTAAAGGCAAGACCTGATGCCCCAAACAAGGATGGTGTGAGAAAAACAGTTGAACAGAACCAAGCAAAGTATAAGACTTTCACAGACAAACGGCGGGGTGCTAAGGAACCAAAGTTTGAGTGTGGGTCCTTCATTAGAATAAGAAAACCTGGACTTTTACGCAAAGGGGACCATAAATTCACAGCTCCTCTTAAAATCATAGAGAAGAAGGGGCCTTACACCTATCGACTTTCTGATGGGCGGGTATGGAATGCTTCTTATCTTGCACCTGCCTATGCACCAAGAGGAGATTATGCCAACACCCAGTCTGCACTGGATGACTTCACTGTAGTACCAACACAACAAGACATTGCACTGGAACCGGGGTTTGAGAGGCGGTCTGTCAGACCCAGATGACCACCTGTCTGGACTAGAGACTATGTTATGTAGTATTTACAGTGTTTTCAGTATAACAATTCTGTCAACAGTATAGTGTCTTGTTCCGTATTTGTTGTTGTGATTAGAATTACCATGGTTATTTTAATTGCGAGAGTTTCTTAAGAGAGCAGGGAATGTGGTGTTTTAGATGCTGCTTGTAATTATTAGAACTGGGAGTCTATAGGACAGGAAACAGGAAGGAGTGGGGAGGAGTTGAGCCAAGCTGAGTTAGAGCTGCTGCAGAGGGGTGCAGCAGCAGCTTTGTAAGAGGTTTCACTGTTGTCAAATAAAGTCTGTTAAAGTTTGTTAATACCTTGCCTGCTTGATACAACATCCAGCTAAAATCTTCTGAGATCAACCTGTCTATACCAACAGAATAGACTCTCTTCCGGGGTGAAAGTAACTCCAGACACTTACCAGTGTGAGGCCAGAGCAGGTGAGGCCTCAGGCGGAAGGGGTGGGGTTGGGGGTCAGCATTGCCCAGCCAGCCTTCCAGGTCACCTGGCCAGCTCCACCCGGGGCTCCAGTGGTGATTTAAGGGGCCCGGGGCTCCAGAGGACCCTGCTGAAATAGTGGCAGTGGCATCCGGAGCCCCGGGCCCTTTTAAATCACCAACCCTGGAGCAGCTGCTCCCTTTGCCCCGCCCCTTGGCAGTCGAGTCGGGGCAAAAGGGGCAGGGATGTTAAAGCTCTTCAGAGCCCTTTGCTGCAGCAGCACTTTAATGTTGCTGGGCCCCCTCTGTCGGTGGCCCAGCATGGAAAACTGACCTCTAAGAATTCTCTTGACAGACTAAGGTCAAAAGTGTATTTTGAAAAGTGCAGGAAGCCTGTATTTTTCTAGAAGCTTGAAATAGTAACTTTCTAACATGTAAAGCAGTTCTGTCTGTACATGTTGTATTAATAATGGATTATTATGTGCCCTGTCTTACAAATGTGAGCACTATTACTTCAGTATTATAGTTCTGTATGTGGACACCATTTTTATAAATGTTAAGAAATAATTACCAATAAGTTACCATATGATACCACGTTAATACAACTGAAACTGCTAATGCAATATGTCCTTTTCATTATAGATTTATAGTCCTTAATTTTTCATTCTGCTTCTACTAGAATCAATGTGGTTTTAGCCACATCAGGTCCTATATAATTTATTTTACTAAAAGAAAAAAATATTGATTAGACTAATCCCAGAAGTTCAGCTTCCCATCTCGGATTGGTAAATGCATGAAAATGAGGTTCTTTAGATCTTCCAGAACAGAATCATTCAATCTATCCATGCCAAGTTGTGGTAAAGAAAGGCAAACAGATTTGTTGAATATCATCAGCAATCAAGATCAGATCCTAAATCTACCACGTTTTCTTGAGAATCTAATGTAGGTACTGTAGGCCCTTTTGCTTAATACTCACTGTTTTTTGTTTTGTTTTGTTTGTTTGCATGCTCACCATCACATACGTGTTTAAGTGAATTAGGGATTACTTCTAGGTCTGACTCTATGAGGTACTGAGACTGCTCAACTTCCACTGAAGCAAATGATTGTTGAAAGTGCTTAACAGTGCCCAGGAATCAACAAGAAGTTCACATTTTTGTGCTTATATGATTTATAATCTAAGTACTTAACATTTTAAATTTGGACATCAGATACATTTGGCCATTATGTTTATTTAAGGTGGCGACAAGCCCTTTAATTTAAAATTATGTCTCAGTTCAGTACTTAAACACAAACATCTAACCCTTTATATATATATATATATATATATATCCCCGCTGAATAGATTACATTTAACACATTATATGGCCCATATCACACATTCCTGTGGCAAAATCTATGCAGAGGAATCTTGAGGACAGGAGAACTCAGTAAGGTTCTTCTGATAGGGTTTCCTCTGAATTCTTCTCCTGAGTGAGATTGGTTGGATGAAAGTAACAAGGTGTTTGACCTTGAGCCTATTGGATCTCCAAAAGGAAGATCAGTGTAGATCTCATGGAATCCACTGAAGGCCAGGACCATCCATAGGGAGACCCTGTGCCTCTGTGTAGCCTCTTATGTCCTGTGGCTTTTTCCTCTCTTCCTTGTAAGCATGAATCCAGTGGAGATAGCTTAGCAGATCCTCTCCTCTGAGCAGTGGCCATTGTAGTGGTGTTGCCAACCTTCCCAGTTTCGTTACAGGTCTCATGATGTCTGAGGGTTTTCTCAAAGCCGCAGCTCTGGAACTCATGTGATTATGTAAGAATCTCAGCTTTCCTCCCAAGAAAAGGTAAGTTTCTAGGCCTCAGGGTTGTGGAGAAAAACTTGAAAATGTGACTCATGGGTAACCTAAAGGCTCAGAAACAAGACGACAAATTAGACCCAAATTTATCATAAAAAACTAAACAAAAACAACACACCCAACTATGATTTTTAATCCAATCTCATTATTTTGAGGCCTGACTCATAATTTTTTGAATGCTTGGGGTTGGCAATATTGTAGCCCTATTCCTCACCCTTAAATGGAGTTTCACTGCATGGAGGGGATGGCTCACAAACCATTATAACTTTAAGACTGGAGGGTTGTAAGGACAATATATGTTTTCTCATCTTTGCTTCATTCCTCTCCTGTCCATCTCCTGCACACTAATGGATCCCTGGCCCCTGAAGAGGTGGGACAAGGGGGAAGAAAGGTGCTATATAATGGCAGTGACTGAATGCCTCTTCCATGGGTCAGTGGTTCCTCCACATGCACACACAGAGCATCCTCCATGCATGAATCCTAATTGCCACATGACTGACCTTACATAGTGTACTGTACATGACCTGGGAATTAAAGATGTACTTTAGTTCAGAAATACTAATGCTAATTTGATGGGCTATGAATGTAATTTCAGGAGTAAGTAAATGGCTTGGTTTCCAATCCATGGGCATTTCTTCTGTTAATTATGTGTTTGAAAACACATTTTTGAAAGATTAGGCAATTCATTAAGATAAAATTGATATACGCAAAGTATCCCCTTTTAGTGTATAATATAGCTTGGAGGGGGAGGAGAAGAGGAATATGATACAAAATAATTAGATTGAGAGGCATTGTCTGAATGGAAAGTAATTTTTGTATATAATAAAAACCACTCCTAAATTGAATAGCTTGCCATTTAGTCTTGGTTGTGCTGCCATTCATATATCATCATGATGTCCTCTGTAAATGCTTTACAGTGTAACATACAATTAGGGGCAATGTATTATTTTAGAGTGTACATTATTTTTTATGGAGCAATCACTGTGTTTACATTTTCAGAATACTCTGAGCAGTGCTGCAATATAGATTCCCTTCAGTCACATGCGCAACATGATGTGGCAGTGAGATATAGCTATTTTCTCCCTTCAGAAATGCCATTTCTTGATTTACATGATGGAAAGATCTTTTATAGACTGGCAGAGCACTGAGACTTTTATGAACTGAGGAAATCTGCAAATGAATAACTATGTGCTGTGCTATCCAAGGAGCATATGCTATTGGCCAGATTCTAACCTGAGATATGATACATACCTAGTCTTAGAAAGGCAAAGTATGAGTGTACTTGAGATACATTGTGCTATGCATTTCACAACTGAATTTAGACTTTAACTTCATACAGCTATCTTAGTATTTACATAAAGCAAACAATCTTAGCATAGAAGTGATCAGATACCTTAATTGTAGATGGCATTTGACCACTGAATTTGAACTACTATGAACCTTATATACCAGGGACAAACTTTATTGAACTGGGAAGTGTGTAATATATTGAGGTGAATCAAGAATAACTCAGCTCAAGGCAATGGAGTCCACTAGTATAAAACTAATCAGGCTTCATATCTGAACAAGTGACTAAGGGACTCTCTCGTAGTCCCCAAAGAGGCTAAAGGATCTATTAGCACTACAAGCAAGAGTTCTCCCTTATGTTTAATTTAATATTGTTTTTTTCAGTACTTCCAGAATATATCCTGGTGGAATGGCTGGGTAGCTATAAAAGAAATGTTCAGACAATCCAAGAGGCCTGTTTATAAATTAAACTGTTTACAATATCTAAACTGGACTGAGGCATCAGTGAGAATGGGGATTGAAAACTGAAGGATAGATGGTGAGAGAAGGACATTTCTGGTATATCTCAGATAGGGTGACCAGATAGCAAAGGTAAAAAATCAGGATGGGGGTGGGAGGTAATAGGTGCCTACATAAGAAAAAGCCCCCAAAATCAGGACTGTCCGTATAAAATTGGGACATCTAGTCACCCTAATCACAGAAAGCTCTTGATGTTTCTCATAGCCATCTGACAGGGAAATTTCTTTTAGAGTATGTCTACACTATCCATGTTACAGCGCAGCTGCAGCAGCGTGCCACAGCCGCGCTGTGACGTAGGCAGTGTAGACACGTTTTATCACTGGGGGAAAGCTCTCCCAGTGATAAAAAAACCCCCACTCCAAATGAGCAGTAGTAGCTTCTTTGCCAGGGAAGTCAATGAAAAATGGAACCCATTGAAATAAAATGTATTGATATTGCTCGTTAACCAGAAAAGTTTCTACTGCCCAATTGTGCCCTCTTGCTCTGTGTGCCTGTTCCGAACCTAGCACTTCAAAACTGCAAACTCAAATATTAGGAAACCAGGAAATGCTTCCCGTGTCCCCACCCAAAGAATGTTAGCACTATGAGCACAACTATCCACAGACATACAAAAACTAGGAAATGCACATAAAAGAGCTGTTTTCCATACATGACCAACCACATGACCTTCACTTTGCCCCCTCTGGGGTGGCAGCAGACTTGGAACACCACAATAACTTTGGCTCTCCTTAGCTCAAACTGTCATTGTCTCTTTGACCACCAGAAGTCCAAATCACTACCTCTATTCACAGAGTCCAACCTTACCCTCAATGTGGCTTGTGAAGCAGCATTGATACTAGGAGCAATTATCACTGCTTAGGAGCGAGATCACTGGAGACAGTGAGCTGCTACTCCTTGTTTTCAGCTGCACAATTCCAGCCACAGAGGCTAACGATGCAATACAGAAGCTAACAAAGAGATTTCTTAAAATTACTTTCTTCTGATTCAGGTGAAGATATTCTCCACTGTCCAGAGAATGATACAAGGTGTTGACATTCCCATGGGGACAGAGGTAAGGTTTGTTTCTTCTTGAATTCTGGCCAGCTAAGGTAGCAGGAGGAGGAGCAGGCCTACATGCTGTGTTCCTTACTACTCCTACCTGCCAGCTCCCCTTTTCCTCCTGACCCCTACAAGCTCTCCTTAAGGTTTGGAGCGGGAAAGGAGAGGGACAATTGAGGGTATTCAGGCCCTTACAGGAAACAGCCTTCATTGTTAGGTCACTGTAAATACTATATCACTGTTAGGCATTCTGCATGCTGATTAAAAACCTATGCAAGCTGTGTCTTCTAAGAAGAAACTTTGGGAGTGCAGACTAAATGGAAGCTCTAATAACCACATTCATCCTAGTATGAGAGAAGCTGTCACAGTGACGATTATCTGTTGATTGTCACTTAGAGATGGAAGTCCTACCTTGCAAAATGAGATTTGAAGAGCCATTATTATTTCTTTATTTATGAGATATTATTTATTGGTATCAGGCCCCATCCCACTTTGTGCTCTATCTTTAAATTAGTTCATAAGCCTTTATTTATTTATTCAGGAATAACCCTTTATTCTTTATCCAGTGTGAAATCGGTGGCAGCACAGAAGTCACCTCCTGTGCCAGTCACCCCACAGAAATGGGAAGATGAAGCATATTGGGGGTGTTCTGAGGCAGGAAAGGGAAAAGGGGAAGTGTGGTGGAGTGGAGCTTGCAACTCTCCTTTCCTGCTTTAAATTGTGCCAGGGCCAAGTGGCTTGGGATCTCGGAGTCACAAACACCAGCACCCCGGTGGCATCCCCTTGCACTGCATGTTTCAAGGAAACTGTTCCCTCTGTTGCTTTTGCTACTGATGTTCCATGATTCCCCTCTCTTTATATATTTGGTTTCTATTCAGCAGGACAGACTTCTTCAGTGAATGTATCCTACTTTTCTATTTGCAAATTATTCACAAGTGGACTTTGATTCTTATAGTTTTGTTCATTATTAAAGATTATTTGAATGGTTTATGTCCTCCTCCATCCAGGTCTTCAGAGGTACCCAATGGATCTGGGAAAGACCTTCTGAATGGATCAGCAAGTTTGCAAGTGACACTAAACTAGGAGGAGTGGTAGATACACTGGAGGGTAGGGACAGGATACAGAGGGACTTAGACAAATTAGAGGATTGAGCCAAAGAAATCTGATGAGGTGCAACAAGGACAAGTGCAGAATCCTGCACTTAGGACGGAAGAATCCCATGCACTGCTACAGACTAGGGACTGAATGGCTTGGTAGCAGTTCTGCCGAAAAGGACCTAGGGGTTACAGTGGACGAGAAGCTGGACATGAGTCAACAGTGTGCCCTTGTTGCCAAGAAGGCTAATGGCATTTTGGGCTGTATAAGTAGGGGCATTGCCAGCAGATCGAGGGACGTGATCATTCCGCTCTATTCGACATTGGTGAGGCCTCATCTGGAATACTGTGTCCAGTTTTGGGGCCCACACTACAAGAAAGATGTGGAAAAATTGGAAAGGTCCAGAGGAGGGCAACAAAAATGATTAGGGGGCTGGAGCACATGACTTATGAGGAGAGGCTGGGGAAACTGGGATTGTTTAGTTTATAGAAGAGAAGAATGAGGGGGGATTTGATAGCTGCTTTCAACTACCAGAAAGGGAGTTCCAAAGAGGATGGATCTAGACTGTTCTCAGTGGTAGCAGATGACAGAACAAGGAGTAATGGTCTCAAGTTGCAGTGGGGGAGATTTAGGCTGAATATTAGGAAAACCTTTTTCACTAGGAGGGTGGTGGAGCACTGAAATGGTTACCTAGGGAGGTGGTGGAATCTTCTTCCTTAGAGGTTTTTAAGGTCAAGCTTGAGAAAGCCTTGGCTGGGATGATTTCGTAGGGGTTGGTCCTGATTTGAGCAGGGGATTAGACTAGATGACCTCCTGAGGTCCCTTCCAACCCTGATATTCCATGATCAAATGCCAAAGACGTTTTCCTTTTGGGAGGGGGCAGAACAAGGTTGCAGAGCACTGTTGTTAACTCTTGTAATTTTATCATGCACCTCACTGTGTGTTTTTTGTAAGGCTTCAGGTCCTGTATTAACACAAATCTGCAAGCACTTCATCTTTAGTTTAAAATAAAAAGTAAAGGTTCTAACTCTCCTGGCTATAGTATAGACAAAATCTTAACACCGCACACTCCTGAACCCTAAGAGTTCCAACATCACAAAGCGAATAAGAAATCATTGTGAGTGACTATGATTTATCACTATGGATGACAATGAAGGGTTATCAGGCCAGAGAAAGAGTGTGAGAATGACCCTTCTGCCCAGCTGGGTGAGGGCACTCACCTAGAATGTGGGTGACCCAAGTTCAAATCCCTGCTCCAATGACTATTATTGATAAAAAGGGGAACTGTTTAAACAGAAGAGATTGAGAAAGACCTGACCTCTAATATCCCATAGCTCAGTGCTTTGGGTGCTCTCCTACAACAGGGCAGACCTATGCTCAGATTCCTTCTCAAGCAGGAGAACTTACACACACTGTATGTAAAATGGGTTAGGTAAGTTTGGTTGGGTGCACCTTTAAGTCCTCAGCTTCCTGCTGCAGAAGTGGAGTCTTGATACTTGTCCCTTCAGCCCTACCAATCTATTTACAGTGAGTATATTTTGCAGGTCCTGCACAGGGAAAAAATAAACTTGAAACATATCAGACTGTGTCATAGTAATAACTGTTGACACTGGAGATTTCCTAACGTGTGCAAAGCTCAGATCTGGATTCAAATTTCCCTGTTGTTCAGCAGTATTCAGATCCATGGTTTAGACACATTACAGAGATAGACAAAGAGGCAAAATTTGGTTGCATATCAAATGTTCGGAAACTTTTCCTCTCCAGCTGATGCACAGATCTTCATGTTTGGTGGTGCCTATGGCACTGCTGTATTCTACAAGGTATGTTTTTTCTGGAAAGAAAAAGATCCTTTTCTTTCATATTGACAGCCTACCAGTCCTCTGTTGGTGTGATTAATTCCTTGAGCATCACAATTTACAGATATTTTAATTGTCTAGAAGTTTAGCTACTAATCTTTTCTACAATTTTTTTTAATATTCCAAACCCAAGTCTACAATGGTCAGCAATGGACTTTTGAGGATACACATCTTGTAAATTCCATTCATCAGTTTATAACAGCAACAATATACTTAAAATTGCTTCTGTAGCACCCTGGAGAGTTAAGTATGAAAATCACTTGTTCCCTACAGGTTAATATCTGTTTTCCTCCAGTCAGAATGCAGTTCACTATTCATTAGGTTGGCTGCTTATATTATTTAACTTAATATTCATTATAAATTATTTAATTTCTAAAGGCTTATGGTATTCAGTATGATTGAAACAATTATTCCTGAGCACAATCATCCAAATAATAGTACATGATTTTACTAATTCCCAAGCCAGTAGTTTAATCTCAGCTATCTTCTCCTGTTCATAAACTTCTCACACTGAGTTTTTGAGGGTTATAATATCACTGAAACTGTTTGCTTGAAATGCACCCTTGGATTCAATAAGTGAAAAAGTATTATTCTATATTTAATGAGAAGAAAATGCCAATTACAAAAGAATGTGTGAAATCATAAAATGCACTGATGTAGAAATGTTGTATGGACTTCAATTTTTATTTATTTATTTGTTTGCTTATTGCTGCCAAGCCTGACTTGCCGTAGAACACGGAAGCTTGGATTTTGTTTTCATCTTGCAAAATGGCATCCTTTTGGATTTTGAGTTATATAATAAAACCCAGGGATGGGTCAGTTTTATCTGAACCACAAAAGGTTGGGATTGTCCGATGAAAGAATTCAGTAACCCCTTTCTATTGTCATAATGGGTAAACAAGTGTGGTTTTGGTTTTACAAAATCTTGTCACTTAGGTATGGATTTTGCAAAACCGAAAAGAGTAGTAGATCAAGTCCGTGAACCCGATCTGAAACGGTTTAAATGACCATTTCTGGGTTTGGGTCATCTCCAGTTTTGAAATCAAATGCCTTACAGTGGATAGATAAGTCATCTAGATGATCATTACTTTCTGTGACAGGAGCTGAGTGCTCTTCCACAGTAACTTCTCCCACAATACTTTTTTGGCTACTTCTTATATATTACCTATGTAATAACATCCTAAAATGCCTCTGTACTGCATGCGAATATGATACAGAACATTAGAATAGCTCCAGTTTGTCCCATGGATGAGGAGGAAGAAAGATGAATCAAGGTCCATCATTAAAATCTCTTGCATAGTGTCATTTAATGGAGTTAGGAGAATGGAATGGTGATATGATAGTTGGTTATGCTGATTGTATTCTCGCACACTAAGGGCAGATTTTGCCAATACCTATTAGTGAGTACAGTGGTCATGGTCTTTGTTCCCTCTAATGCCCACCCTTCCCCGCAGCTGTCAGAGTACAAGTTTAATTCATCTGAGCACAGCCATGTACACAGAACAATGTGAAGCATATAGTTCCTGACAAAGAGTGGGTCTGAGTGACTGATGTCATCTACAATAAATAGAAGTAGGAACAAAGTGAAAGAAAGCCCAGACACTTGTGCATTGGCTCTGGGTAAGTAAATGTGAACTATGCAGTGATTTGTTGGGGGGGACTTGCCGAAACCACAGAACTGATGGGAGCGTTGGGATGGTTTCCAGGTCTCTGATGGAATTACCTTCTCTATAAATGCTGCTGTATCGCTCCTGCCAGAGATGATCTCGTTCTACCATTGGAATAGAGATGATCGCTCCAAATGGCAGCCATGTTTCCAAAACCATATGAGGGAGGAGATCTGTGACCCCCTTTACAAGGTCTCTTCACTTCTTCCCTCACCAGAATTGAATTGTACAAATCAGATACTCTGCTACATTGTCAGTGTTCTCGGCATATTTTCCAGAATCAAAGTAAAAACATTCCCACCAACTGGTACTTCATGGTTTTATTAAGGTTTGTTGCCTCCTGCCTTGGATCTCAGAAAACATTTGGGTGTATGTGGGAAAAGTGCATGTCTAGATGATCCACCACTCCCACCCTCCTATTGGTGAGCACATCCACCAAAAGTGAGGCAGACATGCCTGTGTATTCTGTTCCTGATTTGAAATAGTTCTTTGAAAAAACAACTATTGTCACTATCCCTCTAATGTTCTTCACAAAATGATGTAAACAAATGCAATGTATTGCATGATGTGCTGGCCTAAACAAGAAACTCTGTATGATATAGTGTGACCAGAAAAGGCATCCAGAAGACATCTGGGCCTGAAATATCCATGTTTAGTCTTTCATTGCATGAAACAGATACAACCTATTGCAGGGCCAGCTCCAGGCACCAGCATAGCAAGCAGGTCCCTGGGGCAGCAAACGGGGTAGGGAGAAGGTGGAATTCTGGGCGCTGTCAGGGACACTTCAGAATATTGATTGGAGTCCATTTGCTCAAAGGATCAAAACTGTGGAGGTAAGGAACATTTCTATTATGGTTATTTCCCTGAAGTTTGAACTCTGGCACAGATCATGTCTTGTGATGTAGCCGATTTACCCTGCATCACTGGCAGACTTTGAACCTAAAGCCAGCCCTGGGAGACTCATTCCATTGCAGAGGGACACTCTGATGGCAGAAAGCCAAGTAGTGTAATTATGCAGAGGCCATAACAAAGAAGGACTAGCCTAGCGGGATCAGCAGTCATGGTAGGAAGCACTAAGTATCTGCAGGATCAGTCCCTTAATTAGGAATGCGAGAGGCCAGGACTAGACAGGAGAAATCAGGTACAGTCCACTGATTACAATAATTCTTTAACTTAGTGGCACTAAAATGACATTTGTATGAACTATTAATTGGTCGTTAAATTAGAGTTTTTCTTTAGGGGGGTCATATTTCCTCATCAGCTTACCTCTCACTGTTCCCACCTGTCTCAGAATTAATAAGTCCCTTCTCCTTCCAGACTCCTGACAGGAGCTTTGTCCCACTAATTTGGTTGGACCAGCAGGAAGGACTTCGTTACAGTCCTTCTGCCTCCAGCCCACACTCCCATTCAGCTCCCCTGAGATCCTGCATTTTAAAGCTACTGAGGTCACATTTTTATAGCCCCAGCCAGTGGGTTGGTCACTAAGGGGTGTATTCAACACTACCCTCTTTCCTCCCTGCAGCATATGCAGCATACACAGCACGCAGTATTCAAAACCATCGTTTTAATTTCTAGTCCTTCTTTGATGTGGCCTCTACATAATTTCCATGCAGAATAATGTGGTACTTTCAGTTTGTTCCTTTGAGCAAAGCTTTATGCGAAAAAGAAGGGAATTGTAGGAGCTCTGCTTAATGTGACTTACTAAAGTAGTCATAACAAGAGCCCTTTAGCTGTGCAGGAGCAGCAAAAAAACAAACAAAAAAAACCCCTCCAGTCCTCCACCCCATTAACTTACAGGAGAAATACCATGTTCACAATTTTAAAAATACTGGGAAGACATGCTCAATAATGGTTTAATTTTCATGTTGGTCATTATTAAATCTTAGTACCAATGAAAGTATTGAGGGATATTTTCAGATGACATCTATCACTTCTTTAAAATTCAGGGATGGCGATGCAATTTACTGACTTACACATGTCTGTATAGCAACCAGCAAACCTTCTACGGAAGAAATTAAATTTCCCCCTGAAGCAGAGTGATTGCATAGATGACTTACTCAAATGTGTAGATAAATTACTTTGACATGTTGTGCAAGAAGAAACAGAGGCATATCAGTATTGAATAGATCTCGGTATCACAGGTAACTGCATTACCTGACGTACCTAGTACCAGAAAAATGTGGCTGAAGAAACTATTAAAAAATGACTAAATGGGCTTAAAGCGAATGTGATCTTGTAACATTCGGTAACACCACATTACAGAAAAGTAACCCCCGAGACTCCAGAAATAGGAGAGAGAGGAATGATGAGAATAGTCAAGAATAATAGCAATGAAAAAGCCTGTTAAATTGAACTGTGGACTTCCTATCTCTCTACTGGGTCTCCTTCCCAACTCATCCTAGCTCAGACAGACACAATTTACATTTACATTACATTTCCACACAGAATTTACATTGAACCCAAGATTTTCAAAAAAGGGGTGCCTAAAGTTAAACTCCTAAATCCATACTAGTCTCTCAAACAAAGGGCTGTGGTTTCAAACATGCTGAATCCCCAGCTGCTTCTGTGGATGACCATGGCAGTTGCGGGCCTTCAGCATGTTACAGGATGCACTCAGCACCATTCAGGATCTATCCTACAGGCTTGTGAAGCATTTTGCTTGCCCCCAAATTTCTCCAGGATGTGCAACATGGATTTCAAACCTCCAGCTTCAGCTGGCGTTTGCATGACTTCTTTCCTACTTCAGTCTGAGTCAGGATATTTCTGCGTTTTATAGTTGACTGTGTCTGAGACGCTTCGAGGCTATGCTGAGGACAGATTTACTTGTGTATCTTACAGTAGGTATTTCTAAGAGGGGTATCCACTTTTATGTTTTCAAGAATTCTGACTTTTTTTCATCAAGTGTTGCCAGACCAGATAAAACCCAAGGACCATAGTTCAGTAACCTGTTTCCAACAGTGACCAGTACCAGATGTTTCAGAGGAAAGTGTATGAACCCTGCAGCAGGCAGATGTGGGCTAATAAGCCACCTATATAGGTCTCATTGTGATTGCCAATAGAGAGTGGTTTAACCCTGGAGCACAAGGTTTAATATCCCTTCCAAAATGTATGTTTGTTATTAATTATAGCAACGCTGGATAGTCATATAAATAGCTAATCCCTTTTTAAATGGTGTAAGTGCCTTAGATGCATAAGCATGGATTCTAGTGCATAGTTAGAGGCATCTGAGTTTGCAAATGTTGGCCTTACTGTTTTCTTAATGTACACTTCTTAGTACCTGGTGAAAGGCTGAGGCTTTTAGAATAGCAGCAGAGGGCACTGACAAACTTTAAAAATCTATAATGGTTTTGAATGCAGCAGGTAATAAGAAGTTCATTTTAAAGCACCTATTTACTAATAAATGCCATTCACATCACTAAGTATTGTCAAGATTCAGTAAATTGTATAACCGAGTGTGTCAGAGATGTGGGAGTGATTCCATTCTACTGCCACACCTTTACCACACACCTTCTCACCTTTACTTTGTGTAGAGACTGTATCTTTCCAATGCATCCTTTTATAATGGGCGAATGAAGAGAAGAGGGGGAAGGAGATAAAATTGAAGAGAGAAACCAGTTTGGATTACTGTAATGAAGTGATTAAATGTGCTCCACTGAAGGCTACCACTTGTTTGCATTTGCTGCATCCCAGTTGTACATTTTCCTCTCCCTTATTCATTAATTGAAGATTAAAAACAAATCATCCAAACATTGGTCTTGTTGTTCTAGCCACAAAATCACTTCCTTGCCTCACACATGACAAGTATCATCCTTTTTTTTTGTATGTGTCTATTTTCTGCCAGAATATGCTATGCAGTTGATACCTTTTAGACAAGCAGACAGAAAGGATGCTGGGTATGCTGTTCCTGCTCAGATGCCTTGGGGCCATCTTGTTCCTATTATTTAATCTGCTGTGGAAATTACAACTCGTGCTACTGTGAGTATAGCCAGTTATGGTGGCACAGAGCACATAAAAACAAACCACTTCGTAAATGCCTATAATGGCAAGCAATAGAAACCTTCTCCAACCAAATATACATCCATCAAGAAATTAGAAAGACAAATACTTTGCTCTAGAGCTACCCAGCAAAGGTTTGGCTAAAAACATGAGCCTTGGGCCACGTTTTGAAGGCTAATAAGCTTAGGCTGTGATGGACTGCAAGAGGGAGTGAGTTCTATGGTGAATCCAGGGGCTCTTCCCCAAGAGCACCCTTCCAGCAGTCCTCAAGAGGCTAATCCTTTTCCCTTGTATAAAATTGAAAGAGTTACATTGATTAAATGAGAGCTGAGAGTCATCCAAGAGAAATAAGAATGTCCAGTAACCTCACCTTGTACAGAGATAAATGCAAAACCCAATGTTAATTAATATTTTATGCTTCCCAACTTACATTACAGTTTTTATTTGAATATGCCTTAGCACATGATATATAATCTGATCTTGCACTTTAACAGGTTACAGGTCAAAACTGGATTAAAATGGTAGAGTTGTCAGTAATAATGCAGAAAAGGAAGAAGTGTTCAATAAATATTTCTGTTCTCATTTGGAAAAAACTCAGATGATGTATTCATATTACATGATGATAATGAAACATTTCCATTCCAACAATAACTCAGGAGCATGTTAAACATGCTACTAAATATAGATACTGTATTTTCAAATCAGCATGTCCAGATAAATTACATCCTAGAGTGTCAAAAGAGCAGGCCAAGGAGGTCACTGGACTCTTAATGTTGATTTTTAATAAGTCTTGGAACACTGGGGAAGTTCCAGAAGACTAGAAAAATCTAACTTGGTGCCAATATTTTAAAAGGGCAACCTGGACAGCCTGGGTAATTATAGGTGTGTCAGCCTGACGTTGATCCTGCCTAAAATAGTGGAAAAGCTAACATGGGACTCAATTAATAAAGATTTAAAGAAGAGAAATTAATTAAGGCCAAGCAATATGATCCCCTTAAACTAACTTTACATCTTTTTAAAATGAGATTACAAGATTGGTTGATAAAGGTAAAAGTGTTGATAGAATATGCCTAGACTTCTGTAAGGCATTTAACTTGCTACTTCATAATATTTTGATTTAGAAATAGAACAATAAACATGCTTACATTAAATGGATTAAAAACTGGCTGACAAGTCTCAAACGTGTTTTTTATATTGAGAGTAATCATCCAGATGGTATGTTTCTAGAGAGTTCCTGCAGGGATCAATTCTTGACCCTATGCTAGTTAACATTTTTATCAATGACCTGAAAGAAAACATAAAATCAATAAAGTTTGCAGATGACAGAAAGATTGGGCAAGTGGTAAGTAATAAAGAGGAGAGGTCATTGAGACAGGGTGACCTGGATCTCTTGGTAACTTGGGTGCAAACAAACAATATTTATAACTTGGCCAAATATAAATGTATAAATCTAGGAATAAAGAATGTAGGCCATACTTACAAGATGGGAGATGCAATCCTGGGAAGCACTGACTCTGAAAAAGACTTGGGGATCAGGGTGGATAGTCAGCTGAACAGGAGCTCTCAGGCAACACTGTGATCAAACAGTCTAATGTGATCTTCGGATGTATAAACACCTGAATATTGGGTAGGAGTAGGGAAATTATATTACCTCTGTATTTGGCACTGGTTCAGCTGCTGCTGAAATACTCTGTTCAGTTCTGGTGTCCCACAATTTAAAAAGAATGTTGATACATTGGAGAGGGTTCAGAGAAGAGCCACAAGAATGATTAAAACATTAGAAAAAAATGCCTTAGCGTGAAAGATGCTGGGAGCTCAATCTAGTTATCTTAACACAAAGAATGCTAAAGGGTGATTTGATCGCAGTCTGTAAGTATCCATATGAGAGACAAAATTTTGATAACAGGTTCTTCAGTGTAGTAAACAAAGGTATAATCCAATATAATGGCTGGAAGATGAAGCTAGTCAAATTCAGATGTAAAAAGGCATCATACACAGAGAATGCTACATGGCTCTGTCAAGTGCCAGTGGTGCAAACTCCCCGACACAATTCTCCCCTGGGGTAGAGGATGAGAGAACAAATATGTGACAGTTATAAGTCATGTTGCTTAAAGCACCACTAGAAGATGCTCAGATACTGTGGTGATGAGTGCGGTATAGGAACCAATATGGAAGGAAATATTGGTCACTGCAGTGTGCAGTCACAGGGATGGGTTAAATGGCAGATTTTACTGTATTTAAAATAATCATCCCAGATAAGTGAAAAGTCGATAAACGAGCTCAGTCTGCAAACTGCTTTGTAATGGCTGAGCTGTGGATAATTATGAGATTACCCTGGAGGCTGCTTCTTTACCCAGATGAGTTTGAAAAGGCAAAGCTTTGTGAAATGGCATGATGTCTCTTTCTGAGGTAAAGGAAACCCAGCTACCCTGCTTCACTCATTACCTCTGCAGTCTGGCCAGGGAAGAGCATGTGTGTGTGTTAGTGGGAGGGGAAGGGGCCGAGCAAGAGAGAGCAATGTCAAGTGTTCCCGAAGGTAATTGGGTGAATCAGACCATTAATGTTTCCAATATCACAGTATTCAAAGTATAGATTAGAAAGACAGCTATAAATAAAATCATAATTTATTCATACCGAAAGAGCACATGGCAAGATAATTAAAATCTCCAAAGAGAGACTCTGAAAGTGTGATAAAAGGAAAAAGAAACCAGAAAAAATCCAAGAATGAGGTCTCAAGCAGTAGATGAAAAAGAATTTCATCTGTCATCATCAACGTATATTACCAATAAAACACCTCCCCTTTCTTCCCCTCCTCACTAAAAAGCAAATTAATTCTATTCCAAAATGTATTTTGCTGAATTCAGGTATTTCTTTGGTTTTCAGATTTCATTAGTTTTTCCTCCCATTATATCTCTCCTTCTGAGTCGTGGATGCATATAGCAGAGGAGAGCCAAATGCATTTCTGTTACTGTTAATCCATCCTCTGTCATGATAATGAGGAATATCTGCTTGTTCCTCCACGTACTCCTGGGGGGCAGGATCCCCAAGAGGGTCAGTAGAGTGTGCCCAGGGGAGCAAGGGGCACTCCAGGAAGGAATGTTACAGCAAGTTTCCTCCCCATGGGGGTCGGGGGGAGGGGACTGCAGTTCTCCACTACCTTCTAACATGGGCCTATGCCTGGTAGGCACAACTGAGTCCTGGAGTAGGAACTTAACAGCTCTCTCAGTTACAGCTCTCCAACAAATTCTAGGGACAAACTGTGAAGTCCTCTGTATTGCTGTTACCAAGATAGTGCAACTGGAATGACCTCTCGCATGTTAGTATTTAAGGTACAGGACATTGGCCCTGGGGAATATAAATGGGGCATTGACTTAATAGTGTTGGTCTTAAATGTAGTAGTTTTGCTAAAACACTTCAATTGTCGCACTCTTTATGATGGTTTTAAGCCATTTTTAAGCATGTGATATTTTTTCTGCATCTGGCTTCATAAGAAGCAGAATGAGCTTCTACTCTCTGTTCCAGAGGGGATGCTGTTTCATGCTATCACTTGTCATTATATTTTTTCCCCCAGGAATGATCTCCATTCCCGGGTGAATATTTTTGTAACAGATTCTTCCATACCTGAGATTCTTTCCAAAGAAGAGGCTGTTTCATTTCCAGAGATGGATCCAAACCTGCCCCCTAGATCTGAACCAGCCATTACTATGGATCCAGTTCACATCTAGATCTGTTGGTCCCATATTATAATGCACCATACCAAAAACATTGCCGCTGAACGCTCCTGAACTTTAGATCTGGTGCCAGCTCCCAGTCTGATCTCCAGTTATAAAGGTCTCATAAAAATGATATTCAGTAAAAGACCAGGAGCTAAACATGGGGAGGTTTTCATGAGCCAGGCTTGCAAAACACAAAGAGAACTTGGTGCCTCACCTCAAATAAATCAGAAGCCTTACGTCTGCCCATGTGTGAATTGTTATTTTCCTAATTTTAAATGCTGATAGGGATGTTATGCTATGTCATTCCTTTTTTACAAGGGTAACTGAAAGAGCATATATGAGCTCATACCATCCTAGCCCTGAAACAATACATTAGGCAGCATAGCCCAGATCCCGTGAGAGAAAGGTAAGGAATCCACACCTGTGTCCAACCCAGGGAACCGCTGGAGGGCACTGTTGTTCCACACAAATATAGCTGCAGGAGCATTTATCTTTCTTTTTAAAAGGCTGTTTAGCTATGACAGGTAATTTGGCACATTTCTACTTGAAATGTGCCAAATGATTTGGCAGATATTTCACATACATCTGAAAATAAGAGCACCTGCTGCTGGCCTACAGGGAGGTTGGGAATTGGGAGTGGGGTGGGGGAAGGGATTTTGTTAGATGCTAATTAAAGGGTCTGTAATAAAATTCAAGAAGAGGATATATTAGCCAGATCTCGTTTGAGGAAGGTTAGTGTACTTTTTCAAAGAAATGAAAAATGCAAACACATTTGGAAATCAGTTTCTTTCAGAGCCCTGCATAGTTTCAGCAGTCTCAAGCAAATACATCACCTTGTGATGATAAGGTACATGATTGATCCAGTTGTGTCAATCACAGCATGTGACCAGATTTGCATGATTTAATGCAGTGAGGCTGACACTAGTGGATTTGATGAATCAGGGATGGGGATGGTTTCTGAAAACTATACTTCACATTTCAGCAATATTTGTTTTCCTTTCTCAAATGGGTGTGCTAAAGTTGCTGCAAATAAACAACACTGAAGTGCGTATTAATTTAACTAAAATGTGTCATCAAAATGTGTAGAAGTTATAAGTACAGAGAAAGTTTTACGAGTTTTGAAATACTTGCCATTGCTAGGTACCCATTAATTTCCCAGGATTCGTCATAGCGAGGCATGATTTTCAGAAGAAAAGAGTTTCTGGAACACACTTGGAAAGATATCTCATCAGTTAACAGTAAAGTGAAACATATGACAAGTATAAATAAAAATGTATGTATTGAAACCTCTTTTTCTGTGTGTGTGAGAGAGATAGAGACAGAGGGAGAGAGAGAACTAGCGAAGTCATACATACATTCTTCTATATAAATAATTTATACACACTGATGTTATGGGCTATCTTGGCACAGTATAGTCCTTTGGGCTAAAAAATTGATTTTTAAAACAGTGAGATTTAAGTGTACACAAGAGTCTAGTCTAAATGGGCTAGATTCGCAAAGAGGATTGAGTGGTTGCAATACCTAACTCTCAAGTGCCCTGCACTCAGTGGAATTCACAGCCCTCATGTAGGTGCCCAGGCTTCCCTTGAATTGTGTCAGGAGAGCTAGGCAACTAAGAAAAGGATTAACAGAAGCCAAGAAGCTGAGCACTAAGATAGCCTGGACTGAAACGCAGAAGAAATAGCCAGGGTTTGGGGCCCAAATCCACTTAGCTCCAGCTGAAATTCTTAGCTGTGACTCTCTCCTGGAGTTAAGTTTTGAAGCCAGATCAGCACTTTCTCATGAAAAACCAGAAACCACCATCCCAGGATAGCCAATAGCCCCATGGCTGGGGCACTCACATGGCATGTGGAAGGACTGCTTACACTTCTCTGCCTGAATCAAAACCAGGACTTGAACTCAGCTCTCCCACCCACCTGCATTATTGCACTGGGGGTGCATTGCTCTCATCCTCTGCTGCTTGCTCAAGCTGTTCCACTTTGGGTAAATAATTAAATAGTTCTTGGACCCGCAAAAGCATGAGAGGAAGAAAGGCAAACAAACAAGAGATTAGCTCTATAGCTCAGTGATTAGGGGACTCGGGTGAGAGACTCAGGGGCAAGTCCCTGCTTCTATAAATATTTGGTTATTTATACAAAGTGGAATGACTTCAACAGGACCTAGGAAAGACAGTGAAAACCTTAGCCTATAACACCCAGCTGGTGAAGGCACTCAGCAGGAATTGTATAAGACTTGGGCATATGTCCTTGCTCCAAATCAGGCAGAGAAAAGATTTGAATGTAGGTCTCCCATATCCCAGCTAAGTGTCCTCACCACTGAGCTATTGCATAGACTGGCCCCTAAGTTGTCTTTTGTGCAGGTGAGGCAGGCTAAGAGTATGCTTACCAGATTGGACCCCACAGGCGAGACAGTGTAGAGAACACCTACTTGGAGATTCCTACCAGAGCTTAGGCAAGCGCTAGAGTGCCAAGCAGTGTGACGGCATCAGGATGTATGTGCTTATACAAATGGCCATCAGCAGAAACATAAACACATAGGGGAATTTACTGGCAGAAAATTAGGTGCCTGCAGGTTTAGGGAACAGCTGACGGGAGGTTTTGTGAATGCCAGTGGTGCCTAAATGTTGGTCTTAGGCACACAAAGAGGCAGTTAGGTGCCTTTGTGACTCTAGCCCATTCCCCCCACCACCAAAAAAAACCTTAATCACAAATATTAATGAAAAAGTATGTCTGGGTCAGTTCAGATCCAGTTCCGAAGGTAAATCAAAGTAGAGAAGTAGCGTTTGTTCCTTTCTGCCAGGCTACAAATCTGCATGGCAGGTACAGGGCCAAAATTTTATTATTTTTTCATTTATTATTTGGTTTGTATCTTCTGTTTAGTTCTCTCCCAGGGTGTCCATCTGGCTGGTTTCATAAGTGGTTTGGAGAGAAAAAATGATTCCTATCAACTATCAGGGCAAGCTTTGATCAGAATCAAATGTATTTATTTTAATATTCAAGAGTAATTTTTTTATTCAGGTTAATAAAAATCAGTAACAATGGGACAAGACATTCAGCAGGCCATGTAATATATAAGAGAGCTTTTCTCGGTCTTCCTAAATTAGCTTTTCTGTGCCATATCCCTGGTCATTGGAGAGTAAGCAAAAACACTCACTAAAAACAAAATGAAATTAAGGTCTTAAAGTGTCAGATGCTCTTCATGTTTAGTACATCTTAAATCATGGAATCCTTATTTTTAAGGCTGTACATTGATTAATTGTGCTGTTAAACAATAATAGAATACTATTTACTTAAATATTTGTGGATGTTTTCTACATTTTCAAATATATTGATGTCAGTTACAACACAGAATACGTGTACAGTGCTCACTTTATATTTATTTTTGATTACAAATATTTGCACTGAAAAAACAAAAGAAATTCACCTAATACAAGTACTGTAGTACAATCTCTTTATCATGGAAGTTGAACTTACAAATGCAGAATTATGTACAAAAAATAACTGCATTCAAAAATAAAACAATGTAAAATTTTAGACCCTACGAGTCCACTCAGTTCTACTTCAGCCAATCACTCAGACACACAAGTTTGATTGCAATTTGCTGGAGATAATGCTACCAGCTTCCTATTTACAGTGTCACCTGAAAGTGAGACCAGGCATTCGCATAGTCTTTAGTGTATCTGTCATTGCAAGATATTTATGTGCCAGATATACTAAAGATTCATATGACCCTTCAAGTTTCAATCACCCTAAAGACAGATTCTGCTTGATAATGATTCAAAGCAGATCAGAATGATACATATTCAGTTTCATCATCTGAGTCAGATGCCACCATCAGAAGGCTGATTTTCTTTTGTTGGTGGTTTGGGTTCTGTAGTCTCCGCATCTGAGTGTTGCTCTTTTAAGACTTCTGAAAGCATGCTCCACACCCTCTCAGATTTTGGAAGGCACTTCAGATTCTTAAACGTTGGGTTGAGTGCTGTAACTATTTTTAAACATCTCACATTAGTACCTTTTTTGTGTTTTGTCAAATCTGCTGTGAAAGTTTTCTCAAAGCAAACGTGCTGGGTCATCATCTGAGACTGCTATAACATGAAATAGATGGCAGCATGTAAGTAAAACAGAACAGGAGACATACAATTCTCCCCCAGGGAGTTCAGTCACAAATGTAACTATCACATTATTTTTTTAACGAGCATCACCAGCATGGAAGTATGTCTTCTGGAATGGTGGCCGAAGCATGAAGAGGCATACGAATGTTTATCATATCTGGCATGTAAATACTGTGCAACACCAGCTACAAAAGTGCCATGTGGACACCTGTTCTCACTTTCAGGTGACATTGTAAATAAGAAGCAGGCAGCAGTATTTCCCTTAAATGTAAACAAACTTGTTTGTCTTAGCAATTGGCTGAACAAAAAGTAGGACTGAGTGGACTTATAGGCTCTAAAGTTTTACATAGTTTTGGTTTTGAGTGCAGTTATGTAATGAAAAAAGTCTACATTTGTAAGTTACACTTTCACAGTAAAGAGATTGCAGTACAATACTTGTATGAGGTGAACTGAAAAATACCATTTATCATTTTTACAGTGCAAGTATTTGCAATAAATATAATAATATGAAGCAAGCGCTGTACACTTTGTAGTCTGTGTGGTAATATGCATTAATATAGTTGAAAATGTAGAAAAACATCCAAAAATATTTAATAAATGTCAGTTGAGAGCTCTGCAGATCTAGCTGCTTTGTAAGTGCTTTACTGGATCAGGCTCTTTTATGATTTGTGTAGCTGGACAAATGCTTCAAATGAGCAAACGTTTGTTCACCTACATTTTGCATATTTGTTCTGATGGAATTTGCAACGCTTTGTGTCTGTTTCCCACAAACATTCAGACAAAGGAAACTATTGGATAACATGAGTGAAAAGTCTCAAGGAAATGTGTTTATATAAGCATTCATGTTGAAAGTGTTCCCATGGCCCAAATTAAATCCCTTCCATTTCTCTCCTCTGGTTTGTAAACAGTGTCAAGCAGACAACTAGGAAGCATAAATAACCCTATTTGATGTTGGTTCCCAATCAAACACCCCAAAGGATAGTTATTAACTAGTTTGGAGTGTTTGTCAAGCAATTTTCAGTAACAAGCACATTTAAGTCACAATTAAGTCTCCTAGTTCAGGAGAGTACTTAAACATATCCATCTCTACTCAAGACAACAAAAACAGGTGCTTAACCGCAACTTTAAAATAAAGCATGCATTATCCACTTTCTTGAGTCAGAGCCTACATACAGTCTGCAGAAAAGTGATAATCAGAAAAAAATATCAGTTAAATTATTTGCTATGAGTAGTTCACTCCCATCTGGTCATTTCATTTAAGAAGCTCTCAGTAGCCTGAAACACATGTACACTCATTGGTGAGGCCTGCTGTGTGACCCTCTGATGAGTGTGTTTTATAGTCCCACTCTGTGCCCAATCTACAGAAGATATGAGTCTGTTACTGCACCAGCCAGAGAGCCTAGGATCTTGAGCTCGTGCTTTCATCTCTGGAGGTCCCTGATTCAGTGCCTGGTGTCCCAGCTAAAATGTCTTCAGGAAAGTTAGGGACACGTATTGATTGTTACCTTCCTGAACATGCAAAACAAAAACTTATTTGTAAAGCTAGCTGTCTGAGGGTCTGGCTGCTAAAAAGATCACTGAGCCATTTAGAACCATAGTTGTTTTGTTGCTTGATATGGATCTGACCAAATTCTGACCTGAGATAATGGAAGGACAGCTAGACACTGCTAATAACAACATAGTATCCATTTTTTGCAGGAAAATGGAGTAACATATATTTGTAACAAAGGAATTCATAAGCAGTCAGGGAAATTTGCTTTAGATTAGATGATATAACACAAGGCTTTGTGCAGTGAGGGATCCTTGTAATGCAGTGCAGGAAGCAGGAGTGATATAAAATTAAAATGATTCCCATATATTCAGTGCAATATGGTGTATTTTTCTGAGGAAAACACCAGACTGATTAACCCTTCTTTTACACTGGTGAATGTATATTGACGTCAGTGGAATTACTCATGACTGACACTGGTGTAAGAGGAAAATCAGGTCCCATTCTGGCTGGGCATTTCAGCTGGTGTTTATCTCATTCATTTTATGGAGTTTTTATTAATTGTAGATCTAACCATGTTAAATGTTAATGATCCATTTCTTATTGGGTGGAGTGGGGGCTGCAACATCAAGGGAAAGAATTGTAGTGGTGGAACATCCAGCCCCATTCTTTGTTGCAGAATGTTGACTTTCCCATTCCTCTATCCTTCATGGTTTCCAGGCATCACAGCTCATCCTTTATGAATCACCAAGGCTCCCTTTCTCTGTTAGACTTCAGCCATTATTACTGTCATGCACTTGTTCAAAACATGAGCTAATCTTCTCCAAAGCCAAGCCTATTCTGTAAATCTACAAGAGGAAGGAACCCAGCAACCAGTTCCCCATAGAAGCCACTCCTCCAGAGTGATGGGAGAATGCTTTGAACCCGGGTCTTGCACTAGGGATATGCATCTGATTCTATTTCTATTAAAGTCAAGAGGCATTTTACAACTGACTGTAATAGGTGTAGGATCAATCCCTAAGTCAATTGCACTATGTTTGTTTTAGTGACATATATATACACACACTAATTATACATTAATATAGTGTTTTATTTTAGTATTTTACATTTCTTTTATTTCTACTCCAACTTTTTATAGTGACTGGGAAATTCTGAACATTTCTGGGGAAACCAAATTTCATGATTTTGAAAATTTTTACTATTCATCCTTTTATTTTTTTCCTGTTTGTGAAACAGTGAACTAATTAATGTCATATCTGTATGACTAGAGCATTCAGCCAGAACCTGCGATTATGATTTTCTCTCTCTCACACACAAAAAATTGATATTAAAATAACTTCAGAATAATGGCTGGAATAGTTTCGTAACTATTTTAATTTTCCTTCTCATGACAAAGAGTGAAAAGTAGCATTGAATTAATCCATTCTTGAGAACATTTTTAAAATTATAACAAGGACAAAGAGGTACAAAATATATTCCTTCTCATGACTTTCTTATGAATGTAACCAGAATAGCAAATGGCAAAAATGTGTTAATTCTTGTAATGAAAATATAATGAGGACAGAAAATGGTGTAAGATAAATTAATTGTAGTGGCAAACTTAGATCTGTAAGGCACAGTTCTATTTAAATGCCATACTGTGTAACAGTAGAAAACAGAATATGATATGGAAAAATCTCTACTGAGACAGTGGATAATTGTGGTCATGTTGCTGTAAATCCAAAGTAGCTCCAATATCATCTTTGGAATTAATCTGAATTCACATAGGGGAAAAAGAATGAAGAATCAGGTCCTAAGTTTAGTAACCCTAATATTTTACAGACCAGTTGAAATTAAAACAAGAAAAAAAAGTCTGTTTAAAATGGAAGAGAAACTTTTGAATGATACTTTCAGACATAGAAGGTCTCCAATTTCTAAAAGAGGCAGTAGGATTAAAGTGATTTGAGATGAAGGTTAAATTCAGCTTGGCGTGAGGGTATGAAACACCTGGAACTTCCTTTTCACCTGGGGTTCTAGCATCAGCTGATGTTGTACCCCCAAAGTGGGTGAAGTCAGCGCAGGTGGGAGCAGGAGCAGGCCAGCATGAGATGTACTGATTTAGCCTCTCTTCTGGGCAGCCTCCATCAATAGGATTCTTATGGTGCCCCAACCAGATTTTAAAGCTGTCCAACCTGTGCCAGAACTACTGGAGCAAAGGGGTGATGATACTAGACTCCGCCCTCACATAGGGGGATTCAATCTAAGTAAAGTGACTCTAACCTGAAATATTCACATCATGTTGTAACAAGCATCTTCATAACTCCCCTCACCACCTGTAAAGACCCAGATGTGGGACACAAAGTTATTTAGGATGTGAGATTCCTTGCTGTAGTGTAAGTTACTTTCTATAACCTCAGTTTCATAACTCTTTATTGCTGGTGTAAATAATTTTTTAAACAGTAGGAATGAGGAAGACACCAATTTTGTATGGAATGTAGGGAACTTTGAAACTAAAATGAGTGAAAGATACACCTAGTGGAGATGGTCTGGAAATATTGTCTCCTCTGACAATTTGTTTCTTGTTCAAGAACGACCAAATGTCCATCTATCCCAGTATCCTGTCTTCTGATGGTGGCCAATGCCAGGCGCTTCAGAGGGAATGAACAGAACAGGTAATCATCAAGTGATCCATCCCCTGTCATCCGCTCCCAGCTTCTGGCAAAGAGAGGCTAGACACCATCCCTGCCCATCCTGGCTAATAGCCATTGATGGATCTATCCTCCATTAATTTAGCTAGTTTTTTTAAAAAATCCTTTTATGTTCTTGGCCTCCACAATATCCTCTGGCAAAGAGTTCCACAGGTTGACTGTGCATTGTGTGCAAAAATACTTCCTTTTGTTTCTTTTAAACCTGCTGCCTATTAATTTGATTTGGTGACCTCTAGTCCTTGTGTTATGAGAAGAAGTAAATAACATTTCCTTATTTACATTCTCCACACCAGTTATGATTTTGTAGACCTCTATCATATTTCCCCTTAGCTGCCTCTTTTTCAAACTGAAAAGTCCCAGTCTTGTTAATCTCTCCACATATGGAAACTGTTCCATACCCCCAATCACTTTTGTACCCTTTTCTGAACCCTTTCCAATTCCAATATATCATTTTTGAGATGGGGCGACCACACCTGCATGCAGTTTTCAACATGCGGGCATACCATGGATTTATATAGATGCAATATGATAATTTCTGTCTTATTATCTATCCCTTTCTTAATGATTCCCAACATTCGATTCATTTTTTTGACTGCCTTTTCAAATTGAGTGGATTTTTTCAGCGAACTATCCACAGTGACTTCAAGATCTTTCTCTTGAGTGGTAACAGCTAATTTAGACCCCATCATTTTATAAGTATACCTGTAATTATGTTTTCCAATGTACCTTACTTTGCATTTATCAACTTTGAATTTCATCTGCCATTTTATTGCCCAGTCACCCAGTTTTGTGAGATTCCTTTGTAGTTCTTCGCAATCTTCTTTTTTTTTTTAATCATGAGCTGCTCTGAGAGGACAAGCTGTGTTTTGATTTAGGACCTCTCCAAGTTAGGAACAAAGGAGTGGAGCCTTCGGTCACTCTCCAGGACAGCAACTAGAGCCTGTTTGGAGGGTGGTCTGCATTCTAGCTTCAGGCCCTGTATCTCGACTGATCCCGGGGCGGGGGAGAAAGAGGGGAGAGACATCCCTCGTCAGGAGCAGGAATAGGCACATAAAAGCTGTATATGGGTCAGGGTTAAATCTGTGGGCCAGTCTCTTAATCTGGTCAAAGACTGGTGATTAACCAAGCACGAAGAGTCCACTGGATTTATCTATAAGGGTCAGGCCCCTGGATAGCACTGGTGACCACTGGCTACAAAGGGCAGTGGTGTCATTTCAGAGACCCTGTTGCTAGTTCAGCTGATTCATTAGCACTGACTCTGCCTCGCTAGTTGTCTTTGCTGAGCAGGGGAGGGAATATGGGTGAGGGAAGAGAAGGAGTTAGATCAATCTAGATCAGTTTAGTCTGAAAATCACTTAAAGAGCATGCACAATTATCTGTTTGTTAAAGGAACAGTGACTATTGTGCTTAGTGTCAGTCTAAAAGTTCAGAAGGGAGAAAGTCCTTGTCACCATAAATTGTGCAATGCTTTTTTTAAAAAGAAGTTTATAATTACAATTGGCATTTCTTAGCCAAGTGCCAGAGGCAACCATCTTGCTGGAAAGTGATGTTAGCAATGCAGAAGGCCCATGGAATTGATTGTAAAACCAGGTTACCTCTTGCTTTTAGTGTTGGCTCGAAGAAAGCCCTTAATATCTAGCCACTTAAAATAGACCAAATTGTTAAATGTTCTTAATCATTCAAGAAGGTTGGAAATTGGCATGCAGCCTCTTCTATAGGGCTCCCACACTGCTCATGTCAAAGTAATCAGTTTTCAGGAAGATGGCCACTTCTAGCACTAGGATCTGCCAATTGTGATTAAACTTGTAAAAAATACACTTCATCAGCTGTTTCATGGTAATAAATACGGCTTACTCTGTGAACTGTCATGTTGTTAGGCAAAGCAAAATGGAGGCAGCTTTTCCCTCAAGTTTGAGATGCTGTTTTACAATTCACTATAATGAACTATGATAATAATACCTAGCTCTTTTCATCTGTTGATCTCAAAACACCTTACAAAGGAGGTCACTATCCTTATCCAGATTTTGAAGATGGGGAAATGGAGGCCCAAAGTAGGAAATTACGTGACTTGCCCAAGATCGCCAAACAGGCCTGTGACCAAGCAAAAAATAGAACTCAGGTCCCCTAAGTCCCAGTCCAGCGTTCTGTTCTCTGGAGCACACACCCATTGTCAACTCTGTTCTGTGGAGAAGGTGACACTGCAGAAAAGCAAAACTGATTGTTGATAATGCAAACATAATCCCAACTATACATACAAAATGATAGGGTCTAAATTAAGTGTTACCACTCAAGAAAGACATCCTGGAGTCATTGTAGATAGTTCTCTGAAAACATCTGCTCCGTGTGCAGCAGCAATCAAAAATGTTAACAGCTAATAATTAGTTGCATGCATATAAAATGGAAAATGACTGTCATAGTGGACCACAAGCTAAATATGAGTCACTGTTTGCAAAAAAAAAAAGAAGCAAACATTATTCTGGATGTATTAGCAGGAGTGTTGGAAGCAAGACACAAGTAATTCATCCATTCTACTCCACTCTGATTAGGCCTCAACTTGTGTCCTGTTCTGGGTGCCACATTTCAGGAAGGATGTGGACAAATTGGAGAGCATCCAGACAAGAGCAACAAAAACGATTAAAGATTTAGAAAACATGACCTATGAGGGAAGACTGAAAAAATTGGGTTTGCTTACTCTGGAAAAGAGAAGACTCAGAGGGGACATGATAACAGTTTTCAAGTATGTAGAAGGTTGTTACAAGGAAGAAGAAGAAATTTTTTTTTCTTAATCTCTGAGGATAGAATAAGAAGCAATAGGCTTAAATTGCATCAAGGGAGGTTAGGTTAGACATTAGGAAAAACTTCCTAACTATCAGAATGGTTAAGCACTGGAATAAATTGCCTAGGGAGATTGTGGAATCTCCATCACTGGAGATTTTAAAGAGCTGGTTAGAGCAACACTTGTCAGGAATTGTCTAGATAATTAGTCTTGCCACGTGTGCAGAAAACTGGACTAGACAACTCTTGAGGTCCCTTCCAGTTCTATGATTCTATTATTCTACGTTAGGAACCATTAGGATAGATAATAAGACAGAAGATATCATAATGTCACTATATAGATCCATGGTACACCCAAATCTGAATTCTTTGTGGAGTTCTGGTCCCTCAATGTGAAACAAAAAGATGCATTAGAATTGGGAAAAGGGCAACACAAATAATTAGGGGTATGGAATAGCTTCCATATGAGAAGAGATTAAAAAGAATGGGACTGTTCGGCTTATGTTAGGGGCACTGTGGGGCTTTACTGCTCTGGGAGTAAAACCAGGATAACTGTGTCCCAGAAAGGCACAGTATCTGCCAGGTCTTCTTTGTGTAAAAGGTGCGCAATCTGCACGAGCCACCAGGAACTGCTCTCTTGAACCAGTCCCATTCTGTGGGCTGGAACACAAAGAGGATGGGGCTGTGGCTCCACCTCTTCCCCATCCTTCTCTGTCCTGCTTCTGGCATCTTTACTGTCCTCAGCGAGCAGAAGAAAGCAATGCCTTCACTCCCTGGAGCACTGAGATGGCCATCGCAGGAGGCCTTTACACGACCAGACGGGAGGCTGCTTGCGCAATGCTCTTCCAACATGAATTCAATTTCAGTGTCAAGTGCTGCATTTACATGATTTTTATTTGTTGAATTACCTTTGTTTTTACAGGAGATGACATCTAGCTGTAATGGGAATGTTACACACTCTTTAATAGGTTATTCAAATTTATTAAACGGTTTATGTGTAAGGTGCCTATTGAAAGAAAGGACATCAGAGACTAGATTCTGCAGGGCAGTGTGACTGCTTTGCACCATATCCAGAGCCTAGCCATCATAACTGGCCCAGGAAGCATTCTGCAAGTGTAAGGGTGGCTCTTTAGTGGTACAGACCAGTGGCTTTTAAGCTTTTTTCATTTGCAGACCCCTAAACATTTCAAATATAGGTGTGGACCCTTTTGTAAATCTTAGGCATAGTCTGCTGACCCCCAGAGGTCCATGGAGTGTGTAACATGCCCATTACAGCTAGATGTCATCTCCTGTAAAAACAAAGGTAATTCAACAAATAAAAATCATGTAAATGCAGCACTTGACACTGAAATTAAATTCATGTGTTGAATAAATACCCTTCCGATATTTTATCAGGTTACAAATTCTAATATGCTCTCCTATTCTTTTTGTAACATCAAAAATAAAGAGTGGCCATTCCTTCAGAGTCCAATGGCTTAGACTTCCCCTGTAGGATGACAGGAAGGTGAAAACCCGATAGGGCAAGTTCACATTGCATTAGAGCTACTGAGAAGAATATACTGTGCTATCTATTTCAGTATTGTGATGGGCTGAGTTGAACAAAATGGATTTGTAACAATGGGATACTTGCAATGAACTGTTGCCCTGATCTGTCACCCTAAGATATGCCAGAATTGGTATCTTGCCACAGGCAGTCATCTAATAAAATACAGGAATTACAACTCTGTGAGCTGTTAAATGCTGACTGTAGGAAAATATAAAGTTACAGTCAGTGCTATATAGTATCCATGCAACAATGAAAAAACCGGTGCCTTTAATACATCTGCTTGCTAGGGAAAAAAGGTTAAGAAAGGCATAAGCAATGTTAAAAATCGGAGGCAGCAATAAGAAATGCCACTAGCTGCAAATGGCATTTGCCAGCAAAAAGAAAAGGGAACAAAAAAATGTGTATGGGCGGCGGCAGAGTTGGGGGGAGCACAAAAAATTCTATTTGGGTGAATCAGAAAGATTCTTCAGGGGATCTTTCTGACATACCTGATCAGGTCAACAGCAATGGCTGTCTTAAGCTGTCCATTAATTTTATAACCCAAGGTAGACCCTATCATATTGCCACATCTGTGGTGTACTTCTACAGGCAAAACTGATCACTAGGTCGTATTCTTAGGGCTGATCTACACTATGTCATTAGATTGACACTCTCCGCATTAGGTTGAATTTATAATGTGCATGTCTATATGTAGTGGGGCAGCTGCCCCATTCCAGGAGGAAAAGGGTTAGAATAAGCGAGAGAGGCTGTGCTGACCAGCAGCCAATCAGCAAGGGCCTGTGGGGAGCCAATCTGGGGCAAGAAAGAGGCAGCCAATCAGGGCCAGGCTGAGCCCTATATAAAGGATGCAGCAAAGTGAGAAGAACTGGCACCTGAAAAAGGAGGTAGCACCTTGGACAGAGCAGTGCTGGGCAGGCTCAGGGGAGCAGAGGGTAATCTCCAGCCTGTTACCCGCCAGACTGAGGACCCTGATAGAAATGGTCAAGAAGGTGCAAAAGCCCAGGGGAAGTGGCCCAGGGAACATAGGCAGAAGAGGGCAGTGCAGGAGGGGCAGTGAGAAGCTGCTGGTAGAGGGTCCTTGGGTTGGAACCCTGAGTAGTGGGCAGGCCTGGATCCCCTCTGCTTATACCGTGCCTTGCCTTGAGGGACTGTGGCTGATGGACTGCTCCTTGTCCCTGAGGCAAGGGACTAGACTTTGGGGGTGGCAGGTGGCCATGAAGGCAGGTGTGGACTAGGACTGCTGGTATAACCCCATGTGAAGCAAGGAGATTCTTTTCCCCCAAGAATCAGGCAGGTACAGACAACACTGAAGAGGTTTATTTATGGCACTGGGAAGACTGATAAGACAGCTTCAAAAGTGTGAGATTACTGTCACCAATTATATACCTTTCTTTTATCACTTCATTTGCATTTATCTTGTTCTCACAGAGACAAACATTGTTTCAGAAACAGAGAATGATCTTAACTGCCCTTTAGGCAAAGGGTTGGGGTACGGGTGAATGTTTGCAGATATGTGGGGAACTGTGAAGGGTTTGTACTATTCCTCCTTACTAAGAGGCGGAGTTACTGGGCAGACATCTGACCATGTAAGTTATCAAGTGTTTACAGCTGCCAGTGTCCTTGGGCTTCTGGTATTCCTCCTTGTAAGTTACGTGGGTTTCTGTCTCAGCTGCTAACTACATTTTAACTCTTGCCTAACACGCAGAAGGAGGGAGAATGGAGCAGTGGGCACTGCCAGAGGGTAGTGTCCTGAAGAGGCCACCGTGGTCCAGACAGCAACGCATGTCCCTGTGGTGGAGACAACACAGCCGAGCAGACAATGGGCAAGACACCATCTGCAGAGGGCGTTCCACAGCTGAATGAGTTAATTCCCAGAGCAAGCCAGCAGGAGGTGCAGCAGTGGTGAGTCTGTGCCATGTACAGGCTACACGGCAGGGCCCTGTGAAAATAAAGGAGTGCAGGCAAGAGTACCAGAAGACAAGGGAGGTGAATAGTCACTCTCATGCTGAGCCAGAGAGATGCCACTTCTAGGAGCAGTTGCTTGTGAATCTAGGTGGGGACCCCACCAGTACCCCAACATTCTCCATGGATACATACCAGGGGACCTGGGTAACACAGGCAACAACGAGGAGGACATTGTTGAGGAGGAGAATATGCAGCAGGCAAGCAGAGGATCCATTCTCCCCAACAGCCAGGACCTTTTCCTAACTCTGGAGCCAATCCCCTACCAGGACCCACTGGTGCAGAACTGTGATGGCAGCGAAGGCACCTGTGGTGAGTGCACACTTGTAATAACACTACAGGGGTTAAATGCAATTGTGGTTAATGTTTAATTTGAGGTAAATAATTGGGATACAGTGGCACCCAGTACAGCCATGCAAAGGGTGCTCCCCAGAAAAGTCGATTTATGTGCCAAGAGTTTCCACCCTAAATTTCCCTGGGTGTGCTATCACACCGCCTATCCTTTCATGTATGCATACCATGCCTGCCTGCAGACTGAAATCTGCTGCCCAGCACTCTGCCATGTGTTCTTACTGGCAGTCTCTTCTGTTAAAACACAAAATTTCGCTAAGTGCCTCTGGGAATGTATTTACTGCTGTGAATTGTTTCATTAATTGCAACAGGTAACCTTTTGTTTTCAACAATGTGTGTTTTTCCTTTCAGCTGCAACATTTTCTCTGGGTGCCTCCCCCACTCCAGCACAAAGGCTGTCCCAGATAAGAAGGTAAAAAAAATGGACAAAGGAAAGATATGTTCTGTGATTTGATGTGTTCCTCTGAGGCTGCCAGGGCCCAGGTGAATACATGGAGGCTCTCTCTCTCAGAGAGCATGCACACTGACCAAAGGGGCAGGAAGGGAGGGAGGAGCCAAGTGCATCACGGGAAAAGAAATGGTCAATGACAATATGAACCCAAGACACCTCACGAAAATGTTTTTGTCCCATCAGGCATTTGGAGCCTAACCCAGAATTCCAGTCAGCAGTAGGAACTGTGGGGTAGATGTCTACAGTGCATCACTCTGCGAGTTGATGCTACCCATGGTAGTGGGGATGCGCTCCTCCAACAGAATGTACATAGTGGGGACGTTACACCATTGATTTTGTAAAATTGGAGGATACAGGTTGACTTTAATAAATTTGACCTAATTTCATAGTGTGGACAAGCCCTTAGTGCAGTACACCTTCCCTTTCTAGAGAATGAGAGCAGCACTAGCCTTAGTACCAGTCTCAACCTATGTGGGGTAGTGTGGTGATTCCCAGAAGGGAACTTCTAGGCTAAATCTATGCTGCACTCTTCTTTCCTCAGCCTGTAGAGCACATACCTGCATGCTAGTGATAAGTAATATAGACATAGCCTTTCTCTGAGCTGCTGTTTTGTTATAGAGAAGTAAGTTTAATCACTTCTTTGCAGGCCATGTTCTGTCCATACACACAGGCAGCCACAATGAAGTGCACTGAATGTCAAATATTACCATATGTCACACGCTGAGGGATTTTTTAAAATATCACTTTTTATTTTGTATTTGAATGCTACAACAAAAACCGGAGGTTAGCCCATTTACTTCAAAGGAGTTTCATATTTTTAGCACCCTTCAGATTCAGCCTTAACATACAGGTCAGCAAGAAATAGCAAATAAAGAAGTGGTAAGTATCTCATGATTATAGCTCAGATTTTTAATTTATTGTCACTGTAGAGTGAACAAGAAGAAGGATAAGACTAAATTGGAAGTGATGACCAAAATAGAAAGAAAAGGCAAGAAGTTTCAGTATGCTGAATTTTCTTGCCATCTAATGTCTAACAGCCAACTGTAAGTAAACTGAATTGATTAGCGTAAGTCTTTTTCATAGTAGACGGATAGCCACATCTCTCATAATCACCACCACACTTAGCACCTTTACTGCCAGTCCCAACAGAAAGTCCAATGAGAATGGACATGGAAACTCACTTACTACTTGCTCACAGTTGGTGATGCTTCCAGGTCACAACAGGAGGGCAATGTGGCAAGGCTGACGCTGCTGCTTCCTGTACTGTTTTGCTCTGTGAATAGGCAGAGCACTTAAAGCTCCCAGGCTGTCAAGCCAGCATGTTATCAGTGTTTGGATATTTAAAAAAGTGAAGCATTCAGTGGGAAGGGACTAAGTGATGGTGAAGAAAATCATTTAATTACAAGGGGAGGTATCACGACCCAGTAAATAGAACATTGAACTGGGAATTGGGATACCTGCATTCTATTCCCAGCTCTATCATTGGCCTGCTGGGTGACCTTGGACAAGTCACTATGCCTCTCTGTGCCTCTGTTTCCCCATCTGTAGAATGGAGATAATGGCACTGACTTCCTTTGTAAAGCCCCCTGAGATCTACAGATGAAAAAGGCTATGTAAGTACTAGGTGGTATTATTCAGCTACAGAAAGGAGTATCACTAGATGCTAGGGAAGCAATTTAACTATTTCCAGGTAAGCCTGAATCCTGAAAGTCCTTTCAAAGCGTACAGCAGACTTTCTGTGTTGCAGCACTAGTGCGTGCAGAGACTAAGAATGATACAAGGAAGATTAATCACCAGATTAGTCTTTTGAACTAAGCAGCATTAAACTGTAAGATCCTTGCATAACCAGGGGCAGAATAAAAAGGGGCCTGGCTGCAGGCAGAGACTGGGTACTATTAACAAGACGTGGTGTACAGGGCACTCACTGCCAAAGCACCTTCTTGTGCCAGGACACAGCATTGCAGGAGTTCTAGCCCCCATTGCATGTCCTACTGTTTTCACAGCAGTCCGCAACATTTGTGGCCTAGCCTTCCAATCAGGCTACCTCTAAATTCAGTCTCCTTCTAGGGTTAACAGAAAAATCCTAAATTGTGCCCCCTACCACAACGTCTAATGGCCTCTGTGTCGGGTCCTAAATCCCCACCTGGGATGTCTCATACTTGACCTCTTTGGATATGTCTGCTCTGCAATGTAAGCCAATGTAATGCAGTGTTTGAACTCTGGCTCAAGCCTAAGTCCACCTTCCATCTACACACAAATCACGCTACCCAGGGCTCAGAGCCAGGGTCCCAGGAGGACCCCAAAGGAGGTGGAGACTCTGACCCTCAGTAAAGCCAGGACCCGGGGTCAAGTCCTGTTGCTTTATAGCATAGACACAGTCCCACCAGACTCCTGCTCTGGGAGTCTGCCAAAAGTATCCCAGAGGCAGACTTTCTTTGTCCTCTGGACAGTCAAGATTTCCCCTAGTGCACCATGAACAAAGGGCTAGAGAGGTCACATTTTGGGAAGTTGCGAGGACGTCTGGAATATGGGTGGTTGAATTTGGGTCCGCATAATGCAGTGTAGACACTGGAACCTGAGGAGGGACCCAGGGTTCAACAATTTCTAACCTGGGGTTACAAATAAGTCTAGATACCCAAGTGCTAGGTTAACAAATCCAGAGTCTGCTAACTTGAGTTCTACTAACCCAGGGGTTACATTGCAATGTAGACATACCCTATTAGTATTGAGGCCTGTGCTTCTCCAATGGCTAAGGGAGACATAGGCCTGGGTTCCTCTATCTTCTGGATTCCAGCCCAGGGACTCTATATTAGGTGGATAAGGACTGCTCCTTGCAATCTCTCACCACTTAACCTGCCTACTCCCACCTTTCCCCTGCTTGTCAGCATCTTCCACGGGTCTACAGACTCCACTATTCCCACCCTGGATTTGTAGCTCCTCATGGCTTCATCACAGCCATAAACTGAGGAGTTGCCTCAAAGCCAGTCACAGAATCTCAGGTAACAGCTGGGCTGTATTTCAGCCAGTCCTTCTGATTTCCCTCCCTAAGCCAGGAGCCCACTCCCAGATCTTTTCCTGGAGCTTGGGGTTGTGGTTCAGGCAGTCCCCTGTCTCTGCTTCATGCAGAAGCCCCACAAAATCATGTATTCCCCTCCTGGGAACTGGGGCTGTAACTGAGGCCAGCTGTAAGGCCTTAGCTAGCTTCTTTATCAGCCAGCTCTTTTACTCGGATTAGTCCTCATATTCTGTAAGCACACATTTCCCTGCTGTTGTCTCCCCTGCTAGGAGGGAGGAGGCAGCACATATGCAATTTCCCTTCCCAAAACTCAACCCAATGGGCTGGGAGAAAGGGGACCCTTGCCCTGCCCACTCTGCAAGACTCCCGCTTCCAGGCTCTTAAACAGTAATGGGATTTCCTCCCAAACATGTCTTGTTCCCTGGACTGATCCCTTGTGACAAATAGCTTCTATTTCTTAAGTTCTTGTATGTAGCAGACTTCCCAGAATCTTAAAGGGCCATCCCATGTGACAGGGTGGGCTAACCCCTTGGCCTCTCTATCTTTAAAGGGACAGAGTACCCCTCACACATGGGCTTCATCATTTTAATGAGGTGCTTAACTATATGTTCCCTTCCTTGACTTTAGTCTTGTTACAAGGCAGAAGTAACTTGGTGATCTTACAGCACTACTGTCCTTCATGCAGGAGTGGGTTTCTCTGCACTCCCTGCCCCGATCAACATTTTACTGTCTTGTGCTTTTGTAGGCTTCACTCTGACACCTATGCAGTATAAGTTCAAGCCTATAACATATAGTTATTACTGGGCCAATTTCTGCCCTGACTTAAACCACGTGTGGGTCCATTGGTTTCACAGGCTGTAAAGCAGAGTAGAATTCAGCCCACTGTGCATTATCCAGTGCTACGAGAAGCATCTCAGAAAGAGGGCTGGGTGCTCCGAGAAGAGAATCAATAACTTTCCATTTCAGAAATCTTTGTGGAGGTCTGCAGTGAAATTTAAGGTTTAAAAAATAAGCTTCATCTCTCTCCATTTAGGTCTTGTGAATTTTATTATACATCACAGAACCACAGGCATATTAAATAGCTTCTGATCAGTAAAGACAGACGGTCCCTCCAGGTCAGTTCTGACATAACATGATGAAGCAAGCAGTACATCATATCTGGCCTGCAAACAAACAGAGGAGTTCAGTTTTCATTTGACAAATATGTCCATTCACTGAGGTTTTTTTATTTTTCCAATCTGGAGAGCAAAACGCCCATTACAGTGTATTCTCCTTGTCCCCAGGCCCTACTATATCTTCCAGCAGCTCTCCTCAGCATTCCACATTATAAAATCAATCTCTATATAAGTAAGAGGGGGATATTTATTTCTTAATTTTTTAATAATGTATTTTGTGATTTGTTACAGCTCTCACTGTTGTATTATTTATTTATTGTGCCTATAGGGTGCTCTGCCACATGGTAATAGAGGAGCTATGGAAATGAGACACCTAAGCAAAAACAAGTTCAATAATATTGCAACACTGTAGGACCTGATCCAAAATTAACAAAGAACAAAACTTCAAGCAATAACAATCCACCAGCACTTTAGCTACAGAATATTTACTGAACCAATGGGAGGGAGATTAAACAGCAGAATGGTGAATCCTTACTAAAAAGCAAAAATGAAAACTGGATTTTATGATAGCCTACAGCCCATTTCAGAACCCCCATAAAACCCTTAGTTACCATGGAGTTATTTTCCTATGGGTTACTTACAAAATTTTCTTGGCTACTTGAATAAAACTGTTTTTTGTGGTGATCCAACTTTCCTTTTTGCTTCTCTTTGCAAAGCTGACTCACTTTCACTATGCCCATGCTAGTGCACAGCTCAAAAAAAAAGTGGGGGGGGGGGCTTAGACTTAGCTTGCAAAATACATATATTCATTAAGCAAAATATGGCCCCACTAAAGTAAATGGCAAAACTCAGATTGACTTCAATCGGGCCAGGATTTTGCCTGTAGCATCCGAGTCGATTTACTGATCCTGAATCTCAAACCTCATTCTCATCTCACTTTTCCCTATAAGGGCTGCTAATTTACACTGGTGCCAGGTACTGGAGAATCAGATCAAGGTGTCTATTTTAAAGGAACACTACTGAGTCCCTGGTTCCCTGGCTACATTCCAGATCCCCCATGTTGAGTGTGTCTGAGAATGGAAGCCTCTTTCTGAAACTTGATTAGGATCTCTGTCCCATTTCCACACTCTCAGAGCTCAGCTCAGCCTGTGATACTCTCCTGTAGAGACCAAATGAATGCCTCTTGCAAGGTGCCCTCAGCAGCTCACAGGAGCTACCCACCATTTCACAGGCTGGGGTCCTAATCCAGCTCCCCTTGAAGTCAATAAAAGTAATCAATTTCTTTAGAAATTGGATAAAAATCTGAGAGTGGAAGGTACTAGTCCTAGTCATCTACTGAAGTCTAAGAGAGTAGTGTCCTTTGCCAGCATGAGAAAAATGAGGCTCTGGCCCTATCTTCATTGCATGCTATCCATAGAGTAAGCAATCACGTGCTTATCAGAGTACAGCAGCCTGCTCTGTTACTGTATGTGCACATTGCCAATGTTAGCAAGCTATTGTCATGCCCCAAATCTGCACCAGCACTGTATTGGCCATGACAAGCAATAGAGCTATAGGGGCTTGTATCCTGTCAAAGGTTGTCTCAAAGTCACCCCCTTCAGGTGAAGGCTGCTACTTCAGTTAGATCCTATGTCATTCCCTGGGGAACAACGGTCCTATGGTCTGGGCCTGGAGTAAGTGGTAGAGTCCTTCAGCTGTACCTCTTAGTGTGTCCATTTCCTTCTGCGAGGGGCGGGGTAGAATAAAATGGTCCAAACAAAACTAAAAAATGTTCCAGGACCCCTCCCTCACACAAAGGCAGGAAGCAGTCTCTCAGGCTCCACAAGAAGTACCAGTTCATACCCTCTTGCATGCTAAAGGCTGCAAAGGCCAAGTGTTAGTCATAGGGAACATCAATAAAAGAAAGAAACCAGTCTAGCTGTTTTCTCAGAAGTCTCAGTCTGGCAGAACGTTCAGCTGTTCCTGAACAAGTAACCCAGTGCCCTGGTCTGAGGGCGCTGGCTCTGCTTGATTCACACTGTCACCCAGACTGGGCTGAGTTCCTCCCTTTTAAGGGCCCACTCCCAGGTTTGACAAGCCCACATTTGTGATAGGTGGGATTGACTATGACTACAAGTGTTCTTTAAACCCTTCTTGACTGATGGGAGGTTATCCTGAGATTCATATGCTACGACTCACTGTCTTGCTCTGTGCATGTTTTCATCATGTTGTGGGGCAAATTGTCTGTTCGCTCTTTGGATTGTGAGAGTAACCAAGCTGGCGTGGTGGTGTGCTGTTATTTGTCAAAGGTGTGGATCCTTCAGCTCCCTAATTACCAGCAGCTGTCATGGGGCCAGAGAAAACAGAGACAACAGTTAGGTAAAGCCCAAAGACAGAAACTGAATGTGACCACATGGATATGGAGGCAGGGATTGAGCTGATGCTGTTCTTAATGGCAGAAAACCCCTATGCAGATTGCTACTTCTAGCCCAGGAACACAAGCATACACTGGTAGGGGAGCATGTTCTAATGGAAACGTGGGATGACCAGCAATGGGACAAGAATTTTTGCATGAAGAGAGAGACGTTCTTGGAGCTGTGTGAGGAGCATGCGCTGGCATTTGAGTGGGAGAGCTCCTAACTGAAAGAACAAATAATGGTCCAGAATTATGTTGCTATCAGCTATCACCCTGTGGAAACAAGCAGCCCCAGATGACTACAGATCTTTTGGCAAGCAGTTTGGGGCTGACTTTGGCACAGGGTTTATGGAAGTTTGCAAGTCAGTCAATGCTGTGATGTCTCCCAGTTCTGTCAGAATTAGAAATATTCTGGACCTAATTGTGGGGAAAGACCAGATGGGCTTTCTGAGCTGTACATGTGCAATTCTTGGCACACATATCTCCCATGTCCCCCATTTCAAATGAGTGTATTCACAGGAAAGGATACTACCCCATCATTATGCAGTCCCTTATGGATCACAGTGGCATTTTAATGAACACCTAGATCAGTTGAACTGGCAGGTTGTATGATGCCAGGGTGTTCTGCAGGTCTGGTGTGTTTCAACATGGGCAAGTGGTTACATCTTCCCTACTCCATGCCCAATAACACACTGATCAATGAGGTGTCCATGCCAACTTATTTGAGGCAACCTAGGATACACTTTGCTGCCTTGGCTGATGAAGCCTTATCCTGATGTCCACTAACCATACAAGAGATACTTCAGTTACATGCTAAGCAAGTGCAGGAATGCAGGTGGTGGAATGTGGCTTTAGCCAACTACAGGCATGATAGCAGTGCGTACTGACTCATTTGGACTGTAGTTTCTTTAATGCCATCTACATGACTGTGATATGCTGTGTGCTTCACAGTATATGTGAGGCCAGCAAGGGGTATTTTGGAAGAGACTGGGTTGCTGACAATTAAAAAACGAGGTTTCCTCATAGACAACCACCAGTGGAACCTCTTACAGCCATCGGGCAGCAAAGGTCATAAGGGATGTCATTTGCGATGATGACATATTCAAGCTGCATAGTGTTACACTGGGGCTGAATAATGTGGTTGCCTAGTACATTGAGGCTGTTGCTAGTGTATGCAGCCTTGCCTTGTATTCAGATGCAGTGTTTATGCATGCATTCAAGATTCCTTTCTCTCCACCTTTATTAAAATTCATTGACACTAAAAAAAGGGGGAATCAGCTGCCCTAACATGGTAAAAATATCTGCTAATATAAGATGAAGGCTTGTCATGTCTAGGGACAGTACATATCAGCTATGTATCTGTTCTCTGTTTGGCACCCTGGCTTAGGGGCAGAGTGAAGCTGGTGTGGTGGATCACTGAATGACTTCCCTATGAACAGTGTTCAGAATAGTGGCCATGTTGGTCTGTATCAGCAAAAAGAACAAGGAGTCCTTTTGGCACCTTAGAGACTAAGAAATGTATTTTGGTGTAAGCTTTTGTGGGCTAGAATCCACTTCATCAGATGCATGGAGTAGAAAACACAGTAGCAGGTATAAATACACAGCCCATGAAAAGATGGGAGTTGCCTTACCAAGTGGGAGTTCAGTCTAATGAGACAATTCAATTAACGGTAGGATATCAAAAGAAGAAAAATTTTGTAGTGGTAATGAGAGTGGCCCATTTCAAACAGTTGACAAGAAGGTGTTAGTAACAGTAGAGTTGCCCAACAAAGAAAGTAACAGAATGCCACTAGCCATCACTTGCAGCTCCCAATTAAAATCTCTTCAGCACATCATCAAGGACGATCCCTCACTCTCACAAACCCTGAGAGACAGGCCAGTTCTCACTTACAAACTGCCCCCCAACCTGAAGCAAATACTCACCAGCAACTACACACCACACAACAGAAACACTAACCCAGGAACCAAACCCTGCAACAAACCCTGATGCCAACTCTGTCCACATATCTAGTCAAGGGACACCATGATAGGATCTAACAACATCAGCCACACCATCAGGGGCTCGTTCACCTGCACATCTACCAATGTGATCTATGCCATCATGTGCCAGCAATGCCCTTCTGTCAAACTGGCCAGCGTCTATGCAAAATAATAAATGGACACAAATCTGACATCAAGAATTATAACATTCAAAAACCAGTAGGAGAACACTTCAATCTCCCTGGTCACTCAAAAACAGACCTAAAAGTGGCAATTCTTCAACAAAAAAACTTCAAAAACCAGACTCCACCATGAAACTACAGAACTGGAATTAATTTGCAAATGGGATACCAACAAATTAGGCCTGAATAAAGATTGGGAGTGGTTGGGTCATTACAGAACCTAATTTCCCCCATACTAATTTTCCCCTAGTGTTACTCAGACCTTCTGTTCAACTGTTTGAAATGGGCCACTTGCATTACCACTGCAAAAGTAATTTTTCCTCCCTTGGTATCCTACTGTTAATGGAATTATCTCTTTAGACTGACCTCCCATTTGGTAAGGCAACTGCCATCTTTTCATGTGCTGTGTATTTATACCTGCTACTGTATTTTCCACTGCATCTGATAAAATGGGTTCTAGCCCACAAAAACTTATGCCCAAAAGATTTGTTAGTCTCCAAGGTGCCACAAGGACTCCTTGTTGTTTTCCCTAGGAACAGTTCTGCATATTTGGTAGCACATGGCAATATCAAAGCTCATGATTCCATGGTATTCATCCCCCTGGCTCACAGCCTTTCGAACATGTCTCTGTGAATTCCATGTCTGACAGTAGCTCCATCTCCAACATCTCCAGCTTTTTTGACTGCCTGGCACGCTTCATATGCACAGCCACTGTCAAATCATCCCTGCTTCTTTGTTGCTTTGCCCTCAAATTCAGAATTCTGTCACTGACATTGAATGGTCTGCTAGTTGCCAGGCCATCCCTTGACAAGTATGTGACTGTTGCACTTGCTCCTGACAGACAAGAAAAATATTTGGTGAGTGCCCTTGAATTCATACAATTTTATTCTTGCTCCATGGAGCCCTAAATATTTTTTTTTAAATCGCAATAGAATACTATTCCCTGTGATGGCAGAATGAGACAGCAAACTTCTGCCTGTTGAGTACTTTTTCTAAAGGTGTTATCTCAGAAGGAGAAATGCTGAGTTAATTCTACCTTCCAGCTATCTAGAACATATTTTTGGGGAAAAGAGTGAGGTGTGAGGAGGTGAGAAAGGTGCTGGAAGACAGCAGCCATGGTGTTTATGTTATATACTTTTCAGGCTGTGGCAATGTTGCAAGATGTGCTGATTCACATACGAAAAAGGAAGAAAGACCAGGTATTCCAGGCATCAGTAATAAGAACTTCCATTTAAGACTAGAAAATATTTCTGTGTGTTGTGACAGATAAATTGAGAAGTGACTGGATAGGGATTGCCACTTACAATGGAAGCAGAAGGAAACCATCTGGAATTTTTACAGAGTGAAAAATTCTATTGCATTACTTTCCACAAATGGACCAAAATCAGATCAGTAATAAACCAGCTTCTGCTCTAGTGGCAGAATGTCCAAACATCCACATGATTTGGGATGGTAATGAGAGCCTTTAACTATAGTTTTATGGGAATTTACATTTTGGATGGAAGAGGGCCATAAACCTTTTAACTTTTATATTAAAGATTTCTCATGTTAAAAAAAAAAAGCTACTGCTTTCCACTGCATTTTTTTTCTGCTTGTCTGTCATTTGGAACATGTTCAGGAGAAAGGGAGGCAGTGGATGAGTGTAAAGGTGCATTATCTGCTCAGACTGAGGCCAAAGCTAGGAATAATCCTATAAACGCTAAACATCCACTCAAATATTTCATAATAAAAATAAAGACGGCTGCCTCCATCTCACTCAGCCTGTGATGCTGGCTACTGCTTCTGTGCGGGGAAACCTCCACCATGCTATATTCTTCCGATGTATGAGGGAATCAGCACTGAGCTTGCCTCCAAGACGAGGGCCATCTCCTCTGCTCTCCCTTTGCTTGCTGGCTGTCTGGAGCAGGGTTGATCAAGTCTTTGCAGACATCCAAGTTCTGACACCTCACTGGTCCTGGGTCCACAGATGTGTCCCTGTAAGGGGGCTCTATATTCACAAAGCTGCTTAGAACACCGTCCAGTTCACTGTAAAATGGACAGGTTGCCAGGGCATCACCAGATTTCTTATTGTTATCCTTGGCCTCTCCTAGCTCACCTTAAGCTCCTTCATCTATTCCATGCACTGCTGTCAGGTTTGCTCCATCCTGTGATTAGGCAGCAGCTGCTGAGATATGATTCTACAGTCCAGTGTTTCTCTCAGAACAGCTAAAGTCATGGGTTTTGCTTATGTCAGCCCAAAGCTGCACCAAGCTGTATTTGTTCAGCCTGTTGGCTCTACACTGGTATGTGGGCTTCTTAGGATATATCTATGCTACAATAAAACACCCACTGCTGCCCATGCCAGCTGACTTGGGCTTTCAGGGCTCACCCTGAGCCCCATAAACATTGCAATCTGGAGGTCTGGGTCAGGCTGGAGCTCAGGCTTTGGGATTCCACAAGTGGGGAAGGCTTCCAGAGTCCAGGTTCCAGCCCAAGCCCAAAGGTCTATACTGCAAATTTATAGCCCCACAGCACATGAGCCTAAGTCAGCCGATGCAGGACAGATACAGGTGTTTTACTGCACTGTAGATATACTCTTGGGGGCCACTGTTTTGTTGTTTCAAACACCATAGATGAGTGAAGCTACGGAAACTGCAAACAGGATGGGTCCACAGATGTTCACCAGAGGGATATGAAGGCAGATCACCTGGGTTAAGGGTCAGAGCGCAAGCAGACAGCAAAATAGTATCTGGAAATTTGCTCCTAGTGGACTTAGGAGAAGTGACTGGATGACCCCTCTAACTTGACTGTTGCAGGCACACATGGCTACATGTTTTCACTACAATAATTTATTGTCATAAGTAAGAAGGGCAAGGTTTAGTGTTCTAGGGTTTTCTTAAGGACTTCACTAACAGCAGCTTCAGCCCTGCAAAGGGCTCTACTCAGCACAAGTGCACATCCTTGTGGCTGGGCCTCTTGCTCCATCTGGTGCCACCTTTTGTAGGCTGCTCACACTGTGCCCCCCACTCCCATCTTTCTCTCCACGACTTTGTGGTCTCCTTCTTCATGACTCAGTCCACTGTCCAGTTCACTATATAGTCCTCCCCCTCTGGGGTAATAAAGTCCCCCTGGACAAGCTGTCTCAGACAGTTCTGTTCCACCTTCAGGTCCTGTGCCACTTCCACAGGTCTGGTAGAGAACCCAGGCTCATCTGCTGTACTGGGTCCTGATCAGGGATACAACAACTAGCAATACAGGTTTGCTTAGTCTCAGTCCCTGTTGCTGTTTCCCTGGGCTCCTTCCTACCCCACCTCTCAATCTCCTTGCCTAACTCTGGGTTTGCCTCTGGAGCATCTTCTGCTGCCTATAGCTACTTCACCCCTCTCAGGCACCTGTCTAATTCCCCAGCCCAAGACAGGACCCCTGGACTTACTCGCCCACTGAATCATTACCTTGTTCCTGGCCAACACCCCCACCCTCTAGGGCATGATTGCACACTGCTTGACTTTATATTCCTAGCCCAGCTTTCCCCAGCTGGGCTTCCTCTGCAATTAGTGCTTATTAAGACCTGGCTTCCCTCTAGGTGCAGCATATAGGTTAATTGGCCCCTTATGGCCCACATTAACCCACTCAGAGCACCCCACCACAAGCCCCCACCCAGAACCTTCAGAACCTATATCCACCACCCTGGGCACTCCTATGGACAATTGTTTCTCAAGCACTGAGTCAAGGGGTTATAACAAAGAATACTTTTGGGGGTGTGGGGGTGAAGACAACATTATTAATTTGGAGAGAACCAGCAATTAACAAATTAAATTATGACATAAGACTCCCACCCTCACAGTGTCTTAACAGTAGTCCCAGCCTCAGTCATCTGTTGACACGGTGAATAGCTGGTGTGTTCTAGCTAATTGCCTCCTTCTCACTCAGTGATAGCGGCCCTGAGTTGGAGAAGTCTAGGGACTCTGGCAGATCATTGCTGCCTGGGATGCTCTGCAACCTAACCCAGCTGAACTGATTTCAGCTTTAATTGTTGGGTAGTGAAGCCTGCACCAGAATGCCTTGTTTGGGCTGTTGCTCTCTATGGTTTCAGCACAAGCGATCTACTCTGCCACCAGCCTGTATCATCCATCCCTCATAGCTTTCTCCACTGGCCTAAGCAATCTCCCATTATGCACCAGCCATCACCATGCAGCTACTGCTCTGCACCATCTGTTTCCACCAAGCTACTGCTACTGCCTTGAACCTGCCACTGCTCTCCACTGTGAAGCAATCTGAGCTCAGCTCTGCAAATGGTAAGCAGGAACAGTGATAGAGTTCTCACTACCAGTGGCCCACTCAGCAGCAGGCAGGAACCTTGTATTTGTGTCCTTATATTTCCCAAAAAGGTCAGTTGCATTTTATTGCCCCTAAACTCAAACCAATGGAATGTCCACCAAAATGCCCCAAATTGTCACAGAAATGAAATGTGAATGATGCCTGACCCATTCAGGCAGCTCTCTGCCATTTCCAACAGATGTCAGGGGAGAGCTCCCTCACCAATGGAGCCGTTGCCCACCTGCAGTTCTTCAGCAGCTCTGGGCTGCTCTTTTCCCATTTCATCAGCAGATGACTGTAGCAAACTCTCTTCTCTCTAAAGCTTCAGGGCTTACACTTGTGGTAGCGGCATGCACTGAAAGCTCCCTTGTGGTCTGCCCAATAGCTCAGAGCATGGTGGCTGCCTTGCCCTAAGGCACTGACAGTGGCACGTGGATGTTTGGAAGCATTCTTTGTTTAAGGGGGAAAACCAAGAGGCTGAGCATGAGCTTGGCATGGAGTTAAGACAAGACCTTTGCTCTCAACAGGCTGTTTTCATGGCATTAACACAGCTTTGGTGGAAGGATATAAAATAGTAACATATAAAATGAACAGGAGCTTTTTAGGACATTTCAGTCTCTCTATTTTTGTTCTAGGAGAATGCTACAGACCTCTACTGGAAGCTGACAGAGGAAAGATCTGAATAAACCTAGGGCAGTCCTGAGGATTTATTTGACTTCCATATATAACCGGCTTCAAAAACCCCCAAACTTGTGTGGACAGCCTCCTGGGTTCTCTTCCCCTCAATTTGCAATCTGACTCATGCCTACAGGAGCTGCCAGAAAACCATTTAGCATGTCACATATTTCTATTGTTGTGATTGTCTCATGACGCACAGTTGAAGTCATCACTTAGCCTTAGAATTGTGGGTCTGACTTTCCCTTGTGCTTGATAAACACAAACCTTGCATGTGGCTTATAGACCAAGTCAGGAAATTAGAATAATTGCTCCTCATTCATTCAGCTGTTTTGTTGATTTAAATAGATAAACCAAAGTTGATGCCAGATTCTCAGCTGTTATAAATCAGTGTAGGTCCATTGCCTTCAATGGAATTATGCTGATTTACACCAATGGAAGCGCTAGCTCAAAAAGTTTAAGGCCTGATTCACTACAGACAGCGATTCAATTGTGTGCTAGTTAAGCTCTTGCTAGAGAGCAAGTTTGCAGATGACACTAAACTGGAAGGAGTGCTAGATACACTGGAGGGTAGGGATAGGATACAGAGGGACCTAGACAAATTAGAGGATTGGGCCAAAAGAAATCTGATGAGGTTCAACAAAGACAAGTGCGGAGTTCTGCACTTAGGACAGAAGAATCCCATGCACTGCTACAGACTAGGGACCGAATAGTTAGGCAGCAGTTCTGCAGAAAACGACCTAGGGGTTACAGTGAATGAGAAGCTGGACATGAGTCAACAGTGTGCCCTTGTTGCCAAGAAGGCTAACGGCATTTTGGGTTGTATAAGTAGGAACATTTCCAGCAGATCAAGGGACATGTTCATTCCCCTTTATTCAGCATTGATGAGGCCTCATCTGGAGTATTTGTCCAGTGTTAGGCCATACACTACAAGAAGAATGTGGAAAAATTGGAAAGAGTCCAGCAGAGAGCAACAAAAATGATTAGGAGGCTGAAGCACATGAGTTACGAGAAGAGGCTGAAGGAACTGGGATTGTTTAGTTTGCCGAAGAGAAGAATGAGGGAGGATTTGATAGCTGCTTTCAACTACCTGAAAGGGGGTTCCAAAGAGGATGGATCTAGACTGTTCTCAGTGGTACCAGATGACAGAACAAGGAGTAATGATTTCGAGTTGCAGTAGGGGAGATTTAGGTTGTATATTAGGAAAAACTTTTTCAGTAGGAGGATGGTGAAGCACTAGAATAGGTTGCCTAGAGAGGTGGTGGAATCTCCTTCCTTAGAGGTTTTTAAGGTCAGGTTTGACAAAGCCCAGGCTGGGATGATTTAGTTTGGGATTTGTCCTGCTTTGAGCAGGGGGTTGGACTAGATGACCTCCTGAGGTCCCTTCCAACCCTGATATTCTATGATTCTATTCTATGGTTCTATTATATGATTTTATGGGATTTATCTCTAGACAGGGCAAAATGGTGTTACAAATGCTGTCCTCCCTCAGAATTTTCTGCTAGGAAGAGGAGCTTTACTTTGTGGCCAGGGCTTCACATTGCTGAAGGGATTGTCTAAATAAACACATCCCTCACCTGCACAGACCATGCCTCTTCCCATCCATTAGGGTTTGTTTTTTTGGCACTGCATTGCCTTCCTAACTCTATAGCGAACTTTCCCCTGCCATGGTTTTGTGCCAAGATAATCCTGAGCTGATGAAGGATATTAAAGCGTTGTGGATCAGCTTTAATATAGTGATATATCAAATGTATTCAGCAAAGTATATGGTGTTTTTCCTTGAGTGAATGGGTATTTTGGTGCCTCACTTCCTGAACTCATGGTGTTTCATGACTTTGTTTTCTGGGAAATAAAAGTGCAAAAGCAGCATTTGCTGTGACAACTCCAATATTACTTCTTTAAAGAGCAAGGCATGCTCTTGAGGGCCTATGACTCATAGAGCATATCTACACTGCAATGAAACACCCACAATTGGCCCATCTCAGCTGACTCAGGCTCACAGAGCTGAGGCTAAGGGGATGTTTAATTGCATTTGGGCCCAGGCTAGAGCATCCCAGAGCTCGAGCCCGAGCCCAAGTATCTACACTGCCCAAATGTCTCCACCACAGTTAACCAGCCCCTTACGCCGAGCCCCACAAGCCTGGGTCAGCTGACAAGAGCCAGCGTGGGCCTCTAATTACAGTGTAGATATACCTTGAACTCCTGAGTTCTAGACAATAGTTTTAATTTTCAAAACCACTTGGCTTAGGAACCTAAATCCCATTTTTAAAAATGACTTAGGAATGAGACTTGGGCATCTTAGGTCCAGAGCCTTAAAGGTATTTAGGTGCTTAAAGCCTATTGATTTCAGTGGGCGTTAGTCACTTAAATACCTTGGAGAATCTGAGCCTATGTCCCTAAGGGATGAGAGTTAGGAGCCGAACCTGGATAAGAGCTTTTCCAAATCCCTCCAGGTGCCTGTCTGCATCTTTAGATGCTTAAACACCTTTGAAAATCTGGCCCTAGGTCACTTTCAAAAATAAGACTGAGGTTCTTACATCACGTAGAAGCTTTGGAAAGTGGTATCCAATGACTTATGCTGTTTGTGGGCAAATCACATAGGGAAAGATATTCAACAGAGTTCAGATGCCATGTAGGTGGCAAGACTTTCAAAAGATCCCAAGTACATTCTTGCAGAACTCTTTTGATAATTTCCCCATAAATGTCACACTGGGAATCTGGCCTTTATTTATATGTCTAAGGGCACGCTGACATGGAAGTGACTGATTACTAGTGAACAAGACTTGGGTAGCATTTCCAAAAGTATTAGTTAAACTTCATTTATTGGCAATCAATTAACTAAAGATAAACTCCAGACATATTCTAAATGGAGCTGAACTCTTTAGAAATCTGGCCCTAAAAATTGGTGCTCAGTTTTCCTTTCAGTAAAATGGAGACAATAATACTGAACTACCTCACAAGGGATGTTGTGTGGATTAATTAGTCAATGATTGTAAGGTGCTTTGAGATTAAAAAGTGGTACTAAAAAAAGTGATTAAAAAGTGGTACTATAGTGGTACTAAGCATTAGTAGTATTACTTCTTCCATTGGTAGTGACTATGGGAATAAAGCCAAAACATGGCTCCCCTGCTAAAGTCCAGAGTATTTCAGTGTTGCTCTACCATAGAAAATACCTTCATTCGCTTAAATCTGCTGGCTGCCTCTGTTGTTTAATTTCATCTTGGTTGTTGGAAAACAACTTATTCAAGGTCTGACTCAGCAATAAATTTGCATTAAAAGAAAAACATTTACTCCCCCAGTAGACCACCTGACCTTTAGCATCGAACATAAACTTGAGGGACACACTACTGTTTGCACTTCAGAAGCAACAATTATCCAATCCCTTGCAAGTTTATGCAATGCATTTGGTGTTACTCTCAGCTAAACTATTGTACTGCCACAGTGAAACTTGTAAGCTTCTCCTCCTGAAGCAAGTTAATAGGTTAAGTTCACTTCTCTATTGCTAATTTTATATTACTTCAGAGGATGATTACATATTATGTATTATTTATTATGCAAATCTAGCATTATACATTATTTACAGCAGTATTAACAATATGTATTATTTATTATGTAACTGTATTAATATATATTATTTCAAGAAGGATTTTTCATTATTGTTTGTTGATTCAGGTTATTAGAATTTAATATTCTGCAGAGTAACTAGTGAGGTCCTGTGTATCGAGGCTGCTGATATTGAATTACATTGGCAGAAGCAAATGGCATTTCTTGGGCATAGTAATATTTTGTGATCCAGGGCAGGTTGTGACTAGCCTTGCATGGGTGTGAAGGAGGTAAGGTGCCTTCCTCTCCCATCTATGTGGTGACCCCTGCACAGGACCTTTCCGTAATCCAGCCCTTGTTTTCCCTGAATGTGAGGGCTGAGAATGTCCAGAGCTGCCTTCAGCCCTAGAAACCCCAAAGGGGGTGGGATTATGATAATATTCTTCCTTTTCTCCTACTCACTGGAAGCCAGCCAGTTGGAAGCACACACTAGAAATTTCAACCAGTGGCGTTATGTTGGTTAGGAGAGTGATTTTTTTAAAAAAATGATATTTCTATATTCCCAGACACCTTGCCGTAGGTGCAGTTATACTGGCATAAAAGTGCTTTGAGGCCATCACTTATTTTGTTTAGGGATCAGCGTAAGCTGTACTGGCAAAAATCACTTTTATGCCCATATAAACTATGTCCACACTATGAGGATGTGCCAGTGTCTTTATACGGGTAGAGCTATGCTGACAAATCTTTTCTAGAGTAGACCCAGCCTATTAAAGGACTCACCAGTAGCTTCTTTTGCTTGCACTCTTCCAGCTCTTTAGTGGCTCTGGGATAGATTCTGCTCTTAGGTCAGTCGCATATAAATTGGGAGTAACTCCACTCAGTTCAATGGTGTTATTGGTATAAAACAGAAGTGAGTGAGCTCCTTTCCATTTAAATTAAGCTTCTTTTATGTATTCATCTGGCCCTGCTATCACCATTGTAGCTGATCATCACAGATACTAATGAATTTATCTTCATAACCTGTGAAGAAATACTAGCTCTTGTAATGGAGGCCTTGGTGGAGTAGGTAGCAGAGTGGCTAGCACGCTGAATGCTGTCTCTCAGTGAGAAGGTCTTTCAGTCCACCTCGTCTTCTTACCAGAGGGAGAGTGAGGTAGGCAGGAGACTTATGCCTCTCCTGCAGCAGAGGCAGTTTGTAGGGGAGCCCAGGCCTTCCCTTTCCACTATGCTCTGACCTAGGGCCTAAGAGGATGCACAGTCTCTGACACCCTAGTATGCCCTCTGAGTTACCCTCCCTGGGTCACTTCCTGCCGTCTGCTTCTGTTGCCCAGCCCCAAGTCCAATCTAAAGGAAAAGATAACTAGACCTCCAGCCCCAGCCAGGCTCAGCATACAATCTCATTCCTCTCAGGGCCCCATCTCTGGTGCTCTTGTCCAGGAGCCCTCAGGATAGGCCTGTCTTCTTCCCCCTTGTGAGCTGAGTTGCTTTCAACTTCTTCTCCAGCTGGAGCATGCTCTGCAAGGCTGGAGGAGTGTGGCTACCTGGGCCCTGGATAGTCCTTTAATTCCTTCAGACTCAGTAGGGGGTTTGTACACCCCATGACATCCCTATTTTTCAGCTGGGGAGCTGAGGCACTGAGATTAAATGATTGTCAAAGGTCACAAAGAGAGCATGTAGTAGATCCAGGGAATGAACTCACATCTCTGATGTCCTAGGCTAGTACAAGACCATTCTTCCTCTTGAATGCTTGCTAGTTTCTCTCTGCATTGGATGGGTCTTCCTTCTAACTTAGAGCTCCTTATGGGTCTGAGGGTAAGCCTATCCTTTGAGCTGGGTATGTAATTCCCATCTGAGGAACCATACCCACATTAGCTCTGATCAAGCTAATGTGCTAAAAATAGACAGTAATGATGGCAGTTGGAAGGTTCAGCTCCTCTAAGTATGTACTTGGCTGAGATGCTAGGGGCAAATAGCTCCTCCCACTACCCGAGCTACCCTCTATTTTTAGCATGCTAGTTCAATCAGAGCTAGTGTAGGGCCTCCTTGTGCTGGGAGTCACACACCTCAGCTCAAAAGCCAACCCTCTGATCTCACATTGCTAAAGATTTTACATCTCAGGAGGTGATGACTAAAATTCAGGGGCTTGATCTGGAGAAAATTGGGAAAGCTTATGTAAAAGAATATCTAATCCCCTTAAGGTCTCATTTTATTCTTCCCTCCTCCCAACTCAGGTAGATTGTTCAAGAGCTAAATTTTTTCCTAGTCCCCATCCCCAATCAGTCCTGTGTATCAATTCCTTGATCAACTCCCGTGCTCTGCTTGACCCACTCATTGTTTGGGTCTCTGGAGATATAGCACTCACTTTGCTGGACCCAGTCTGGCTTCATTATTGAAATCTCCTGCATCAAAGGGTATTTACTATACACCTCTGACTCCAGAGAAACTCAACACCACATGAGATTTGAGGAGAGTAGAAAACCTGTTCAGGTGTTGTTCCAGATTCCAGTCAAGGCTCTTGACAACTATAATAGATTCTGAACACATTTGCTCATCCCTATTCTCAGCCTTGGTAGGCTCTCTTTATGCATGTGGACTATATTATTTTCCACCAGTTCCCATTGGCTTTCCTGTCTATTTGTCTTCAGCCCCCTATATCCTATATAATTAGTTCTCCATAGCCAGTCTTCTTTAGCTTGTCATCCTATCTCTCTGCTTCATTTTCCTTTTAGCCTGTCTGCCTATTCAGCCCCTTTTACTTTCTCTGTCTGCCTGATACTTTAATGATTGTCGCATATTTTTCCAGTGTCAAAAAAGCAATTGTGTACCCTTGTTGATCTTCATACATTCCCTGACTCACTCCTAGTAACTGATGAAAAAACAGCTGTTTATCTCAATTAAGTTTTGACTGTTAATTAGCATCTACCTGTCACTATTATTCAGTTTCCTCCACTGTCCCCTTAAGCTATTTCTTATGCTATTTGTTCACCTGGTTTCCATGAGAACCATTTTGCTATATCTCTATCCAGCCAGAGCTGCCATCTACTTGATTGCTATTAGTGATCGGCAAATAGAGCATTATTCAGACTCTGCTGATATTCATGTTTGGGGTTCCTACAATTCTAATTATATTCAGCCTCCTGAATATGAATGACCTCTTCACACTCCTCTTCCAGGAGACTCCAGACACATTTCATTCTACACAATAGTCACAGCCTCCCCACCCTCCACCAGTCTAGAAAGAGAGACTTCTCTCTTTTGGAAAGGGATGTCCACTAGCCTTCTCTTCCCCTCCTACAATATCAGAAATCAGCTCTCTGGCTCACTGCTTAAAGGTCACTCAGATAATTAATCTTCCTTCCTCTTAGGGGAAGCAGTCAGACCAGCCAATGCCCCTACAAATCCCCACAGAAGTATTCTGTTAGGGACTAGGATGTGGGTGGCTATAACCAGAGTCAAAGCCAATGCTCAGAACCATGCTATCTAAAGTTGAGATGAGATGTGGCAGAAGCTAATGCACCCATGAGTAAATGCTTTGACCAGCAAGCGCCCACCTTCTGCTGGTCTTAACAGCAGATCTGCTGATCCCCTTAGTCAATCAGGCAGTTTGCCCAATCAGGCAACTCAGTTTGGACCCAACTGTGCTTGTTAGATGGCCTGGGGGTTAAGCTATCAGATAAGAAGGCTAGTTTCAGGTCCTTACTCCTCACATGTTCCCGGATGGGTAGCTGGTGCACTTGTTTTCCCTCTTTCTGTAGCAAGAGGCTCATAAGTGCTCCTCCTAGCTTGAGTGAATCTGTTTCACTTGCCCTCTAGCTCTGGAGTTGTAAAATTCTACTGACGAAGGAAGAGTGAGGACAGGAGACTCCCACAAAAATGCTTTTATATGGGAAAAGGGCCTATTGGTCAGCCCTCCAGGAGGCCAGGATGGAAGAAGTAGGCCCTTAAGGAGCTGGGGAAGCAAGGGCCCTGAATATTTTTCAGAGGAAGTGGAATAGCATAGCATTGGAACTTTCCCACTTGGTAAGGCAAGTGAGTAAAACTACCAATTGCCCTGTTGTGGGGGCTTGGATCATGTTTAATACTGCTGCATACAATTTGTTTACTCTGAATGACACTAAGCAAAACAATGCTGTAATATACAATATCTAACAAAGACAATATCAGATTGTTAAATGGTTGCTAAACTCTGTAAAGAAACACTTTACGTTATCTGTCAATGCCTAGGGTATATGAAAAACATCTAGATTAAATATCCTTTAGTTGTCCTTGGTGTATAAGGGAAGCTTTTAAACACTAATATTTTTTATTTTACTGTTTAGTGTGTCAGGTCTTGTCTCCACACTTACACGTGTTTAATTAACAATGAGTTTTTAAACTGATTTAAGTAAACCAGTACAAACCTTGTGCGGACACTCCTATTTCAGGTTAATTATGGTTTACTTTGGTTTAACTTTTTTTTTTTTTTTTTTAAAAAAAAAAAACAGATTAAGATCAAATGGAAACAAACTACTCTTAAACCAAAATGGCTGAGTCCATGTAGGGTTTTTCACCAATTGAACTAAGTCAGTTTAATTGAGCGGATGTACATCTTGTGTAGATGAAGCTTAAGTTGCAGCCAAACATTGCCAAAGATGTGATGGGATGTGATAGAATATCATGAAAACACCCTAGTACTACTATTTGTTGTTATATATTTGATCCCAGGTAGATGGTGTGCTATAAGAAACATAGGGCAAGATCTAGTCCCTGCCCAAATTGTTTTATGCTCTATATAACAAATAGAATGGGCACTACGCAATGGCGTGATGGCAAAATAGTGAAAGCCTCTTGTTTATTTTTAATGTGGAATTGTTCTGAGGTGCACTTTTTCATTTAATGGGAAAAAAAGCCAAGTTATTGTATCTTGTGAAGACTGTTGGGACAAGGGAGAGGTGCACATTGAGGTAGCCCCTTGTTCTCTGAGAGTCCCTCCTTTTTCTCAAAAGAGTCACTTTTTTATTGCTCCCTTAAGACATTTGGACACAGAATGTTTGATAAGAGGTGGGCACAAGTCACTTCTCAAATGTGGGTCTCATTTTTAATTCTTCATCATTGGGCATAACAGTTATGGGCTTCATTCATACTTCTGTTCAGCGTCCATCCTCTGGTTAAGGTAAGCATTGCATAATAGCCTGATATGGCACGTTTCTATCTGTGCTGCTCAGTCTTGATTTAATATGGCAACAGAATAATGATTTCTTCAGCCTTTAGAATACTCAGATGGAATGTTCCTGCCTTCATGATGAAGGCAGCTAACCTGACAGATGGTAACCAGATTAATCTGTCTTTCTGCTCATATCCTTTGCAGCAGGCCCACCAACCTACCCACTCTGTCTTAGCTCCAGAATGAGACTCCTTGCAGCCCTCTGGCACTCTGCTTCTTCTCATCAGGAGGGAGACAGAAGACTTCTAGAAGCAATCACAAAGCTTCATGTTCCTGGTACCTCTCCTCTGAACCTATCTTTGTGGAGCTACTCTGGGCTCTGTGCCAGTTTTCTCCACATGTGACCTGCCTTCCCAGTTTGTACCATCTCCTGCTGTTAGCTCCTGGGGTCTGAGGCAGTGGGCAGAAAGAGGTGGTGAGAGAGGAAACTAATAAAATTGGGAGGGCATACTGAGGGAAGATTGAGGCTCTATTTCACCTTACACTTAGTCAAGAGGCCTAATTTGGCCCTTCCTTCCAGCAATCAGAAATCAGCCTTCCCTCCTGCCTCCTAAGCCACAGCCAATCCTTTTTTCATGTGTGTGGCAAAATGCTGTGTTAGTTAACTCTGTCAAATGGCTACTGGTGATACATCACAGTGATAGTCTGAAAAGTACTGAACTGACACTCCTGGAGAATAGATTAGGCTTTTACCCACCAAACATATATAACAGAGTAAGTGCAGGATCCCCATGATACCCCGAGTAATATACCCGACCTCATCCTTACGTTTCCAAACAGCATTTCTCCATTCCGGTTACACTATTGACCTCTTTTATTTCACCTGCTTTACAGTACAGTAGGTCACCAAAGTAACAGCCAATCTGGACTGGATTCAAACGGTGACCTGGAGGTCAAAAACTCTATATTCCACTCTTGGCACACTACTACATTATCTAGTCTCCTATTTAGGAAGGTTTTAATTGCAAGTCATTGACTGAATAGGCTTTCAAAATGACATCAACTGTGCTGTGGACAAGGAAATATGACTAATGACTTGACAGGTGTACTGAAATTTATGCTATCTTCATTCCTGGCAGCTACATAACTAGGTTTATTTTAAATCTTTTCAGCTATGACTTGATTTAGTGACAGGCATAATACTCTCTTTGTGGAGTATCCTTGCCTCAGATATCCTGGTTTGGGGAACAGTTATAAATATACCAGTAAAGACTTGTCTATGTCTAAATGATAAGGAACAGTATGGGACAATTAGAAAGTCTCTGAAAGGTAAAACTTCAGCATGATGCATGCAGAATTTTTGCCTGTTGTTAATAGGAGATGCAGATCAATTTTTTAGCTTCCAAACTGAGAACATACTATACAGTGCTTGCCATTTGATTACAAGCTTTGTGATTCTGAAATCAAGTTAAAGGTAATAGATCCAACCCATAGATCTACCACTGACTTCAATGGCAGATGCACTAGCAGGGAGACTTGGCCCCATTATTTCTATATACCAATAGATTATGGATGAAATCCTACCTCATTAAAATCAATGAGAATTTTTATTAGAGCTAGGATTTCACCCTAGATGTCTGAATATCAAAAAATAGAATGAATATAGTGAGAACCTCATTAAAAATTCTAAAATACCATTATGTTTATGAAGGTGAAGTCAGGTCTAGTTTATCAAATCCTATTTGCAAACATCCATTTTTATCAGTATTAAAAATAATGTCAAATCTTATTCATATGTGCTGTCAAACTAGTTTCTGCTTTAATCTGTGGGATGCTCAGACAATGCCAATAAACCAACTATGATTTAATCAGTTCTGACTATACTGATCTGACAAGCACCTCTGCTTGGATGTTGATTATTCAGATATCCATAGAATATTCATGATTCCTACAGAAGATATCCCCAATATAACTTTCACGTTGTACATTGCAGATACTTCCACAAATCTGGCAGGACCACATGCCTGACAAATACTTCAGACAAGTATTATTTTTAAAATTAAAGCAGAATTTTTAGTTCCTCTTAAGTTCTGAAGATTTCTTTTTCTTTCAAAGGGATCCAAGAGGGTGGCTGTGAAGAGCGTATGTGGAACACCATTCTAAATGTTACCCTTATGTAGGACGTTTGGTAGCTGATAAAAATTAACAAATTTAGATTCTGTACATTTAAAAAATGAAGTGGAGACAAATGGTTCCACCCAGTATTCACCTTCTACTGTTCTCTCTACTGCATATGCCTATTTTTTAACAACTATGAATGGCCCCAATTAACATTTCCTGACTTATATTTGCTGGCTTAGTGTGGATATTTCAGTATCCTTTGGGTTTGCTTATGTGAAGTGTTTTTAATGAGGAAAACAAATCCCATAAGCATTCCAGAAATATTTGTAAGTGCTGGTCACTGCTCATGATTGTAGTTAGCAGCAGTGATCACAGTCCAATCATTTTCTATTTTGTTCAATATAGCATAGTTATCTTATTGGTTTTGACTTCCTATGGTTCCTTGTAGTCATTCTGAATTTTGCCAACTGCTTTTGCAATGTCTGCTATGGCATGGAACATTTTTAAATACAACTAGCCGGTAATCCTATGCTGACAAATTTGTTTTTCATCATTAAAGCTAATTCACTTAGTAGCCTCTCTCTGACTTGTTCTGATGAAAACATTGTTTAGTTTGAAAAGTAATACACAACACATCTGAGAATGGGGAGGAGAGTTACCCCTATGAACTGCAGAAGAAAAAGACAAGAAAAGGGAAGAAAGGGGGATGGTATGGGAACCCACAAGGCAAGGAGATGCAATGTGTAAATTGCATTAGCTCCACTTAACAGATGGGGAAACTGAGACATAGATGTTAATTAACAAAGGCCCCAGTCTCTCTGTTCAGGCACTTATAATGGCTCTTATCACCCTGAATTTGGGACTGCTCCCTCAGTGCACCTCTGGGGTGCAAGATATTCCAGAGGGCAAGACAGGATGGCCCTGGTATGCCTGGGATTGGCATGCCGGGGGAATATGGTGCATACCATGAATGGGTATAACAGCAGGTGTACTTCCTCTGTACACTGGTGTAATCTGGGAGTATTGCCAAACCCAAGGATTCAAAAATATGATTCAGGCCCCCAAAACTCTTTAATTTGCCTTAAAAACAATGAGATTTTCAAAAATAAACTCTCTGATTTGTCTTCCAGATTTTGAGCCTTTTGCATTCACATTTTCAAGCTTTATTCCACAACTTATTTTTTAATTGAAAAATGAGATTGTTGCATAATCACCTGATTCCAGGAGCTGGAAAACCACCCAATATTGGAAGACTTACAATGAAATCACAAGAATTGGCAATACTATGAAGGCATAGTGCTTCTTTGAGCTTCCCTGAGGCTATGCAGCTCCACAGTACCTTAGGCTTTGTGGTTCGAACAATCTAGCCCTTAGGCTGTGATCCTCCAAAGTCTCGTGCACATGCTTAACTTTAAGTATCTAAGTTGTCTGAATCAATGGAATTACTCACATACTTAAAGTTAAGCAAGGGCATTAATGCTTGCAGGATTGGGGCCTTAGTGATTTTAATCTGAGTCTTGATCCAAAATTCACTGAAGTCAGTGGAAAGATTCTCACTAACATAAGTAGGCTTTGGAGCCAACCCATATTTTATATATATATATTCAGCCATGCAATTTTAAACCTTTTATACCTTTGAAAAAAATATGGATAAGTCATTTAAAACTTTCTTCATCCATGCTTCTTCATGGTAAATTTGAAGTTTTAACATTAATAGTTTTTGAATCAAGTGCAAATATATAAAGCACACCCAATATTCTAGAAACTTTTCATGGGAAAAAACATACTGTTTTCCTGCTTACAGGACTCAAAAGTACTAGAGGAGATATTTGCTCAAACTTTCCATAACCATTCCCTATTGGTCTGAGTCCAATCTGACAAAGTTACAAACAAAAAAGGAGAAATGATAAGAAACTTTGGAGCTATTGTTAAAAAGGATATTTTTTTTTTAAAAAAAAAAAGTGGTTTTGCAATTTTGCTGCAAAATAAAACTTGTATAATATTTGGCTTTCTTGACAACTTGCAGAAGCTAAAGTTACTGGTTGTTTTCTGAGGCCCTACTCCCTTTGAAGTCAACAGAACTCCCATTAATTTCATAGGAGTACAATCAGGCCCCTCCTGACTTCATTTTTCTCTCTCTTCCCAACACTTTGTATCACACACCAGGCAACATACAAAGGATACAGATTGAAAAATAACACCTTGAATAAGGAAAGAGAGTGATTTAGAAATGAATAGGAAGCATTAATTCTTTTCTGTATATACAGTACTGTATACAACTAAATAAATTATAGTCCCTGTTATTTTTAACTCACCAGTAATTTCCTTTTAAAAGGGTTTTTTTTTCCAATTTCTATGCTTGTTAATAATTTAGTAACTTAAAATGAAACTGTAAAATAATTTATTTAATTTTCCCCCTTTCTCCTTGGAGAAATGGCTTTCTGGTTTGTTTGCTTTTTTGCTCACTTTAAAGACTTTAGTAAGCAAACTATGCTCTGATTTTGCAGATTTCTTTTGGAGTTTATCTTGTACATTGATAGCGGCAAACACAGGATCACATCACCTGTAGGTTGAATAACTGAGGGAAGGAAAGGATCAAAGAGCCTTCTCCCCGCTCCTGGTCTAAGACCAAAATTTCAAAAGTGGTCTCTGTATGTCTACACTGGAGCTGGAGGTGTAATTTCAAGCTAGTAGACACACCTATAGTAGCTCTGATTGAGCTAGCACACTAAAAACTGAAGTGTAACTGCAGCAGCGCAAACAGCAGGACAGGCAGGTCACCTGAATAAGTACCTTGAGTTTCAGACAATCAGATCTAGTGCAGTGTAGGACTAACCCGGCTGGAAATTGTACCTTGAGCTCCAGTGTACACATGCCTTATGTGTGGCAAACTGGAGACACTCTAAGGAAATGTGTACATTAGGAAAGTAAGTTGAGGTTAATCAACAACGTATTATGGTGCTAAACGACATCTAGATTTGGTGTTAAGTGGCATTTCAAATGAGGGTAGCTACTCTGTGGTACCTAACTTTATTTTTAAAAATACACTTTTTTTTCCCTAGTCTAGACAGTGCCACATCTTCATAGGTGATAGGTGTGTTTTTTATGCCTAGATAAACAACCTGAAGTAACATCCTAGTGGAGACAAGGCATGGACAGTTCTTACCGCAGCGTAGCTAATCTGGGACAATGCTCTTACGCCCTCCCCTGAGCTGATCTCAGTTAGCACCGTCAAGGTAAACATGACAGTGCTTTGCCTCCACTGGGATTTTACAGTGATAGTTATCTTGAGTTAGCTACACTGGTGTAAACACACACCTATTGCAGTGAAATAATGGCCTATGTCTTTTTCAGCTTCCACCTTTACAAAGAAATAGGGCACTTTCTTTGTCTACCACCTATGCTCTTCATCTTTCTTTTATTTTTCTCCTCCTCTCTGCTAGGTGGTTTCTTCTTTGACATTTTGCTCCTTCTCTTTCTCTCCTCTAGCAGTGCACAACTTTCTGGTTAGTCCCGGAGCACTGCTATCCTGCTACTCTTCCCTGTTTCTCTGCTGTGTGGGCACAACTGATATTCATGGTAAAATCCTTCCAGCATGCTACAGTGACACTTCTTCAGTCCTGCCAACCCAAACATTCAAAAAAAATCAGAAGAATGAAAAACAAAGAACCCTCTAATTTTGTGGGTTCTTTTTGTTTGCCTTTAAGCCACACTGATTTTATGTGTTCAAACTCAGCTTTGCAACTCTGAGGGCTAGACATGTACCTTCTTTTTTAATGAAAGTTGAGATTCTCTCCTAAACACGTGCCTCCAGGAACTGGAGCTTTAAGAAGAACACCAAATATAATGAAACTCATGATGAAACTGCAAGACTTCGCAACATTACTTTTTGCATGATATATATATATATATATACATATATATATCAAAAAATGTAAATATGCTAGGGCCAAAATATTCAATCCTGGGTGCCTAAATCAATATTGAAGCACTTATATAAAGGCCTGATTTCAAGAGGTAACAAATACCCATGAGTCCCACTGAAATCAGAGATAAGACACGTATGTCTGCATTTCGTTGATGTTCCATCCCCTTTTCAGTTTTCCTCTGAAAACATTTTCCCCACCCTTCTTAAACCTCTTAATTTCTCTCTCCCTCTCATCTATTGTTTTATTATTTCACTGTTATTTACCCATGTAAAATGTTTTGGGAGGCAATTTGTGTTAAACACACTATAGAAAAGAAAGTTACTTTATGGCATAAATTAACAGTGTTGCCCTAGTATGTCTTTGGTTTTAACTAAATAACTTTGAAATAATGTCCATAGATGAAGGGTTTGTGGCTCCTTTATGGTTGCTGTTATGCCCATGGCTATAGGAGAAGAAACACTCATATGATGATCCTGAGGCTTTAGGTCACCCTTAGAGCTCCCCTAGTAGTGTCTATATTATATTTTCCTTGTGATTTTTCCTTGCTGTGTTTGGAAGATATATGTTGTGTGTCACACAAATGCATCCCATAGATGGCAGTATAAACATTTTAACACTATTCAGTATCTTCACATTTGTGTGGAATCACTGTCCCTTAAATGAGAGAATATGAAAACAGAGTAACAATTAATAATGGAGAAATCTTTCTTGGGGGGAAAAATGACAAGGATTATTTGAATCACATGTAAACGGGAATGACTAGAGTTAGAAAACATAGGATCAGAAGTCCACAGAGTGTTTATGTATAACATACAGTGCAACACACTTTGGGCCCTATCCTGTTCTTGGAGAAGTGAGTAGCAAAACTCCCATTGACTTCAATGAGAGCTGGGTCTGGCCTTTATTAAATATTAAGAAACTGAAGATATAGAAACATTATTTCTATAACATGATACATCTTAGGAAAATATTATAACATCAGTTCTGACAAGACCAGTTATTTTATTTACTGGCTGATTTAGGATATAAGATTTTACTTTGTAAGAAGTCAATGTGAAAATTATAATTATGCTAAAAGTATGTCTTTTGTATAGAAATCATAGACAAAGTCCAGTATCTCTTGTGGAAACATACTTTTGTGACATATAAGAAGGAAATATTTGTTTGTTTAAAAAAGGTAGAGTAGATAAAACTAATTATCAAAGACTATTCTAGTATGTACTGTATTTCCATGTGTGAAGAATGAACATCAGTCTAAGAATTAGGAATAATTTATATGCCCAGGTTAGCATAGGGAAATTTACACCAAGTTGGCACAGGGAAAATTATCACTGTATAATAATTCATTTAAAACACTTAGCTATGAAAACGGTGGGCCCCATTTTCCTCTAATTGGGCAATGCTTGCGCCGATGGCGTTGCAGCACTGTAACTGAGGGAGGAATCTGTCTCCTTGTTTGTTAAATTGTGTCTTACAATGGAACTAAAGCAGAGTTAAATTTCACCCGACAATTATAGAAATATATTATATATTTGTAAGCCCCATGGGCCAATGCCAGATTAGAGTTAAATGGGCTCAGATTTGTTCCATTCAAAGGGTGCCCTCACTAAATCAATACTGCCCTTCTTCCATGTCACAAGAACTTTGTTACTCATATGCATTTCCCTTCTTAACCTCATGCCTACATGTCAACTGCTAACTTCAAGTGAATACAAGTTAATATATAAATAGGTACCAGTCTACAGCTGTTTCATTTAAATTTTTAATTTTTTTAACACAGCCAGCACTATGTGTTGCACAGAGCAAACACAAGCACAAGCATTGTTATACCATAAAAGAGTTCTTTTCACAATTCTTCTACTGTAGTTTTTCATGAAAAGGCGAAAGTGTCCTTTATTTCCTTTCTTTTGAGGTTGGATTTCCCAAAGTGCTTTACTGACCTAGAAGCACACATCCCCTTGACTCTTTAGTCACATACACACATTTGAAACCCAGACCACCTGTCTAAACATCCACTGTTAGCAGGAACACAATGAAAATTTTCCTAAGAAGGGGGCCCAGGTTACCCACTAAATACCAGAGGTCATTACAAATATGTAGAGGGGCTAAAAGTTGCATTGCTCTGTGGCACATGTATATTCTTCCTGAACGGCCACCTCTTCTTCTAGAGCAGGCCCAGAAATACAAGAGGTGGAGGAGGCAAGCTGAGGAGATGACGTTCTGGGATGCAGGGAGCCAGGTGTGGGGAGGTCCCTGGAGCCAGTACCCCAGATGGAGCCACTGCCTTTGCTTCAGGCAGTGTTGGTCACTGAAACCTTCAATTGCCACTTCTTCCCTACCTCCAGCAACTGGCCCTGGGTGAGAGACTGGGTAGGACTCCTCCTCCCTTCCCACCACATGGTGAATTTGTAGTAGCATCGATAGCGAAAGGAGGTGGTAGGGTGTGTATCCCCCTGAACTCACCCCTCTTTGTTGCACTCCCCAACTGTTAGGTGATCAGAGAAGGAAGGTTTAAGTGCTGTACTGTATTGGCCTGAAGATGTTAAATCGAAAATCTCTCCATTTTGGGCCAGTGCCGTCAGTAGTGAAATCACATAGGACAGAAGGGATCAAATCCATCCCTGGGTAAATCCAGTGATTTCAATGGAGTTAAACCACTAATTAATTAATTTGACCTATAGAATAGATTTTTATTACACCATGCTTTGTTTATTGCAAACTTATATTTTGAATGAAAACATGGCTTCTCAGTGCCAGTAAATATTTAATAACAGACAGCACTGTATTGAAGTTTCATAATACTAAGCCTCCATTATGTTTATACAAAAGAGGCTACAGTACGTTTAATTGTTTATTAGGGAATACTGTCAAGTAGTTAAAATTGTCAAGATAAATGAGTAAGTATGGAGTATACTGACCCTCTAAGCTTAGAGGGGTCCAGAAGACCCTTCTTCTAGGAGCACTGAAACTAACAAAGGCTCAGGTAATGGCTGAAACTGGAAGAGAGGAAGCGGTGCCAAGTAATTACTAGTCAAAAAACCCGAGGATTCTGTCCCCTTCAGAGCCCAGGACCAAGGGCCGTGCAGTGCAAGGTCTGGCAAATCTTCCTTCATGCCCAGCCAGCCAGGAGGCGGTCTGGATAGGAGGGCAGTATATATGCTGTCTTTTCCCTCCAAATGGGGGGTGGGGGGATAGATGCCAGAAGAGTGAAGCCAGAGGGCTGAACTCCAGCTAGAAAGGGCTTTGTGGGGAGGAGAGTGGAGCAGATGAAGAGCTCCAGGTGTGATAGAAGAGCTAGAACTAAGTAGGGGAAGAGAGAAGTGGTCCCATGGTGCCACTGTCCCTTATTTTATATTCTCAATTTATGGCCCAGGAAAGATACTGGCCCAGGCATGTCTTGGTGGGCCTTGCTGAGTCACAGAGTTGAGCAGTACCCTTTGTGTGGTGCTTGTGCAACTGTCTCTTATACAATTTTAAGTTTCTTGTTTACAATTCCCCTGCTGGTCAATGGCTCATGATAGTCACCTCATGCCTTTTTGGGTGTTGGTCACCACCTTTATTGTCACTGGAGAACAAGCAGTGGCGTCTTCCAATCTCACAGCATATTTCAATAACACCCATATAGCAAAATCTCATAACTTCATACACACTAACAATAGGGTTGCCAGGCATCTGTTTTTTGACCAGAACATCTGGTCAAAAAGAGACACTGGCATCTCCAGTCAGCACTGCTGACTGGGCCGTTAAAAGTCCGATCAGTGGTGCAGGGAGGATAAGGCAGGCTCGCTGCTTGCCCTGGCTCCCCACAACTTCTGGAAGGGGCTGGTATGTCCCTCTGGTACCTAAGTGCAGGGTCAGCCAGGGAGGCTCTGTGAGATGCCCCCACCCCAAACGCTGGCTCTTCAGCTCCTATTGGCCAGGAACCATGGCCAATGGGAGCTGTGGGGGTGGCACCTGTGGACAGGGCAGCAGGTGGAGCTTCCTGGTCATGACTCTGCCTGGGAGCCTGACACTCTGGCCACTTCTGGGAGCTGCTTGAGGTAAGCGCTGCCAGGAGCCTACACCCTTCACCCCCTCTCGTGCACCAACCTCCAGCCCCGAGCCCCCTCCCATACCCACACTCCTTCCCAGAGCCCGTACCCTATACCCACCCACTGCCCCAGCCATGAGCCCCCTCCCACACTATTAACCCTTCATTAACCCCTCCAGAGCCCATACCTCCAGCCATTGCCCTCACTCTCCCACACACCCCAACCTCCTGCCCCAGCCCAGTGAAAATGAGCAACTGAGCAAGAGTGGGTGAGACTGAGTGAGCGATGGACAGAGGGGAGCTGAGGCTTCAGAGAAGGGGCGGAGCAAAGGCAGGGCCTCAGGGACAAGGTGGAGCGGAGAGCGGGGAAAGCATGTTCAGTTTTTTTCTTCAATCAGAAAGTTTGTCAACGCTAACAAACCATATACACATTATGACAGAAAAATGGTTTTTTTCAGCAGATCATGACCTTTCATACTGTATTTTACACAACATGCTTTGTATGAAATATTACATACACATGATGAATATGGGGGGTTACAGCATGCTACTTTGAGATTCAGTGCATCACAGTGGTGTAGCATTATTTGCATACAAATATCATAGCAGTGCCAGGTAACCCTGATAGAAATAGGTGCATATCAGCTCTTGCATTATAAAGATTAATAGACAAGTCACAAAGGAGGCCTGGTGAAGCACTACTTACTCGGGAAAAAAAGCTCCTAAAGTCAATGCAAGTTTTATCCATCATTTTACTTGTCAATACAAGATGAAGCCAAAGGTTCAGAGGCTTGGTCCAAGCAAGTATCCAAAAATGCACAATATTTATTCATACCTTATCTGAACCTCTTGGTCAAACTAAGCTGGTGATCTCCTTAGGGTTGAAGGCCCTTCTCTTCCCTGCTGCTGGCAGTTCATCAGCTGAACTTACATTTTTTTTCAGCACTTCCACATCTCATCCCAGCAGAGACCAGGAAAGGCCAAAGAAGGCTCCCCTTTGGAATCAACAGCCCAAGCAGACTGACACCAGGAATGAGTCACACACACAGACACAGACAGACACACACACAGACACAGACACACACAGACACACACACTCTCTCTCTCTCTCCCCCTCTCCCTCTCCGTAGTGGTGGCTTTCGAATTTCCAGGCACCAGACGAGGAGGCACTGTGACATGCGGACTACTCACTGCCCAGTGCAATAACAAGGAGTTGAGGGTGTTTGGAACTTTCCAAGATGAAGTTTTTTATGATTTGGCAATTAGACTCTGTTCTAAACTAAGTTAAATGAAAAGCTGAGCATCCATTTTGACTATTCTGAATTCATTAGTGGGAAAAGAAAACAAAAATTGTGTTGGGCAGAGGCAGCCTAGATACTACAGCGATGGGCACAACAGAAAACTCCTGGCTGGATATGGATGGAATGGGACCTGAACATCAGGGTCCAGATTGCATACTCCAGAACTGGTAGTGGAGATAACCCTCCCTACATGGATTTCACCTGCCTGTGAAAATGTTGTTGGGTCGATGCCCATGTGGCCCAATTTTCATGTGGTAAGAGAAGGCAGAAACATATCAAGAGGTGTGTGTGTGTGTGTGTGTGTGTGTGTGTGTGTGTGTGTGTGTGTG
>ML677342.1:17757268-17875741 GCA_007922305.1 Dermatemys mawii
GTGTGTGTGTGTGTGTGTGTGTGTGTGTGTGTGTGTGTGTGTGTGTGAGAGAGAGAGAATCTGCATTGTCCTCTTACTAGTCCTATAGTGATTACCTGGAAAAAGTATTTCAGACCCACTTTGTATTGTCTTTTCCGTGAAGCTTCTCTGTAGTGGAGAGGGGCCCCAGGAGCAGCTGTGACCAGTGAGGCCCTATTAGTGCAGCTCTGTTGGATCTACACTACCAGGGAAGTAGGCAGTGGGGAGGCAAATGGTGGGCAGGTGCAGAGGTTCCCAGAGTCAATGTGTGAAGACAGAGCCTCCATCATGTCCCTGGACCTCAGCCAGATCCTGTTTGCGGGTCTTGGTGATTGCATGCATTCTGGGGGCAGAAGCCCCCAATAATTCCATGGAAGGATAAACTAACAAACACTCCCTATAAAATGACTTATGGAAATCTCCACAAGAAAAAAATTGTGGAGTTTTCCTTCCCAGTGCCTACCCCCACAGGTATTTCCATGAGATGATCTGCTCTAGGCACAGATCCTGTGGCCCATGAACTTTGGGGCTATGATGCTGTAATTAGATCGGGAGCTGACCTTTGCATCATCAGTATTAGTAAAAGGCCTTTAAATTTTTGATTAAACATATTACTGAATGGAAACAGACCCTATTTCAGTAAAATCACCATGTTGTTAATTCTGGAAACAGCTAGTGCACATATCTACTAAATACTTCATACCTTTTGGTACTTGTGTTGTATTCATGCAACAGACACTGATAAAAAAGCATTACAGTCTATTCAGTGTTTGTTTAAAATTGTCTAATATATTTACACAGTTGACCTATTTGAGGATAAAGGCATGGGTCTGGTCTGCTGGGTAAATAAATGTCAGTATCTCTATGTTTTTGTGAGAGATTTATTCTGTTCCACTCTCACACTTTACTGCTACCTAAAGAAAAAAAGTTAAACCTCAAGAAAAACTCTCCTAATTATAAAGTAATACAACAGGACTTCTTTTCAGTACCTACCTTTAAACAAAGAGCAAAATACTGGGAGCCAGGAACATCTCAATACTATGCCTGCTTCTGACAGGGACTTCTTTGTGTCCTTGGACAAGTACCATATGTTTTGTCTACTTAAGGATATTTGTCCTGGTTTAGAGATGATAACCTATGGCACTGGTTTTCAATCTTCTTTTCTGGGGACCCAGGTGAAGAAAATTGTTGATGCCTGCGACCCAAGGGAAGTGGGGATGATGGGGTTGGGATGTAAGAGGGGCTCAGGCCTGGCGAAGAGGGTTGGGGATTGAGGCGCAAGATTGGGGCATGGATTTACCTCTGGTGGCTCTCAGTCAGCGGTGCAGCCAGGGGGCAATGTTAGGCTTCCCACCTGTCCTGTCACCACAGACTGCGCTGCGCCCCGGAAGCAGCCAGCAGCAGGTCTGGCTCCTAGGCAGAGGCACACAAGCAGCTCCATGTGGCTCTCGCCTGCAGGCACTGCCCTCCTTCCATTGTCATTGGCCAGTTTCTGGCCAATGGGAGTTCAGAGCTGGTATCGGGGGTGGGGCAGTGTGCCCCATGGTTCCCCTGCCTAGAAGCTGGACCTGCTGCTGGCCACTTCCAGGGCACAGCGCAGTGTTGGAACAGGTAGACTCCAGCCTGCCTTAGCTGGGCAGCACTGCCGATGGGAGTTTTAACATCCCGGTTGGTGGTGCTGACCAGAGCTGTTAGGGTCCGTGGGTGCTGAGGAAAGTGACCCAGTGCCTTACATGCCGCAGCCCAGTACTGAGTCACAACTCAAACTTTGAAAAACACTGACCTATGGGAAAGTGCAAGGGGCTGAGGAGCAGGAGCTCTAGGCTCATCTCTTCGACAGAGCATTGTTAATATCAGCGCTTACTATTTAGCAAGGTCTTAGATGTCTGCTTTGGACTAGAACCCAGGTCTTTAAGCTGTCTCAGTCCCTCAGCCACATTACCTTGTGTGTTAAATGTGCCAGTTCAAAGTGCCTGCCTATGTTTTCTAGAACCCCCAGCTCTAATCACTAGACAAGGACTAAAACCCAGGAATCCTGATATCCAGCATTTCACTGCTGTCCCACAACTATCTGGGAGGCAAAGGGGACACCATGTTTCCTTCTACAGGGCAGGGCCTCATATAGTACAACAGCCTTCTGCTGCTAGTTGCTCTTTTAGCTACACTGTGGCTTTGAAGGTCCTTGGCCAAACCCTGCTTATGACCCATGTAGCGAAAAACAGTATGTGAACATGTAATTGAGGACTATGACATATTACATACATACAAGCAACCTTAATTCTGGCATTTCCTAACTTTCAAGAGCTTGCAAACAATGTTTTTTTAACATAGGTTTTTTGGGGGTGGGGAGGGAAGTAATATGTTCATATCTTTGGGATCGTCTAATAAATTAGCATTTACAGGGACAGAAGGGGGGCTAGATATCTCAGGATCACCAATTTGAATCCCACTGAGAGTACATTACCAGTCTGAAACCAGCTCAGTACTACAGGGATTAAAAGTTGCTCCCATCTAACAGCTGTTTGGTGGGTCTCAGTTTCAACTCCCACATCACACATGCATTGTTATGCTTTGTACTAATTGGCAGCCTCAGCCTCAACAGACTGCATGAGCTGTAAAGACTGAAGTACCACTGCCATCCCTAGAGAGAGTCTCTCCCAAATCATATCAGGGCTGAGGCATACTGCAGCGCAGTGTATATGGGAATTTTGCCCTACTGACATCAGGGCTGTCTGATTTTTTCATTTTGCTTTCTTTGGCCTGGTAAATACATGCATCCAGGCACAACTTCACTGGGTCCTGGTTACTGACTCTCTGAACAGCGGGTACAATCTGGGATCCTCATTCGTGGACTCTCCTCACCCATGCTAATGATCACATAGACCAAAGTCTCACCAGTGCTAAGTATGCACAATATTTTTTAGGGCCAAAGTCTAAAAAAACGTATGGTTGTATGTAACTTATATGGCTGAGTATATGCAAATATTCAAGATAGCTTATTAAGTAATTTGCATATAACATCAGGCATGGAGCTGCACAAAATCTGGCAGCTCTGCGTCACAAGTCACTGAAGGCAGTATTCAGTCCATTGTTTTGGGTCCAAGTACTACAGAGCATTCAGGAAACAGTGTGATGTTACATATCCTATACGCTGCAGTACCGGAGCATTACCAAGTGGTGAGTTAAACAGTGAGTGTCCGTACAGAGTCCCAGCTTCAACAATAAATTTCTTGCTTTCATGGATCTAAAATAAATCAGACTTTATAATGTACCCCTTAATGTAACTTTAATGCAGTTTTTGTGCATTAATTCCCTTCAGGTCCAGTCCTTGTCATTAATACTGTCTATTGGCAAACAAAGGAGGATTTCTTAGAGGGGAGTCTTGCCAGCTTAGGAAAATGTTTGAATTGCCTTGGTGTTGCCAGGCAGTCTCATTTGCATTTTCCAAGGACATTTGAGAAAACAAAACTATATCACTGCAAATTTAATTTTACATGCAGTAACCCTGCTTTCAACCCCCCCCCCCCCCCCCATGTATCCATTACTTTCTGCTTCTGTAATTAAAAATTTCAGGGAAAATGCACAGGATTAGCAAGTCCTAATTTTCATTGATGAGCTTTAAGTGCTTATCAATAATGGGATCATAGAAATCAGCTTTCACTAAGCTTTATTATGCCATGGTGTCAGATTTTGATTGAGAATCTTGTTCAGCTTATTAAACACATTGGTGCTCAGAACAGCTGCAACATTATAAGCACAGGCAACATTTCCGACCGAGCAGTGCACTGAAATCCCATGTCTCTGCATTGCTTCAGTGTGAACAATACTTGTACCTTCCACAGATTCAGTGTTTGGGCTCCTGGGAGCTGATTACAGGAAGAGATTAAAAAGACTGTCTCTCACACATGTTCACAAGCAATGGATGACATCTGCAAGAATGAACCAGTGCATAAATACTTAGAAAGGAGAAAAATACCCACAGTTGGAAGGGCATTGTTTGTTTTTGTTTACAAATCACAACTTGGAAAATGCAATCCTATTCTAATATACGTGTTTATATACGTGTTCAAGATAGACTTTGCTATAAAGTTTAGATGTGGATCTAATGAAGGGGGCTAAACTGCCACAATGGGTGGGAACAGGTACTAGGAGCTGACTTTGGATTTGGGGCATCACTAGGTTACAGCACCATAACTCAGATGTTATGATGTCTCAGTGGCGGAAAGTCAACCCACAAGAGCACATGACACTGGTGTGAGGCATTTGTGAACTCTGTGCTGCTGGCAGTCCCAGAACGAGGTAGCACAGCCTCCAAATAGCTGGACCTGCCTGGGGAAGGAGCCTGGCCAAGGTACCCTGAGATTTTGCTAGTTCAGTGCATCTCCTAGGATGCTCTGCAGCTGGGGCTTCTGGGGAGCCACAGGAACACTTTACAGTTGCTCTCTCACAATGGGACTAGGAAGGAAGGCAGAGCTGTAAATACGATCTGCCTCTCCCAGGGTGACTCCAAAGTGCACCTCTTTGTACCAGCTGGGTGAATCCAACCCTGCATGTATCGATTATTATATTTCTCATGTGTAACCCACTTCACAAACATTGGGCCAAATCTTGCTTATCTTACTCAGGCAAGTGGAATCTGCTGTCCTCACCTGAGCAAACAGAAGTTGATCAATAATCTAATCAGTTCATAGTATCCAAAGAAGGCAAAGATGACAAAAATGCTAGTTCTGAAGGACATGAAGATTCATTTTCTGTATCTGATCAGTCACTTACCTATGTCACTCTATTAACAAAAATGCTGCTGTCCTCAGCAAATTGGCTGTTGAAGCAAAGTGTTCATATGTTAAAAGCTTAGGAAGATGAAACATATGTAAATATGTATTACACGGATATACACACACAAAAACTGCATATACAGCATAATAGGGTCAGATTGTGCAGCTGTTCTCTGAGCAGAACTCTCGTTGATTTCTCTGACTACAGAATCAGAAGATGTATATCTAATACTAACAGTTAATGATATGACTATGATTAGAAAATCTTAATGAGCTTTCCACAGCTTCTCTTGAAAACATTTAATTTTTTTAAAGTGAATTCCCCACTTATGAAAAAGTTTTCAAAAGACTTATTCTTATGTCATGTGCATGGCAACTGCCATACATTTTTGTATTAGTTCAAGGGAATGATTTAACTTGGTGAGTTTGCCAGCTGTGTTGTTACAATATCTACACAGGAGTATCGAAGGGCTGCATTAGTTTGGGACTCACAAAAAGTAATTCATTATGCATAATGGTGATGTTGGCAGTGCATGCCAAATGGGTAAATCTAATGTAGCATACAGTTTCATTAAGGCACAACAAAATTAATCTATCCCTTCCCACCAGGAGGTTTAAACAAAAGCAATGGGGAAGGAGATGCATGTAAAAAGCAGCAATTCATTAATGAAATGAAGACATGTAAAATAATTAGGCTTAAAACAATAGATTCAAGGACTAAATTAACCCTTTTATTTTTTGTGCAATATGTGCAACTAAGCCTCTCCATGTTTTGAGTCATTATGGAAATATTTTCCAAAGTGTCTCCTTATGTACTTCCATTAAAGATAGGGGCATACATTGCTTGACACGAAGCCTCTGTTTCTGTGTAATAACCTTATTTTGGTTTGCTGACGTTGTCAGTGGAGGGCATTTCTATTCTGTTAGCCACAGCAATTTGACTGCAGATTTCTGTGTGAAACTGTGAAGAGTTAATTTAAGGAAAGCAGGGACATGGTGCTGCCACCATGATGTACACTAACTTGTGTAATTAATAATATTGGAACTAAGGGACTAATCTAAATCAATGGAGGGATGGTGCTTTCTCCTGTCTGATTAGTAATGATAGTCAAAAGGGCCAATTGTCTTTCCTTAGTAACTCCTGTGCCCCCATCAACACAGAGGAATTACTGAAAATAATGGCGTGTCCACACAAGATGAATACTGTATGTTTTAAGATATAAAGGGAAGGGAAAGTCTTGAAAACAGGTTTAATTTATTCTGACTAGTAAAATCCCCAAATGCACAGAACCTTGAATGAATTGTGTAATCAGAGAATCGCTTCTTCAGCGCTTTCATTTCCTCATTCAGCTGAATGTGGCACAAGTGTCCCCACACTTTCCTATCAATGGCCATCAACCCTTTACTGGAGGGAGCAAATCCTCACAAGGGCTCTGTTTGTCATGCAATTTGCTCATGGGACTAGAGGAATCAGAGTGGTGCAGGAATTGGGAGGAATTCTCCCTCAGGGAGGCAGACAGGATTCTTCCCAAGATCTCCAGTGTGCATGGAGCAAGCCTGCTACTATAGCCTTCTGGGGCTGCAGTGCATTCCTCTGCTGTATTGGGTCCACACTGTAGGTTGATGTAGCGGGGAGAACTTGGGGAGAAACGTTCATGGCTTGGTCCTTTTTTGTAGTCACCTGTAGAGATGTGCTGAAGATGAAGTCCCTGCACTTCCCCAAGCATGGAGACTGAACTGCCTTCCCTCTCTTGCTCACCTGTATAAGGACCTCAATTTCATTACATAAAATACCATTTTTCAGGGTGGAAAAATTCCCACTTTCAACTCAATGAGGACCTGCATCACAATGGTCAGATCCCATTTCCCACAAAACTATGGAGTGTTAGTTCAGTCCATCACAGGGACAGGGGCTAGACACAGTTTGGATCCAGATCCCCAATTCTAGTAGAGACAAGGATTTGGGATCTAAGAGAATCTGCCATTGATTCTGTGTTCTAGGCTGCCTGTGTGTCAGGAGCTCATCCAGTCAAACCTGCTGCTCAAAGCAGGACCAAACCCCAACTAAATCATCCTGACAGATTTGTACCCTAGATGGCCCCCTCAAGGATTGAACTCAGGACCCTGGGTTTAGCACGTTAAGGCTCAAACTACCAAGCTATCCCCTCCCCCTCACAACCTTCTGCTACTGCCGTTTGTCTTGCAATGATGTGTATAAATTGCAGCTTCTGGTTACACAGCCTGAGCCTCTAGACGGGGAAATATTTGAACTTTGGCCCACATCTTCCCCACGACAAATGGCTACAGACTAAATTGTGCCCCTTCTCCCTCTGTGGTGAAATGGAGAAGGAAATGGAATTGTGTGCTGGTTGGAGCTCACTATTCCAGCTGTGATTTTTTTCCAAATGGCACCTAATTCCCTTTGGCCCATTTGAAAATCCTGGTCTCTGTTCCTCAGCCCTAGCTGCTTACAGCAGGGCACAACAGCTGTGTACTACAAATATTCACCCTTCACCAGAATTTCCCCCTGTATTTTCTTTACCTCAAATATTTTGACCCTGATTCTCCTCTACTTACTCCAGGTCTGCATCAGTATAATCCACTGATTTGAAAGGAATTGTATAATTTAATGCAATTAGACAGTGGTGATTGAGATCTGTGACATTTATTTTTGCTTTTAAAGTTGTAGCAGTAGCCTGGAAGGCAGGCACATTCCTCTTCTAAAGAAAGCGGATGTCATTGCAGAGTTTTTTCTTCAGTTAATAAGCATTACTTTGTGAAATTGGTGCATCTCTTTTGCTCTCCTGGTCCCAATCTGATCCATCTGTTTGACTGGTGTGTACACAAATATTTGATGAATCGGTGTTGGTGATATTGTTTCAGGGTTATCTGACAAGCATTAAAATTAATGGACACTGGAGCAATTCCTGAGGTAGTCACTATGTTCATAGCTGTTGATTAAGTGGGAATTTTAAGGATAAATGTGTAGGAAATATACAGATTTTATTATTTTTATTTTATTTATTGAGCACTAGTGATATGTCACAAGATTGGCCCTGTGTCCCCTTTATAACCCATTAAACTAAGGGGATATTATATATGTAGTGCCTGGAAAACTCTTGGATTCAGAGATAAATATTGTTAGCACATGGCTCAGAGTGGCAAGTTCTCCTTCTCTAGAAAGCGGATACATAGCTAAATCATTCTGAATATTTTAAGAATATAGCACATCTTAACCTCTTGTGTGCCAAGCTCCCAGTTTGCCAGGACAATGCCTTATAAAAATGCTTCTGATTGGGCTGTGCTTAACTGAACTGAAGCCCAAATACAAATCCTTTCAGGGTCACCCATTACTAGCCCTCATGATAAGGGGGGGTGTCACAGGGTCCGGGCCACCCTGCATTCTCTGCACTCTCAATAAAAGGTCTTTACTTGGGTAAAGCATCATTCTCCAATGTTTTACCCAAGTGTCCTTTATTTACAGTATAAGTGCATGGCTCCCAAGTGGTAAACAGTGCTCCCCCAATCCCCAGACAGTTACCCCACTATCTTGGTTCCCAGGCCTCCAGACCCTCAAGGCACCTTGCACGCAGCCAGGAGACAAAGCTACTGCCTCCTCTTCCCTGCCTAGCCTCTTCTAAACTGACCATGAGTCAGGGCTTTTGTAGCCTGGTCAGCTTTCTGCCTCAGCTGTGGTCCATCAGCCCCAGCTAACTCTGTGAGCTTATATGCCTTAGGGGCTTCCAGCTGGGCTCCCCTGCCAGATACTACCAGCTCCTGCTCCTGGGCCTCCTGCCAGGAAGCAGGGTTTAAGTTGCAGAGGCAGGGCATTTCTGGGGGTTTTACTCCTGCCCTGCCACAGGGTCTTCATATTTTCCATCTTCAAAATCCATCTTTTCATCTCCAGCACCTTTACCAAAGCCCTTGCAGGTGCCTTAGTCATTATTCAGACTCCTCCTCAGTGCTCTCCTGAAGTCTTGACTTGCTTCCCTCTGTCAAGCACACAGCTGAGAAAATAATCTTCCAGAGCAGTGGCCAATCACTCATGTCCTAATGTCTCTGGCTACCCAGGCTTCTGTCTGCATTTTATTCACATGCTGCTTCTTTACCTTCAAGGGTTTCCCTCTCACCATCTTTACCTACCACTCTGCTTTCATTTCCTACTATTGTCCCCCTTCTGCTCATTTTCATGTCTCCTCGTGCTGCCCTTCACTCTGCTAGCTTGGCTCCCCTTCATACTCCCTTTGTCTTGTTCTCTTACCTCTCATGTTGAGCCTGATGCTGGAGTAATTGAAGACAATGAGAGTTTTCCTATTAACTTCAAAGGGAGCAGGATCAAAACTTATCTGCCTCTTTTCCTGCTGCCTCCAATACCTAGAGCATTTCTGTTGCCTTGTGTTTCACATCTGATCTCCCCTCATGCTCTCTCTGCTGCCAATCCAATTCATGACCATGGCGGAGTTACAATACAAAGCATGAATATATATAAACAATTGCTAAATTACATGAACTCTCCTCTAGCATAACCTAAATAACAGCACAGCACTCAAATGGTTCCCCAAGAGCCATTCCCTTTCCTGTTGTGTTGTCACCTCCAACTCCCCTCCCCCCCCCCGCAATATGATGATGATGGTTTACTGTATAAATTAGACAGTGGCCTTTGCAGTAAGCTTGTGTTACTTTAAATCTGTAAACTACCATATACAGCTGTGCACCTAAAAATAAATAGAATATAATGTACATTCATCCATGCAATCATCTGAGTATGCATGCCCTCACATTTCAAACATCATCACCCGTGTGAAGAGGAAAGAATCCAGCCTGACTCTCAGATTAAACTGAGTTTCCAGGCCTATAAATGAAAGAAAGCAGGTTTATATTTGTAAACTGAACAGCTTCATCTGGGAGTCATTGAGACACAAGAAACATGGAAACTGATTATGACACTTTCAGAGTCACTCTTTAGCATAGAATCTCACTTTACATTTTCAGTCCTCAGCTAAGCCAAGCATATACTTTGTGCAGCAGAGAAGACGGAGGAAAAGGCTTCCCCTTTCTGTTTTCCAATTACTGAGCTATCCTGGGGCTGAAACAATCCTGAGGTAACTTAGAGCAGTCAAAGGGCTGATTTGAATGCTGGCTAGAGAAGTGATTCTCAACCTTTCCAGACTACTGTACCCCTTTCAGGAGTCTGATTTGTCTTGTGTACCCACAAGTTTCACCTCACTTAAAAACTACTTGCTTACAAAATCAGACACAAAAATACAAAAGTGTCACCGCACACTATTACTGAAAAATTGCTTATTCTCTCATTTTTACCTTATAATTATAAAACAAATCATGACCCCCAGGCTGAGAAACAGTGATATAGTATACAGAGCGGTATAAACGAGTCATTGTCTGCATGAAATTTTAGTTTGTATTAACTTTGCCAGTGTTTTTCATGTAGCCTGTTGTAAACTAATCAAATATCTAGAAGAGTTGATGTACCCCCTGGAAGATCTCGGCATACCCCCAAGAGCATGTGTAACCCTGATTGAGCATTCCCATGGGGATTGCAGTACCAACAAGGGCCAGATGGAGTGCTGTGATCTCTGACCTGCTCCTGATCTGTCTATTAATATGGAAGGGAAGGACGGGTGGTGTAAAACTGGTATAGTTATAGGTAGTGGAACTAGGGGTGCTGAAGGTGCTGCCCCCGCCCCTGCCTTGAAGTGACTTCCATTATATACAGGGTTTGCTGTTTGTTTGGATGACTCTCAGCACTCCCACTATAAAAGTTGTTCCAGCACCCCCGAGTGTAGCTGGCTCTATACCAGTCAAGCAGTCCCCTGCATTGGGTGGAATTTTTGGCTGCCTTTTTAAGGCGCCATACTGGCTGCTTTGCACTGCTTCACTAAAGCAAGAGTCAAGCCAGGTACATAAGTGCTGATCCTACATCTATTTCAAAATCATGACCACCGGCTGGCAGATGATTATAGCGTACATCCTTTCTTCCATCAGAGTAAGGGAACTTTTGAAATTAATAGGATCCTGGAAAATTCCCATTGCCTTGTTTTATTTTTATATTAACACATTTTTTAGTGAGATTGCAGGTGCAGACCTATATTCTGCCCTCAGTTATACTCACGTATCCCCACTGAAGTCAGCAAGCTTTGTTATTGTACTTAAGGGCAGAATTTGACTTGCCCTGTACTATCTATCACCTCTCCGTGATACAGAAAATGTGTGCAAAAATGGAGAATATTTTTACTAGATTCTTTTTTCAGATAAAAGATAGTGTCTGACTCATTCAATTCCTTTTAAAACTATTCTATATTTACTGTTTTATATAGTGATTCTGGCCATTCATGTGCAGAACAATTACTTTTAATCTGCACTTGCCAAAGTTCGTCGCTCATTACTGCCGTAAATCAGTCATAACTGGTACAATCATGGAGTCAGAAGCAGGGAAAAGAGAAAATCTAAACTCGTGCCAGCTTTGTGGTATCAGAATTTCTCAGTGGAATAAAATCTGTGGAGCGCTGAGTGCCATTTTAAACTGTATTCTTTACACTGGTTCAAAAAGAAAGTAAAGGGGTAACAGTCCACTGGATCCTCTGCCATCCTGGCTAAATAATCAAATGTCAACAGGTGAGTTAAATTGACTTGAAAGAGGAGAAAACGCTATAGCAGATAAAAGGGAGCAGCAATGAAGGACCATTATCTATTGTACCGTAGCAGAAGTGGTCATCCTGTGCTGTCAATTCACGCAGTTCATTCAAAAAAAACCAACAACCCATATAGGACCAGATATTGCGGATTGGCCATTGTGGTCACATGTATACCATGGTGGTCAACTAACAACATACAGCACCAAGAAGAGAACACATGGTCTTTAATTCCAAAAACATAGGTTTCTGCCTCCCAAGGTAAAGGAAAAGCTCCAGTAATTCAAGAAAAAAGGGGGAACTGAAAAACATGTCAACCTGCCTGGCAGAGCGGCATGATACACATACACACAATAATACATTGGACTATGCAGCTATAAATATTCAGTGTTCAGGAACATGACTTATATGAGGTAGGATGAGAAAGGAATTCCATGATCAGTTGTGCAGCACAGGGGTGGGCAAACTTTTTGGCCTGAGGGTCACAGCTGGGAATAGAAATTGTATGGCGAGCCATGAATGCTCACATAATTGGGGTTGGAGTTAGGGAGGGGGTGAGGGCTCTGGTTGGGGGTGTGGGCTCCAGGGTACGGCCAAAAATGAGGAGTTCAGGATGCGGGAGGGGACTCCGGGCTTGGGCAGGGTGTTGGGGTGCAGGAAGGGGTGCAAGCTTCAGCTGAGGGTGCAGGCTCTCTGGTGGGACAGGGGATGAGAGGTTTGGGCAGCCCAGAGGGTGCTCTGGGCTGGGATTGAGGGGTTTGGAGGACGGGAGGGGGATCAGGGCTGGGTCAGGGGGTTGGGACGGGCGAGAGGCTCAGGGGTGCAGGCTTCGGGCAGCATGTACCTCAAGCGGCTCCCAGAAGTAGGGGCATGTGCCTTCTCCAGTTCCTATGTGAGGTGCAGCCAGATGGCTCTGCACACTGCACCTCAAGCACCACCCCTGCAGCTCCCATTGGAGCACCGGAGGAGGACATTGGAGCATATAGTAGCCAGAGCGGGGCCATGCTGCTGCTTCCAGGAGTTGTGTGTGGGTGGTCCTCGACCCTGCTCCCTGGCTGGAGCGCTGGAGCGGGTCAAGCCCCAGACCCTGCTCCCAAGCGGGAGGTTGAGGGCCAGTTTAAAATGGCTGGCAGGACGAATCCAGCCCCCAGAGCCATAGTTTTTCCACTTCTGGTGTAGCACAATGTGGACCAGATTTTGCTCTGTGTAAAACTGATGGAAAACCCAAATAACTCTTCTGACATCAGTGAGGTTATTAAGGTTTTCCACCAATTTAACAGCTCACAATCTCAACATATATGCTGAAATCGCTTCTGTGCACATATACCTGTTATTCCCCTCTTTACTCTGTAATGTTTCATACCTGAAATCATAGAAATGCTCCTAATGTGCTTTCCTGGTTCTTTTCTCTTAGCATTGCTCCATCATTGATTCTTATTTATAGTAGAACCTCAGAGTCACAAGTTGACTAGTCAATCACACCCCTCCTTTGGAACCATAAGTACACAATCAGGCAGCAGCAGAGACCAAAAACAAAACCAGTACAGTACTGTGTTGTACATAAACTACTTAAAAAAAAAAGGAAAGCACCATTTTTCTTTTGCATAGTAAAGTTTCAAAGCTGTATTAAGTTCATGTTCAGTTGTAAACTTTTAAAGGAATGACCATGATTTGTTCAGAGATGCGAACATTTCAGTGTTACAAACTCACTCCATTCCCAAAGTGTATGTAATTCTGAGGCTTTACTGTATATGATCTGGGGATTCATGTACAGTATCTACAAGATATATTAGCCTTATGGACAAAAAATAAAAACCAAACCCCCTAAAGCTGTAGAGATGATCTTTTTTCATTGAATTAATTTAAGACAAAAGCTGCTTTTAAAGGAACATTATAAAGGCTGATTAGTCTTAAATTAGACCTGCAAGCTGTATTTGTGAATGTGGGCTTCCTCGGTGCGCCTCTGCTTTGTACAGTTTCTCTTCTTGTGAGCTGGAACGTACAAGAATTCTGCTGTCTGTCACTATACACAAGTGCAGTGAGATGCACACACACATACACAGAATCATGCCAACCTGGCTTTGGCTCGGTGAGGCTGACTAGCAGGGTAGTTTCATTTGAAAAATATTGCCATTCTCCTTCCCTTTGAATAGTTAAGGGACTATTCAGGATCAGAAGCAACTGTTAACGAAAATAAATGTACATAGCACCAGTTAGCTAAGTATAGATCAAATTATTTACCATATATCTTATGCCTACTGTGTAGGTGGCCACATATTTAAAGCCACAAACAATAATCAAAATTGTGAAATAGATCTTGAAAAAAAACCTCCTTAAAAGAACCCCCAGCCACTCACCAACCCCAAAACAAAAATATATGAAGAAACTGGCAGTCAGCCACATTTTTGGGTAACAGCATGAAGTAATAAGACTCAAATCCAGCAATAACAATCTGCAATCCCTTGTCCTCCAAACATACGGAGTTATGGGATGCCAGCCAAGGAAATACTATCACATTTAACGAAATGAATAAATAAAATTCACTAATCTAAAAGTTGTAGGCCTATTTTTGTGTTTTTGCTTTCTCTTGCTACATGACTTTATCCTTTTATCTCCTCCCCATCCCTCCTGACTGAAACATGCTCAGAGCAAAGAGCTAAATGCTGCTCAGTGGAGCAATGCCATGCATTAAAGAAAATCCCAGCATAACATAAAAGATACTCAAATCTTCTACATAGACAGAAGAGTAAATCACTAAAAAAGTTAATGTATAATAAAAAGGGAAAATTCTCAAATAAACAAGAAGCAACCATTTTGGCAATTTCTTGGAGCAAAATATGGCCCAAACAACTGGATTTGCCATTAGACAGTCAAAAGTTGTTAGATTTGCCATTAGACAGCCAAGGTTGTTATAAGGTAAGATCAATAGCTTTTAAAAAATGGTTAACATAGTTGTTAAATCAGCTGTTAAATTAACAACAATTTTTAAATGATTGAATTTATCCTTATAAGAACTTAAGAACTTTTCAGAATCTATCTGTAGTAAGTCCACCTGACCTGAACACCTATTCCCAAATTTCTTATTGGTCCTACTTTGCACTGTCTACTTAGAATCATGCTGAGAAGTAGGGATGCAAAGTTTGCATCAAGATACAGATCCTTACTTTTCAAAAGTTTGGGGTAATTTGAATCTAGGCACCTTTCTCACGTTGTTAGAGAGGGAAAAGCCATGATGTCTGGCTGGGGGTATAAACTACTCCAAAATTCATGGGCTTGGGCCAATCTCTTGTAAGAAGTATAATTAAAATAATAACCCCAACTGAGAGAAATAGCAGCCATAGTAATTTAGGGCTTGATCTTGCAATATGGTTGAGCACTTTGGTCCATTACAGCAAAGTACTTAAACATATTCTTAATTTTAAGCATGCAAGTAGTCCTCTTTACTTCAGTGCAAGTGCATTGCTGGATCAGGTCAGGATATTCAGAACCTTGCAGGATAAAGCCATTAGGGAAAATCTTTGGACCAACACCTGGTCTGAGTGGCTGTGCTAGATGCAGAGTATATGGGAGAAGCGAGTGAGCTGAAGCTATCTCAGTCTTGTAGCTTTTTGCAGACAAGCAACGGGACTGCATGTTTTGAATTCCTGTCCTTTCAGTGTTCATTATCACCAGCTCTTTATAGACCCTCAGCACAGAACTGTTGGAATTGGTGTGACTTTTGGATTTCCTTTTTCCATTTTGGGGATTAATTAGTGGTAATTTAGACTTAGCAATAACAGACATACCCCACCATTCTCTGAAGAATTGTTACAACAAAAAAGAGGCTAGAAATGTGTATCTATGTCATGGAAATTAGTTTAGTCATTATTCTTTTACTGGTTTTACATATATGGCACCAAAGAAATACTCTAAGCTCCCCATATATGCATGGATTTATCTACCTTTTATGAGATCTTGTTACAGACATTTGCGTTCGATGGTTTTATTTATGGAAATACATGCAGATTTATGAAAACACTTTTTTTGTTAGAGGATATGGACAAGAATACTGATGGGTTCCCCTCAAAAAAGTTCCATGTAAGAGTGAATCTTCTTGCCCTACTTCTTTCTAGCCTTTCCATGCCCTGCCCTCATTATTTGCCCTGCCATACATGGAATAAGGCACTGTGCAGTGGTTGTGCAGCCACTCCTACACTGACAAGAGGCCTGCCAAGCAGCTGTAGAAAAGGGGGCTGCAATTAGATCTTAGATTCCAAACCAGTTCCCATTAAAATCAATGTCAAAAATTCCCACTTAGAAACAGGATCAGGTTCTTAACAAAGGCCAGCAAAGCACTGAGTGATTTTTTTAAATAGCCTTGTTGAAGATTCCTGTTTTATTCTAATATAATATTTATTTAGCTATTTAAGCTGTTATTAAAAATCACTGGAGTTTTCCCACTAACAGAGTAACTGGCACCGGGAAGGAAGATTGGAGATTGCATAGGCAAACCCCTGAAAGCGTGAATGGCTTTGATACGCTTCAGGCAAGGATCCAAACTTTTTGATTCTTCTATGAACTGGCCAAAAATCTCCTAGACTTCTGATAAGAAAACCTGTGCTAGTGGAAAAATTATCACCTCGACTTTTTCAACCTTACCATCTCATGAACTGGGGAATCATTTGGGGTGCGGAACATGCATCTTGTTTGTCACAGCTTGTCTGTTATACAGAGTCTAATAGGCTGGTACGACAGCAGGGGATGAGCCCATCAAAAAGCAGCCCGGGACCCATCTCTTACCCCCTACCTGGCATCAGATAGGCAGGGAGTGAGGTCAGCGCAGCCACACCGACTCTGTGACCCTGGAGGTTCCCTCTACATTGGTGATCCTCCCAGGGTCCTGCTATGCCTGCAGCGTAGTGCCAAGCAGCCAGAATCTGAGCCAAAGTTGCTCTTATATTATTGCTGGGAACCTCTTGAATCAGGCACATTTCACAGAGTGGAATTTTCTTTGTCAGAGATGGTTTCTGTGAAATTATTAGGAAATGATATAAAAAAAATAATCTGTACTATGAAAAAATAATCTTAGGTCTATTGTATGGTTCCTAACAAATATGGTTATAAAGATGTTAGCCTATGAGTCAGATTTGAGAATCTTACTGGAAAATGAGAAAAAGCAACAGGAAAGTGACAATACTACTTCAGACCTTGAACTACCTTTCCTTTTACAAACGGAGTAAGGTGTAGAATTACAGGCTACGATATGATGACATCTTACTGGCATTATGACTGAAATGTTTTTTAGGCCACGGAACTCCCTACTTGTGTCTGGCAAAGAATGTAGCAATAATCAAGTGGTAGACAGACTGTGAGGAGACTGAGACAGTCCCAGAAGATTCAAAATCTCTGTCTTCCTTACGTATGACTGTGAATAGCGTCAAGTCAAATGGGGGTAGAAATAAAAATAAGGTCACCTGGGACCAGAATCCTAGCACTTTGCTATAAACCATTCCTGGCTTTAGCCAGGACTAGAAGAAGAAATGCTGAAATAACCCCCTTCTTTTCCTCCAAGGGCCTCCTGAAATGTATTTTTTCTGTGAAGCTTTTCATTGTTAAATTGGTTTACAAAGGAGCAATAAAGTCATGCTCAGGATCACCCAGTACATTTTGTGTATGACCTGTATTTATGTCTAGGGGCAGCACTCTCTTTGGTCAGCATCAAGAATCCCATTGGCTTTCGTCAAACAATAACAGAGGGTTGCAGTATGTACATACTAATCCCTCACTTTCCCCACAATGATCACGACTTCAGATTTTGATACAAATTTGAAAGGCAGAGCAGGTTGTTGACTGATTCACTGAAGAACTGCAAAGCTTTCCAGTCAGTCTGACCTGATCTTCAGTTTCACAGTGAAACCCGGCAAAGTGCAGAGTTTCACACGGTTTCTATGAAATCAGGTGAACCTTGGTGTTTTTTGTCTTGGCTTTATTTTCAGTTTTTCTATTCTTTCAAATCTGAAGCTCAGAGCCACAGGTATAAAAGTGAGGAGACTGAAAAAGCAAATAATGCTGGTATTAACTAGAGATGTACCTCTGGTGGATTGTATTGTGATGGGCACTACAAAAAACCTTAAGAAGGATAGATCTAAAACCAGACTTCCCAAATGTTCAAGAGAGTTGAGATCCAGAGGTTTGGCACATTACAACAATAAGGGCCAGCTGCAAAGTTTGGGTCAGGTTCTGAACTTCCTCTTAAGTGGGAGTGACACTGTATGATAAAGAAAATGTAGAATCAAATGAAGTAAAAATCTTAAATGAAACCACATGTTCTATAGAATCTCTGTGGATAGTAATTCCATGCTCTAATAAGAATATAACAGTAGGGATCTATTATCAACCACCTGACTAGGACAGTGATAGTGATGATGAAATGCTAAGGGAGATTAGAAAGGCTATCAAAATGAAGAACTCAGTAATAGTGGGGGATTTCAATTATCCCCATATTGACTGGGTACATGTCACCTCAGGAAGAATTGCAGAGAATTACAAAATTTCTTGATACTTTAAATGACTGCTTCATGGAGCAGCTGGTACAGGAACCCACAAGGGGAGAGGCAACTCTCGATTTAGTCCTGATTGGAGCGCAGGATGTGGCCAAAGAAGTAACTATAATAGGACCACTTAGAAATAGTGACCATACTATAATAATATTTACTATAATAATACCATACTATAATAATATTTAACATTCCTGTGGTGGGAAGAACACCTCAACAGCCCAAACACTGTGGCATTTAATTTCAGAAAGGGAACTATGCAAAAATGAAGGAGTTAGTTAAACAGAAATTAAAAGGTACAGTGACTAAAGTGAAATCCCTGCAAGCAGCATGGACACTTTCCAAAGACACAATATTAGCAGCCCAACTTAAATGCATACTGCAAATTAAAAAACACAGCAAAAGAACTAAAAAAGAGCCACCGGGGAATAACAATCATGTAAAAGAAGCAGTGAGAGATGAAAAGGCATTTTTTAAAAAGTGGAAAGCAAATCCTAGTGAGATATATAGAAGGGAACATAAACACTGCCAAATTAAGTGTAAAAATGTAATAAGAAAATCCAAAAAGGAGTTTGAAGAACAGCTAGCCAAAAACTCAAAAGGTAATAACAAAGTGTTTTAAAGTATATCAGAAGCAGGAAGCCTGCTAAACAACCAGTGTGGCCCCTGGACGATCAAGATACAGAAGGAGCACTTAAGGACAATAAAGTCATTGTGAAGAAACTAAATGAATTCTTTGCTTCAGTCTTCATGACTGAGGATGTTAGGGAGATTCCCAAACCTGAGCCATCTTTTGTAGGTGAGTCTGGTTAGACTGAAATAATGTCATTTCCAGGAGTCTGAACCTTATGCATGAAAGATTAAGCAACTTGTGAGAGACTCAATGAAGACAAGTAAGAAAATAGTCAATGGATTTGTTGGAAAGATGAACCCTATGAAGCAGAGTGGAAAATATGACTTTGAAGCAGAACAACATAACTGTAAGTGCTATCAAAAGACAAATATGACCTATCTACTGAACGTTGTGAAGGAATCCTGGATTAGGCACTTACAGCCACTGGAATCTCATTATGAACCATTTTGTCCTGGCGAAATGAGATCCTTATTGCTCACAGCTTGGAAGGTTTCAAGAAAAATGGGTGGAGTGTTAACTTACTAAATCTAATAGGTGAAAGTCTTAAGCAGCCGTTCACATAGGTCTTGGAACTAGGAGTGCTGCAGCACCCCCTGGCTTGAAACTGATTTGCAGCTTCTTAGAATCATAGAATCATAAAATGTCAGGGTTGGAAGGGACCTCAGGAGGTCATCTAGTCCAACCCCCTGCTCAAAGCAGGACCAATCTCCAACTAAATCATCCAAGCCAGGGCTTTCTCAAGCCTGACCGTAAAAACCTCTAAGGAAGGAGATTCCACCACCTCCCAAGGTAACCCATTCCAGTGCTTCACCACCCTCCCAGTGAAAAAGTTTTTCCTAATATCCAACCTAAACCTCCCCCTCTGCAACTTGAGACCATTACTCCTTGTTCTGTCATTTGCTACCACTGAGAACAGTCTAGATCCATCCTCTTTGGAACCCCCTTTCAGGTAGTTGAAAGCAGCTATCAAAGGTAGTTGGTTCAATGGCTCTCAACACTCCCACTATAAAAATTGTTCCAGCACCCCGGCCATTCAAAGAACCAGGAAAATCAGTCTGCTGCCAGGAGAATTCTTTTAACTCACTGTAAGACAAACTGTTAGTGGGGATGACATACAAGTAGCTTAAAACAGTAGTTCACCTATCAGTAGGTGGTCTTTATTGGACTCTGTATATCATAGATTAAATAAACTTTGTTAAAATTATTAAAAGAAACCAGACTTGCCAAAATCAAAATAATCTGTTCTGGGAAACAGGCCTCCAGTCTGTAGTTATGGATCCAATATGACTTCTTCTGGAGTGTACAGTGAACACCTACATATTTTTAAATGGCATAAGTAGAAGTAGCTAACTCTCTTTTCTTGCACGTGTTTATTGTAATGCCTGGCAAATCTCCCATGAAGATGTTTGAGCTGCTATTACAGTTTCTGTCTGCACTTTCCTAAGGCCACAGCCAATAAAGCTCACCCCTTTCTAACCTTTTTTCCCACTGTACATTTTCTGAAATCCCATGTGTTAAAAATGCTTCATCATAACAAAACCTTTGAAAATGCACAAAGGGATATTGCTTTTGCCTTATTCCAGAAGATCACATGCTTTAATTCTGCTTTAGGAAAACTAATCATATTCAGCATCTGAGAAGAAGAGGTTCACACAGTTGAAGATGACATGATCATTTGTGCTGGATGTAAAAATGAAGGACCATTAATTTTATAGCATTAAATGAAGAGAAGTAGTGTTAGATCCTTAAAATTAGCTTCAATTATTACATTTCAAAGACATCTTCACAAATGAATGGAGGAAGTATCCATCTAGGGATATGAAGAGGGAAAAGGATTATATTAATCCAACTCTATATATGATATCTCTGTATATGTAAATACATACGCTAGGTCAGATTTCTTCCTCTAAATTTGGATTAATTGTTCTGTATGATTAATGGACATAAATCTAAAATGACAAGTGAAGGGCATCAGTCTCCTTGTTTATCTCCAGTTATTTAAGATTTTCTGCATATGAGCTACACAGTGGAAATTTTTCACTACCTGCAAAATAATCCAGCTGTGAGCAGGCTTACCAGACTCCCACTCTGAATACATTTGATGATATATAGGGCTAAACTTATGTATTGGTTCTTGGTTTCTTGTCCTGGATCATGATAAAAGGAAAGATTTATGGCAGAATAGGATCAGATAGATTGGTATCGCACTACAGTTAGAAAAAAATACTTCACAGAAACCAAGTGAAAGGAACCAAATAAGAAAAGAGACAGAATCTCATCCTAAGAATGGCTACAGGATAAATCAAGGAAATCATAGGTTCTATCAATTATAATGGAGAGAAAAAATGTACATTCTTCAGGGAAAAATAATTAGTAAACCACAAGAAGTCAATGAAGTACAAATCAAGTAAAGCCAAGAGCTTGGAATAGAGCCAAGCATCTCCAGTAACTATAGAAAGATAGGAACTGGCATGCTGGAGCTGACCTGTGATCTATCTAGTTTAGTGTTCTGTCTCTGAGAGAGACTAGTACCAGATACTTCTGAAGAAGGTTTAAGAATCTGGTAGTAGGTGGATGTAAGACAATCTGGCCCCCTCAGCTCCTCCAGAGGTCTCATCATGATCTCTAATTGGCTAGAACCCTGAAACATGCAATTAAATATTCCTTCCTATATTTTTGTTATTAATTATGGCAATGCTGGATATTTTTGATATTCATATCAATATCCAATCCATTTTGAAATCTTGTTAAGCTCTTGGCCTTAATGATTTCAGTGGTAATGAGTACCACAGTTTAATCACACACATGGATAGAATTTCTCATCTTTTAATTTAGTTGAATGTCTTCCTTATTCTTGTGCTAGGAAACAGAGAAAAGAAGCTTCCAATCTGCCTTTTCTGTGTCATTCACTGTTTTACATACTATTATCATGTTCCCTCTTATTTGTCTTCTTTCTATGTAAACAATCCCAGCCTTTTCAACCTCTCTTCCCAAGAGAGTTTTTCAATACCCTTTGATGCCATACTGGCAAATTTTCTACAGGGCAAAGATTTTCAAAGGGAATTAGGTGCCTGAGTCCCATCGTAATTCAAACTCCCTTAGGCTCCTTTGAAAATTCCTGACTAAATGCATCATTCTCTAGTAAACACAAATGCCTCCTAAACTTCTGTAGGAACTCTCATACAGTAGAAGGTGATACCTTACAAGAACTCCTTGCATCTCTCCTCTGACTACCCCTCCTCTATCATATCAAACTTAAGCTATATGTTTTCACTTTTAAGGCCCTTTGCAGCCTACCTCCACCCTCCCTGTTATCTGTCATTCATTGTTGAGCAGTCAACTTCTGTCTCTGATCAGCCTGTGATGCCAATCTCTATCAATTACTTGTTATATTTTCAAACAGACAGACACTTTTTCCTTGTCTCCCATGCTGTCCCTCATACTTGGGAGGAGCTCCCCATAAACATATGCAAACCTACTTCTTTATCCTCTACTTTGCTCTGATGCCTGCAAAATACTTGACAATAACTGGGCTGTGTGTGCTGAGATCAATGCTCACCTGCTGACCAATATTGTCTCATTGTTCCCTTGTATTCCCCCATCTGTCTGTCTTTATCCATTTGTTGTCTCTGCTCTTAGATTGTGCACTTTTTGGAATAGGAACTGTCTTCCTGGTTTTTGTTTGTACAGTGTCTAGCACAATGAGGTCCAGTTCCATGACTAAGGCGCTCAGATGCTATAGGGATACTGCTACTACTAGCAACAGAAATAAGGTCATGACTGGAACAAGGAATTTTGACAAATAAAATGCAATTCATGAATCAAATTAACCCTGGTGTAACTCACCAATCACTTCCATTGAATTACAACAGGGACAACTTTGATCCAGTGTCTATTAATAAGATCTAAGAAGTTACCTCAATAACGTGCTACTTCTAATTAAAGAATAGCTGTGAAAAGTGTAACTAGAAGAACAGGTGCCTACGCATTGGGAGACCTGGGTTCTCATTTTACTCTGCCGCTGACCAGCTGTGTAACAAGTCACTTATTTCTGTGCCTCTCTCACCTCCAACTTTGTCTGTCTTGTCTATTTAGATTTCAAGCTCCTTGGGAGAGGGATTATCTCTTATTATGTGTTTGTACAGTGCCTAAGACAATGCTTCCCTAAAGGCACTACCGTAACACAAAATTCTAATAACTAGATGACCAATATATAAATTAACATAATCAAGAATTAAAAAACGATTGGCAATAGTGAGATCAGTAAAATACTAATCACATGGTAACATGCATTCTTTTCATAGGTTAGAGGGCTGGAAAACAAGTGCTCCCCACTTAAAATAAGGAAAAACGATACCTTGTGGTATTGATGGAGGACATTTGGAATGAGAATTAGAGTATCAGCATACAGCAATCAGGCTAAATCCTCTCCCGCTCCAGAGAGGTGAGGGTGATGAGCTACATAATATTTCCATGGTGTTAACATTATACAAAGGTAACAGATCTCAGCTATCAGACAAATCTCATTCACTGCAAGCAGATCAGTACTGGTGGAAATGACAAAATTGTCCTGAACAAAATCAGATTCTTTAAAAAACTGCAGATAGAGTATTCCTAAGCAAAGCAAAGGCTTGAGAAAGAGAAATACAATCAACATTTAGATAAAAATGTAAATAATCAAACAGAAATGGCAGCACACTGATGGGGATACCTCCAGTTGTGAGCCACTGTATTACCTCCTTGCCTCAGCAAAAGTAAGCTTTTCTAGAGATTAGATAGTGGGTCAGCTCCCTATCTCACCAGCAAACTCTTCAAGGTTCCCAGTCCGTACCTTGTCTAGCAAGTAACATCCATGAACTCCAGCGCCTAAGCTCCTTAAAGATCTTTCTTGTGATGCACAGCTCCATCACTGTTCATTTACAGAACATATTAATCTTGCTGCTGTTTAAAAGTCAGTACACCCTAACTGGAGTAAATACACCCTTCCCTTCAAATACAGCATTCAGTTGGTTTGTAGTAAAAATAAAACATTTTAAAAAGGACATAGGTTAAGAGATACAGTAACAGGGATAAAGGCAGATATGGTTACAAGAAAATCACAGTGAAAACATTCATCTAAAAGGCTAAAAAGTTATTTAGTATGATGCTCTTTAAGTTCAAGATTTTTTCTTTCACTCAAAGTCTCCTTGCCAGCTTTTATTGGCCAGCCAGCCAGTATCCATCAGAGATTAAATTGCTTTGTTCCTTTATTTCCTAAGGTGAAGAATAAAGATGGAGTCTCTCTACGTTCCTTATATCCCCCAAAGGGATATTTTTGTTTTACAAGTCAGGGAAGACTCCTGAGCATTCAGTCTCATGTGTCTCTCTGGGGAGCAGGAACCATGTTAATTTTCTGTCTGTTGAATTTAGCTCAATGTTTGTTTGCTCTAAGGAAGGAAACCCACATTCGTTTTCTAGGATATACCTATTTATCACTGTTACCTAAGCTAGGCTGTCTGGTCTTAAACATGTTCTAGTACCATCATAAGTCCACATAAAATGTTAACACATGCATGTTACAATATTTATCACCAGTGTGTTATTACTTTTCAAATGAAACCTCACAAGGCATATTTTGTACTGATATCATTGCTGTAGAGTATAGGGTACTCAGGGTCACGATATCCAACAAAATGGCCTATCAAGCATAATGATACATGAACAGAAATGTGTATGTTAACAACAAAGTAATGACCAAAATAACCCATATGTCTAAAGTCGCCATGATTTCCCCAATGAGCAAAGTTAATAAGAATGAGAAGCCTAACATTTTCCTTGCTTCAGTAAAATCTCATTTTCTACTGGTCAACTTTAGCAATGCCTAGAAAAACCTGCAAAAAGGAAGAAAGCAAAACAAAAGACAAAATCTTACTGTCTTGAATTGTCTAGACGAGGGACTGGGTGGCCTATTAGGTCTTTCCATATAATGTCTATAATTCTGTGAAAAATAACTGGCAAAGTCCCAATTTGTGACTGAAACAGCCCCAGCCTTGAACAGAAAACAGTTCAAAGCAAACACATATTAACCTTCCACCTCACTATTATGTACTGAAAACAGATTAAAAGAAATTCCCATGCTAAAAATATAAATTTGCAACATTAAAGTATTCTGTCTGAATGTACTTTTGTTACAGTGGATTAAAAAAAACCACCCCTCCTTTATAACAAACAACTAGCTCAGTCACCTGAGACAATGATAATATAAAACCAGTGAAAAGTTAATGACATTTAAAATTAGCTGGGCATGCACCTCCAGCTAGCTGTAAGTCAAGAGTTTTTAAATTGCTGGAACCCATAAAGACAGTGGAAGGCAAACAATGGAGAAATATTCTTTTGATTCTTATCCCAATGAAGTACCATAAGGTAGTCACACCTGACCTAAATGAAGGTAATTCTAGGAAGCAGCCCAGCAATCCAGCCCCAGTTCTCAGTAACACAGGACACCAGCTTATTACTCCATTCCTTGCAGGGCAAATACCAGATGCTTCACTTCAAAGTACCCAGATTTGTAGTCTTAAATATTTCCCTCAAAATTCCAACAAATACAACATTTGTAAAAGGTTGGGCAGTAACTAGGTATTCCTTACATTGCCATCCCATAACTGTGCAACCATATATTTTGCTTACAGCCCAATATTTTTATATAGCCTTACTCTGAGACTAGAAGAGAGGTAAGGTAAATGACAGGTAGACAAAGGCTCCCAATTATCTTGAAAGGGATCCTTTGTTAGCTTACAATGATTTGAAGGCACATCTAATAAACAATTTCTTTATGTTAACATTTTCAGCTGAGATATTTTGTTCCCAAGATGATTTTTTTCCACTTATCGGTTATAGCAGAGATAATATTGTTTGCATCACATTCAGGGAAGGGATGTTAGATAAGATACATAAAGCCTTGCAGTAGTACTGACCCCTGCTCAAACTAGGCTAATTGTTTCCGTAGGAATGGCCTTGTAGCCATTCAACCAGTGCAGGATCACTGGAACACAGCACTCTCCAGCCATGAAACTTTCATGCCTTTTGGAGTCCAGGAGTTGCTGGCATGCAACCAGGCTCCCTCCTGACACCTACAGCCATAACCTAGGCAGGTTGAATGGAGTTGTGTTAGACTTAACCACAATCTGTCCCTTAAGTTAGGCACCTAAGTTGTCCTATTTACAGGCATTTTTTTCAAACTATTCACTTTTTTCCTCACACATTTTTACATCCTTTTCCAGCCTCTATTTTTTTTTTTAAAGTAGCCCTATCTGTCTGGCTGTTTAATGGTTTGGGGTGTTGGATTGACAGGGGGAACATGTTTGTGAATATTTAAAATAAATGATTGAATTGTTGGTCCTGTAATCAGAGCTGCACATGTGGATGTTTGCCCTTACTTGCAACCACAATAAAGTAAATGGGGCTCACCTAACTCCAAATACAGGATAGTGCATATAGTTTTAAAACCTTAAACTATGTGCATGATAGTGCTATCATTGGCCAGATCTACCTAGAGATAGACTGCTCTATTCTGGACCAGTCAGAATTTCCAGGTGGCTCTCACAGTCAGCCCCTCAATAGAACACATTGCACTAGCCTGGCCCTCATGTGACAAAAAATATCAGTCCCTATAGCCAGGGCCCCCATCTGAACTGAAAGAATGTGGCATCTTGTCTAACTAAAGATAGTGGCCAGAATGCCTTTCCCTATCTGAAAAGGCCAGGGCAGAAATTGGTTCAAGACAACAAGGTCAGATAGAACACCTTCACAATAGGACAAATGTCTTAAACTAAGGATTAGACCATAGCTTCTGCTAGTTCCTCAAAATATTTTAGATCCTGCCAACCAGAATCTCCTCAGTTTTACCCTGAGCCAGCTGCTTTTTGTCAGGGTCTATTTTGCTCGAACCTGGGATGACAGAGGAAATGCACTATTGACATTTTGTTTTGTGGAGATTGAGAGTTCTGTGATATCAGCATATCAATTGCTCTGCGGTCCAAATTATCTCAGTCTCCAGGTAGTTTTACATATATGTTGCACAAGATGGGTGACAGGCCTAAATTATTGTTGGACTCCATATAAGGGAGGTTCACTAGGGGAAATAAAGCACCTTAACATCAACGTCCTCTGGGAATCTCTCGAAAAGAAATAAATGATGCCATCTTAAAGTGACAACACATCCCTGCCAGGCCAGGGAATAAGAGCCAGCTTTTCACATGTTTAGGCACCTAAATCTCTAGATAGGCATCTAGTTGGGTTTTCAAAAGCATCTAGGTGCCTAACTCCCACTGAGTTCCATGGCACTTTTGAAAATCCCACCAGGCAGCAATCTCCATCCTCAGGTAACTAAATATATAAAAAAGTACCTAAATCACTAAAGTTTTCTGATCAACAGAAGGCTTTATATAGACATGTATGCTCCAGAACTAGCAGGGTTAGAAGGATGGACTGCTCTGTTCCCTCTATAGGTGAAGAGAGGAAAAATTTCTGGTCAGACTCATTTACAAAAATAATAGTGTTGCTTGCCGCTAGGTTCCACATACTGAGTTTTATTGCTTTAGCTGAAGTTGGTTTATATTCTGATTGTATAAATAATAAAAGATTGCTCTTCTAGCTGAAATCATGAAAGGGCATAGGAATGGTGCTAGAGCTGCCCTGCAGTAGGAAAGCCATCTTGAGCTTCCATGTAGTTGACACTGATTTGGGAATGGGATTCAAGCTGAAAAAAGAGAGGGTAGAGGACTCTGTCTTGGCGATCAGGAGCTCTGTTCCACAAAGCAGAGCTTCTGTCCATGGGTCCTGTTTTGCTCTGAATTCCCAGCGTAGGGAAGCTGAAGCCTGTGTGGATCAGTTCAGGAGGGGTGTTGCAGAACTGGCTTCACGGCAAATCCCAGCTGGATCAATGGCAGCATACAGCTGACTTCACAGTGAAGCCTGACCAAATCAGAAGCAGGGCTGATGTCACAGAACTGGACCAGGTAGTTGCAAAGCAAGGCAGAACCTTTGCCAGACTAGAATAGACAGGTGAGAAGAATGTTGCCTCCCTCCCCCAACCACCACTGAGACCAACTGAAACTATTTGTGAGGTTTTAGGTGGAAAGTGATTGTTTTAAGAATTCTGAACCTCAGCCAACTGGACAATTAAAACTGGAGCTTTGGTGTTGACCCTAGTTCTGCTGCATGGTTGGGATTTGATCATTTTCTTTTATGTTTGTTTTGTTTGTTTTTCCTTTCCCCCAGATAACAGGTTCTATGTTCTCACAGACTCCTGAGTGCCTGTGGGTGAGGCAGAGCCACCCGCAAAGGTGACCAACAAGATATTTTAATCTGCTAGAGCCAGCGATACGAGTACAGCTCTGGGTGGGGGCTTGAGCCATAGTTTTATTTATTTTAGAAAAGGCCCCCTAGACAGGTTAAATCCAGCTCTTTTTGTTGCCACTGGCACCTGGTGGAAGGGCTACAGATACAAGACTAGAAGATGGACTTCTGATCTCAGTCCATAGTGATGGGGACATAATCCATCAACAAAGTCAATACTGTTTCTATGCAATATCCAAGTCTCAAGTCTATCTTGAAGAGCTCTCCAATACTGAGCAAATTAGGAGATAACTAGAGTTGGCTTTTCATTACCTTCTTAATAGCTTTTCTTAGGAAGGGGAGATTAGAGACAGGGTCATAGCTGGCAAGATCAACTGGCTGGTGATTTCTCAAACTGAGGGCCAGAACACTACATGCTTAAGGGTTATTGAAGCTTGTCCTCCAATCAGGCATTAATAAGCACCATCAGCAGCGACTCCAGCTAATTTCCACTAATTTTCAGCAGCCAAGAGTAAGAAAGGTTAATTTCAAACGTGTTGGGATGGGCTTTTCTTAGAGCCTTCAGAATCTCTGATTAACCAAACAGATCGTCAGTGCATTTAGTAATGTCAATGTTGCCATTACATTTAATTCTCATATAGCTATCTCCGTTGTTCTGCCTGTTGAAATGCACACAGTCCCAGTCTTCATATTTTGGGAATGGTTTATTTTTTCTCTCTTTCTGCAGTTTTCCTTACTTTAGACATGAGGTTTTAGTATCATATTAGTTTTGAAAGATGACTCTTGACCTGCATTTGGTAGTGATCAAATTTGGCCCTTTTTTGTAGATTTATCACTTTTTAACACAGTTAATATCACTTTTTGTTATTTTATGTTTCTCTTATTTAAAAAGATTGCACTCCTGGGTTTTAAATGCTTTAACTGATATTGTTGGCTTGCGCTAGTTTCCCAGATCGTTGGCTATAGCAGGTGTGCCATTGGGCAGCTGGAGAAACTTGTAGAAGTGGCCAATTTAAAGAATCCTTATTTTCAACACTACTCAGAGAGAGAAAATAAATGAGATTTAACACCACAGAGGGCATGCAAAGAGCGGCCCAGGATAGACAGAGTGGTGGAGCTCCTTTTGTACCCCAAGCGACATCTGCTGATATGGGAAGGATTCAGAGTCTAGAGGTATGTTCTTTGTGGCTCTTAATGATTTGACCACCAGATTATCTATTTAGGGACTGGAAGCAGATTTTCTCTTAGTCTTTACTTCCAGGTATCAGAATAAATCAGTAAAAGGCAATTTTCTTTGATTCATTTACATTGCTGAATGCTAGATGTTTCCCATGACTGGCATACAACCCATGTTCAAATGTGTCACCAAAAAGAAAAAGAGGACATATTAGTGATCTGTTCACATTTTATACAGTTTCCACCCCCCTTTTTCCCTTTTGGTTGCACAAGACAAAAATTTATTTTGTCTGATGATATACTTAATGAATCCTGGTGTTCTCCTACAGTGTTGAGTCAACACACTTTCATTACTCCATCATCCAGGCTTCTTCCAATGATATTTTAAGACCTTAAATGCACGTGGGTCAAACTATGCAGTCCAGAGTTATCCCAACTAATGTATGGAGTTACATCAAGCATAATTTTGTTCTTGTGTGATTATGGTTATTAAGTTTTAGCTTTACCTAGAGTTACAAAAAAATTGTAAACCCATGCCTTTATAAAACATAATTGATTTGCCTGCTTTTATTAGATGTCTTACAGTTTTCAGTAAATCATATACAGTATGTTAGCCAGAAAATAATCCAACTATATCTGTAATTCATTCTTCTACCTATACACTGATACTTCAGCCACTTTCACTTTTTTCTTTTGCTGCACATTTTGTAGCTGTAACTAATGTGATTAGATAGAATTGTAATAAGCTCTATATAAATCAATAACATTTCTTCAGCTTTTGTCTTTTAGTTTATGATTGTATTGATTGTATTATTTTTGGTTATTTAAAATGGTGGTGTGCATCAGAATAATGTAATGTTTAAAATAACCTACCTAATTGGAGAAGAACCATTCTAGAAATCATTTTCTTTTTCAGTTGGTAAGGATTAAATAACAAAGTCTCTATACTTTATTGCTGATTTCTACTATTAAACCAACTACATATAAGCAGTGCTGATTGCAATATAAAGAATTATTCTCTTGGGTCCTACTTGTATTCATTCTCATTCTACACTTTAAAAACCCATTCATCAATTACTCTGCAGTGGCACCAGAGCTTAGCATGCGCATATTATCTTCCTCTCATATTCCAGTGCCGTCTTCGAGAGAGAGAGAGAGAGAGAGAGAGAGAGAGAGAATGAATGAATGTGGGTGTGCGGACATGCACACACACATATATCTGTGTATAAATTCATAATGTATTGCATATAGTTACTTTTAAGGTCCTTTACATAGGGTAGCTATCATTGTCTTCACTTCATATACCTAAAAATCTCTTGAAATTTTTAAAGTCTTAAACCAAACTGTAATCTTGTAAACACCTAGATGAGCATCGGAGGCAGTGGGTCTTTTCATATGCAGCATAAGTGAAATGCTGCATAATATAAAATGATGGCGCTATTAATCCTATAGCACTGGTGATACCCAGCCCCCTCTGCTATTCATACCAACACCATTGTCTCTGGCTCTAAACTTCATCAGTATGCAAACGGAGTGTCACTATGATGGGTGGTAACTTGGTTGGATGCACTTTCTACATTTCTGGCAAATGAGTATAATTATTTTCAGAGCTGCGGGCAACTCATGCATGTTTTATCCTCCATCTGGACCTGCACGGTACACAATAGTGATAAAAGATGATTTTCCCCCTTGAATGTTCATAGGCCATCATCGACACAGTCCTGATGAAATGGTCATGTATCCCCTAGCACTTCTATATCTGCCACAGCTTGACAACAAAATTATTTCCCTATAGTACTAAAACACTTCAAATATTCAAGCCCTCTGTGCATATATTTGTGTTTTGAAGCATTCAGTGTTAACATAATGTGGTAATTTATAAACTGACAAATTAACTATGCAGAAATCTGAGAGAGGCCTTATGAGGTCTACAAAGCAGCAAAAAGAAAGCAAAAGCTTTTTGCACTCTATAATAATAATCCTATCAACTGTCTGAGGCAGGTTTTAGAGTCTTCCATTGTTAGTGCCTTTCACTCCTAAGCTTAGTTACTGTATGTTGAAGCTGAGATGCTTTGAATCAAACTATTGTCATGGCTGTGGGTTGATGACTAACTAAGCAATATCATCATTGCTAAAGCAAAGAGAGGAAATAGAAACTTCCAGGATTGACAATTTAAAGGGGAGAAAATGGAGGCAAAAAATACAATAATATGCACCAAAATTAAACATTCACTTCCATGATAGAAAATAAACAAACTTCTTTTTTTTGGCATCAGAAGACTCAATATCAGTAAAACTGGGATTATTCATGAGAAAGGGAAGAAGAAAAGAAAGATCAGCTTCCTTTGTTTCTTTGTTATAAAATCATTTTAAAGATTAAAATCCAGCACTGTGTTAGCCCTCCTTAGTGAATGCAGGCTATCCTTATAGGCTTATGATTGATCTCTAAACAGCTAGACAACTGGATCTAGGCAGCATTTATCAAACGATGCAAAAGAAACTGTTCTCACTTTTATTGTATTAGCTTAATTCTCTTCAACATAAATTAAAACTAATTTTGCTGGACCCAGGGAAAAGACTGCGTATCTTCTGCTACCCCCATCAGTCTCGTATGAACATTTCTGACAAGAGCATTAATTTTGTGGAGGAAAAGGGAACTGTTTACAAATTCACTGTAAGAATGCATAACATTCCTTCATAATATTCCAAACCAGCTTCCCCTCCCCAACGTATTTTCTCTCTCACACACACACCCTCCTCTAAATGGTATGTACCATGCTACAGGGGCCTACCAAACATCAGACACTCTTTATCAGCAGTTGTGCCAGGGTCTCCATAGCAACAGTATAATAGATTTGCCCTTATTCAATCCCAGAGGCCACATTGAAGCGCAATGCAAAATTTGCTGGAGCCTGAATTCCTTTCAAGTCATGGCTCATGTGTCAGGAAACAAGTCAATGCACAGACAGCAGTAAACATAAAGATGGAAAGGAACCTTTACTCTCCAATGCTGTTTGCTTACAGTGACATTCAAAAGCTGAGACCCTTCTAGATCTAATTTCTGTCTTGTTTTCTAGTTATTAATTCACTTCTTTGGATAGCAGGAGGTGGGGGATGGGGGATGCCATGCTTTGCAGTAATAAACTGCCACAAAGTGCAAAGCAAGCTGTATAAAAAGAGGAATGCAGTTCTGTTCTCCAAGGTTACTGAATTCAAGATGGCTGAGCTCCGCCAAAGCAGCATAAATTCCAGGGCTTGTAGTGAAGCAGCCAACAGTATGGCATTCTGACAAAACCAACCTCTGCAACTGAAAGTACTAAAAATGACAACCTCATGTTTTATTTTGTTGCACAGGAAGAAACCTTATCCAGTCAGAGGAAACGCTGTCTGTGAACATCAGACTAGACTGGTGCCTGATCACATAAAGTCTTCTCTGCAGAGGAGGAAGTTCCCTTAAGTGTGCCCTAAATAAGCCAGCAAAAAAAGGCATAACTTAAAAGTTAAACAATCATGTGCTTAAAGTTTTTTTTTAAATCATTAGCTTCAGGACTAAAAGATGACTGCTTGGATGGTTAATTATTTTCTTTGCTATAGCTTCCAAGCTGAAATGTTCGTTACTGTAAATACTGATTCACAGCTGAATACTTGTGCATTTTAAATTAATTGTACAGTTGCATAGACCATTTCAAATGGAATATATGGCCATTTAAAGTGTATTATTTTCATTTTAATCCAACTGAAAATATTTTCTACACAATTTCTCTTGATTATTGATTGATCGTTTGTAGTGGCTCCAAAACTGTGGAATTGACTTCAATGTTGGTAAAAGTTAAATAATATGTGCGAGCTGTGGTTTCAAGCAAGTATCGGAAAACAAGACTATATTAATATGAGCCATTATTACATAGACCAAAACACATGCATAAACATCTTCCTTCTAGATTTAATAAAAGACTTTTCTTACTAGTTGTAACAAATCACAAGTCACTGGGAAAAAAAAAACATTTACATATTCCAAAATAAGAGACGCCAATATCCCTATTGTATGTCATCCATTCATACAAATAGCATAACTTCAGAAAAAAAATAAAAGGTTACTACAGGAAGGAGGCCATTTTAATCAAGTATATATACAGTATGGCAACCAAGTAGTCCATGCAGATAAACTGCGCTAGTGTATCCATTGTAATCTTACAAGTTACCTAAAAACAATTACAAACTCTTTCTCCGATGGTTTCCATTTTGACCGGAATATTTAAAACATTTGCTGGCATACTGAATGTCTATACCATCTCAGGGAATAAAATGGGAGGGACCAGTACTTTGCTGTTAGATTACCAGCATTTTTCCATTACTGATTTTATTTCTGTTTGCCCTCAGCTCCTATGGCAATTCCGCATGTAGCACAGTTTGCAGGCTTCCTTCCAGTAAAGTTCTGTCAGGTCAGTCACTGATCAGCAGACTGTGGCTGCTCTGCTGAATGATGGAAGCTCTGTGTGCATCATGTTTTCTTAGGGCCACTCTTCCTTCTGGATGGTTGCATTGTAACATCCCCCACCAGGACCTAAACTCTTGCTAGAGGCACAAAAGCATCTTACCCACAATATGTTTAACAGATGATAGGGAAGGACAGAGAACACTTGTGCACTGTGTCATCATCGGTCCTCTGAACTGAGGGGAACTATCAACCAACTAGTGTAAAGTCATTGCCCTATTCCGTTCCTTCCCCTCCTTTTATCCATCAGAGAGGTGGAGCTTCTTTCCTGATCACATGAGGATTCCAAGCTGGCTTTGTTGCTTAGGTTTATTGATTTAGTTTGGAGGAAATGGAGAGAGAGGTTCTGCAATGCAGATTATTTATTTTAAATATATTTTTTTATGTTTTGACTAGCAAGATAGTTTGTATTTTATTTGTGCTTATCTTCCTCAGCTTGTATGTTGAAAATGGCACTTCATTTTCACTTCATTCCCTGCCTAATATTAATGTAGGCAATAATGTAAGAATGTGGGGGGAAAAAAATCAATCCTTACGTTCAGTGAACCCACTGGTGATGGATTAAATAAACATATTTTGCCTTATATATTATGGAAATACGCCTTGCATGTCTGAGGATACATTGTATTATCTAACACAACCTATTCAGACATGCAGGCTAGGTTGCCTCTGCTGTACTCTGAATAAACAGGATCAGGCTAATGGCATTTTGTGTAAATGAGGCACATGTAAGCTTGAGTACCTTCAGGTCTGTTTATCTAGTTACTATTTTTCTTTGTCAAGAGCTTTCCAATCTTTAGTTTCCTTATATGTGTCCCTTGCACTGGATCTGGGGGATGGGTGAAAGTATTAAGGAGTTCAAGATTTTGCAGCTAATATTGAACACGGAGGAAAATTGATACCAAGGTCAGGTTAAGAATGAAGAAAATTGATTCCATGGGCAGTGTTCCAATGTGAAAGGTCCCATGCTCTAGCAAAATATTTTTTAGCATTGTTATAAAAAAAATTCAATTGTAATATAAGGTGATGATAGAGGGAAAACATGATGAAAACTGAACATATCAAAGTTTTCCCAATGATTTACTGTATTGTTATTTTGATTGCTGCTTTTCCTGTGTTCAGCTTCTCTGCACAAGCATCCAGAGTGACAGGCACTGATAATGGATTCTTTCCAAGAGAACCCTGCCAGTTCTGGTCATTGATCCAGACATATATTATGGCTCAGGAGCGAAAGGCTGGATCCTGTCATGAATATTTTTAGAAGTAAGCTATTTCACGCTTTACTGTTAATACGTTTTTGAATACGTGTATAACACAGTACTGCATATCAAACAAAACCCTACATAATACTGCAGATGCGACCTATTCTGTTTCTACCTGTGCTACAAGCAAATAGGAAGATAATATAGTGCAGAATTAATAGGTTTTCCATTGTTGTCTATACTAATTATCACAATATTTTAAAGTAAAATACTGCCATAAAATGCCACACACAACATATTTATATTCAAATAGATTTCATATTGTGTTAAAAATAGGCAGCTTCACTTAAAACACTAGGGGATCTACTGTATGCAGAAAAAAATAAATAAAAAACCTCCCTATGCAGCAGTGCAGAAGATTTTTTTGCATAGCAGGAAGGCTGTGGAGTTTATTTCTAATTCATAAAGAAAAATTGGAATTGGTCAACAGTGGTTTGGGACATCAGTGGGCCTCAAAGCTGTATCTAAATTTACACAAGATACAGATGGCCATTTGTAGACCAGCTCATTTTACTTAAACAAATACACAAACAGATACCGTTAGCTAGAGAGCCATCAGGAAGCAGGGTGCTTATGTCTGAAAAAAAAAAAATAGAACTGCAGAGACTGAAAAATCAAAGGTGAATCAAAAGGCAATGCCACTAAGCAGGGCAAGGCGACACCTGACTACCCTTGAGGTATTACTTTGCTAGAAACCCTTTCCACTGAGCCTTGAGAGAGTGGTTTTGCTTATTCAAAATCATGGAGGTTTCAATTAGTTTTTATTATTTTTAAGCCCTGAAAAACAATTAGTTTAAAACATTCTCACTGTTCTGGGAAACAGTTACAGAGTTTATGAACAGGGTGAGATTCTGTCCTGCACCTTTAGGGCTGTGCCTCTTAGAATTCACAATGCCAGGTGAGTGGAGGGAAAGGTAGCTTTGCAACCTACAGGACCTGGAGCTCCACCAACGTAATTTAGACAGCCCTCGGGACCTTTCTAAATTACAGTAGCCCAGAAATTGTGCGGCACTTCCAGTAGTCCCCTTCCACTCCCAGCCCTGCCCTGATATCTCCCCATGGGAAGTGGGGGAGGTTGGGTTTGCAAAAGGATCCTTACAAGTCAATCTTATGACTCTCTCTTCAGTCCTTATGAGAGCAGAATTCTCTGCCGGCAGGAATGTAGGCTTTTAAGGCTCCTTTATGTTGCTCTAGCCTTTTTATGCAGTGTAGATGGGCCAGAGCAGGGCTCAGGATCTCAGTCATAGACTGTATGTACAGAATAATATCCTTGCTCTAGAATTTTAAGACCAACCTATCTAGTGAGGTTAGCACTCTTGATTCTTAAACTTGTGAAAAAAACCTGTAGGATTTAATAGAGAATAATAACTTACATTATATAATTTTTAAACCAGCGTATAGAATTTACATACAGGATATCATTCTCTTTGTAGAATTCTATAAGTTGATTAAAAATTATATAGTGAGGTTATCATGGTCTGTTAACTTTTATAGGTATTTTCCACAAGATTAAGAATGACCAAAATAACAAATTGTTTTTAAAGACTTATTTTAAAAAATCCCTAACCATTTGTAAAGACTTTAAAAACAAATTATTTTAAACCATGCTTTAGGAATAACGAATGTAGGCCATACTTACAGAAGCGGGGGAGGGAACTCTATCCTGGGAAGCAGTGACTGAAAAAGAATGGGGGGGCTGTGGTGGATAATAAGCTGAACAGGAGCTTCTCGTGTGATGCTATGGCCAAAAAAGTGAATGCAATCCTGGGCTTCATAAAGAGGGAAATCACAAGTAGGAGTAGAGAGGTTATTTTTCCTCTGTATTTAGTACTGATGTAACTGCTGCTGGAATACTCTGACCATTTCTGATGCCCAGAATTCAACAAGGATGTGGATAAATTGGAGAGGGTTCAAAGAAGAGCCATGACAATGATTAAAGGATTAGAAAATTTGCTTTATAGTGATAGATTCAAAGAGCTTAACCTATTTAGCTTAAAGAATGTTAAGGGGTGACATGTTTACTGTCTACATGTGTAAACATGGGGAACAAATATTTAATAATGGCTCTTCAATCTATCACAGAAATGTACAACATGATCCAATGGCCAGAAGTTGAAGCTAAACTAATTCAGACTGGAAATTTTTGACAGTGATGTGGATTTCTCACCATGACTGGATAGTTTTCTAAAAGATATGTGCTAAGAATTATTTTAAGTTGTTCAATGGCTTGTATTTTGCAAAAGGTCAGATTAGATGATCACAATGGTCCATTTTGGCTTTAGAATCTATGAAAATATTCATCCTAACTTCCAGTAGTTAGAAGCTAGCTTATCCCCTAATGATTGAGAATTTTTTTCATTCCAGAACCCTTGATTTTATTTTAATATTTCCTCTTATAGCTTTGAATAGGCTTAGCCATTTATATTTCTAATTCCTTTTTCAATGCTGATAAGCCTGACTCAGTGATATGGTGTGTTCTATTTATATGCTCTGTAAAATGTAATTCCTTCAGGTTTGAATTGACACCTTTAATTTAATTAAATGTTCCTTTATTTCTCTGTGATGACACTGGATGCACAGAAGTCCCTGCTATACCTTTTCTACACCAATATTATTTTGCATTCTTTTCTCATGCCCCCTTTTATTCATCTCCTCTCTAAGGTAAACACTCCCAGTGTTTCCAATCTCTGTGTATATTAAAGCTTTTTCATGCCACTGATCCTTCTTGTCACAAGTCTCAGAATTCCCTCTATTTCTACAATCCCCTTTTTGACACTGGGTTATCAGAACTGAAAACTGCTCCAGCTGAGGGCTTGCCATTTAATTCTATAACGGCATTGTCATATTGTCCATATTATTCTTTGTGCCATTCCTTATGGAGCCTAACATTTTGTTTGCTTTTTTAACTGCTGCAGCACACTGAGCTGAGGACTCCATTGATCTGTCCACAACAATGCCCAAAGGTAACATTTTCAAAAGTGGCGAAGCATAGGTCTACACTACAGTTAGGAGCGTACCTCCCAGCCTGGGTAGACAGACTCGCACTAGCTCCACTGAAACTAGTGTGCTCAAAATAGCAGTATGGATGTTGTGGCACTGGCAATGGCTCAGGCTATCCACGTGATCTCAGATCCAGGAGATCAGCAGAGTTGGACTGTGGCAGCTTTTTTACCAAATGGCTCAAGCTGAGCTACCATAGGTCTGTCTACCCAGGCTGTGAGGCAGGCTTTCAACTGCAGTGTAGACACAACTAAAGTGACTTAAGCACTTTTAAAAATGGGACTTGGGTTTCCAAGTTGCTTAAGCACTTTTGAAAATGTTACCACAGATCTTTTTCTTGAGATTATCTAGTTAATTTAGAATCCACTGACATGGCTGAGTAATTCAGGCTGTTCCCTCCAACATGCATTATATTTCATTTGTCAACGCTGAATTTCATCTGCTAAAATATTGTCCTTTCATCTTCCTTCATTAGGCCTCTCTGAAGTTCCTCAGAGTCTTCTCTTGTTTTAAATAATTTTGGATCATCTGCAAAAGTTGTCATGCCACTGCTCATGCCCTTTTATGGATTAGTTAATAACTAGATTAAACAGCACTGCTCCTCATAATGGAACTTTGTGACATTCCATTGCTAACAGAGCTGGTCAGAAAATGGAATTTCTGTTCTGTGAGAAATTCCAATATTTTGGGGAAAAGTTTATTCTGAATCAGAATTAAAAAGTAACATTTTGAAGGTTCCTGCAGAATAAAGAACCAGAAAATTTTTGATTTGGGACCATAAAAACATTTTGTTAAAGTAAACACATCTCTTTTTGACTTCATCATTTCCATTAATTTTATTTTGACTTTTATATTATATTAAAACCATATATTATTATTATGTTAAATATATATAAATATAATATTACATAAATGTCAAAACACAATGAGTTTAGGGGTCTATTACAAGGATGAGTGGGCGAGCTTCTGTGGCCTGCAATGGGCAGGAGGTCAGACTAGTTACTAGATGATCATGATGGTCCCTTCTGACCTTAAAGTCTGTGAGTCTATGATTGAAAGTGATAAACTAAACATTTTTACTTTACCAAAATGAACTGAAAGTCAAAATGATTTCTTTCAAATTTTCCCCATCAACAATTTCATTGAAATTAGCAAGTTCCCAGAAAGTATTTAGAGGTTGATGAAACTGCATTTTCGAACATGAAACTATTCTGTCAAATTTTTTTGACCAGTTTAATTATCTTTTTGCCATAATGAAAATTGATCATTTCCTATTCTTTGTTTTCTGTTTCTAGCCAGTTTTTGATCTATGACAGTTCTTTGCCTTTCACTTTATGACTATTTAGTTTCTTTAGTAGCTTGTCACGAGGGATTTTGTTAAAAGGTCTACTGAAAATCAAAATAAATTATGTCACTGGTCCTCATTTATCTGCTATTTTATTGATACATTCAAAGAGAAATTAGGGAGGCTCACAAATTTTTCCTTTGCAGAAACCATGCTAGTTAAATCATGATCTTTCACAAATTTCATAATTCTATTATTAATTATTATCTCAATCAATTTGAAAATTGTATTAGAAGGAAGGCTTACTGGCCTGCCCAGACCACACTCAGTCTGTTTGAATGGTGAAAACATTTGCTGCTCTCCAGTCCTCTAGTATAATAGCCGATTTTAGTGAATTTGAAGTTACTGAGCTGCTAGCAAAAATCTGCAATCTTAACTTCCTTCTGTACTCTCAGGTGCATGCCACTTAGACCAGAAGACTTGTTGCTTTCTAATTTATCATCTCGTTCCAGCAACCCTTTTCCAAAATTTTAATCGCTGACAGTGCCTTACTGTTATAACTAGAAAAAAGTAGGTCTGGGTAGCAATCTCCCTATTATCTATGGTGAAGTTTGATCCAGATAAATAATTTAGCTTCTCAGCAACATCCTTAATTCCCTCAATTGCTCCGCTTTCTTCTTTGTGGCAGATGGAGCCACCAGTTCTCTGTCAGACTTCCTGCCTCTGATTTACTTAGAGAATTTCTTGTTATTGGTTTTTTATACCTTTAGTTTTTTGCTCTTCATATTCCTTCTTAGCCCTGCTAATATTCTTTCTTACCACATATTGCCTGCTGTAGTTTATATGCTCCCTATGCTAATTCGAGTCAGACAGAGCATCATCTTTATATTCTGCTGTAAACTGGCTCTGAGCAAAATTTGGTGTGTCCATTTTGCTTAGCCATTTTCAGATGTCACCAGCCTTCTCTGATCCAGTGTACGAAAACTGAGCTATGCGGTCATCTCTAGAAGCGGTCCCTCGGTTCAGTGGTGAGGCACATTGGCAGGGCAACATGGAGGAAATCTGTGCTGTCATTAGCTATGCTATACCTCTTCTGTAGGTGCAAGTCTCATTTTTCAGGACTGTTAGGCTGACAGCTTATGAGTATGGTAATCACAAACAAGCCCTGAACATAATAAATACTATGAAGAAAAATATCCTACAATGGTCCCCAGCATGGAATCACAGCAAATAGACAGGGGAAAAGTCATTTTAGATCATCTAGTACGAAGACGTCAATCTGTGCTCTGCAGATGCAGTAGTGGGTTAGAATTTTTTGCACTTCAGGACTGGGCCCTAAATAGGCAACAAATACACAAGTGACAGTATATTGGGATACAACCGCAAGCAACTAAATAGTGAAGTTAGCACACATTTTCTTAATTTCTCACTTTCTGCATACTTTTTAAACTATGTGTACTGTTGTCTGTCTACTAACACTTCTTTAAGCAGGGGACTAAATTTTATAGGCAGAAGTGTCTTTTAAGAAGGACATGTGGGCATGACAGATTAGAGCAGGAAGGGTTTGCCAATACAGAGGGACGTGTAAGAAGAGCTGTGGATAGCACAGGAGACCTAAGAACATAGTGGTATGCCTTGCTGGTAATTGTTATGAATTTATTGTTTGTTTACTTAGAGTGACCAGACAGCAAATTGTGAAAAATCAGGACTGTGGATGCAGGAGTAATAGGAGTTTATATAAGAAAAAGATCCAAAAATCGGGGCTGTCCCCATAAAATCGGGACATATGGCCACCCTATGGTTACTTAACCTTTGCATTTCTAGGAGTCTGCTGAGGTAGCTGCCATTTTGTGAGGCAGACTTGATGCAGTACGATAGACTGTATCAACGTATATTTCCTCTGTCTCAGGGTATGTCTTCACTACTCACCGGATTGGTGGGTAGCCATTGATCTGTTAACGATCGATTTCTCGTGCCTGGTGAAGATGCGAGAAATCGATCGCCCGCAGCGCCCTGTCGACTCCCGTAACTCCTGCTTGACGCGAGGTGCAAACTGGAGTCGACGGGGGAGTGCACCCCTGACTGCTGCCGCCGTGAGGATGGCAGGTAAGTCGGCTGAAGATACGCAGACTTCAGCTACGTGATTCACGTAGCTGACATTGTGTATCTTCAGACGATTACCCCACCCCAGTGAAGACCAGCCTTCAGAGACTTCAGCCTTTGTTCTTCCTTGTTTTGTTGTGTCCCTTAATCTAAAATTAATCAGTCAGACCAAAAGTATATGGTTGCTCTCTGTGCATGGAAAAGCATAAGGGAAACTTTACTGTGCAAACTGAAGTAAAAACATAGCAAACAGACTAGTGCTTGCTCTAGTAGAAATTATACTAAGAATATGTTTCAGTACACGGACCGGAGTATAAACTTGAGATGCAAATGGCAGGGTGGCAATGAGCTTGGAGCTGGCCAACTCACTGCAACTTTATCAAAATCTTACAACTTGTTCAGGCTTTCCTGTGAATACAACCCCTTTCTGAACTATCGATCAGTCAATGCTTGATTTGCATAACCTTAACCTCACAAGTTCTGCAGGGTTGGGAGAAACAGCCAGCATTTCCTCAGTAACTATCCTGCTGAAGGGAACTTAAACTGCTTTTTCCAAGCCCTCCCAGCCAATGTTGTGGTCCTGTGAGACAACATCGTTTAAATAAAATTTGAGACCTATGCTAATTTAGGAAATGGTACCTATGCAATCTAAACCATACAATTGCTCTAAAAGCGCTATGTAACCACACCACTCACACTATCACATCAGAATCAGATGATCCATTTCAACCACTGACTGCATCTACAAGATCCTGAGAAAACTAAAATATAATGCACAAAAAAATATACTAACAGCACAACAAAAATATTGTCACTCACCACCAATAATCAAACTACAGGGGAAGGAGGAAGATATTTGACAATGGCCTCAATATAGCAGGCCTGCTTTAATTCACCTATGAGGGTGATGCGGAATTGCATTCTTCATTATTCTTGCTATACCCAGTAGCTGCCTCTATGTCTCTTTCCAAAGAGATTTTCTACCTTGCTACCCTTCCCTGTCCTGTCCAAATAGTTTTATTAGGGTGACAAAGCTTTAAGCTTTTGTGCTAGAGAAAAAAGTGTGACTGGAACTCAATTCATTGTTGTGGTTGGGCCTTTAATAATTCCAGAAGAGAGACTTCGTGGACAGTAGAATCTGTGGAACAAAAACTAGACACACTGCAGTGTAATTGCCTGGATGGGTGGATGGATGGATGGATGGATGGAAAATGAGAGAAGCTAGCTGAGTTTATGATTTGTGCATTTGGAAGAATCTATATCCAGTGATTTCCAGTGATGCTGCTAAACAGTAAGACAAAAGAGTGATTCAAGATTACATGATTTTTATAATTTCAGTGACTTAGTTAAATAACTCAACCTAAAAGCATGTCTGGCAGGGAAGACAAATATTAAACAAGTACATACAAACTACATACATCTGAGATCATACATATATCCCTAACAGAACAACTCCTGCGTCCATTACCCAGCCACAGGTGACACTGTCACCCATTTGAATGGGACAGCATACATGCTTGAAGTCAAGCATGTGATTTAGGTGTTTGATTGGATCAGGTCCCACATGCTCAGCACTCTACAGGCACAATGCAAAGCCTATTGAAGTCAATAGAAAGATTTGCATTCCCCATCCCCTCCCACTCACTTCCTACCAACACGAACAGAGGGGTAAAAGATGGACACAGCAACTCCATTGAGACTGCTGTCTCGTCCACGCTGCTACCCCTGGTGTGCACAGTTAGCACATAGGAGTAAGATGAGCCTAACCTCTCCTTGTTCCCCTGTGTGGGTTCATGGGACAGCTGTAATCTGGCTCTTTGTAGTAAGGATAGTTAAGGGCTATTTGTGCCTTTTCATTTGGCCTTATAAATTTTGTACGTTTTCCTTTAAGAAATAGAAACGTATTTTACAATAAGATGAAGGTTCTTTCTCATTCTCCTTCCTTTCTCTCCAACCACTCCCTCCCTCCAAAACAAGGAAATACAGAAGAAAATCTTCCACTTTACCTCTTCCTTTACTGGTTTGTTACTATTACTGTCTATCAGCATGAAAACTGATTGGTATGATGATGCCCTTTGTAAGATGTAGTGAAATACACACATTACAAAAAAGTGGGGGAAAATATTAATGGCCTTGCTTTATAGATCATGCAAATAGGTGATTGTGATCCCACTTCCCATACAGCACTACCGCAGGACTGGTAAGGGTCAGTGTGGCATGGAGAGAGGTGAATGATCTGAAGTTCCAAGTTCGATTACAGCCAGGATTAAATCTCCTAATTTTACTACATGAGATCTTCACAAAAGCATATCTCAAGCAGGGGCAGCCCTACATTTTTTGCCGCCCCAAGTGCGACAGTCAAGCACCCTTCATCAGCATGCCTGCAGGAGGGCCACATGTCTCGCTGATTCGGTGGCCTTACCTGACGCCAAAATGCTGCCGAATGATGCCTGACTGCCACCTTGACAGCGACCGGCAGGCCTCCGCCTCTAGTTTGCCACCCCAGGAACGCATTTGCTGAGCTGGTGCCTGGAGCCACCTCTGATACCCAGGTAATCCAATGTCCTGCTCCTTTGTCAGGGTAGGAAATTAATAGATCTCCTTATATCATCTCACAGAGAAAATCTTTCATGTTGAGTTAAGCTGGCTGAACCGCTTATCCTATCTATTCAAACTATAAAAAGCAAGGAAATAAGCTACTAAGGCATTCAAAACTCCATCTCCACTTCACTCAACAGCTTCCCTTCTCATTCTCAACTACTTCCCCTTTACCACCCACAGCCTACCTAGAGCCACTACAAATGTGCATCCCATCTGTCCCACAGAGCCCATGCCTCCATCCCCACTTCTGCTCAGCCTGCCCCTCTGGCTCCCCAGAGCATAAAGAGCATATGCCGGGGACAGAGTTAGTCAAAAATAGTCAGTGAACACAATATTTTGACGGAAGATGGAAAAACATTTTCAGCTTTGTTTTTGTGTTGAAAACAGAAGTAGTTGTCAGATCCCCATATAAATCTTTGTGAAACTCAGTGAAGGCTTTCACTTTAGAAGTTAAACAGTGGACTAACTCTGCGATGTTATGGGACTGTGAAGTTCAGAGTTTGTGGGGCTATGTTTTTTTTAGCTAGAGGAACCAAAAGCCATGAGGAAAACGGGACTAAATTTCAAAAGGCTGCACCTTCTATTCTGCACAAAACCTGGCAGCTCACTTGTAGTCATTTCTGTCAGAAGGGGCCTTTTCAGTTACCCCATGTGTAAAAGAGGAGGGTGATACTTATCTGCCTCCAATGGCAGGTGTATGAGGCCTTGCTTAAATAACAAAAGGTAAGAAGTGCACATAATTCTTAACACTAATTAATGAAAAAATTTACACTAGAACTAATGATCTCTCAGCATCCAGCACATCTTCCCCTAGGCTAAAGGAGCTGGAATACATCATCTACTGTTATTACACCATTCCCATGTCCAGAGCTCTAGCTCTGTCCCTAAGCAATGCTTAGCGTCATTGACGTGTAGGGCACCCTGTGGGACTGGAGACTTCTCAGGGCAGATAGAATGTTCAGAGACTTTAGCAGCACTCTTCTAGCAAGTGTGTGCAAATTGTGATTTTGTAGCGACTTACGAACGAGTGGATCTGGCTGGCTTTCCATGGGTAGAGGAAAGGTATCAGTGTGACCAAACATCAAGTTCCAGCTTCTGGAACTGCTAACGCTCCTTACAAAAGTTAATATTGGCTAAACTATCTGTTTTTCATTAACCTCATTCTCAGAATTGACTGAACTGTTTTTGCTGAAACTTAAGATTTTTTAAGGCACTAGAGAAAGCATGGAAATTTTCAGCCTAAGCCATAAAAGTTTGGCAAAGTAATAAGCAACTGAAAATCAGCTTATAATGGAAAGTATCAGGTAGCCTTATGTATAGGCCTCGCTACTAGTTCTGCCTATATGTAGGCTCACAGGGTGGTGTTTATTTGGGCCTTTGCTTGGAAAAGTCAGCAAACTGGCTGCTGTCAGCATGATCCTGAGATGAAAAGCATTTTATAATTTTATATTCATGGCTTTGTGCAATATAGATATAGATATGAACTTCAATTACTTTTAGATAAAGTGAGTAGTTTAACCGACCAGGGTCAAGCAAATCTTAAGAAGCTCAGACAGTGCTTAATTGGTGCCAGGGCTAAGCTCTGGTGCATCTAGGCTTGGCAGTTCATAGCCCTGGCACCTCTGGGATTGCCGCATCAGTTATGAAGTAAAAAAAGTTCTTGAGTCCTGGCCCCATTTTCATTACTAATTAAGCACTGAGTCCAAAAGAAAAATAATACCTACTCTAGGTATAATTCCCCCTTCCACCCTACCTCACTGGTTCTCTATTGATTTTATTACACTGTCCCAAGACACTCAGTTGTGGACATCTTGGAAGGGTGTACATATGTGTGTTTAAAGAAGAAGTTTCTCTACCACACTGCTTTTTTTCTATGCTGCCTCACATTTCAAGGGTTTGTTGTTGTTTTGTTTGGCATTAGCAGGACCCATGTCATCAAATAAGGCTAACCATAGGATAGAGTCTCCACATGAAAGGACTAGCTCTAGTGAAACCCATTTAATTATGAATCTGGGTAACTGCTCATACTAGGAAATAGTTGCCTTTCTAATGCAAACAAAAAGGGAACTTGCATTTTAAAATTAGCTGCGTACTGATATTAAAAATAAATGTGCTCTATCAAATGAGATTGCCACAGATTTTGCAAATGATTAGAAACCCTGACAAACTGGTTATCTTACATCTAATACCATTTAAATTAAAAAAATGTGAAAATGTATGCTAAAATTAATGACCATTGTATGCCATGCAGTTTATCTTACCGTTTGTAATGCAGTAAAAGAGGATCAGATAAACACAGGCATAACCTCTGCCACCATTGATAATGTAAAACACCCCTTGTATCATTTTTCTTTCCTTCAGGCAGTATACAAAAGACATAAAAATGAACAATTCATGCCTAAACAAAGAGGAGCTTGAAAGCAGCGCATGTCAGATGTTTACTCTAGGTCATTATTAAGGGGTTGAGTGGATTTGCTTATAAACACAGGTTACTTTGTGGGTAGGGAAATGTGAGAGAAAGTGTTTTCAGAAACAAGACATCTCTTTTAAAGATACAATGTTGCTTTTTTTCTGGCATGCACAGTAAGTTACCGATAATGTTTTTTATGGGATATGAAGCGTCGTCTCCTGAGCAGCGTAAAACATAATGTGCGGTAGAAACAATGCTTTTTCTTTCCACTTTGTGCAAATGCCATTTTTCATTACCCAGTGAATGAGAGCTTGTTTGGGATTGAAATGAGATCAGAAGTGCACCCTGTGACAGATGGATATGCAAACCTCTGATGTGTTGAAGAAAGATCTACTGGAGACCATTGGGAGGTGTTCCTTTAGTAGCTTTCACTTGAACCTAAGTTTGAAACATGGGATCCTTCAAGAATGTCACATCTTTTTATGTTATCCATTTTAACCATTCTTATTCATTGCTGAGTTTACACCCAGTCCAACCAGAGGCATCAGAAGAAAAAGCACCTAAACAAACAGAAAGAGCCTTGGGGATTCAGTAATGGGTACAGAGCGTGCGTTCCGTAATCATTCTTTTGATTTGTGCTCAGATATGTTTTCTACTTGCCTTGCAAAGAATGCATGCTTTCCCCCTGGATTACAAATAATCTGACTCTGGATAAAACCATTACAAAGTGCCCTTCAAAACACTATGTCTGCATTTGAAATGAATGTGTTATTGAAAATCTAAACATGAGAGTTTAAAACTTTGCTGAATGAGAAGTACTCCATAGATACTGAGAGAGCCAGAGTACAATAAACTAGTGGCTGCTTGTTTTCTTTTTCAGACCTTTGCTTCTAAAATAGTTCAGTACAATTTGAGAACATAAATATAGTGTCTTTCTAATTAACAAAACTAAGCAAGCAAATGACAACAAAAACTCCAAGAGGTTGGAAATCTACTTCCTGGACCCTGTAGCCACTTGCCTCCTTGGATTTGTAACCGACTGTCCTTGACATGCTGCAGTACTTCATGGCTTTGCTGCAGGGATACCGAGCCTGAAGGCAGTGCTGTTATTATTTATGATTACTATTTCTATTGTAGTAATGTCTAGGGAGCATGAGCAGGGACTAGGACCCCATTGTAGAAGTCACTCTACAAAGAGCACAATGACCATCCCTGGCCCAGACAGCTCATGGTTGTACTGCCCCTTTTTATGGTGTGGCCTACTTCTCTGGTCCACACAGCAAATTCCACAGGCTAGTGAGATTGGGCCCATCATTTTCAAGGCTCTACCCAACTATTTTGGGGGTGATTTGGACCTGCAGGGAGAAGTCCCTGTGCTCCCCTGTTGTGCATGAGGACTATTAGATGGGAGGAGGGGTGTAAAAACAGGACGACTTCTTGATTTCCTCCCCTGCAGACCTACTAGAGACACAGATACAGTCTGGATCAGTGGGAATGGGAGTAGGCCTACTGTCATCAGTCAGCTGTCTTACCTTCTCTAGACTTCTGTGCCAGGTGAGCTTAGCATCTGGAAACAACATACATATCTCCCATTTCAGCCAAATATCATCTGGCACACATTGGGGGAGAGCAGGGTTATTAAGACCAGGCAGCTAGGAAATAAAGATTAATGTACTCTACAGTGCACCAGGGACTTGTTTTGTAAAGAACCCTACCAGCAGTCATACAAAAGGGTGTAACTCCCAGTTTTATGCCAAGTACTAATGTTTTAGTCACTGAAAATACCAAAGGGAACTATTCTGTAAACAAGACAATTTAAAGGAGTGGGGCTGGGGGAAGGGAGGGCACATATCATACTGGAACAAAATTTAAGAGATCTCGCATGTATATAATTGCAGTCTTGTTATTTTTACTATTGTTATCTCTTTTGTAATTGTTTCAGTGTTTTGTCTTCAATAAATACTTTCTCCCTGATTTCATCCTCCATCAAAGTCATAATCCTGCAGTTGTGCCATCCAGCTTATTGCTAGGAAACTGAGGGAGATGTGACAATTTCAGCATTATCATTTCACTGCAGGATGAAGTGAGAGGGGAACATGGAATGAAGGCAGTGGAGGATGGTGACACATGAAACTTCCCAGTCTTTCTTCCCAAGCCCTCTCCATTATCCTGTTTTTCATTGCTGTTGACAACACTCCATCTTCCCTCAAACTGGGCGTCATCTTTGACCCCAGTCTATTTTTCTCCCACCATATTCAGGCTGTGACCAAGTTCTCTCACTTTTTCCTTCACAATGTCTCTACAAGAAGACAACTCCTATCCATCCCTACACCTAAATCACTGATCCTCACTCTGCACTGCTTGCCCATTGCAGTCTTCTTTGTTCCATCCTTACATTACCAACTTCTCCCTGTTCCATGCTAGATGACACTAGAAAAAAATATCTTTTTTGCCTATAAGTTTCAGTCATATCAACTACACTCTTTTAAAATTACTGCCCTGACTCCATCCAGACTTGTCCTCCATTCAAACTTGCCAAGGTCCTATGTCACACGGTCCCTGCTTATAACATAAGGTAACATAAGGAATTTAAAGTAATATAGTTAGACAGCCCATAGTCTGCAATAAGAGGGCCTTTTTCATTTAGCTTGTGTCACTTGGAAAGGGGCTGAAGAAAAAATGAAAAAAGCCATTCTCATTCCAGAATAAGAGAGTTTACATGTATGAAACTGATAAAACTTTCCCATGTAGACAAGACTTAAGTCTTTGTCCTGGTCTCCTTCAATTTTCCCCCTTCATTCTCTCTATTGTACCTATGACGCCATCCTCAATGGCTCTTTTGTCCCCTTCTCGTACAAATCTTGCAATGTTTTTTCCCATGATACCCCTTATGCTTGGAATGACCTTCGAAAATCTATTCACGTAACTTCCACTCTCATCTCAAACGTATTTCTGCAGTATTGCCTATGAAACACACATACACACAAACCAATGGGGATGGAAGTAACCACAGACAAATGCATCTGCCTAAACTAAGCACATAAACCTTTTTCTGTGAACCTTGTCCTCCTATGACCGCCTCCACCTTCCTTGTGTGCATTACATGGCACATGTACTGCCCATCACATCCGTAAGGAAGAAAATATGCTGTAGTGATGGCAAACTGATGGGAGCTATAAAACAATAAATAATAATGATGATAAATACGGGAGTTGGTTTGCAAATCTGAGACAGAGAATCAGATTCAAAGCTGGTGCAAGTAGGTCTAATTTCACTGAATTCAAAGGAGTTGCATCCATGTACTCAGAGTCTGGATGTGTCCCATGATAATTTGGAGGGGTCAGGTCCTTTTTCTTTTGTTACTTACCCTTTTTCTCACTGTGAGGTTGGTACAATGCCTATTTTGCCTGGATAAAAAGGAGCAAGCACCCATTTAAATTCAATTTTTTTTTAAATTAGCAATGGATAGGAAAAGTAATTGGCAGGTAATAGGGTGTATGTAATTGCCAGTAAAAGATTGTCCAAGTATAAAATCGCTCTTAAGCATTCTGGGTTAGTCATGCAGTCCTTAATCTTTACTCAGTCAAAACCCACACTTGGCTAGATTCTCAGGCCCTGCAACTTCTATCAACTTCCAACCCAAATATCAACTAAGCAACTGCTTTGATTAAAACCCCAATATCTGCAACAATCATATTTAAGTTAATGGGGGTAGCAGGTGCTCAGCAGAGGCTCAGCACCTCTAAGGATTTGACCTTATCAAATTTTGCCAGAGTAAGATTTGAGAAAATTCTGAGTAAAGACTTCAGGATTTGGTGCCTGATCCAACTCCCATTGAACTTAATGGGAGTCTTTCCAATGACTTTATCAGGAGTTGAATCAGGCCCTTGGCCTTTTAATATAATTTACATAGCAGTAATAGGAGTCTTGTCTGTATACCTATTACTTTGTGATGTTTTTAGCTGGTAGGATTTTAAGTTGTCTGCTTTAGACATTATGCAATAGGTTTCCATCATAAATTCCATTCCATATCAAATTAAATTGTGCCATTCTATATATAATATATATTCTATTGCAACCTTTGTCATATTCCCTTTAAAGGAATCAAACACAAATTTCAACAAGACTGTAAAATTCTATCTGCTAATAAATGAGCAAGTAATATGAAATTCCTCCTACATACACCCACTTTAATGTTTCTCTAAAATCTATTTATCTTAGTCACGACCTTATGAGCATGAAGAGAATGTGGCAAACATTTCTCAGTATAAAAATGTCTAAACTTTTGAAAAAGTTGGCATAGTGAAAAGATATAGTTTCTACAGAGTTTAGGGTTACATACATGGTGTGTGGGAGGGGAAGGTAAATATATAGCTACCAAAAAAAGGTATTCATCTGGGTTTTATACTTTACCCCCAATTATTTCATTTTCCTTTGGAATCCAGTATTGCAAGCTATTGAATGCCCTCAACTCCCACTGAAATCAATGGAAAGTGATGTGATCAGCACCCTGTTAGAAGACACTAGGTACCTCACAGGATCAGGCCCTTAAAGAAATAAATATCTCAATGATAGAATCATTCATTTAGGGCCTCTTTCTTCTGCTACAATTCAAATTTATGAGAGTTTTGTCATTAACTTCAAGGATAAGAGGGTAGTGTCGTAGAAAATGATAATAAATTAGGACTAGGCATAGAAAAGGAGTACACTTAAAAGTGCTTTGGGAATTAATGAAAAGTAAACTGAATAATGAAAGAGAGAGAGTCCATATGCTTAAATGTTGGCTGAATCCATTAGAATTGACAGATTTTATCAGACAGTATATTTTACTTCTCTTGTCTAAGAGTGGGAGCTGAATAGGAAAACATATTTGGGTAGGATACTGTAAAGGAGCATATTGCATCCAAAACAAAAGTTGAAAAACCCAAGGAAAGGATGGTCACAGGAAAATGGGAAAGTCCCTCTGCATGTTTTGGGACAGATCCAAAAATAATACATATGGCAAAGAGGTGGTATGACAAAAAAGTTCATCCCTCATCAAGCATTCCCTAAATTCTAGAAATGTGTAAAATGAGATACCAAAAATTTGTCTGGCATGATTCATTCTGTATTGATGCCATTTAGCAAATATGAGGTAACAGGCAGCTGAATGTGCGATATATGGTTATTTTATATTAAATAATGTGATCAAATTAATGGATTTGTTTCATTAAACAGCAATATGTATTATAATAATATGTACAAGTACTTAACAAGAAAGCTGTGCCCATTTTGTTCAGCCTGCTAGTTTGGAGCATAAGACATGTTACTATGCAAAAGTATTTGAAAATTAACTTTTTAATTACAATTGTTATGTCTCACCCTGCGATAGTTATCTTTATAAAAGTGACACTGCTCGTGATATTAGCAATATGAGGGCACAATATATTGCAAACAAGTTTTAATCCTGCTTCCATATTGGTTTATGAATCAAAAAATAAATGCACTTATTCTCCTTTCACTTACCCTAGTTTTACTCCAGGGTTACTCCATTGACTCACTTGCCCCAGTTGTATGCCACTGTAACTCTATAGACTTCAGTGAGAGAAGTGCTCCAAGATGAGTACAGATGTAGCCTGCAGAGATGTTAGAAAGGACTCCTGAGCCTTTTGGTGGAAAAATTCTTCCTTCTCCGTCAATGAGCCTCTCCAGTGACCAGTTTACATTCTGAGACCTGTCTGTGCTGGGTAAAGGTAAACAGATTTCCTTTTTTTAAAAAAAAAAGAAAGGAAAAAAAAAGAAAGCTTAGGTTTCCTGCAGTCATTCAACATCATGTAATAAGCTTGCTGTAATCAAAGTCCTAGTCAGCTAACAACTTTTGAAAATGGACTTTAATCAACCAGAGTTTGGTCCTGGACACTAGATCTCAGCTGGAAAAGTCCAGTAAATGAGCCTTTATATTTCTTCCTTTTGCATTTTTGAACACCTCTATTTTTTAGTTTAATTTCAGGAAACCATATCCAATTTTTCTGGTCTAGTGCCTTAACATTCTTCTCAAATTTTGTAGATTGGCTCTGTGTAAACTACCAATGTTGAAATCAATCAGACTACTTTTGTGGAGTGTGAGAGGTAAAACTGAGCTTATAATGAAAACTCAGTTGTACCCTGGGCTATGGAGCAGCTGCTGTCATTACATAATACCTTTCTTGTTAATGTAGTCACAGAAATGCACCCACATGGTGGGTACATAGAGACAATTCCCAGATTTAGTGAATATGCTGAAGGCAGAACGAGGACATCTGCACCCACTGTGGCCCTAGCTGGTAATAAAGCCTTCTAGAGCTTTGCAGGCTAGGGGCTTAAAGACAGATTGATCTCCAATCTTCCCAGCCAGCACACAGGATTCTACCACCTGCTCCTTACCCCAATGGAGATGTTCTTTATCTCATTACTCTCTCCATTAACAGACCAACTGGATAAGAGACAAGAGATCCTGGTTTCCTGTGCCAACTATTAAGCATAGTGTTTCTTTTATTTGGAAGGCTGACATCTTAGGCACCAGGAGGGGACATACCAGGGCTATTTTGCTTAAGGTCATGCCCCTTTTCAGTCCTCCACCACCTGATTCATAGAAAATGGTGGATATGAGCCTCCACAAAGAATATGAGTACCTCTCCTAAGGACAATGGTTCTAATGGGACACGCTTTTTAGTCAGGGCTTCCTTAATATCTTCTCCCCTTCTGCATGGATGCAGGAGGGATCCAAATTTGGCCCATCATAGGCTGTCCTTTCTTGCTCCATTTCTTGTTTGCTCTTGTTAAATACATTTTCTCTTTTTTCATGCTTAAGATATTCTAGATATTGCACCATTTATTTATCATGAAAGAGTTGAATTACTTGCTACATGAAGCTATGCTGGGAGCCAATATGTGAAAAGATTGATAACTATTGTAAGCATTTAATTTTAAAAAAATCAGTGCCATTATCCAGTATTTCTATTCAGTGAGTAGGAGTTCTATCACAGTAAAAACTGAGTAGCGACTTCACCTTTTCACCCAATTAGTAAAAAACAATAAATAATAATAATGAAAGAAAAATAATTCCCACTTGGAGAAAAACACTGATGCTTCCCCTCTGTGTGCATCCATTTACCCATTTGTAAAGTGCATAGAACAATATCCACCTCTCTGTGGAGGTTTAATTAATGGAATGTAAAGTGCTTTGAGATCCTTGGATAGAAGTCCTTATATGTAAAAGAAAAAAGTGTTTAATATTACACTCACATGCTCATGCAAAATAAACTGTAAACAAGTCTTTTCCTCAATCCTGAAGTAAACATATAAATTCAGTATTCATTTTCACTGGTACAAGGCTTTCTAAGATGGAAATATTGACTTTCAAGGCACAATATGCATCACCATTTTCTCAGTAATCAGGCTTACCTCAGCAGTAACTTTTGGCCATGACATCTTGTTCCAGAAATGCTGCCTTATCAACATTCTTAGGACCGTGGAGCCTTATGGAATTATGCTGGACTAGGAAATAGCTTCCCCTGGCAGTCAAAAATCAATTTGTCCCCATGATTGACACATTGTCCTACACTACAGCCAACTCTCTCTAATACTAGCACCATCTGTGGTTTGATTACGATCAATAGATATTGTGATATACCCCTGAAAAGTGCTGTTTGATTACTTTTGCAAGAAGGCAATGCAAAAATGTCTCTTAATTCAGAACATTATAATATGGACCAAGAAGCTGGTAGATAAATTATTAGAATACAGCCTTTGCACTGATAAACTTTTGAACTTTCCTTGAACTTGCATATTAAGAATAGGCAGTTTTTCCAAGAGGAAAATTTGCTAGACAACCTACAATTTTTCTTTCACATATTTAAGGGAGATGTTCGATCTGGTAAGGAAATAATAGTAATTTATGTCTTTGATAATTGAGAAGGATTATAGTTCTATACACAGCAAAGAGCAGCCATCACCTAGCCTCTGTGAGTCACAGCTTCATTAAAGAAGTAGATTCCACCTTAACCAGATAAAACAATATTTTGGGGGAGGAAAAGGCAAAGGGAATCTCCATTCCTCTGTAAAATGAACACATCATTATCACCCTCTTCCTCTCTTATATATTAAAACTTGGAACAAAATTATTAAATCCTTCTTCGTTCTTCATCCCCTATTCTTTCAAAAAAAATCAGAGGATCATCCCTGTCCATGCACGCATACAGGTAAAAGAATCTGGAGACAATCTTCGTAATAGTAATAAACCTGCCTTGGTCAATCCACAGAGGCTAGCAGTTTTCTGTCCAGATGCCGTCTAGCAATCAACACTAAGCTGAGAGGTATAGATTAGAGGCTACTATGTAGCTCACTGATCAGTTATAAATGTTATTTTTGAACATTTAGCCTACTGCCAGGAAGGGTTTAATTCAATAAACAGTATTAGTTACAGAATACAAGGCCTACATCCTGAGGTCCTCACTCAGGGCTGGATTGTCCCTCCTGAGTAAAACCCATCCTCCCGGAGGGTGGTTGAGAGGATGTGGGCCTCATTGGCTTTGCCCCTCCCGACAAGAGGTTGCCTACTGTCTGCCCCCCCTCACCTAGTCCCCGTTCCTTTGCTTCTGATGGATCCCAACCTTGCAATACGTTTTGTCAGGCCCTGAGGTAGGGAAAGATGCTGTTATAAAGGTGACAAACATACACATGTGGGAAGGTGGAGCTCTACAATCAGAGCCGCTTGCATGTGCACAGGGCACAATCTAGTCAATCTTCCTCAGGCCTCACTTAAGTAAACTCCCTGAATGTAAACAGTGGGAATCTACCTTATTGAGGAAAACTGAAGGAGGACTGCAGGGTTTGGCCCCAGATAAATATGTGATACTGATCTTGCTGCCATGGCACTCAACATCTTGGTATTGTGGTATTAATCCCTTGTGCAAAACTCACTCACCAGGGTTTGGGTTGCATGTTGCATGGTACACAAGAGGCCTCCTTTGATTCCCAGTATTGTATTCATATTGAATAGAAGCATACTGATCCAAAACTCTTCCCAATCCTTCCATACAGGACCCTCTCTCTATTCCCTCTGCTCTGTCCCTGCCCACAATCTTGTTATTCCCTGTGCGAGAACCTATTCCTCTATAACTCTTGCAATCTGGAATAGTCTTTCAAGAACACTCATCCTTGGTGACTTTCTCTCTCTTATCAAATCTCATCTGAAACATGTCTTTTCTCCTTGTGCATCTTTGCTATTCTTTCATTTCATGTCTGTGTTCTTTCTAACAGCCTTCTTTGATTTATGCCCTTGCACTGGGGGAGGATGATACCAAACAGATAAAGTAAGGTGCATATGATATTCACCAAAAATAACACAGGTAATGTCCCCATTCACCACAGCTGTCCAGACCAAAGAATTGGAGATGGTTTGACATTTTCCAGCCTAACCGTTCTCTGTTAGAAAATGCTGATTCAATGGAATTTAAATATTACAAGGGAACATCATATAGGTGTAATACATAAAATAAGATATCAAAGTTGAGTCAATAAAATGAAAACAACACATTTCAAATGAGTTTGAAATGAAATTTTTGATAAAGCCAAAATGTCATGATTTTTCCCCAATGACATTTCAGAATATCATTCTTCAGGAAATTTGGACTTTTTTCATTCTAATTCAGAATTTTTAAAAATGTGAAATTTTGGAATTTTCTGTAGAATGGGAATGCCAAGTTCTGACCAGCTCTATTGCACAGCACACAGTTTGAGGCAAAAACAGAAAGGAGGAGTATCCTTTGTGTGGCAACTGAGATGCAAAGGCTCACAGCAACACTGTGGTCTAGCAACAGTCAGGGCAAGAGTGTGTGTATGTGAGTGTGTGTGAGAGAGAGACACCTGTAAAAAGACTAGAGTGAGCCAAGTCTATTAGTCTTTATTTCCCAATATATAAAATATTGCAGTAAAAGGCTGTTCACATATGGGGTCTGCCCCCACAAAACACCCTTCGGAGATCACATAGTATTAATATCCACCTCTCCTATCTCTTTTCCATCTTCTATGAGAATGTCTCTCTCCCTTCTCCCATTCTTTGCTCTGAGGAAATCATTATTGAGACAACATTACTTTCTGCCACCTCTGAATTGTCCCAACCCCAAAAGTCTTTTCCCTTTAGCAACATCATACTGACTCACTAATTGCAATATGCACTTTACATGCAAATTTTAATGATTAGGTTAAAATTAGTTTCTCCTGGAAGGTGAACAGCAATGTCCCCTGAAACAAAAATAATTTATTTGGAGCTGATCGATAGCTTGTGGGAAAGCTATGGTAAATTGGGTATCTACCTTATCGTACATATTTGCAAACTTTTTATATACAGACTTTTCAAGATAAAGATATGCTGGGGAGCAATAAAACTATGGTAAGTCTGGTATGTGATAGTGATAGAACTTATCAGACTGCATGGAAAATAAAGCTAATTACTAGAAAATTTATAGCTCAAGCCAATTGGCTTTTACTAAAGCTATGTGAGGCTCATGAGTTTCAGTTCCTATCAGCACATGCAACTTTGGGTTTCATTAGAAAAGTTTTACATGTGTCTAGTTCTTATATCCAGTCTAGAAAGTGATTGGTGAGTGACAACTCAGAAAAGGCTGATCACTGATGGAAATTGAACAATTGCTTTCACAGGAGCAAATTACCTGTCCAGTTCTGTGCACTCAAAAGTTGAGTGCAAACATACAAGCTTTTGAGTGCTTTTTGATTTTGAGATTTACAAATTCATGCTAGCAATCCAGTGTAAGGCTTTGGGAAATAATTTAGCTTCATCATATATTATGAAACATGAGTCAGTGACTAGGGTACCAGACTGGAAAGCTGTCAGCTTTGCTATTAGCTTGCTCTATAACCTCAGCCAAGAACTTCCACCAGAAGTTTCAGCTGAAACCCAGAGAGATTAAGGCCACCATGGGGATGACAAAAATTAGGCACTTAACTCCATACTGAGGCAATATTAAATGAATGGGAAGCAAGAGGTGCACAGTACCTCTGAAAAGCAGTACTGTTCATAAGATTAAAATATGCATGAGTTGCCACGCTTTAAGCTCCCAAATTTGAAAGGCTGTGATCCAGTTTTCCAATCTGAAAAATGGGTATAATATATACAATAATCACATTGTAAAGCATATTGAAATCTATGGATGAAAAGTGCTTATATGACATACCTTACTCTAGGTTTTATAAAGTGCTGCATACATTTGAACCACTATATAAATAGATCATAATAAATCAAATAAATAATAAGAAGAAAACTCTGTGGGTTGCTGTCTTTCAATCATGATCATCACTATGCTGTATAAACAGCCCTCTGCACCATGAGACAGCAATAATGAATAAGTTCCATGACACTACACAGTGCAAGATAACCTCTTAACTATATGATCAGTCCAATACTTTTTTAAAAAGCCAATGGAATTGCTGCATCCTCTGAGTGAGTGTTCATACTATTGCACAATGAGTTTGATGGGCACTCTAAATCCGATTTCGTGTGCTCTATTACAACGTATGGAAGATCTGACACTGAAACCCACAAAGATATGGTGGGAACCTTTTAAAGGTAGAAATGGAATAGATACCCTTGTGACTGATGTTTCCTGCAGTTGATTAATTTGTTATCACAAGGTGTTCTCTAGAAGATTTATTTAATTATAATAATGCCATTACAACCATTCACTTAGCTTATGGTTTTCACTTTGGAATGGGCTTCCCTGGTAAGTTTTATGGTTCTCTTTTAACGTAGCTTGTTCAGAGGCCAGGCCAATTTAAGTTATTTATCCTCTTTTTTACAGTATAGTAGAGACAACCTAACATGAAACATAGATACACTCCTCTACCTCCAAAAGCCATGATGTAGAGAGAGACTGTAGCAGGAAGTTTTGATGACCAGCTGGTCTAATGGTCAAGGCATGGCCCTATGCTTTCTGCCAACCTAGCCATCCCACAAGGGTCACGACTGTGGAATCATTCACCCCCGTGGGCTCTGATTGCTCCCTCACAGGTTCAGTCACTACAGAGGAGCAAGTATGGGGCAAGGTAGGAGGACCCAGGCCCACCCCTCCATCAAAGCATCTCATCCAGTTATTAAACTATCCCAAATTATGTTTTCCCCTGGGTTACTTGCTACCAGTCTGGATCTTCTCAGTTGGGGTTGTGGTCACTGTCTTAGTAGGCTTTCCTCGGTCTCTGATTGAAAAAAACACTAGCTCTTTTAGGGCATTCAGCTTCCAAAGGGACCCAAATACCTGCTGATAGCAGCCTTCACAAAGATGTAGCTACTCCTCACACAGCTCTTGGCATCATCCTTTGCTTTGTGGTTCATTCCTCCCTTTTTCTGGGCTTTTAGTGACCTTTTAAACTGTGCCTCCAATAGGAACATGCCCTGTACATATTGAGGGGCAGGACTTCCCTAGCCCAGTATAGCTCTACTCCTAACCCTGGCTTCATGTGGGGCCTGTTGACCTTATCACAGGGACCAATAAATAAAGACCCAGGAACACCATACTGTGTAAAATCAAAAGAGGAACAACATAAACCCAATAAAGATTTACCCCCATAAAGAACTTTCAAGGCTAATCCAAGTATGTAGGACCACTTATGCAAAATAATGGAACTACTTAAAGTTAAACACATGCTTAAGTGCTTCACTGGATTGGGAATGGAGTTCTCAATAGCTTGCAAGGTCAAACCCTAAGTAGAGAAGGAAAACTCTCCGCAAAACATGTCTCAGGCAGAGCTAGGCAAGCACTATGAAAATCCTTCCATTAATATTTGTTCATTTGCTTCAGTTCTGTTTGTGGTCTTTGTGTGTCCACTTTCTGGGAGTATTCTAGTAAATGACTTTCCTCTCAGGAATATTTGTTGAAAAATTAAGATTACAGAATGTTTGCATGAAGCAAGTTTTGGATTTGCAGTTGTGAATATTCGTACTAGACTCCTGATTCCAGTAGTTAAGCTCACACTGACAGGTAACAAAAACACACCACATGACCTATATATCCAATTAAGACAGCTCATGCTTTGAATATTGAAAGCAAATGACTCATGAACAATTTTCACACCATGAATTATTCACAAATTATTTGGTGAATTGTTTTGAAAAGCTAATACGTTTGAGAAAATTATGATTTGTTCATGCACAATTTGGAAACAGAAAAAGAGGTGAAATTTGTCAATAAATTATGCATTACAAATTATTCGTTCAGGTGATCTGATTCTTCCACCTGTTAACTAATTCTCTGAGCTTTCCTCTAAGTCTTTTCTAAAGTGAATGTTACTTCAGACAGCATTACACGACTGATATGGGCTCCAGGATCTCCAGTCCCTCTTTAAAGCACCTCACTGAGCTGAAGCCCCAATCATTGCAGCTCCACACTTCCCCACTGTAATGGAATGCACCCCTTTATTTCCGCCCTACACTCTATTATGATAATCTTTGTCCAAAATATGCCTTGTAAGGTATCATTTGAAAACTCATAATTTGCTGGTCAGTATTATCCTGATAAAATGTGTGTGGCAGCATTGTATGTGTCATTATAAGAATGCCATCTATGATGTTCAAAACTTATGTAGCACCAAATTAATTAAACAGCTCTGTCTTGAACAAAGGCATGTATGTTTGCCTTCTTTGCATTTAAGCAGTAGAGAGAGTCATTAAGCAGGAAGGGAAAACAAAGGAAGGTCAAACAGGTGAAAATAAACAGCAGGCAATATCCTTCCAGACAGAGTCTTTGTCTCCTAGTTCTCAAATGGAAATGTTTTTTCAAAAGGGGAACTGAAACTATAAAAACAAGGGGCAAACACTCCAAGACACCCCCTGTCTCTCTCCTGGCCCATCACATTCTCCGCACCTGAGAAGACAAAAGGGAACAGCCTGGACTTTGCAGGAGGGACTTTGACCTGAAGAGTTTGGTCAGTGACCTTGGTGGAAGCATGTGATTACAAATTTTGCTTGAATCTAATATAGTTTGTTAAGTTAGGCACTAGTAAGCTTTATCTTTATTTTTCTTGTATCCATTTCTGACTTTTATGCCTCATTACCTGTATTCACTTAAAATCTCTCTTTGTAGTTAATAAACACGTTGTATTATTTTAGCTAATCCAGTGTGTTTAAGTTAAATGTCTGGGTAACTCCATTTAAGGTAATAAACTGGCCTTCGCTTAAAGGAACAACAGAAGTAATATATTTGTACTGCCCAGCCATCTCCTGGGCAGTACAAGACATACCTTTCTGGAGGAAAATCTGGGACTGGAGGATGTGTTGGGATCATCCTGCAGTATAACCAAGGCTGGTGAGAACCGGGGTGTAAGTGGCAAGTTGCAGTTACACAGAAACACTTAGCTGTGACTTGCATGCTGGAAGTGGCCAGGTGGGAGCTACTTCAGCAAGGCAGTGTAAGGTGACATGGTGCCCCACTGGTCTGGGTTGTGCACTGGTATCTCACACTCATCATTCACCATTGTGCTCAGCTCCACCGAAGGCTCAGCTTGAAGGCGTAGAGTCAGCATCCAGGACTGCAAGACAGGGGATCACAGGGTGTGGACAGCTGCTCTGGAGCAGACTGTGCATCTCATATATGCAGCACATCGTTGGAGCTGACTGCAGATTTGGGAGTGGATGAAGCAAGGAGCTGCAGTAGAGTGGAACAACAGGAGGAGGTAGCAATATTCTCCTCTTCATTTTTTTTCCTCTTTGTGCCCCGGGGTTGTAGAGGCTGCCTTCTATCAAGCACTCTGGATTGATATTTTTATGGGGAGATTTTGTCCATCTCTGCAGAACCCACCTTCTGTTTGAGACCCAGAGGCTGAGAATCACTGGTCTATTCCATTCACCTCACAGGAATGCATCCTATTCCCACAACTTCCCTTAAATGCCATCTTTATAACATCTGAGATAGAGATCCTTGCTGTGTCACCAACACTGAAAATATTTTTGCAGTCTGGAATATACCAGATACATGCCTTCCAATACATTTTGATAACATTCTTCTTGCCAATAGCAATCTGCAAAGGCTGCGCTATGTTCCTAAGATCACTGAAGCATATTGCCTTAAAAAACACCTGTTTTGTGCCCAACACCGCCACTCTAATTATAGAGAGTTTTTTTTAACAGTCTTGTTTTTTTCGACAGCTCTAAACTAGTTTCATGAATATAACCACATGAAAAGGGACATTTTGTTGGTGAGTAGGGGTCCTGAGAGCAGAAGAACAATTGGGTTTTAGAAAAACATACACGCTTCACCAGCCAAGTAAAAACACTTAGTAAAAAATATCCATAAAATCCAACAAGCCGTGTTGCACAAGGTGAAATATAGCTCCTTTCAACATATAATTATATGCTGGGAAACTCTGCCCTTCACAGATAAAACATCAAGGACATTGACTAAGGCAACCACCATTGTATTGACACAGTATATTAGGCCTAGGCAAATAATCTATGAGGGTTTCTCTTCCTCATCAGTTAGGCAGCAACTTCCCCATCTATCCTGCCAGTCAGTGCACACAGTGAGTTTAAAAAATGAATGACTCAATAGCTTCAGGGAGTTCAAAGGATCACATTCCCTAGCAGGCTGGCATTCGACTGATGATGTTACTGGCTTAACAAGTGGGATTCTGGCCCATCGCAGAATGACTAAGCAGGATTAGTGAATCAGTAAGTGGTATGAAGAAGTGGGGGAGGGGAAGAGGAAGGTAGTACAAACTGCTTGCTTGATCCACCGAGTAGGAAGGCTACACATGTTTGCAAGACAGGTGTATAGGGTAAATAAAATCAAGTCAGTTATTTGTCTTCTTGAGGGACCCTCGGCCTCAATGTTAGCTAATGCAGTTGTACCTGCAACATTTAACCTGACCACATGTGAGTTTCTCTTCCTGCGTGTTGTTATCTTGCAGCTATCCATGGCCCTTTTTAAAGTGGATAAACTTAGACTTCCTGCCATGACTGCCATTCAACAGCAGCAGGGCACATTTGCTGGAGTTGTTTTCTTCTTCTTAGCTCCTGCTGGTGCTGTGTTTAGATTGTTTTCCTGCGTTCCTCCTCTGCTTGCTCTGTGCTGATGCTTCTCAGCGGAGATAGGCAGGGATGCAGGCTGGAATCTGGACGAGCGCTCCTGCTGCATGCAAACAATTTATTTGGCTTTCCATTATCTCCTCCCTCCAGAATGGGAAGGAATCCAAACAAAAATGATTTAGCTTCCGGGGACAACAAAGTAAAATAATAAATCATGAAATACGACAATAACTGTGGCTAATATGGAGTTAAATGCTGACCACGCTCTGCCTGTGCAGAGCCCAAGGACAATTAAAGTGACTCCTGAGGGGCGAAGTGGCCACGGAGCTACTGTGCTGCCACTGAGCTCTACCTCCTCATACTGGGGCAGTCACAGATTCCAACACCATCCAATATACTAATGGGAGAAGTGTCACTGGGGCATAGCACTGAAGAAGGTGGTGTCTCCCCTATCAGTCATTTCAGGGAGACAGTTCTCCCAGCTAACTGACAGGCAAGGACACAGCAAGAGGACTGTGCACCTCACCTCCCAAACCACTGAAATGGCTGACAACTCTGAGCTGTCAGCCAGAAATCACACTACTAATTCCCTGACCTACCATCACAAGCAATAAGGGGGAGGAAGAGCAGCACAGGTCCTCAACCCAGCCAGATTTCAGACCCAAACTCCAGTCTCCTGAAGATCATGGTCCTTGTGAGTGAATCAACAGAGAAGCAGGATCTGCTGCAGGCCAGAAGAAGGGCTGAGAAGCAAATTTGTGCAAGTTGTCTGACCTTTTCAGGGCCTCTGCAGGTTCTGCCTGTGCACCAACTGAGCAGCAGCTCTTCACTCTTGCTGCACTGGCCAGATTTTCTTCAGCATTGGTCAAGCAGGTGCAGAGTTCTCCTACCTCAGAGTAAAGGGCTTCTCTGCATCTCAAGATTTTCCCCAATAATAATGAAATAAAGAAACTCCTCCTATGACTGTTTTCTCCCTGACTGTTTAGAATAGGGTATTTTGTACCTTCCTCTGATGGATCTGGTACTGGCCATAGTTACAGACAGGATCCTGGACTTGATGGACCATTAGTCTCATCTGATAAGATCCTGAATTCCGTGGATCCAGTATGGAAATCTTTAGATCCTTAAGAAAATCATCCAGGCAAGTGAGATAATATTTAGACATGTGTGTGTGCGTTGGAGAATATGATGCATTTTGCAAGTTGCAGAAGACTCTAAGGGAACTGAACAGTTTCTTTCTGTGCTGCACACACTGAGCCCAGTGCAAATCTGCAGCTAACTGGCTTCCAATAAAAAGTAGAGCAGATAGCCAAACAGATTTATAGTAAATTCAATATAGCTCACTCGACTCATAGTATATGCAGGTTGTCTAGACAAGTGGATAACCCAGTGAAAGCTTTTTTCAAAACAAAAAGAACCAATCCTGATTGGTGCCAACCACTCACAGCTGCCTTTTGAGACAATGGGACATGCAGGCACTCAGTTCCTTTCCGGATTTGCCTCAGCACTTTGTATGATTTGTGCCGTCACTTAAGCCACTCTGAAAGTTGGCAAATGTAGATGTTTTCCAAACCTGGCTGTGCTTCTCTCCCTTGTCTACTAGCTTCTCCCCCTGGCCCCTCTGCAATTTCCTCGCTGACTTAAATCCCTCTCAGCAGCTTCTCCAGTATAACACTGTGGTCAGGGCCAGATTTAGGGGCAGGCAACCACCTAGAGTGCTAGGCTTTGGGTGCTCCGGGCTCAGGTTGCTGTTCTTGTTAGCGACAGAAGGGAAAATAGAATGTTTGAAGTAACCTTCCAGACTTTCTAAGATCTACATTTTCCTTGAAACCCCTAGAATGTCAGCCATGCCTTCACGGATACATAAAGGGGTGGGGCATCACCAGTCAGTCAGTGAGAGATAAGAATGACATGAGACCCCAGCTGTGATATTGTGAGCCTTGTTTTATTGTGTATTTGTGAAAGTATACTTGTGTTTTAAGAGTGTAAGTAGCAACTATTAATGGACATATTTAATGAGATACCAGAGACATCCATCAAACCCCTGTCTATGCAACACTACAAAAGAAATACTGTTATATCTTTTGCCATGCTTAACATAATGTTGGATAACTTTCTAAGACTGAAGAATGTGGACTTTTGATCTCCCTAATATTGTCTGTTTTCCCCCATAGAAAATAAAAAATGCCACAAAGAAGCCCTCAGGAGCTCTCTATAGGAAGTGAAAAACTCAGCTGCTATCTAGATTGCAGCAAGGGGCAAATTTAATGGGAAAATATCTGAACAGAACAACATAGACCAGACTTTAGGCAGTAACGATTGTCCCAGTGCAGAAGAAATTGAGTGAAGTGTAAATCATGGAAGTCCTATTATTAAGGAATTAGCAGATTCACTTGAAGATAAGGAATGGAACTGTGAAGAAAAGGATGGAGAATCATTCAGCTTTCCTGGTTGCATAAAGGAGAATGATAATAAAGAGGAATGTAGCTCACAGGAAAAGGAGAATAATGACAAAGAAAAAACTGGTTTACATGAAAAGGAGAGAAACAGTAAAGAAGAATCAGCTTCACATAATGACAGAAACAGCATTGAGAAAAATGCATGCCACAAATTGATACATCAGATCTTGCTTTATGGTTGGTGACCCTAAATTCTGCCGATATTGATTGTACAATTTGGAATGGGATGGACAAAAATTGAGGCTATGTTGTTTCCAGAAAATGACACTTCTCAAAGTCGCACTGCCAAAAAGTGCTCAAGAATGGTGAGAAACTGAATTGATGGTGGCTAGCTTATTTTAAATCAACTGACATCATGTTCTGTTTTTGTTGCAAAATATTTGGTAAGAATGCCAAATCATTGCTTGCACTTTCTGGGTACAATTAATGGCATAACTTAGCCGATGCTCTAAAGCAACATGAAAAGTCAGCTAGCTATTTTATGGCCTACTCCAAATGGATGGAGGTCAAGTCCAGGCTCAGCTGAATAAATACAGGGAAACGGAAAACCAGCACCTTATTAATGTAGAAACCCAGCATTGGAGGAATGTGCTCAAGCATCTAATTTCAATTACCCGCTTCCTTGCAAAGAATAATTTGGCTTTCTGGGACTCATCAGATAAGTTGTTCACCATACATAACGGTAATTTCCTCTGTATGGTAGAGGTCCTTGGGAAATATGAAAATGTCATGATTGATCACCTATGTCAAGTAGTTCGTAAAGAAACTATGGACCATTACTGCAGCAAAACAATTCAAAATGAATTGGTTGACCTTGTGGAAAGGAAGGCGCTTGATAACGTATTGATGCAGCTTGGCAAAGCTGAGTATGAGGCTGTAATAATGGACTGCACTCCCAACACTAGTCACAATGAAAAGGTGTCATTTACAGTAAGATTTGTTGATGACAAGGATGGCTGTACCCAAGTTAAGGAACACTTTCTCTGTTTCTGGTCTGTGAATGACTCTACTGGAAAAGGTCCAACAGAACTGTTTATGAACCTCTTGAATGAGAATAAAATAAAGCTTCAGGATTGCTGCAGCCAAGGCTAAGACAACGGTGCAAACATTGCACATCAAGGCAAGGATTCTTGCACTGAATCTAAGAGCATTTTTTGTGCCTTGTGGCTGCCATTCCCTCAGCCTGGTTGTGTCAGATGCAGCAACATCATCTTTAGATTCAGGACCTCTCTTTGGAGTACTGCAAAGGATATATGTCCTGTTTTCAACATCAACTATCAGATGGCAGGTCCTCACAGGCAGTACTACAATTCTAACCATTAAGCTACTAAATGACACTTGCTGGGAGAGCTGCATTGACAGCATACTGCCAGTGAGGTACCAAGTGACTGAGGTTTACAACGCCCCAATGGAATGGATGTAGTCGAGTAAAGCCAGGCCAGAATCCAACCCGAGGCACAAAGCCTGGCAATCCAGATCACTGACTTCAAATTTCTGGTCTCAATTGCGGTTAGGCACAATATCCTGTTCCAAGTAAAGACTGTAAACATGGCATTACAAACTCAATCGATGGACATCGCAACCACTACTACTTCGATGAAAAGCTGCCTTAATTTCCTTGCGGCCTACAGAGACAATGGGTTTGAAGACGCCATCACAGCTGAAGAAATGGCAGGAAACTTAGGAGTTGAGCCTCTCTTAAAGGCAACTTGTATTCATTAGAGGAAGAGACAGTTTTTCATATTAGTATTCTAGAGAGAGATACGGTGAACATATTAAAAGATTCATCCTCATCACGGACTTTCCCAATGCAGGAGGAAGACAGAGACTGCCTTCTTTATTGGGTTCTGTGTAGTGCCCAGCATATAGTCAGCATTTAACAAACAGTATGAAATAATGATCAATAATAAAGGGAAAGGGCCCAATCCTACCCTCATTATGCCAAGAGGAATTTTACCTTTGTTTTAATGGGAGAAGAACTGGGATTAAGCAGTTTACATAAAAAAGCAAAATATCATCAATGATCTTTGAACATTATTTAACAAATCTGTTAAAGTTACCAGTGCTTTCAAATCCTTGAGCTTCCGATGTAAGCCCTTGTCTCTAGCACCTATGGGTGTTGCACTGCAGATGAATTCCCAAGATGCTTTCATTGTGGTGTAATGAACATTCCTTATGTCGGTATTATGTGCTTTCTGGAAAGTCAGAGATTTATACAAGGTAATATTGCTATTGGTACAATACCATTTGGTAATATTGTCAACTGGCAACCATTTCTGCAGCAATATTTTAGAATACAGAATGGTATAACAATTTATATTCTATATAATCTCTCACCACCATGGACATGCAGCCTCATCTAGGATGGACTGGCGCAGGCAATTTACATAAACATTTCAGACAGGAATACTCTAACCCACCTAGTGTTGCATATTCATAACCACATCCAATGTTTCTTTTGGCATGAGTGGTGTCACCCTGTGAGCAATTTAAACAAGACTAAAAATCTAACATTAAACTGAGCAGTTCGTATCCTAACTGACTATACAATGATATGTCATGAGGTAACATCCATAGCAACTATTATATTAGCAGTTAATCAATTAATTTATACAACAGCTCCCTAAAAGACCCATTTGATATTTAGTTGCATGGATCATCATAGTTCTACTAAAAGGACATAGCAATGGGCTACATTTCATAAAGCCCTTTGAGTTAGGGTTAAGGTTAGAGTGGTTCAGAGGATTGGTAATGAATCTTCCACAGTTCAAATCCAGCCCATGCTCTTGATCATCTCAATTCATTTCCTAGCCAGTAACTACGATCGTCACACCTGGTACCTTTGTTGTTTAGGGGAGATCAAGAGTTGAATGGGCACAAAGACTATCTTCTGTCCACCAACCAGTTGTCCCTCCAGGTCTGTGCTGAGGTACAGTATTGGGTGGCTTGGATTTTCGCTGATAATCTGTGCCTGTTCTGTGCATAAATAGAAGATGTCAGGCTCCAGGGCTGCCAATCCAGTACATTTCACCAGAAATTCACTTAAATAATTAAATATTGTTCTACTGCACACAGTATGCAATAAGAACCCCCTCCACACACACAACTTTGATCTCTCTCCTGATGTGGAAATCTCTTGTCATCTTGCTTTACATAGTCAGATTGGCAGATCATGTTAAATCTTACCTAACAGATGACATTAAATTAAAATATACTAAAGAGATAATGGCTAGCAATACAGTTGTTTCCTCAATTCACACAACAACTTGTTTAAAAACAAAATAAATATTAAGTGATTTTGCAAACGTGCAATCTTCAATTGCCGGAGCATCTTTGTACTTTACTTCTTCAAAGCCAAAACTGACACTTGCATAATATTTCTGACTGAAAAAATGCAGTTTCAATTTTCATATGTTCTAGCAATGTACAGAAAGATCTCATTTCTTGTCATATTGTATGCTGTCCCAGAACCAATAAATATTTTATGCATTTAATGCATTTATCAACTGTGTTGTATAAAAAGTACAGAAGCTCCTGTGCTGTGGTGTCAAAGACATCTCATGTATTAAGGGAATCTGAGCAACCTCTTGGGTGCTTGCCCACCATGAAATTTAACTTTACATCTTATCCATCAAACGAGTGAGAAGTGACAACATTGCTCTGCTCTCTGAGGTAACTGCACGCTGGTTTTGGTGGTAGAAATGCAATTCTGTTAAAGGTTATATAGTGTATATTTTGTCAAACTGTGATTTTTTGAGCAAATGTCTCTCGTCTCAAGAAAACATGAAGATGTAATTAAGGATGTAGTTTAAGTTTATGTTGACTTTCAAGGGCATTCTGCAAGGCCTATATCCCAGACTGTGTTCCTGAGTGTTGGCGAATGGAGGGGATTAAGGAGGGCATAAGGTGATTAAAAGGGGGTGATTTTATGTTTCATTCAAATGAATGAGACATTATTATTTAGCAGAAAGGACCGCAGTTCAGATTCCTGCTGTGGCCTTCGTGAGCATGAGAGGCTATATATCACAAAGGGGCTCAGCACTCCACAGCAGGCTGATGCCCTAATGAGTCTGATTGGAACTTCAGAGCTTTCACCACCAGTTCATTAGGAATACCGCTGTTCCCCAGGAACTTCTTTTTTCCCCACGTTCTGTGCCACTTCAATATTTTTGCAGCCATGCAGGCTCTCAGAAAGATGCTCAAGTATGTCTCAGACAAATATAGTGCCTTGCTTTTTCCACTAGAGGGCCCTAGAGAGCAAGATAGGGTACACCCTCCCTCATAGATTGAAAGGATTCTCCATGTACAGCTCTCAGTCTTCTTGAAACAGAACAGCAAGAATTCCCTCAGACTGCCCTTGTCCTCATCTGGGTCACTTATTAGCACCATCATGACACCGCCATCCAAGCCATCAAAATATTGTTTACGTTGTTTCATGCAAAGTCAACACAGTCCCCAGGTAAATGTTAATTTCCTCTGTATCAAGTTTAGCTGGAAAACAAAACAATTAATTAAAATAGCAACACACAAGACCTAAACATTATTTATGCCTCTAATTAGCTCATTCTAGTGGGTATTTTAGTCCCTGTCTGGTCAGGACATTAATTATCTTCATAAATACAGCAAAAGTTAAATAATAAGCACCCAGGGCTACAGAACTACTGTAATGTTCAAGCTTAAATGAACATATAAATTTTATTAATGGAGGCTTTATACAACTCCATATATTATAAATCAAGCAAGAAACCTATTTCCCTCTTTTAAGGTTGCAACGAAAAAGCTTTACCATTATTGAGAATAATTTTTATTAAGTTTAAAACTCCTTTTTTGCAGTAATGAGACTGTTACAGGGATAATTTAATCTGGTTTGTCATGAGGCACCTCAGCTTGTTAAATAAGTTAATAAATGACTATGCATTAATCAAAATGACAAAGCTATGAAGAGCAGAGGATGGGAGACAATTCTGGTGATAGTATTAATTAGTATTTAATTAGAAACTTAGGGGCCATAAATAAAAAAATCATGGTATAGACATTTATGCAAATTGCTCCGAAGCTGTGATGAAGTTAGATTTGCTTTAAAGAACCATCTCTTTTTTAATATACATACCATAGACAATGGAGTTGTGCTACCATCACACAGATCGAAATGAGCTATTATATTGTTTTCAATTTGTTCCAATTACAGGCCTCAAAATTTAAATCATGCTTTTGACTCTCTTGATTGAAATGGAAGGTTTCTGAGATTTCTGATGGGGGAGTTCTTAAAAAAAACAAGAGAGGGAAGGAGGAATGTGGAGTTTCTATTCTGCTGTTTTAAATAAGAACTAGTGCTGCACAATTTTCTAAGAAACAATTAATGACAATGGTGCAGTTGCAGTTCTATGCACAACAATATCTTCTATTCATGAGGATGAACAGGACTGGAGGTTTGTTAGTTTTTTTGATATTACAGGTTTCATGTGTTGAGACAGATTTTTTTTTTCTAATTATAGTCCTTTTACTTTCTCTCTCGATAAATTGCCCATTTCAAAATAGACAATTTCTGATAACCAAAGAGATAATATATCATTCTGTTATGTGCTTTCCTAAGGAACATGGCCTTTTTCAGACTATTATTTGTTGCATTTATACAAGAAAGGTTATCCACGGTAAAACTGCTTTTTCTATTCAACAGTCTATCTCTGTCATGGCTCATTTATGGGTGAACATGACTGACTGAAACCAGCATTATCCACAACTGACAAGTGTCAGACCTACAGTTCAATCAGCCTCTTCCTTAAGATAATGCTGAGGGCTTGGTGTTTGAAGTAGTGGGACAATAAAGTGAAGAGAGACAATCAGGGTCAAATTGATCCAATTCCCTGTACGTAAAAGGGATTCTGCCTAATAACACAGAGGGTTTTTTTGCTCTCCAAACACGTTAGTTCTTAAACAGGGACTTGGCCTTCAAGGAAATCTGTGACTGACACAAAAATGCTAAAATTTGGAAGTGGATTGTTTATCAGGTTCTTCTCAAGGCCTTGTATTAAACATATATATGTCAACCTAAAATGTTTCAGTGTCTAATGTTTTTCAATGATTTTCATGGATCAGATAAGCCTAATGCTGACACAGAGATCACTTCCCTTCTTGTGTTTTACATTTGTTTAACAGGTCATTTACATGTTAATACAATTAAGAGAAAAATAAATTAGAGGCAGCTCATCTTAGAGACACTCCAAATTCCAATTGCCAGTATAGCAAATGGAGTTCTTGAATACATTTATTTATATTAAGTCGCCACAGTACACAGCAGTTAAAGATTCCTTCAAAATGATCAGCTGCTTTTGCACTGCAATACATGTCAAGTCTGAAATGTACCAAGATATTTTACTGAACTTCCAGAAGAGAAAAAAGCTTGCTCCATCCCCTAATTAATAAGCCTCACTAGCTGTACATGAATACCCATCTTTTGCAAGAGGCTAGTGACAGCTCTATAATTTTTGCTAGTCAGAAAGGTCTTTTTCTTTTGTCAACTAGTCAGCACATTAATCACCCACAAAACCAGGTTGATTTTGGCCCAGATCCTCAAGGTATTTAGGTATCTACGATGGGATGTAGGCATCTAAATATCTTTGAGGCTTTGATCTTTCCTCCAATCTAAAAAATCAAGTGGCAAGCAGACCCAATTTGCATAGCACAATCAATGAAATACGTCTTGGCAGATATTATGATCGCTTTGGCACTTGCTCTGTTGACCTCAGTAAACACATGGGATCACATATTTGCTATCAATGGTGTATGGGGGTAGCTGAGGACGGCAGAGGGGAGGGAGGTAATCTGTAGAGACTGATTGTGGATGAGCAGGTGTAGTTGTGACAACACCCTAGCAAAAGACACTCTTTGGCTTAACTGAGTGCATGGAAGAGATCACAGGGCACCCACAGCCCATGCCAAACCAGGCAGCACGGTCTCAGAGCTCACACCTAATGAAGATGTTGTAACAAGATCAGTGGAACTGGAGTCAAAGGTCCATGTTTCCTTGAGAACCTGTGATTGAAGGGACACCTGGAAAACAGGGATGCGAGGAGTCACGCTGGAAGCAACTCAGCCACAAGAACAGAGCAGCGCACTGTGTTTCAGAAAGTTCCACTTCTTCATCTTAACCAGCTTCCAGCTCCTCTCTTTGCTAATGAAACAGGGTGTTCACAACTGAATGGTGAGATCTCTACAGTGCAGCAGCTGTCAACGTGAGCCATGGAACTCGGTCTGAAGACCCTCCCCAGCCCTGGATTTTGCAAACACAAACCTAGCCCAGTGATGGACGCGGTGGATGAAGGAGTTCAAGCCATTTGCAGGTCTGCCATGCAGGAGAACAACAACAGCAGGAAACTTATTTTACAGTATTGGGGAACAAGGCAGAGAGGTCTGCACCATGCTGAGGTTCAGCACCGCCTCCAGTCTCACAGCTGTCCTAGGAGCCCTGGAGCCCTATTGTTCCCCAAGGCAGAATGAAACTGTAGAGTGACACAGGTTTTTCCAGTGGAGACCAGTCCAAATGGGAGAGGGATGGACTGCCTTGTGTATCTTACGTGCACTGGCTGCTACATGCAGTCACTTGACTAACCCCCTAATTTGGAAAAAGGATAGTTTTCAGCACTTGGGATCACTGGCTGCAGGAGCAGTTGCTCCAGGAAGGCGCACTCCTATTAGATCGATGCTTAAACTTGCGGCATGGAGAAGAAGCCTCAAGAGAAAGGGTGGAAGCACTAGGAGGCCAACACCCCAGAACTGCATGCAGTGAGACAATAGCAAAGGAAAGCAGACGACCTGGTGTAGCAGGGTGGCTACCCGCTCCAACCCTGAAGGGGTCAAAACAGCCCTGCAGAGGGCTGCTGCTGAAGAAAAGCAGCCCAGCAGAGGGTTGTAGCTCGGAAGGGGATTGATAACAGCTAGGCTGATAGGGAAGGCAGCCTCAGCTGTAGCCAGGGTAATCAGGGCCCAGTTAGCCCTTATAAGAGGGCAATGGGCCAGAAGGAGACAGACACTCTCTCTAGCTACCTGGAGGGAGGGGGACCTGGCTGCCTAGAAAGGGAGGAAGGTACCTAGGCTAGAATAGTACTGGGGAAGCTGCAGGCTGAGCGGGGCAGCTCAGGCCTGGCATGCTCCCAGGCTGCAAGCCTGACTCAAAGGCTCAAAAGGGTACTGGGATTAGGTGAAGGCAGCAGGCCCAATCCCCCTTGCCTGTGATGACTGGCTATGACACTGCAGTCTGCCCCAGGGATGGGGGGCTGTGTGATGACTGGCAGTAGCCCATAGGCTGAGGCAAGGTGGGATTAGGGGATGGAGTTCCCCAGAGAGGGGAGACCTACGGAGAGTGGGGTTTACTGCCAGGGGGGCAGCACCCCAGCTAAGGAGGCCCCAGGGTCTGGAAAGGACCCTGGGCCAGTGAGAGGCGGGACATAAACCTGCAGGGGGCGCTCCGGAGGCCAGAAGAGTTGATTCCCTGGAGGTCCGGCAGGAGGCACTGCAGAGGTGAGTCCTCGCCCTGTCACACCTGGGTTCCATATCCAGAGTGAGATGCATTTACTGTGGGAGTCAGCATGAGTGGGTAAAGGACAAGTGCCCTGCACTAGGACAGCATTGCAAGGAATGTAGCAGGCTGAACCAGTTTAGCAGTGTGTGCACCAAAGCAAAAGAAGCTCTCGAAAAGATTCAGTCAGGCTTATATAGGATAGGGATGACACATCAGAGTGTGGTGATGTCATCACGACTCTCTCCTTGAGTCAGAGAGCATATCAGGGTCAGGTTGTCAGGACAGGAAAGCAACAAGGGACGATACCAACATCTGTGCGTTCAATAATGATAATTAGTGAAATGCCATAAGCAATTTCAGCTGGATAGTGAGACCTCCTGCAATGTGATCCCTTGGAGTGAATTGGACCCAAACATACCAATTACAAAGAGCAGTCATGACTGAACAACATATGAGAGCATAATGCAGGCCAGAGGAAAACGTGACCTTATAGTAACTAACCTGAAAAATAACAGTCACTACCCAGTGATGTTTGTGACGGAGGATGGTAAGCACCACAGACCCCCCTGGAGGATTACAGTACAAGCCATAGATCTGATCAGGGTGCAGCATCAGAACTCTATAGCGGACGTGCAGGAAGCAATAGGATCCCCATGAGCAATGGGGATAATTTTAAGCACATTTGGGGATGTTTTCAAAAGTAAAGTGTCACAAAGGAAAACTGCAACTGAAAGTAGATCTCACAGTGGAACCTCTGTGCTTACCATGACTTCATAATCCTGTATGCAAGGAGATCAAAAGTCTGCAGAGCGGGGGTATCATAGCACCTGTAGGGGCCAGTTCAGTCTGGATAAGCAGCATGTTGATGGTAGTAAAGAAGCCATCAGGCAAATTACATACTGGCCTAGACCTAAAGTCACTGAATCAATCATTGAAAAGATGTCACTATCCACTGCCCACAATTGATGACATCTTGCCACAACTTTCCAAAGCCTGAAGCTTTATGGTCATTGATGTGAAAAACAGATTCTGGCGCATAAGCCAGAAGAGTCCAGCATGCCAACAACATTTGCAAAATCATTTGGTTGCTACAGGTGGCTGCACATGCCAATGGGCATAAGCCCAGCACCAGAGAAGACTCAGCAGAGAAGTAGTGCTGAAAGGGCTGCATGGGGTGCAAAACAATTGCAGAGGATACCTTCAGTGTAGTGTAAGGGAGCAATGATTCAGAAGCTGAGCAAGACAATAACAGAAAATGACAAGCTTTTCTACACCAATGCAGGAACAGGAACAACGCAGAAAAATGAGACTCAAACAGCATAAGGTGACCATATGTTGGACATGTACTTACAGCGGAGGAACTGAAATCAGATCCCAACAAAATCAAAGCAGTCAGTGACATGCCAGCGCTGGATGTGAAAAGGGTACAGAGCATCATATGAATGAAAAATGTTCTTTCCAAGTTCTGTCCACACCTGGCTCCTGTAGCAGAACCCATATGTCAGCTCACAAGGCAGGATGTTGAGTAGGACTGGGCAAGTTCCCAATAGCAAACATTTGACACACTGAAACAAATGATAATGGATGCCCCTGTCCTGCAGTACTAGCAGCCAAGAGAGCCACTGACACTTCAGTATGATGCATCAGAGAAAGGATTGGGTGTAGTTCATTTGCAAAAGCAGCTGGTTGCATATGCCAGCAGAGCCCTGCCAGAGACTGATCAGGAGTACACCCAAAGAAAAAAAGAGCTTCTGGCTGTAGTATGTGGAATGGGGCCATTCCAATGGTCCTATGGCCACCCAGTAATACTGCAATTAGATCACAAGCCTACAGAGATACAGTGATCATCAGAATGGAGAGCCAGAGACACATCCAGAGGCCACTCTCACAGGTAACGAGGACACTCCACACAGAGATAGTTTGCTAGATTCAGAGACAGGTGACAGAGAGGGGTCACTCCAGGTGTGGTCACCTGTTGAAGAGACCAAACAATCTCAAAGCCTATATAATCAGCTTAGTCTGTGGTAAAAACAATCCTTCCATTCAGCCAGGGTGGCTAACACGTAGCTGAAGACACACAGGGCTTCAACTATTGGTTTTTAATGTTAACATTAAAATGTTTATAAAGTAGAGATGATGTATCATGATCAGTGGAGCTGAAGTCAGAGGGCCCTTGTTCCCTGGACTATTATTGAGAGGATACCAGGAGAACAGAGATGTGAGGAGTTGGGCTGGATGCAGTGCATCCATATGGACAGAGCACTGCACAGGCTTTAATTAATGTCCACTAAACCTGCATTTATACTCACTCTTTGCTAATGAAACAGATAGATTTACACTCCCAAGGGACTCACCTGGGAGGTTTACACTCCAAAGGGACTTATCTGGGAGGCCCTTGCTGTGACTTGCCCTTCCCGTCTCCATACTGCCAACAACCTCCCTTTCCACCCTCCCATTGTATCTGTACTCAAGATCCCTTGCCAGTGGTTAGCTCCTGCTGGGTCCTCATCTTGACAGGAAGGTAGATAGTTTTCTGTTCATTTAGCCTCTGCTCTCCAATGCACATTGAATGAGTGCCCCGTGTACTGAAATCTGCTTCCAGGGGTGAGGCATAGTCCTGCTCTTGGGGCACACGCCTGCAGCTCATACATGCAGTGCTGCATGAGAATGACATCAGTTCCTCTATGAATTGAAGAAACTAGGTTGTCTGCTATGGCACCCCGGTAGATAAGACACCAGAGAGCAATGAAGGAAAAGGAAAGCAGGAGAGCGAGGAGCAAGAGGGAGCATGTGCTCTTCCTGAAGAAGTTGCTTGCTCCCGCTGTTGGGTGAGCTGCTCGGCTCTCCTTTCAGCCCAACCCTGGCACATTAACTCCCCATACAGTCAGCAGTGACTCCCCTTCTTCACAGCAGCAAGCTCAGACTCTTCTGTAGCTAAGCAAAGGTCAACAGAGCACCATCATCATCATCTAGGTCATGTGGCACCAAAAATTGGGGGTGCTCTATCAGGGCTCCACACTCACCTACTGAGCTCAAACCAAAAGGAGTGGACACACATGAGAATGTATTGAGTTCTTCTCTATTGCCTTTGCATGCAAGGAATGTGGGGAACGTCTGCTTTTCTTTTCCATGTTTTTAGTGTAATTTACACATTGGATTGACATAGCCTTTGTGAAAGAGGTTTGGTGGTCTCAGTCCACTTCCCAGTGGACAAGGACCTACACACAGAGACTACCATCACCTCACAATTCACAGTCTCAGAAAAAAGAAGCCAAGAATGGCCTGGACACTGAGACTAAACCATCCTTTCCCCTTTGGAGGCACTCCTTCCAAAGTATTGCTGAGCCAGGTTGGCAGGACTGTTTAAGGCAAGGCTACTATTTAAATGCCAACTGTGTACTCAATGGTCTACAAATTACAGGGAAAGAGATGCATAACTAAAGGTCCCTGTCCTACATCGTGATCTGTGCAGCTAGAATTCTGCTCCCACATGGATCACAATACAGGCTTGAAGCCCGGACAGTCACATGGGCAGACCCAGAGGAAGAGTCTATTATTATTCTATATTATTACTACCCACTTGTTGCCTCTCATCTTAAATTGGATCGTAAGGTCCTTGGGACAAAGACTGACGTTTTGGTGTTTGTGCAGTACCTACCACAAAGGGGCCCTGACTGGGGGCCTCTAGATGCTGCTGCAATACAAATAACAAATAGTTATTATGATAATAAAGCACCAGCCACATGCTTAGCCCTGCTCAGGACACATAATGAAGAAAATCCCTGTGCTAAAGATCTTACAAGCTATAGACAGCAATGGAATCCTGAACATAGCAGAAGTCAGGACAAAGGAATAGCTGAGTTATTTTGTTGAGGTTTAATATCTGTGTTTAGTCAGTTCTTGTGGCTGTTGTGGAGGAAAGGAGTATTAATGAGGGATTATAATGATGCAATGGTGGTATCTTAGTGAATCAGGTTTAGGGGAAGTTCCATGCATATGGGAGTGCCATGGAAAGAAACAGAGGACAGTTGGGGGAAAAATGGATATAGAGGCTGGTTACCTGGCTGAGCATGTGTGCATGGAGGCAATGCCATTAGAAATAGATTCAGAGATGTTTTTAAACTTAGAATGGGTGGATATTTTTGTTGACAGGTGTTAATGGCTGCAGCCTTCCACTCTACAAGTTCTGTAGATAAACAGAGGATTTCAATGTTTAGAGTCCAGTCTGGTCCCGTTTATTGGTATTATGATCTCATGTGATATCTCTTTGAAAAACTAAATTATGCTGACATCTAATGGGAGGGGCTGCGAACACACATTGTAATGACAGTCCCATTTGTATTCTAGAAGCTTAAAACAATGAGCCAAATTATTCCCTGATGCAATGCCACTGAAGTCAATGAATAGTGTTTGGCTCAATGACTTAAACACTAAGTGCAGCACACGTTGTGTTTAATACAGTTGGTAAGTAGTAACTATAACCTACACAATAAATACCATGTGTATGCCATTAACAATGCAAGTCCTTAATAGAATACCATATACTGGAAAACTACATTTGTACAATTTGTCACTAGAATAAGCTGTTAATGCCATATTTATAAAGGAGCACAAAATTTCCAGATTACAACAGGGTAAAATAAATAAAGTGCACCAACGATCACCTCTGATACATTGTTCTCATGGATTTCCTGTGTAGGCAATAAGACAGGGAGGATTTCTGATTAGTGCAGGCCTGGGGTGGTGTTAAGAAAACATGAAGCCAAGAGAAAAGTGATTAGACCCACTTGAGAAATGCGACACTTGCCCAGAAATGAACTGCAAAGGGAGTGTTTTATTTCTGTTATTAATAGAACTGATCAACTTAGCTGCATGAATAAATTACCTGATACATGTAGTCCTGTTTTCTGTTTGTGAAACATTCATGAGCAGAGTTTGGTAAGTCCATTGAGGCCTTTGATTTTAAATAATTTTTGTACTTAACTGTTTAACAAACAGATTTAACAAACAAAGAAATATCAGAAACTTCGCTTTGTCTATTCACTGTTCATGGGATCTCATTGGTCACCTACACTATAATATGGGATTGTTTCTGCTTCTTGACCTGGTGACTGAAACTTTTTAAACAAGAGAATGGTTGTTTTGTTTGTATGCCAATACCTTCTTCCATTGTGAGTACAGATGTTCAGAGTAGCCATTTCCCCAAACACTACTGGGAATGAAAACCCCTCTGCATGAACATTGGCAAATAGAGACAAGCAAGGTCCAGGAACACAGGTGAACCAAGCAGCTGTTTGGATCTCAGGGGAATCTCATGAACACTGTTTTGCAATGACCAGTTTTAATTACAATGGGAGAAAAAAATTATCCATACAAATAACGCATACTTTTTTCTGAGCAGGATGTAACTTTTTATTGATATTTATAAAAAAGGTCTATTTGCCTCCACAATACCAGAAGCCATTTCAGAATATGCTGGAAAATTGATTAGCTTTCTTTTTTAAATAAGTTGTATCGAGAGCAGAAAGCCTGGTGTGGGGCATATAACTGCTTCTTGGGGTGTATACCATTCCTTTCCATTTGTTAGCTTGGGCTTCGATGGCTTCTATACTTGGGGGTTTTATACACTGCAATAAAAATCAAACCAACTGGAGAAGTCACATAGTGATTTAAAAAAAAAAAAAAAAAAAATCAAGAACCAGGAAGGTCTTTCTGCATGTGTGCTTCTACTCACTCAAATGATGGGAAAAGAGCTGCATTTTTTGGTTTTTTCAACTATTTTTCCATTGTCATCCAGAAGTTTGAGTTAACCAGGCCTCTAACTTCCCTGGACAAGAATTCAGATGGTTTGAGAGAGAGAGAGAAGAAAAATTAAAGACATTCTAATATTAGAATCCTTGAATAGTCAGCTAGGCTGATTGTCATGACAAGGGGCAGCTAAGGCCTATCTCAGCGCCCCCTGCCAAGAGGAGGCTGGTGCCACCAACGGGCCTTGGGCAGGCATGGTGCTACAGGAAATCTGGGACAAAGGCTCCCAGAGTCATTCAGCCTGGTAGTGGGACTTGAACTCCGCATTTTGGGATTGTCCTACCCAGTTTGGAATGGGTGATCACCCTACACATTGTACTGGATGCTGTACAAATAAGAAAGACAGTGCCTGACTCAAAGAGTTCAAAACTAAAAAACAGGATGTCACAGGGGTGTAGAATATAATAGGGGCTGGGCCTGGCAGGCAGGCAGAAGAAAGACCTGGAGAAAAGCAATACAACCCCAAGCCCTCTGTTACTTTGATATAATTTGCCTGTATTAAACTGCATCTTATTTCAGGTTACAATGTACAGCACATTTCTGATATATAAGGGACTTTGCATTTTTTCATTTTCCAGGATACTTTTCCATTGACCTAATGGGGTTTTCCATGCATTCCTCCTCCACCCACTACTCAGGATGGCACAGTTCATGGGTGTGTTGCCTTAACCTACCAGGACGAATTTCAGGCCCCTAATTCTTTCCACCTCATTGCACTCCATTACCTACAATTTGATGTAATGCCAGATAAGGGGAAGCATAGATCAAAGCGTATGAAAACATTATAAACTAGCAATGACATCCTGGGCAAAATATTTGCACGGAGATCATTGGACTAGCTGGACATTGGGAAAGACAAAATGGAAAAATGAAAACAATTTACCTAAATGAGGAACTGCCTTTCCTGGAGGAGAGAGAGAGCTGTTTATCATTGGAAGAACAGGCAAAACAGACGTGTGTTTTAAGGACTAGGAAGAATGAGACAATCTTCCCTTGGATTGATCTCACCAGCCCCTCAGAATCCTTGGAGTCCTTGCTTGGAATTTGGGCCTTGACATGGGTACCACACTAGGAGCCTTTGGGTCAGTTCTGCTGCCAATGGAAGTTTTGCCAAGCCCCTAAGGTTAAGTCTAAAGTGGTCTAAGGGCCAACTTCAGCTTCCCATTACACCAGTGTAAATCCAGTGCAATTCCTCTGGTATTAAAATGTGGCAATCATCCTTTTCTCAAGGGCCTTATTCAGCACATATTCTCGAGGAAAAAACATCTTCTGAGCTAAATTCTGCCCCTTTACACCAGTGCAACTCTTCAGGCTCTCCTGGGGTACAAAAAGGGCTAGCAGTGCAATTACCCTTTATAATGCTTATTTACTATTTATTTGCCTTGATGTAGTAGTCTGTACCCCAGAAACCTTAAAAGGTGGCATCCCCTTATCCCTATCTTTGACTCATCCCCCATAGTGAAACATGGAGACAGGGAGCCAAGTGCAGGGCTAAGAGTAGCAAGTGTATAGAGAAGCTGGAAAAGCAAGGGAAAGGAGCCTTGCCCATGTGGTCCCCCTGCTGGAAAGGAGGATGTGACTGGGAAGCGGAAAGAGGCCAAAGGTTAGGAAGGTAGACTCCAAGGATAGTAGTGTTGCATTGCAAAAACAGTTGCAAAAACATTGCAAAACAGTGTTCATGAGATTCCCCTGAGATCCAAACAGCTGCTTGGTTCACCTGTGTTCCCGACCCTTTCTAGTCTCTATTTGCTAATGTTCATGCAGAGGAGTTTTCATAACAGGAATGTGTTTGTGTTTTCAGAATATGCCCTTAAGAGAGTTCCCATTAGGGACATATGTCTGCAGGTAGTGAGCTCTATTCCTCTCTCCCTTGGCTCAGGCAGCTAGTCTGGGGGGAAGACAGTTTTCCTGCTGAACATAATCTGGAGTGAATCACAATTAAGTCTTTGATGCCATCTAGCCATTGTTTTGGCAGGACTTGTACAGGAGAAGCGATATGGATCATGTTATTCTGAAAAGAAATATTGCATTTTCCAAACTACTGCAGTGAGAGACGGGCTTGAGTCTACACCCATAACTGGATCTAGACCTCGGGGCTATTCTGATCTGGGCCTCTCTCTCCTTATAACTGAGTCTGTTGGGAAGAGGAGTCTAGACAATCCCCCTTCATCTTGAAGAGGACTAGAAAAGAACTATGATCATCTTCCATCCTGAAACACTGCTGTAAAGTCCATTCTCTGTGTCTTCAGTTTCTCCATCTGTAAAATGGTGATATTAATGCTTTCTTAACAACCTCACAGGGGAGTTGTGAGGACTAATTAATTAATGTCTATACAGTGCTTTGAAGAAGTAAAGTGCCATGTAAGTGCTAAGTATTATTACAGTAAAAGCATTCCATTAAACATACTGCTAATTTTAAATCACTCCGTGTTGCATATGGATTAAATTCCTAGTTTTTACTCATGAGAGTTACCCCAAGGTAAGCCAAAACAACTCATCCCAGTGTAAACTAATACAGCTCATTCCAGGGTAAGCCAAAACCTTTATGTTTTGTTCACTTGGATTACCTCAGAGCTGTTACGTTGACTCTTGTGCCTCTGATGAATTTTCAAAGCCCTAAAATATTTCTCCTTATTGGAAAGTCCCTGTCAGGATTGCCTCTCTACTCTGAACTCTAGGGTACAGATGTGGGGACCCGCATGAAAAAAGAAATAACCCCCCTCCCAGCTTATTTTACCGGCTTGGGTTAAAATGTTTTTCCCCAGAACACAACTTCTTCTGTGTCTGGAACTAACTGCTGCCACCACCAAACTCAATTTAGGGTAGTTTGGGACCCTTCTTTCCCTTTCCACTAGCCCCCCAAACTTCTTCCTTCCCTGGGAAGCTTGAGAGAGAAAAAACAAACCTCGCCTGCTCCTGCGAGACGTGCCCGATCCAAAACCAGGATCTTACACAATGGAAAACAAGCAGTCAGCTTCTTAAAAGAAAGATTTTAATAAAAGAAAAAAAGAAAGGAATAAATCTCTTATAACCATCAACAGAACAGCATCTACCATAATCAACAAAAGGATTCAGAAACCAAACCTCTCCCCCGAGGCAACTTTCTCCCACTGTTGATATCTCTGCTGAATCTTACAATATCAAGAAGCACCCAGCCAACCCTCACCACTGAGAACCCTCCAAGTGATAAAAAGAAGGTAAACTTACTGACCACAGTACTTGATAGAATCTATAGTTACAGTGAAAGACATAGCTGTGTTCATCCCATAGCCGAGGTGAACAGAGAGAGACCCAGAGAGAAACTGAAACTCAAAATCCTTTGTCTCCTGAGGAATTTCTCATTGGTCAGTTGTCCACCTCTCAGGTTACCTTTAGCTTAACCCCTTACAGGTAAACACTAATTCTAGGCTACTTCACACTTATGACAGTCCCATGTATTTAGCAGGGATGAAATCAATAGGATTCTAAAGAAATTCTAAAAACCAATAGAATTTAATAGAGAACAATCTCCTTTCAATATGTTTTTGAACCACCCTATGTAATTCTAAAGCAAAGCTATAGATTTCTATTAAATTATATTAAGCGGATAGAAAAAGCTTCTGGAAAGGTTAGTGGTCTCTGTTAAATTCTATAGGACTTTGTGAGAACAGTACCAGAAGGTAACAGTATTGAAGCTGGACATGGGATGGGTAAATTGATTCAGAAAAATGAGAACCTGCCTCAGTCTCAATTTTAAAAAATTGTGTCGAATTGCATCTGAGTCTTTTTAGAGGTTTAGTTTGGTGATGATAGGGATCCCCCTTTTAATCCCTAGGAGTAAGTCCTACAGAAGTTAATAAAGACTTACATCATCCTATTATTTCTATTATTTGTATTACCATAGCACCTAGGAGTCCCCGTCATGAACCAGGACTCAACTGTGCCAAAGAGATTACAAACTAAGTATAAGAGAAGAGGTGGATATGGAGCACAAGAAAACAATGAGACAGTACTGGTCAACAGGGCAGGCACTGGTCTCTGCATACCAGCTGCTTAACTGCTGTCATGCTTTTGATAAGCACCGAGCAGAGGGGTTTCAAGGAGGGTTTTGAAGGAGGACAATTAGGTGGCCTTCTGTAGTATTTTTAAACCAACCCTGTAGAATTCTATATTGGGGATATAATTTTATATGATCTAGAGTTCATAAGGGACCATTATGATCATTTAATCTGACCTCTTGTACGAAGCAAGTCTTACAACTTCCCTGAATTAATTGCTGTTTGAACTATAGCAAATCTTTTAGAATATTATCTCTGAGTGTTTAGGAGATAGAAAAATGAATAAATGTAAATTTTTAGAATAATTTCTATAAAACCCCATTGATTTCTTCAGGAGTTTTTGTATAAGAACATACAAACAAGCTCCTATCCCCTCCCAGCATTCCTTGCTCTCAAACCCACACTTTGGCATCACACTAAGAAGCCCTAGAATGAACATGAATAGAATGGGGAAGATATACCAGAGCTTAGCAGGCCTGTTGGGAGATCAACTCAATCCATAATGGGACAGATCATGGAAGTATAGGAGGCACTGCCAAATGTGAAGTTTGGAAATTGTGGGAAGAACATGATGGAAAGAGACAAATAGTACCTTTGGTTGGGTGGAGAAGTGGTCTTGAAGAATGAAGATTTATTGCAGGTTGGGAAGAGGGAAGTAGGTATCAGGGGAAAAGAAGAATGCTGTGGGTTTTGGTAGGGATTCAGGAAAAGAAGAGCTGAAGAGATCTAAAAAAATCTTTGACAGATTTTCTATAAGCATTTCAACTTATCTGAGACTATTCTGAACCCTTTGAAGTTCCATTGCACTCGATTTTGTAATTGCCAACATTGTGAAATCTGGACTTCACCCTAATACACACTAAAAAGATTTCTCGTTTGTGTGCAATATTAAACTTCAGTCTGCAGCTACTTCCCCTATCTCCCCACCCTCCAGAGGAATGAATGCAAGAAGACAAATCTTATGACCATTTGCAACAGCCAGAGGGTAATGATAATTTCTAAATTTCCAGGAGAAGTTCTTGTAAATATCAGACCAAAATACTGAGAAGGACACTACACAAGTGGCGAGTTTGAAAGAACACTCTTTAAAAAAAAGTTTTCAAATGATTTAGCGCTATTGAAAGGTGCTGGACTAACAGCTAAGAACACTGAACTCCACTTTTTCTAGACCAGGCATAGCAGAAGCAGTGGTGGTGTGAATTGCCCCATGCTGCCCTGCCAATGCATCTCAACCTATTTCAGAGGAACTACCTTTAGAAGTGAGAGGATGGTTCAATCACTTGGTCTCTTTCCTAAGTCTGTCACTGAGGTTTCCAGGTGAAGGGATGACTTGATCAGTCTATAAATACCTAAAAGGGGAATAGAAATTTGATAATACAAAGATATAACAAGATCAATCATTAGAAACTGGAAAACAAATTCAGAAATGTTGTGGATTCTTCGTGACTGGAAATTTTTAAATCAAGATTGGCTGTTCTAATATATATACTCTAGTTCCAACAGGAATTAATCTAGGGCACTACTACGGTCTGTGTTATAGAGGAGATCAGATGAGATGATCATAATGGTCCCTTCTGGCCTTAAAGTCTATGAATCAGGTGCATTGCGAGGTTATTTTATTATATGGGTTACCTTTACTAGATTGAGGCTACCCGTACTTTTCACATGGGGACACTGAACAGTCATCACTTAAGTCAGGTCACTTTATTACTGACCCAGTCTGGATTTCAGCTAGTGACTTTGAAATATGAAAACAAACTCTGACATATGTAATATGTCAAAGGAAGGCTCTCCCATGTGCCTTTATGAACATTTGCATTATAAACAAAGTTGATCAGGGACCCTGGCTTGTTGGGTTCTCACAGCTGGTCTATAAGACCCTCAAAATACATGCTCTTTAGCTTCTGCAGCTTCTGTCGTGCCCTTTAACTTTCCCAAAAATGACGACTGCCAGCACCACCTTGGAAGAGTATTTACCTCCAGAAGGGTTTCTGTTTTGTGACTAATAAAAATGGTCCCACTAGTTGCAGCTCATAGGAAATCAGTGACACATATTCCAATAAAGGTCTGTGTCATAGACCTCACTCTTACAATGGACTTTGATAATTGGTCAGCACTGGTCTGTGTGACTCAGTCTAACTGGCACAGAGTTCGCACAGAGCCAAACTGCTGTAGGAAAAGGTTTATCTTTCCTTGGTGCACCATGTGTGTGTGTAGCAGACATTCTACCCACACACATGCAGAGCTCAGAAGATTCTATGGATTTAGGGGTAAAATGCACCTCTTTCTGGTGCACCCGGTGACAATAAAACATGAGGCTAGAAACCACTAAGGTGGGCCCTGGTGAGGGAACAATCTAGGTGGCAGCAGAACATAGCAGGTGGCAAAGGAATTTCAGAGATTTCTCTACTCTGTGACTATTCCATTCACTACCTTATATAGTTTCAGGTTTCCTAGGAACAGTTTAGAGGGTTCTAGCTTAGACTTATACGGCACCTACCTCCTTGGCTAATCGATTGTAGACATTACTGAAACTATTAAGATCAATCATTACACTAACTCCCGTGGGACTTGCACAAAACACTGCGCAGTCCTGTTTTTCCACTGGCAGCAGAAAGCAGTGGATTAAAAAAAAATCATTTCTCACTATAGACAAAATGAGCACAGTCAAGAAACAGCAAGAAGCACTAGATGTTTGATTGCATTTTTACACTCATTTTCATTCCAGTTTCATATCATCATTACATTCACATAGCCATTGCCTTTCTTCTTTTGCTGGATTAATATGCCTCCAATTCCTCCTCAAAGCAGACTTTTATCACAAAAATGATGGTTATCATCACAGCTTGGAATTTATATTTTTACTGTGTAATCAAAGTTCATAAGCCATCTCACAGAAAACATTTAGCATATACAATGTCTAGAATAATAAATATTTTTTCTGATTTTATCCCTTACGCCTGTGAGAAAAATACCAAAAATCTTACATCCAGGCTCATTCTCGTCTCGGATTTTATATTTTAAATAAGTACCATGGAGCAGAAGCGATGGTGGAAAGATGCGATCAGAAGAGGGTGCACCAGCTAGCAGAGTTGATCCCCAGGACATCCATCAAGGGGTGCCGCAGTAGCAAGTCGCACCCTGTCACAATGATCAGGAAAGTAGCTGTTATCTCGGATGAAATTAAGACCATCTACCACACCACTGGGACCTTCCCAGGATCTCTCTCGTCCTAAAGCACATCAGGCGCCCAGGCAAGTGGCGAGCCTGTGCCCAGGCCCGCATGATGCAGAATGGGGAGGAGAGAGTTGCAACTATATTCTCAGAGCATGTGGAGACTTTTGCCTCGAGGGGTCTACAAGCAATTAAATGTGTGCAGGCCACACATCTCACTTTAAAGCATAAACTTGCAGGAGCCTGAAATCCCCCTGTAGTTAAATCCTATGTGGGGGCAGGAGTTACATTTGCGAACCTGAGCCTGCTAAGGCTCGGCACTCTTGGGCTGACTTTCAGTAACTGCCGTCCTGTCATCCTAGGTTCACAGAAATTCTTGGATAGGTCCACCCCAGGCATATTAACATCACAGATTGGGTAGTGATGCATATGCAAGTCAGAGCTTTCTTAAAGCCCACCTGCAACAGTGTGACACTCCTTTCTCCTCATCAACCTCATTTCAAATAGGCGCAACAATTCAGCTTCTACTTCTGCCTGCTAACTTGCTCAGTCTTCTTTTCCTCTTCATGAACTCTCTCCCCCTGCCGCCCCCACTCCCCCCACACCGCTCTCTCTGAAGCTCTGCTGTGTAGTGTAGGTCTTGCCTCAGCAGCTGCCTCTTCTGCAGGACAGTAACTGATGAAGCAGTAGCTTGAATCAATGGCAAATCAGTTCCACCTGGGACTCCCATCCGTACATGCACTAAAAGCCATTTTATGTTGTGCCCATCTTAGTCATAGCATGCAGCTATGTTACTGTGACTCAATGGCAGTTTTCCATTCCATTTCCCTTTAAGTGTAAGGTGGACCACTAGCCCTATTTAAAAGGGGAGCTTTCTGTGAGTTAATTCAAGATGGCCGCTGTTAGTGAATCAAACATACTTTGCTCTCTCAATGAGAATTGATATTTGTTCTCTCTTTCCTGGCTGGGTCTTTTAGCCCAAAATAAAGGACATCTCATAATGAAAGTATATTGTTGCTCTTTAGACAGAGAAAAATAAAACACACATAAAAATCTGTACATAAGTACTATCTACTAGATCAGGGGTAGGCAACCTATGGCACAGATGCCGAAGGTGGCACGCAAGCTGATCTTCAGTGGCGCTCACACTGCCTTGGTCCTGGCCACCGGTCTGGGGGGCTCTGCATTTTAATTTAATTTTAAATGAGCTTCTTAAACATTTTTAAAACCTTATTTACTTTACATACAACAACAGTTTAGTTCTATATTAAAGACTTATAGAATGAGACCTTTTAAAATGTATTACTGGCATGCGAAACCTTAAATTAGAGTGAATAAAGAAAGACTCGGCACACCACTTCTGAAAGGTTGCCGACCCCTGTGCTAGATGCACCTTCTTCTGCACGTACAAATACCTGCCTTCATTGGCATGTATTCAGCTTCAAGTGGGCACATACCCATAAGAACATAAGAATGGTCATACTGGGTCAGACCAAAGGTTCATCCAGACAAGTATCCTTTCTACTGACAGGTTTAAGAATAGCAGCCGTGTTAGTCTGTATCCATAAAACGAGGAATACTTGTAGCACCTTAGAGACTAACCAGTTTATTTCAACTTTCGTGGGCTATAGCCCACTTCATTGGATGCATAAAATGGAACAAACAGAGGTAAGATGCATTTATACACACAAAGAAAAAAAAAAGGAAAATTACCACACCAATTCTAAGAGGATGTTTAATTTGGATGGGCCATTATCAGCAGCAGAAAAAAAAACACTTTTGTAGTGAAAATGTCTAACAGTTGATAAGAATCTGTGAAAGAAACTTAACTAGGAAAATGCATTCAATTAGTGTAATGACACAGCCACTCATAGTCCCTGTTTAACCTTTGGTTGACAGCGTCCAATTTGCAGATTAATTCCAGTTCCTCAGTTTCTCGTTGGAGTCTGTTTCGGAAGTTTTTCTGTTTTAAAATTGACACCTTCCAGTCTTTAATAGAATGGCCAGGGAGATTGAAGTATTCTCATACTGGTTTTTGAATGTTATAATTCCTGATGTCAGATTTGTGTCCTTTTATTCTTTTGCGTAGAGACTGTCCGGTTTGGCCAATGTACGTAGCAGAGGGGCATTGCTGGCACATGATGGCATATATCACATTGGTCGATGTGCAGGTGAATAAGCCTCTGATGGTGTGGCTGATGTGATTAGGTCCTATGATAGTGTCAGCTGAATGGATATGTGGACAGAGTTGGCATCAGGCTTTGTTACAAGGATAGGTACCTGGGTTAGTGTGTTTGTTGTGTGGCGTGCGGTTGCCGGTGAGTATTTGTTTCAAGGTCGGGGGCTGTCTGTAAGCGAGGACTGGTCCGTCTCCCAAGATCTGTGAGAGTGAGGGATAATCTTTCAGGATGGGTTGTAGGTCTTTGATGACGCATTGGAGAGATTTAAGTTGGGGGCTGAAGTTAATGGCTAATGGTGTTCTGTTTTTTTCTTTGTTGGGCCTGTCCTGTAGTAGGTGGCTTCTGGGTACTCGTCTGGCTCAGTCAATCTGTTTTTCCCTTCCCCAGGTGGGTATTGTAGTCTCTAAGGTGCTACAAGTATTCCTCATTTTGTCTACGTACAGTGGCCAGTGCCAGGTGCCTCAGAGTGAATGAGCCTAACAGGTAATGATCAAGTGATCTCTCTCCTGCCATCCATCACCCCCTTCTGACACCCTTATGCTAGCCTACAAGGTTCCCCTGAAGAGAAAGCACTCACCTATCATCTGTGTGAGCATCTACTTGCTGGCATGTATATCTGGATTCACCTGCATTCAAGTCTTTCAAAATGTGGCTCACTCTAATGCTGTCATTTATATTCTTGAGCTCCTTCAGTTTTCATTTCACAGGCCAGGTTTTCCATATTTTTATATATATATATATATATATACACACACACACACACACACACCCCCCCACACATATACATATATATGACCAATAGAACTCCTATGCACTGAAAATAAAACTATAATAGAGCCAACACAAAAGGAATCTAGTAATCAGATTGGTATATTCAAAGTTTAATTGTTTCTAATTCTTTATTTGAGGATCAGAATATTTTTCATTCTTCTGTTGCACAATTGTTATCTTAATAGCCCAGATTAGATTTCTATCAGAACAAAGTGGCATAGTCAATTAACCACTGAAACGTTTATATTAACTCTGAATCCATACCTACTCACACAGACACGGTAAGTGGCATGACAAAAGGGCATGAAGCATACTATGTATTCCACTACATGTTCCACTGAAAATACCATAGCAAAGTATATTCCCATGGTAATTTGAGGGAAATGAAAAATAATGGCACAGAAAACAAAAGGGAGCTGACTGAGCTTTAGTGGAAACTAAAACATCAGGGGCCAGTAAAGGCCAAAAAGAAATTATAAAAGTAAAAGCTTTATGGAAAAACAGAAACATCATTGGATTGGTACATTTTAAACATAAGAGCCCCATATACATGCATCAGAAGAAGTTGTTCTTGTGAAGCAAGGCATGAAGGGAAGCCCTGTTTCTGTAATAACCACTGAGCTTTATGCAAGGAAATAGAGTGGCCACTGCTATGTCCCAAATGATCCATTATCCAAACTACCTGCCTGTCTGCTGTAATTATAGTGCTGTGGAAAAACAAAAACACCATGTGCATGGATATTGTATCTGGCTCATTTGAATTATAATGTATTACAGTTCATGGCAGGGGATTTTGTGCCAGCAATAGTGAACTGCCTCATAGCATAGAGTACCTGTACTCACCCTTGGTATCCATTGAGAAAAAAAAGGTTAAACACTGTGGTGATGTACTGCCTCAGTGGAGGATTTCAAAGTAATCAGATCATGTGATGCTGATGGGATCTTTTCTGAAGCTACCACAGTCACCTGAGTAGAACTAGAACCAGTCAAAAATTTTACAATTAAAAGTTTAGTTGCTGTCAGAAAACAGGGTTGAACTGAAAAAGGAATTTTTGCAGAACTTCTTTGCTTTTGATCAAATGTTTTGATTTTAATTTAAAAACAGTGTTTTTGTTAAGAAGCTGTGAGTTTTTCTGTACTTCCCAACATTATAGGACTATTCTTCAACTGGAAAGATATGGGAAACCGTTACAAATTGGGGAATAATAGTTTTTCCACCCTAAGTTTTTTTTTTGTTTGTTTTTTGTTTTTTTAAATAAAGTTTGCCCATTGAAAAACAGTCACAACGTGTAAGAAAGTGGGGGGAACATCCCATTTTTTAACTGAATTATAAGAAGCTGTGGAACATGGTTTTACAAAAGATAGATCTTGCCAAACCATCCTGATCTCCTTCTTTGACAAGGTAACAGATCTTTTAGACAAAGGAAACTCAGTGGATCTAATTTACCTCCATTTCAGTAAGGCATTTGATATGGTTCCACATGGGGAATTATTAGTTAAATTGGAAAAGATGGGGACCAATATGAAAACTGAAAAGTGGATAAGGAACTGGTTAAGGGGAGACTACAGCGGTTCATACTGAAAGGTGAACTGTCAGGCTGGAGGGAGGTTACTAGTGGGGTTCCTCAGGAATTGGTTTTGGGACCAATTGTTTTATTACTGGCCTTGGCACAAAAAGTGGGAGTGTGCTAATAAAGCTTGCAGATGACACAAAGCTGGGAGGTATTGCCAATACAGAGAAGGACCGGGATATACAGGGAGATATGGATGATCTTGTAAACTGGAGCAATAATAATAGGATGAAATTTAATAGTGAAAAGTGCCAGGTCATGCATTTAGGAATTAATAACAAGAATTTTTGTTATAAGATGGGGACGCATCAATTGGAAGTAACAGAGGAAAAGAAGGACCTTGGAGTATTGGTTGACCACAGGATGACTATGATCCACCAATGTGATATGGCCGTGGAAAAAAAAGCTAATGTAGTCTTGGGATGTGTCAGGCGAGATATTTTCAGTAGAGATAATGAGGCGTTAGTACCATTATACAAGGTACTTGTGAGACCTCATCTGGAATACAGTTTTGGTCTCCCATGTTTAAAAAGGATGAATTCAAACTGGAACAGGTACAGAGAAGGACTACTAGGATGATCTGAGGAATGGAAAACTTGTTTTATGAAAGAAGACTCAGATCTTGGTTTGTTTAGCTTAACCAAAAGAAGGCTGAGGCTTGCGCTCTATAAATATATCAGAGGGATAAATGCCGGGGAGGGAGAAGAATTATTTAAGCTCAGTACCAATGTGGACATAAGAACAAATGGATATGAACTGGCCATCAGGGAGTTTAGGTTTAAAATTAGATGAAGGTTTCTAACCATCAGAGGAGTAAAGTTTTGGAACCCCCTTCCAAGGAAAGCAGTGGGAGTAAAAGACATATCTGGCTTCAAGATTAATCTTGATAAGTCTCTAGAGGGGATGGTATGATGGGATAGTCTAATTCTGGCAATTAATTGATCTTTGACTATTAATGGTAAATATGCCCAGTGGCCAGTGATGGGATGTTAGATGAGGTGAGATCTGAGTTACTGCAGAGAATTCTTTCCTGGGTCTGGCTGGTGAGTCTTGCCCACATGCTCAGGGTTTAGCTGATCACCATATTTGGAGTTGGGAAGGAATTTTCCTCCAGGGCAGATTGGCAGAGGCCTTGGGGGTTATTTTGCCTTCCTCTGCAGCATGGGGCACGGGTCACTTGCTGGAGGAGTCTCTGTGCCTTGAAGTCTTTAAACCATGATTTGAGGACTTCAATAGCTCATACACAGGTTAGAGGTTTATTATAGGAATCGGTGGGTGAGATTCTGTGGCCTGTGTTATGCAGGAGGTCAGACTAGACTATCTTAATGGTCCCTTCTGACCTTAAAGTCTATGAGTCTGTTGGTTTCTTCTTGTTTTAGCATTCCTTCCCTTTTTCAAGTTGGAAAAATAGCAAAAAGGACAACCCAAAAAACTTAAAAATCAAACTTCAGAGCTTTAGAAAACTACAAACAATCAACATTTGAAGCTGAATGAAACACATTTTTGTTTTGTTTTATTTTAAGGTTTCCAATATAAAATTGAGATGTGACCAAAATTTTGATATTTTTCTCTGCAGAAAAAATCGATGGGAAAAAGTCCTATTTTTTGACCAGCTCTTCATGTGAATAGTCCACTGAAGTTAAATTCCTGAATAATTTTAAGACTTCCAAATATAGTCCACAGTTTCAGTTGCAGTTAACACAGATGGAATTTCTTTAAGTTTCAGTAACCGCAGTCTAGAAACCTCCCATCCCTCAAGGCGGAGGAACATCCATGAATGACAGTGGCAGTGGATGCTGGAGAACACATGGATGCCATCAGAATTATTGTACATAATCCCTCTTGATGACATAGTGACACCTCAGCATAGAGCACTGGCGGCTGCATTTGGGAAAATCAATGCTTTTGGAGTGGGTAATTCCAACAGTGCATTTGAGAATGGGTGACTGGATTCCAAATAAATTAAATTGGTCAAGCAGGTGTTCTCCATTAGCACATGGAATGGTCTTACCTTGAAAGCAGGTTACCATCAACTAATACAAAATGAGTTCATCAGATATGTGGGACATCACTGGTTTGTGAGAGTCCAGATGGATGATTACTGTGGAAAAACACATGTTGATCTAGACTTGAATAAGACAGGATGGGACTGTGCTGCTGATCAGGAAGGAGATTAGCCCTTAAATGGACAAACCAGCCAGCCCTGAGTATTTCTTTGCTGCATAGACATACACTTAGAAATCTGACATGGAATTGGACTTGTGACTACTATGCTAGCAACATTCAGCTACATTTGGAGAAGCAAAGATATTACCAAGAAGTGTAAAATGAAATTGCTTGTCTCTTGTCTTCAGCATCTTGCTTAAGAACGAGAGACATGGATGTCAAAGAAACAGGACATTACAAGGCTTTCTACCTTTGAATTGAAATGCCACAGGCAATTGCTACAAATGAGCTGTACTTCACACAACTAACAGTAAGTCAATTGCTTGAACTTAGAGCATAACAGAAGCGATATTTGATATTATGAAGATGATCAGATGATGACAACTTTGAGTTTGTGGGACATGTGGGTTGAATGAAGGGAGAAAGATTGCTTAAGCATCTGTTGCAAGGACTGGTGCCAGGGGCATGGGCTCCCATGGTGTGGTTTGATGAAGTGGCTGACTGGAGGGATGAGGTCTGGCACACTTCTCAAGGCTGCGTAAAGACCACAAAATGTGGAGGCAGATTTCTGGCCAATAACTCGTGTGTTGTGTTTACTGTTCATTGTGATGTGACTCTGTGGTGCTTTGTACTAAGAGAGAATGAAAGGAATGAACATGTTTGTATACAGGTAAATTCTGCTTAGCCCTGGACTCTGCCCCACTGGTTTTAAGATGGTAACTGTAACTTAATAAAACCTGTTGGAGGTATACACACAAAAGAAAGCCACTAATGAAGTTTTTCCAAATGAAACCAAAACTCCATGAAACGTTGCTCCTGCCAAGAGCTTTAAACCCCTGTTTTCAAAATTGGTTCAATTTTCCAAAGAGGCATACCATTATTGGCAAGGAAACAATATAAAGGGGGAAAGGAGAGTTACTTTCCAAAGAATGCCTCCCACACAACCCAGCCCCTAGCTCTTTCCAGATTTCTCCCATATCCTCTGGAGTTGTGCTGTTTATAGAAGTGACAAAGAGTCCTGTGGCACCTTAAAGACTAACTAAAGTTTTAGAGCATAAGCTTTCGTGGGCTAGTACCCACTTCGTCGGATGCATGCAGTGGAAGTATCCAAGGGCAGGTATAAATAGGTAGGCAAGAACCAGGAGGGAGATAACAGGGTTAGTCCAATGAGGCTGAACCAGCTTGTTATCTCTAATCAGGGAGGGTGAGATGTTCCTCTAGCAGCTGAATTGGAGGTGTGAACAGCGAGAGAAGAGAAGCTGCTTTTGTAGTTAGCTAGCCACTCATAATCTTTGTTCAATCCTTGATTGATAGTATCAAATTTGCAAATGAATTGCAGCTCTGCAGTCTCTCTTTGTAGTCTGGACTTGAAGTTTTTTTGCTGCAAAATGCTGACCTTTAAATCTTTTATGGTGTGTCCAGTGAGGTTGAAGTGTTCTCCTACAGGTTTTTGTATATTGCCATTCCTGATATCTGTTTTGTGTCCATTTATCCTTTTTCGTAGGGACTGTCCAGTTTGGCCGATGTACATAGCAGAAGAACATTGTTGGCACATAATGGCATATATTACATTGGTAGATGTGCAGGTGAATGAACCAGTAATGGTGTGGCTGATCCGGTTTGGTCCTGTGATGGTGTTGCTGGTGTAGATGTGTGGGCAGAGTTGACATAGAGGTTTGTTGCATGGATTGGTTCCTGAGTTAGAGTTATTATGGCACAGGGTGCTGTTGCTAGTGAGAATATGCTTGAGGTTGGCAGGTTGTCTGTAGGCCAGGACTGGTCTGCCTCCCAAGGCCTGTGAAAGTGAGGGACTGTTGTCCAGGATGAGTTGTAGATCCCTGATGATGCATTGGAGAGGCTTTAACTGAGAACTGTAAGTGATGGCCAGTGGTGTTCTGTTGTTTTCTTTCTTGGGCTTGTCTTGCAGCAGCAGGCTTCTGGGTACACGTCTGGCTCTGTTGATCTGTGTCCTTATTTCCTTGTGCGGGTATTGTAGTTTTGAGAAAGCTTGGTGGAGATCTTGTAGGTGTTGGTCTCTGTCTGAGGGGTTGGAGCAAATATGATTGTACCTCAGTGCTTGGCTGTAGACAATGGATCGTGTGGTGTGCCCGGGATGGAAGCTGGTGGCATGAAGGTAGGCATAGCTGTCAGTAGGTTTTCGGTATAGGGTGGTGTTGACGTGGCTGTCATTAATTTGCACCGTGGTGTCCAGGAAGTGGACCTCCCGTGTAGACTGGTCCAGGCTGAGGTGGATGGTGGGATGGAAGCTGTTGAAATCATGGTGGAATTCTTCCAGAGTTTCTTTCCCATGGGTCCAGATGATGAAGATGTCATCAATGTAGTGTAGATAGAGGAGGGGCGTGAGTGAACGAGAGCTGAGGAAGCATTGTTCCAGGTCAGCCATAAAGATGTTGGCATACTGTGGGGCCATGCGGGTGCCCATAGCGGTGCCACTGGTCTGGAGGTATATATTGTCACCAAATGACTAACCCTGTTATCTCCCACCTGGTTCTTGCCTACCTATTTATACCTGCCCCTGGATACTTCCACAGCATACATCCAACGAAGTGGGTGCTAGCCCACGAAAGCTTATGCTCTAAAACTTTAGTTAGTCTTTAAGGTGCCACAGGACTCTTTGTCACTTCTGCAATTCCAGACTAACACAGCTACCCTTCTGATTCTTGACAACATGCAAGGCGCTGTTTATAGGGTTCCCTTAAGTCCCAGCATACTTTGCTCCAGGCTAGTACTACTGTCATGGCTGCACAAGGGACTACAATTCCCAGCAGTCTCTGATCTGGGAGTCAGTGAAAGACCGACTGGGAACACCCCCGAATCAGCCTTGTCTCTCACTACTGAAGAAAAAGTGGTGCTTCAGCCCACATCACTCAAAACTTCAGAGCCCTAAAATCAGAAACAGCCTTGTGTGTTCTTCCAAAACTCAAACTGCCTCTCTGATACCACCTTTCTCGCCCTACAGTGATCATGCCCCCGTCCCATAGCTCTTGCTCCTTGAACAGGATAGTGCTGGCTCAGAAGAGTTGCCATCCAAAACCTCAAAGGTTCAGTACCTGCCTCTGCACCATCGCATCAGAAAACATTTTATGGAGGAAAAAGTTTCTTCACTAAGCCAGTTGGCTGCGGGATCTCAGATTTGAAGCTCTGTCCCTAGAGTGTAGTTTGAAAGGATTACTTAACAGATATACTCTCTTGCACATGTTCTGACAACACAGCTTCAGAAAAAACTCCATACTTTCTAGAGATGGTCAAAAACGCAACATTTTTGTCCAACTCCTCATCCTCCCCGAACTTTGGTGGTTGCGATACAATACAATCTGATCCAAACTATTCCAGGATAGTGCAGAACCAATTATAAAACCAGTCTGCTTTGTCTCACTCTATAGAAAGAGCAACAAAAACAAAGATATTTATCAGAACCTCTCAACTTTGGTGGTTTGGATAAAATAGAACTCAGATATTCAAAACCAGGAGAGGGCTGAAATATCAAAAATGGACCAAAACAAAACCTCAGCAGCCTGCCTTGTGTATTTTTCCCCTGGGGGCAGTGAGGGGTGAAATCATTGAGTTAATGCTGAGGAGCAGTGCACTGCATATCTGACTGCATATGTAAACTGCTTTAAATGAAAACCTTCTAGTACAGATCTTGACTTCAGAGTGTTGTGGAAGCAGCAACTAAACATGCTAGTCAATAAGACTTGCAAATCCATCTACAGCATCTTTTAGATCAATTTCTCTTCTGATTTCTTGTACAACATTTAAAACCTGCCAAAGCCCCAAGACATTCTTATCCTGTGGTGGCTTTAAAATAAACCACTCAGTCATCAACACACACTGCATACTTCCCTCCACAACCACAAATTGTGACTGGTATTTTAAGTGCTATTAAATCTAGAGGAGTTGAATGTTGGGAAAATTACAGTAAGAAGATATTAAATTCTCTCCTCCTCCACTCTAGTGTTGCTTTTGGATGAGTCTTAAACAAATGACTGATGCAATTTTTAGTTACTGTCATTTTCCCAAGGGAAGGTCTTAATTGTGTATGAGCAACAAATTGGCTGTGAAGATGAAATTCAAAAAAACAATAAAAACACAGTGCAGGTCTATGTAAGTTTTTTACTATAGGTTTCAGAGCAGTAACCGTGTTAGTCTGTATCAGTAAAAACAATGAGGAGTCCTTGTGGCACTTTAGAGACTAACACATTTATTTGGGCATAAGCTTTTCTGGGGTATAACCCACAATAGATGCATCTGATGAAGTGGGTTTTAGCCCATGAAAGCTTATGCCCAAATATGTGTGTTAGTCTTTAAGGGGCCAGCAGGATTCCTCGGCATTCTACCATAGTTTACCAAGAATCACTACCCTAGTTTTTCAGTCTTTATGGTAAGCACTGGACAAAATGTTTTATTCAAATCTAGCTTACTTAGATCCAATTCCTCTGTCATTTCCTACTGCAAGATTAGACCCAAGTCGCTTCCAAAAATGACAGACTTAAGTGCACTAGAATTGGCTTGATGGTAATTACAGCATCAGCTAGCCTCTCTCTGATGGCTGGTCCACATACAGGGTACAAGCCGCTTATTGATACAAGCTAAGGGAGTTGTTGATGCTTCATTTGATGTGGCAAGGGCTTGTGCTACACATCCCAGGGTGTATGTATCTGGTCTGATGAACCACAGTGATGAGTTTTTACATGTGCTCTCATATTAGATTCGAATCTCCTCTGACATCCAGCCAGGAGTCAATGGAATTATACCAAGGTAAAACTGGAATCAGGCCTAATGAGTATACCAAAGCATTTCACTGCTGTTTCTGAGTTGGCAAAGTCAAACTGCTCTTCAGCAGCTTTACAAAGGCCTTAAATCATGTCAGACAGGACCACCGTGAAAACAAAGGGCAATTTCACTAGATTAGTGAACAGCTTCAGCCTCTCTTCTCTGGATCCTCATTTTAGAAAAAGTTCTAAATAGGTGTTGTTCATAACCCATTTTTACCCCTAGGTTGGGTTTTTTTGTTTTTGTTTTTTTACTTTTAATATAGCTTTGGTGGGGTATTTATACATGGAGAGAGGAAAAGAATTATTGCTGTGTTATTTAACTATGTGTATTAAAGTTTAGAATAAAACAGGTGTATGTCAGGCTTTAATACCATCTAGGGCAGTTTTGGTGATATAAACTAAGGGTTTGTTTTAACTGCAAAGTTAACTTAAGCGTTGTCTCCAGCCCAAGTCCTGTCTACACCACAACTCCTTTACTCAAGCTGCTTGACCCATCAAGGAGTATAAACCACTGCTTGAATTAGCACAGCTCATCAGCTGCTAATACAGTCACTGTGCAGCTGAAGTTTTATTTCATACTGTGGTCTCTTGCTTAAACTAAGTTAACTCAAATGTAGATAACTCACCTTAACTCTGCAGTGAAGACAGCCTCAAAGGGAAGCTCAAGTAGTTTATCAACATCTTCATAATTTGGGATGAGAATTACTAGCTGACAGATAGTAACGGTAACCTATGCATGGCTAACACAAGTTAAACACTGGTTATACGTTTCCAAAGTCCTATGAAACTGCTGCTGCTGTTCTTTGCCAGAGTTGGGTGTATGTTTCACAGTGGACAATTTATTTAATTTAGCCCTTCATACTAGATCCACAAACAAACGTGTTTTCATTATTCAGAATTATTCACTGAATAATGCATAGGAACATATTGCAGCCTATGTATTACTTGTGAATTGTGGGCCAAGGCTATTGCTTACCCTTTATTTGTAATTCACTACTCACACTGATTGGTCATGAAAGTCACAATTTTCTTCTGTACGCTGACAGGAACATTCCTAATCCCAAGAGTTTTCAAGTGGCTGCAAAAAGTGTGACTGTTCAGGCAAAAATACATTTGTACCAATATTTGCAACATACAATTTTATGCACATTCTTCTCATTTGTTTTGCATGTATTAATTGTAGAGGACGGAGAAGAAAAGGAGTTGTAAATAGTGCAAATTCAAATGAATTTTCTTTTATTGGGAAAAATGTTTGTCATTTTTTAGCTCCATTTTGTCTAGTTCTGCTCTGCATGAGTTGGATCTAAAAATAAAATTGCTGTCCAGAAACAACCTTCAAAAGTTCTCATTACACTTGACTATGGTGACTTAACTTTCTGCTCAGTAAACTTAGCATGAAGTTACACTTCTAGTTATCAGGTTAGCTTTTACAAGAGATGGTAGAGACATAAATTAGAGATTAAGGGTGTGATTATCAAGCGCACCTCAGGGAGTTGGCTACCATTTCCCATTGAAAGCCAATGAGAATTTGGCTCCTAACCATCCCTTATGCTGGCCTGATGCTGAATAGAAGCTGGTATTTATAAAATGCTTGTTTTTATAGTGATGTAATAATTATTTTGTTATTGGGCAATAACAAATCATTGCATCATAAATTAATGTTTATAATTTGATCACACTTTTATTATAGCAAATAATTACAATTCATCAAAATCATATCTTTCATAAAAAATGTAAAACCAACATTTTTCATTTAAAATTTCACAAATTTGGGGGGTATTTTGTAAAAAAAAAAAAAAATGTTAACTGAAAAACAGAAGTTTTCAGGATTTTTTTTCTCTCTCTTTTCTCTCCCTGCTTTTATTCTTCGGGGGTTTTTTCATTTAGCCACTGCAAAGAGGAGAGCGGGAGAGGAAAAAATGAAGAAAAAGAAGGAAATAACCTCAACAAATCTCAAAACCAGAACATTTTCATTTTGGTCTCAAAAACCATTTGTTTATTTGGGATGAAAAATTGGAAAATTTCAGTAAACCAAAGTTTTCTGACAAAAGTTTGGTTTTTGAAAAAATCCTTTTTTCAGCCCAAAATGCTTCAGATAAAAACTGTTGACCTGTTTTACAAATAACACTGCTCACAATGATCCAGTGAGCATCTAGCAACCTGGTTGGTAATATGCTCTAAACACTGCTATGCTATGTACAGCACTAAGTGGTATGCTGAAAATCAATACTGTAAAGTTTCAGTGCATCTGCCCCATGTTGCATGAACTACTGGGTGCACTACACAGTTCTGGGATGGACTATTCAAACAAGCTATACATTCATCACTCTGGTGAACTATGGTCAAATAGTGTTTAGCCATCAAAGTGGCCCTTACCTGCATTTTTGCAAAGACATATTATACATATTGCTGTTTGGTTTGTTTCTTAAAAATTTCAATAAAGACTCAAGTAATAAACGATTTTCAGCTTAAAAACAATATAGGGAATGGAAAACACATTTTACAATTATTTTCATTTTGTAATGACATGTGTGTACTTCTCTCAATCATGTGGTTGTCCATTTAATTTCTGGTTGTGCTCACTTCTCTTGCACTAACTTAGAAATTGTTTCCATGATTCACCCAATGGATTTCAGAGACTGATATTAGTACCTGGCCAGGGGAGCACATATCTCTAGGCTGAGTGAATATAAATTTTACTATCACTAACTCTTAATTTGTTATCATTCCAAATGGATACAAAATACCAGAGAGGGGAATTCCAAATCTAAGAAAATAGGAAACATGCAGTCATGCTAGAACCAATAAAGAATACAAAAGGGACTAGAGAAGAATGTTCATGTCCCAAGGCGGTGGAGAGACAAAGAGGGACAAAGAATATTGAGATCAGACACTCAGAGAGAAAAGGAACATGCACAGCTTTGCAGAAAGAGTTTAAGAAATGACATCGCAAGAGGGTGAAAATGCACCCAGGCCTACAACCATCAGGGAGAGAAGAGAAGGAGCCTGGCGGCGTAAGCTGTAACGTCCAACGGGATGCAGGAACCACAAACTCGACCAGAAACCAAACAGGAGAGTGAGGCTGGGTCAGAATAATCACTAGCAGGAAAAATACAGTAAGCGGGAAGAAAGATGAAGGCAATTAAGTCTAAGTAGAAGGAGCAGGAGTAGAAATAAGCTGTGAATGCTGGCTCAGAGCTACTGCATGAAAGCATTGAAAGGCCTGATTGGAGTTCTTATAAGTAGGATTTTGTTTTATTGGTCTACTGCAAATGTACTTTGAGAGATAGGTACTAAATCCTCAGAGGAATATGTGAGATAAAGCAGTGACTCCCCAAAGCAGGGGGAGAGATACTGAAATCTCTTTCACAAAACCTTGTTCCTTTTAACTCCTTAATGGTGGGAAAGAGCAGCAACAGTCCACTGGTATCAGTGAGGCCTGCATCATTTCTTGAATGAAAGCAGAGTGTATAGCTATGAAACCAGGATCTGACTCTTTCTTAAAAGTTATTCCTATACAAAGGTATGATGCAAGGGGGAGATACTGTCACCTCTCACAGACTTCTGTGGAACAAAACCTGTGGAGAATTTCTAAGGCAAACAAGGTTTAACCTTCTTTTAGGTGACACTCATGCCGCTGCTTCTGCTGTGAGAACACAAGTGTGGTGCAGAGAACTGCAAGTGAAAGGTAAGACTAGCATTTAAAAATATTACACAAGGGAAAAAATGGAGTTGCTCGGGTGACACTAGTTTACATAGCTGGCATTTGTCCACTTTGAAGGGATAAATGTTTTGGGGCTGGGAAAACAATGCCGGACAACAAGGGCTGGATAGTTCCCTCTGCCTTCATTGAGAGAAGCGAGCAGACGCCTCAGACATTTGGCAAGGACGGACACAGAGACAGGGAAGCAGTAGTCCCTGGCTTCCTCTGCTTAAACACAAACTGTTTTCAAGAGAGCCGTGTGGTGGGGTTCTGTCACTGCCTTTGCTGGGCTGGTCCCACAGCATGATCCCCTCTAGCCAGAAAATATTGCCAGGGAAATTCAGTGGAGTTATTGCTGCCAGATGCAACATTAAATCCTACCCTGTGCTGTTCCCTTCCCAGGAAGCAGGGAGACACTTGGGGGCAAGGGGTGTATAACCAGTGTTCAGGGAGCGGTGCTCCCTAGGGTTTGAAAACTGCAGTGTGCATGCCTCTTCCTGGGGCCACAGACTCTACTCTGTTGAGAGGAACTTTCATCAGAAGCTCCCTGGGCGTCACCCCAAAGAGATTTCTGGGCCTACTTGTCCCCCTCTTGCTGGGCTTACTACCAAAGGCTTAGTATTGGCCCCTTGGACTGGCATTTAAAAAAACACTTGGTTAAAAAATGAAGCTTCCAGAACTGCAGCAGAAACTCAAATGTCAGGGGTTAGTAAAGGCCAAGGAGAAGCTATAAAAGTAAAGACGTTATGGGGGGGGGGGGGGGGACAGAGGTGTAAGCAATATTTGATGGATACATTTTTAATATAAAAGCAACAAATTGGTTAAATGGGTCAAGAAGCAAGCCCTGAACATGACCCAAGATTTCTAATAAACATGTTATTGATTTTGTAGGTGCTGGAGTTTTAGCCTAGAAAAATTACAGTGAGTTTCCCCAATGTCCCCAATGCTTTGTTATCCAAAATATCTGCCTGCAGCACCAGCAGAAACAAGTTCTTCTCTGCCCTTCTCTGAAAGCCAGGGGAAGAGTTATCAGTCACTAAACTGCATCATTCCATCTTGTTCATCCTTCCCTTCAGAGTAGAAAGTGAAGGGAAGAGTTCTTCCTTATCTCTCACTGTGTCACAGAGATGTGGGGACCTCATCCCTGATAAGTTTCTGAGAAGAAGCTTGGTCTAATCAAGAATTAAGCATGATGCTGGAGTTCAAGAATTTTGTGTTCTATTCCCTTTTCTGTTAGCGACCTGCTGTAAAACTAGGGCAATTCACCTCACTTCTTTGAGTTTCACTTTTCCTCGCCCGTTTTTGTACAATCACAGGTGCCAGAACTAAGGGTGCTGGAAGTGTTGCAGCACCTCCTGCCTTGAAGTAATAATCACAACACTAATACACGGTGTCCACCCTCCACCACCCCAACTATAAAAATTGTTCCAGTGCAGCTGCGTACAGTGCTGTAAATATGTGAAAAAACAGTCACAGTGTTGATCATTTTCTCCATGGAAGGTTTCTGCTGGTGCTGCCAGCAGAGTAGACATCTGGCTTCATGGCCCAGCCAGAGAGTGGCCACATGGGCAAGTATCCAGCTCAGAGCAAAACCAGGTAAGTGAATGGCAAAAATGTTTGTTCCTGAGCTCTCATCGTCCTGTCCCTGGGATAAAAGAAATAAATCCCTTTGTCACATAGTGAACAACAGTTACAATATCCACTATATACATTACACTGATTGTTACAAGCTCTGTTAACTGGAAGAAAACTACATAGCGAATTCACAAACCGTATCTCCTTTCAGTTGCAGAAATCCGATCCAGCCATATTTTAGCCTTTTTAGATATTTGAGTGAGCTAACTCGAGATTGTGTATGTCGTGCTTCTTTGGCATTGAAAACGTCTTGTGCGTCAGCATGAGGATGCAAGAATGCATCAAGGCAATTCGATGGCCTACATGTTCTTGTTCTCAGTAGGGGAACATCAGCACAGAGAAGCTGTTTAAGCAGCAGTATGCTTTTATGCCATCTCTACTTTGTCTCACATCACTTATGAAAGACCTTGAATAGAACTCGCGTAAACAGAAATGCAGATGCTCTTAAATTAGTGTGTGCACTTGGTGGCACACCGCAAACATACACTAATGTTCTCAAGCTCTGGCCCCTGAAGGTTTGTATTTGAAGACAGCTCCTTGTATGTGCCTATTTTCCATCTGTAGTAGAGAAAACACGAGCTATAGAGAAGCACAGCCGACAGCAATATACACTGAAATTAATAAAACTTGGGAAGTAAAGCAGCAGGCTCCAGCCTAATAACCTAGTGCAACGTGCTGTCAAATGGGAGACTTGGTTCAGATAAGCTACCTTGGGTCATTTGTTCCAAGAATTAGCTAGGACTGGGAGCATCATGGAGGTAATGATCATAGCCCTCAAGGGACGAATGCAGCACACATGGCTCTTCAGCACCCCTGCCCAGGCAAAGGGCTAAGAATTCTTCAGCAGCTGCTTCCTTGCTTTCCCTGATATTGGATTGTGAAACGATGATGCCCAAATAGGGGGTGGAGGAGAGTGATGGGATTAAACGGGAATTACCTCCAGTTGCACTGGGGATAAACTCTTTATTGATGGCCTGATCCTTCAGGGCAAATCAACGAAAGCTGACAGCACTCAGCACCAGGCCATAGTGACAGCTCTGGGCATGCAGTCTAAGACGACTTTACAAAGTGACTGCCAATACTGAAATCACAGGTGGGGACAGGAAAAAGAGGTGGGAATGAGCTCTTTTCTTCTCCAGCCTAAAGCAAAGACTGTGAGCAGACTAAAAGGCCTACAAACCTGTCTCAGAAGTCGTCCCATTGAGGTAAATTACATACGGGTTGGAACATCAAGCTTTAGTTATTAATAAAGATATAGGCACCAAAAAGTGCTGCAACACCAGTGTTCTCCCTAGGCTTTCATCCAGAGCTGCCATGCCTCAGTTTCCTCCACACTAGCAGGGTGATTCAGGATGACACAACCCTCCAGCTAACCAGAAGTCGTGGTCTTCCAGGGATCAACAAAATAAGAGTCCAAACAAAGAAGTCAAAATGCAGCCAGTGGTCTGTTTGACCATGCCAGGCTCAAGTAGTTGTCTTCCCCTCAGTGCTGGGCCTTCCTTCTACCAAGAGGCTTTGTGCCCATTATCTCAAAGTGGGCATAACTAGGGTAGGAAAGCCCAGTCCTCCCTTTGTCCCATATGTCAGTCCACAGACCCTACACAGAAGAGCAGACAATCAAGAGGAGCTAGGCAGGATCTGTATAACAAAGTGAGACGAATAGCTTTAGGAATAATATTGTTTTTCCTATTCTAATATAGTTCCTCATTCAGCATGAGAAGAAAGTGACTTTCTGTGATTCATCATTACATGACCCTGAGAAGGATTAAAAAGTTACCAGGTTTTAGCAGGAGTCCTAAATTGCTAGTTAGCTTTCCACTTTCAGGTAAAGTGCCTGGGACTCAAATTCAGATTCTACCTAGAGATTTCTAACCACATACAAGTGGGGAAATCCATTAATATACATGGCCACCAAGAAAGAGCAGTCACGAGTACAGCATCCAATGCTAGGAAAAATGTTATATTGTCAGAGGTGATTGGAGGGGAGTTAGAACCGTGAGGGAAGAGACAGGAAAAGAGAATGAGGAAGCTTGAAGAGCATAGGCATTGCAAGAACTGCAGTGCAGGAAATGTGAGGCATCGGTGCAGTGAGTCAGTGCAATGGTCTGGAAACCGAACGAGGTGTTGTTCCAGTGAAATCAGAGGAGGCTCCATGTTGCAAAATCCACATTCAGATTTCAAACCTCACTAAGTTTGGGACTGTTCAGGGTCAGGGTTTTGAGTTGTGTCATCCATCTGGTTTGTGTCATCCAAAAATCGGAAGACAGGACACTGGGGTAGATGGACCTTTGGTCTGACCAGTATAGCGGTGCTTATGTTCTTATATATCTCAGTAACATGGCTGTTTCAATAACCCAAGTGCATCTTCTCTCTGCATTTCTTGTCCTGCCACTTTTGAACATCCTCATTTTTCCTCTTTTTGGGGCTGATGCTCAGCTGTATACAAGTTTCTAAAGTGACTATTAAAAATGTGATTAGTAAAAAACCAAGAAAATAGTGTTATAACAGATGGTAAAAAAGTGCTCCATGCCAGCAGTGAAGACAAGTACAAGATGTACTCCAGAACTTCTCATGCTTGGACGTGAGCTAAGGAATACAGCAAATCTTTTAAGGCTTAAAATTAACTGGTTCACAGATTCAGCCAAAAAAATCAAGAAGCTAGAGATAGGTATGAAGCTGGCTATTCGCTAGTGCAGACATATTACAGCTGTCAAGGCCATATAATTTTATTGTGAACTCAAGAACTTCCATTACTGGGCAATGACAGATCCAGCACTTCTCGGAAAATACTAACGAAATGACTAGATCGAAGGGGAGAGATTCTTTTCCCCAGCCCAGCTGCAAAAGCATAAAGAGACCAGAAAAGTCCCTTATCAGGCCAGGAGAGAATTGCCCCATAAAGCTAGTGTACAGCTGGCAAGGTGGCCATCTGCAGGACTTCATAGAATTGTAGGACTGGCAGGGACCGCGAGCGGTCTTCTGGTCTAGTTCCCTGCACTCAAGGCAGAAGCAAGTATTATCTAGACCATCCCTGACAGACATTTGTCTAACCAGCTCTTAAAAATCTCCAGTGACAGAGATTCCACAATCTTACTAGGCGATTTATTCCAATGCTTGACTACGCTAACAGATAGGAAGTTTTTCCTAACATCTAACCTAAACCGCCCTTGTTGCAATTTAATCCCATTGCTTCCTGTCCTAGCTTCAGAGGTTAAAGAGAACATTTTTCTCCCTTCTTCATGTAACAACCTTTTATGTACTTAAAAACTTATGTCCCCACTCAATCTTCTCTTCTCCACACTAAAAAAACCCCAATTTTTACAATCTTCCCTCAGAGGTCATGTTTTCTACACCAGAGGTTCTCAACCTTTTTCCTTCTGACCCCCTCCCCACAACATGCTATAAAAACTCCACAGCCCACTCATGACACAACAACTTTTTCTGAATATAAAAACCTGGGCCGGCATTAGGGGGAAGCAAGCAGGGCAATTGCCTGGAGCCTCATGCCACAGGGGCCCCACAAAGCTAAGTTGCTCAGGCTTCATCGTCAGCCCCATGTGGTGGGGCTTGGTGCCCTTGGCTTCAGCCCAATAAGGTGAGGCTTTGACTTTCTGCCCTGGGCCTCAGCAAGTCTAATTCTGGCCCTGTTTCGCTGACCCCCTGAAACCTGCTCATGGCCCCCCGCAGTGGGCCCTGGACCCCTGGCTGAAAACCACTGTTCTAGACCTTTAATAATTTTGTTGCCTCTTCTCTGGACTTGCTCCAATTTGTCCACATCTTTCCTGAAATATGGCACCCAGAACTGGACACAATACTCTATTTGAGGCCTAATCAGAGCAGAGTAGAGCAGAATGACGACTTCTCACGTCTTGCTTAAAACACTCCCCAGAATGATGCTTGCTTCCCCCTCCCCTCACCTCCCGCAACAGTGTTACACTGTTGACTCATATTTAGCTTGTGGTCCACTTTGAGCCCCGATCCCTTTCCTCAGTACTCCTTCCTAGGCAGTCATTTCCCATTTCGTATGTGTGCAGCTGATTACTCAATTTAGGAACGAACACTTTGCATTTGGTCCTTACTGAATTTCATCCTATTTACTTCAGAGCATTTCTCCAGTTTGTCCGGATCATTTTGAATTTTAATCCTATCCTCCAAAGCATTTGCAACCCTCCCATCTTGGCATCATCTGCAAACTTCATAAGTGTACTTTCTATGCTATTAGCTAAATCATCGATAAAGATAATGAACAGAACCAGAACTGATTCCTGTAGGACCTCCACTCGATATGCCCTTCCAGCTTGACTGTGAATCACTGACAGCTACTCTCTGGGAATGGATTTCCAACCAGTTATGCACAAGTGGCATGCTTGGGGCAGGAGAGACATGCTGGGGGTGGGGCCATGGTATGTAGCACTGTGAAGATTCTGGGCAGCAAAGAATGGGCTGCCCTAACTCAGGCTGTCGGTCTACTTCAGCTGTTCTGGAGGCCTCACCAGCCCCTAAGACAGCCTAGAATCAGAGAGGGAAAAGAATGGCCCAGTCAGCTCCTTATAGTTCCTCTCCCCCATGCTTGCACTTGCATGTACCTCTAATCGCACACATTTTACATTGTTTTACAGGTAAAAGTTTTACCTCTGCAACCAAAATCAGAGCAGGTTCTGACTGTAGTTCTGTTTGTATCCAACCAGTTAAGAGATTCAGTGCACATCATCATGTTCAGAACATAATATGAATCTTTGGCCCTAACGTGAAGACTGAAGCAGCAGCAGAATTTCTGATGATGTACATCAAGTATAAAGTCTAGGCAACAGAATTTTTTTTATCCTAATTGCTGGCAGCATGTTAATAGTGCAAACAAGAAAATAACCTGCAAACTGAAGACAAAAACAAAAATGAACCCAATGCAAGTTCTCTAGATATTTGCTATGTTAGTAAATAATCTTTAGTTCAAATGCAGCAAGGGAAAATATTACATCATCTTCCTGCCATTCCGAACAAAGAGTCCCTGTTTGGGATCACTGAATAGGAATGTGCAGCCAGCCTTCTTGTGATTGCCTGCAGGTTATGAATTTGGAAATTGGTGGAAAATTTCAGATTGAGCTTGAACATTTGCTCTCATCTGGACTTTAATGTAACAGCCTAAAGGAAGTGTTGCTCTAAATTTTAAATCATACTGAACCTGATGAAGGGCTAGACACAATCCACAGGAAAAGGTCAGAAAAACTGTAAAATGTTTATTTGGATGAGATCAGGGAGAGCTTTGATGCCGGTTTTACATTCCATCTCTGTATCTAGTTACACAGTACACAGAGCACTCCTAGTGCACTTCTGTTCCAGAAATCTATAGTATACACACATGGAAAGAAAATGTACATGGCAGAGAGCACTCTCAGAACCTACGATGAGTGGAATTTGTGTGCAGCTGCATGGAAATTTCTTATTCTTTCAAATCATTTGCAGAAAAACATTAAATGGACTCTTAAAATTGGTATAGTAATTTCCAACTTTTTATGCTTTCTCTGTGTATAAATGCATCTGAGTCTGATGAAGTGGGCTATAATCCATGAAAGCTTATGCTGAAATAAATTGGTTGGTCTCTAAGGTGCCACAAGTATTCTTCATTTTCTTTGTAGAAAAACCAGTTGGTCAAGAAAAAGGAAGCTGCAGGTTATTCAGGAACATTATCTTCATTCTAAATGAATTAAAGACTTGCCTAGCTGACTGCAATACATAATGAAGATATCTTGACTAATCAGGTATCATCATAATGGGGAATATACATTTATCTATATCATGAGATAGTCTAAATGCAATATGCAAAGGAATGCAGATGAATGTCATCTCAGTCCTCTCAGATAGACATATGTATTTCAAAAATCACCAGTGAACATGAGATTAGAAGAAATCAGCCAAACCATTGTGGTATACTCTCAGCAAAGGAAGTCCACTGGTGGAGGTACATGTGAAGGGTCCCAGGGATTTAAATGGCCACGGAAGAAAGGGAACTGTTCCATCAAATCTATGGATCAGTCAGCTGTACAGATCCTGAAAACAGATGTTTCTGCTGCCAGCATGATTAGGGAAAGCTCACTAGGCATTTGTGAATCTTCAGCTGTGTCTGCTCTAAGCTTTGAGCACTGTTTCCAAGCTGGGAGTTTGAACTCTCTAAATGCCCAGTGATTTCAATGTTCTCTGCCTTCCAAACCATTAGAGCATGAATTCAGTGCCATATGCCACCTCAGAACTTGGATCCCTTGCATTCAAATGCCATATAGCATAAACCTCTATCTTCAGTGGTTCTTGAGATTGGTCACAAAAATCATGTCAGAACAGACAGACAAGGAAAGCTAGAAAGTGATACAGATTATATGGTTTTAAGATCCAATATCATTAATGACCCAAGTGATCCCCTCCCAGCACGCAAAATAAGTGAGCACTTCTAAAAGTCTGCCTGCGCATGAACTGCAGTCGGACTGTACTCCACTTCAAATCATAATGGCTGAGTTTTACACAGCTCTGTTTAACACAGCCTTTTTAAATTGCATTGGGCTGGGTAACACTAACATGTGGTTCTTGTTCCCTTGTCTTAAAATATAGCTTACGGTGATATTTTCATGTGATTTGCAATGTGAACTTTGACAACACATGAATCATTAAACTAACTAATATTCATACTGGTAGCTCACCAACTTCCCCTGCTAAATCTGTGTGAAGTCTGGACTGCTGCCTGAGTTCATGTCCTGCTGATTATTTCCTTGGCAGAATCACTTTGTGATGATTTAGTGAAACACATTGGCTAAAAGACAAAATACGAAGATGATCTTTGGATAACTTACATAAAGAACAACCATAAACCAACCCTCCAGCCTCATGTAAGTGACTGTCCGCCAAACATATATATCAGTGACAGGCTCTGTCTTGTGGTGGGACTCCATGACAAGCAAATCTCTTCACTTGTTTGGGTTTCAGCCTCAGCCTTTTTGGCTTCCATCCATCCTGCAATGGCACACAAGTGCTAATATGTAACAAGCTAGCTCACCTGCAGCACAGCGTCAGGAATAAACGTATGAGTATGAGTGCCTGGTTGTATAAGAACGAGTATGGCAGGAATGGAGGCAAGGGTGTCATTCACTAAAACAAGAATTTTTCAATGGATGCTCATTGATTGCAGCCTGGGAAGGTTGCACCGATGATCATTTCAGGTCTGTATGGGATTAGGCACAAGAGTCTAAATCTGACATCAGGGTTACACACAAAACATCCATAATGGCAACTGCATATATTCGGGAATTCCTTGGTATTATATCAAGGTGTGAAGGGATCAGCTCAGCTCTTATGCCGCTGGGTCAGGCCTGGCGTAGCTGCTGTGTGTCTGCAGGGAGCTGCAGCTGCCAGGTGCTCTGCCTGTGCAGTGGCCTTCCTTTTAGTTGGCCTGATGCCGAGTCACAGGGACTTTCTTACGAGGTAGATCACAAACAAAGACAAGGGAAATTAACACTAACCCACTGAGTTAGTATGGGGTGGGGGAGAAAACCTCCCTCTTGCGGTGTATCAGAATCATGTGCTCCCTGCCACCAGGGAGGGACCTTCAGGCAGCTGTTGTTGGGAAAGAGCCTGACTTACCTCTGGAGCTGTGGCTTGAAGGTCTGTCCTCTTCGTTGTTCGGCTTCCCTTTTATCACCTTCTCCAGGCTGTGCATGTGTGGCAGGGCAGGGCTGACTGAGCCTAGAGAAGCTCTTTAACCCCTTGTTGCCCAGTGCCACACAAACGTTTAGTGCCATTCAACCACTTGATCAAAGATGATTCTATTGACACTGGGTATTGAAATTAAATGATAAATCATAGCATTATAGAAGACTAAGGTTGGAAGAGACTCAGGAGGTCATCTAGTCCAACTCCCTGCTCAAAGCAGGATCGATCCTGATTAAATCATCCCAGCCAGGGCTTTGTTAAGCCTGACCTTAAAAACCTCTAAGGATGGAGATTCCACCACCTCCATAGGTAACCCATTCCAGCGCTTCACTGAAATAGTGTTTCCTAATATCCAGCCTAAACCTCCCCCACTGCAACTTGAGACCATTGCTCCTTGTTCTGTCATCTGCCGCCATGGAGAACAGCTTAGCTCCATCTTCTTTGGAACCTCCCTTCAGGTAGTTGAAAGCTGTTATCAAATCCCCCCTCACTCTTCTGCAGACTAAACAAGCCCAGTTCCCTCAGCCTTCTCCTCATACAACATGTGCCCCCAGTCCCCTGATCATTTTTGTTGCCCTCTGATGGACTGTCTCCAATTTTTCAGCATCCTTTCTGTAGCGGGGGACCCAAAACTGGACACAGTACTCAGGTGTGGCCTCACCAGCGCCGAATAGATGAGAATAATCACTTCCCTCGATTATAGTCACATTCTATCAAGTTAGCTAGCTAGTCTTATACAACACCAGTGATTACCCAGCGTTCTCAATGGAAGTTTAGCACTGGGTTTCTCATACCATGACAATGAGCACAAAGACAAGTCACAAGCGATTGTAGCCCACAGAATATCTAACAGCATTCATTGCCCTGAAACCCATGCAACAAAATGAGGTTTGAGAGGCAGTCTCATCTCTGTATCGTGGTCTTATGTGAGCTTGAGTTATTTTAAATAAACATTGGGGGCGGGGTTGTACTTATAGGCTGGACAAAACTGAACTCTCCTGACATCAAAGAATGAATAAATTCATATCTCAAGCATTCCATGTTGAATGTTTGCCAGTATTTTTATCTTAGTCCAACTATTTACAATGGCTCTAATATTATGTAAAAGACTGAAGCAAACTTCTCCTGGGGGACTATATTACTATTTGGCTTTATATTTCTTTCGATGCTTCCAATAAATCATGAACTTCTTCAGAGGTGTCAGAGGGCACCCTGTTTCCTCCACTGCAAATGACAAACTATGAATAATACACACTGCTAGCTTTCAAAAAAGAAAACAAAAAACTCCAAATGCGTATTTATCTCCAGTGACTCCAGTTGTTGCATTTGGACTGTCTGTTCTTACAGACCCTAGTCCACAGCTGTTATAACTAAACTGTGTTCTACACAATTACAGTGAATCTTCCAAATTTAGTTTGCTGGCTGGTTTCCCTTGGTAGAGGGAGAATAGCTGACATGTGCATATATCCTCAGACCCTAATTCAAATCAAGCACAAAGATATTCAAGTCACTGCCTCTGAAATGGCTGAAACTTTTAGATGGTTGCACACCCCAGCTTTCATTATAGTGTTCCTGCAGCCTTCCAATTTTTTTCACAAACATTTGCTAGCACGCAAGCTACTTCACACCCATCTTTCCCGTGATGGTGATGGAAATGAAGAAACTCATGACCTTTGCTCACCTGTCAAAAAGTATTTCTTGCTCAAGGTGTGCATCTGAATGGAATTTTGCAAGGCAGATCAATGAAAAACATCCAGCAGAAAGGTGTTACCTTGCATCCAGTATACCAGCAACATTCTGACATCTTCCCTCCTGCAAGGATTTTATAATCTAAACAGACAGAGTATATACAAAGTATTTGAGGAAGATTCTGCCTTATATCAGCACAGAGCAGGTTTTGTATCATCACTACTTATATGATGGGTAAAGGGCAGCATTTATTACATAAGTCAGTTAAAACTGGTAGGTTTCTTGGAAGAAGGCAGTTGAAGAAGGAAGCTGAATAGACAGAATGATATCCCTTTGCTCACAAGGGGCTGGAGGGAGTACAATCATGGAAGAAAGCATGAAAATGAGAGGGGCAGACGGTGTGCTTTCTGTTAGTCCCACCTAAACTGCACCCTTCAGTCAGCAGTAGCTGTAGAGGATGTTTTGTGTGTACCAGGTGCTAAATGGAACAGAAATTGTGGGGATAAATATATATTTTGATAAGAGTAACTGGAATAACAGAAGTTAAGTACATCTATAAAACGAAACAGAGGGGCTCTTCTGCACAGAAATCAGCTCAGGACTGGATGGCAGGGTGGTTCTCTATGAAGCAAATTAAGCACCAAACTGCTCCAACCTTGACATGTCTTGCAGCAGCCTATGGTCCGGCTAAAGTCTGGCTATAGTCCATAGGAGAATATACATCATCCACGGATTGGCAGTACAAAGCATTTGAAAATGCCATCCTCCCACACACGCCCAGCACTACTTTTGTGGGGACAGTTGGCATTGGAGTAGGCTCTGGTGGCTTTATGCCATTGGAGAAGTCCCCTTAGCAGACAAATTCTCATACTGGCAGCTGTAGCCAGATCCCATCACAGTATGTCACTCAGGTAAAGGGGCAGTACCCAGGACAGAGAATCTGCCCTGAAAGTTGATGGGCCCAGTCCTGGAAACTCTTACTTATGCAAGTAGTCCACTGAGTTCTATCTATCTATTTGACTGTAGCTATTTCTAAGGCACCTATCATGTGTTTCCTTCTCTTTGTCATTCCATGGCTTCAGTTTCTTAACTCTTCCTGGCATAGGTGCTGACTCTGTGGACTCCAGGACTGGAGCACCCACGGGGAAAAATACAGTGGGTGCAGAGCACCCACCAGCAGCCCCCTGCCCCTCCCTCCCATCCCAGAGCTCCCCTCCACTCCACCTCCTCCTCTGAGCGCGCTGCCAGGTCCTGCTTCTCCCCCGTCCCTCGCTCCCTTCCTGGGCAAAATAGCTGGGGTGGAGTCAGGGCAGGGATTTGGGGAAGGGGTCCAATAGGGGCAGGGAGGGGAAGGAGTTGCGGTGGGGACTTTGGGGAAGGGGTTGGAATGGGGGAGGGGAAGGGGTGGAGTTGGGGGTGGGGCCAGGGGGCACGAGCACTCACCAGCACCAGGGGAAGTTGGTGCCTATATTTCCAGAGGAAGATTGCTAAGGTTATTTGGCAGGTGGGTGGGCGCTTCAGTTTGAATATTGAGAGATTTGGGCTGTGGCTGATCAACTATGATGGAAGTTCCATAACTGAGCTCATTTTGTCCCTGTGCTGCTATGTCCTGGCCCTTTCCAGATGCATTATCTCCGTCGTGTGCAGCTGTCTCAGTACGCTGTGGCTGATGATGAGATAGGACCTAGCTACCTCAGAGACTAAACCCGTTAAGTGCCTTTTCATATTAGAATAAAAAATTCAGTCCAGGAGTGAATGGGGAGCCAGTGGAGTTTCTGGGAGTGCTGGTGAAATATGTTGACATCAGTCCGTGTTGCTCAAGCCATGACCTAGGCTGCTGCATTTAGCATTAGCTGCCTCTCCCATGTGCAACTGTTACAGTTTTGATGGAAGGACTTGCTCATCTGAGGAAGGATATGCAGGATCAGACCATGTGTGAGCAAACATTGAAGCTGTAATTTTGGATCAGAAGGTGGGGCACAAAAAGGTTGGAACCATGGTTCACCATAAAGCTCTTTTTAAATGCATGAAAAAGATACCTTCGGTGATGGTGTGATGTGTATGCGGAAAAAGAAAAATTTCTGCCCGAAAGGCTGTGGGGCTTTGCAGTGGATTCGCTACAGGAGCTGCTGGTGTACTTCTCTCTCCAATTCTCTTTACTGACGCACAATGGAGAAGACAGACATTTCAAAACCTTAGGAGACACATTCTGACAGGAATTCAATAAATAAAACTTCATGAGACTCAAAATCACAAATCTGTAGAGAATGTTTTGTATTTCTGGCCTCTACTATTTTTTTAAAAACAGGGCTTAGTTTTAAATTAATCAAGTCCTCAGTATTTCCCTGACTGTACTTTTCTTGCCAAACTTCTGTTCCTCACACCCCAGAGGCACCTACTCCACTTGATCCTGTTCTTGACCATGATGAAAGGATATCTTCTTGGCATTTTCTTGTTTCTCATGTACCTCCCAGTTTGCACAGCAATGGGGCTGACAGACTTTGGGTGAAAATTGCCATGGGACCTAATATCTCCCAATGTCCTAAGGACCCTGCCTCAATGCCAGTGAAGCAGCGAAGTTTGAACCTGGATCTGATTTTTTCTGAAAGCTGAGAATTTTCAGTTTGGCCTTTTATAAAGAAGAGCCAGCCAAGAAAGTGTGGCTGTGGAGGCAAATTCCGTCAGAATTTTAGGCTGTTCAGATCTAGGGCAGTTATAAAAGCCGAACCTCTAGCTGACATGGATAGGTTCATGGCCTTTTGAGGAATAGCAAAAAGGAGACTGGAGGATAACTTATGTGAGCAGTCCCTTATGTACACCTGTTTCATTTGTATGCACGTAGCATGGAGTTTTGGGGGTGCCTGTGAACATGGGGATCAAATTGTACCTGACAGGTGACAGCCAGTCATTAATACCTACCTAGCCCACAGAGTTCCCCACTTCTGGCTAGATTTGCAATTTGTACATCCTGCATGTTTCTACAGCACACAGTCAAACCAAGTTCCCCATGGTTAACAAGCAACATCTCTGCCAGGTGAGACTGAGCTAAAGGGGAAGATTCCCCCTGGCAAAGTCTTAGGTACTGTGCAGAGTTTATCTGGGCTGGAAGACACTCTCTGTATATATGTAGACATCCTGCCCACTGCAGTTGGGAATTGTGACGGAGTCAGACCAGAAGGGTATAGGAGAGTGCTGGAAGGCAGGTATATCAGCCTCAGGATGTGCAGGTCCCTGTTCCCTGAATAGCCAAACAAAGGCTCCTCCAGGCCAATCAGGAAGCTTCTAGAAAGGAGTAGAAACATCTAGCCTGACTGAGACACCTGAAGCCAATCAGGCACTGGCTGGAACCAGTTAAAAACCTCCCAGTTAGTCAGGTGGGGTGTGGGTGTCAGGAGCTGTGGGAGGAAGTTGTGCTGTTGGTGAGACTGAGTGGTGGACAACATATCATACTGAAGGAAGGAGGCCCTGAGGTAAGGGTGAAGTGGAGTTTGAAGAAGCGGGGACTGCTGTGGGGAAGTAGCCCAGGGAATTGTACTGTGTTTTGTGGATAAAAGGTCAGCCATCTTAGCTGATACTATTAGGGTCCCTGGGCTGGAGCCTGGAGTAGAGGGCGGACCCAGGCTCCCCCCTTTTCCACCTTCCATACTGGCCTGTCATGAAGGTAACTCACTAGGTGGTGACTCTTGCCAATTGTACTGAGAAAGGGAGGTCACTCTGGGGCCGAGATGAGTTTGAGGCCCCTAAATCTGCCAGGAAGCGCAGGACCCACAAGTACAAACTTGGAGCTTTGTCACAGAATATACAGACACCTACCCAAAATTTAAACCAGAGTGTTTCCTATATTTTACATTTGAAGCAGTACACTTACATACCTTTCCAAAATGCTTAGCATTAGCTTCAGCTCTCATTCCTTGGGCCTGGAAAGGAGAGCCACTGCTGTGGAGCAAGGTGCTGGAACAATTTGTTTAGAACAATTTGCTGAGAACCACTAAACCAAATCGTAAATCCTGTATATGATTGAAACCACTTCAAGCCAGTGGGTGCGGCAGCACCACCAGCACCTGTAGTACCAGGATCTCCTGTGCTTTGGAGGCTACATTCTTGGGGCTCTGGAAAAAACAGCTGATTGCTACTTGCTAATTGAGCAGTTCCTGCCAACTAAGTCTTGGAATTTGATTGGCTTCGGTTTCTGAAGAGGCGTCACTCCTCTGCTTGAAGAAGAGCTCCACAACCAATTGCTGCAAAACTCAGGCGGAAATTTGTAGCTTTCCATGCTGAAGGAGAAGGGATCCAATCTACAGAACTGTGCTGGGAAGGCACTGGAGAGAGAAGATAACACAGACTTGACCAGCTGAAAAGACCAACAACCTAAAATTAAACACATCAGAGACAGGAAATTCCAAATGCATGATGATCTCAACAATTACTACCTTGGGAGGCCCAGTTGCAACTTTGTAGTACCTCAATGTAATTAAAGGGCAATTCAGTTTTGCCGAGTAAATGCAACTGAACTGCATTTTAACCATGATCCCAAATTGTACCTTAACCTCGGGCTTCAGAAGGACTGTAGTGTAGTTACGGAACATGGTTTTAGCACTTGTTTTGGGAACATGCTCCCATGAATATTGCATGTTCAAGCCATTTTTTAAATCTATTGTGGGAGTACAGCTTTATAACCAGATCAACCATCACGGAGGTTGTTACAGTGTAGATGGGATGAAAATAAGAACCATTGACCCCACAGCGGTTAAGCAATCCATCATCATTATTATGAAAATCCCTGTATGCAGTTAACTCCCCATCTCGCATATCTGAGTTCATGCTCTCTCTGAGGCCTGGTCTTCAGTACTCTTAATTCTCCCAAGACTTGACTGCACTCTCTCTCACTCACTCTGCTTATTAATTTTACATGGCACTTTATGAGACAAGTTAATAATAAGATCCAAGTCATCCATTGTTCCACTGTTGGGGAATCAAAACACACTGATGAGAAACGTAGTGCTAATAGAACAGTTCAGAAAAAGCAGAGTTTACCCATCTGTGTCAAAAAGCTAACCAGCCTGCCTCCCCTCCTCTTGGAAATTCTGTTCTGCTGTGGGGAAGCAAGCAAACAATTCAGCGAGTATTTGTAACCATTAGAAGGAAAATTAAATGGTATAAAATTACTTTATTGCAATTTATACTTGAGGGTCATAAGCTAGAGCACTCATTATCTTACTAGTGCAGACAGAGATTGATTAGTCTGAATATATTGCATGGCAGAAGCAGCTCTACCTCAGAAAATAGGCCAAGGGAGGTGATGGCTGGATGGAGAACATCTTACAGCTCTGAACAGGAGAACCCTACATAACGTCTCCTTTCGTTGTTTGAGCAGCCCCCAAACCCTGACTGGGTTTTTGAACACTATCATACTATTTTTATTTACTACTACTACTGCTATGTGAATTTAGGAATAGTTGAGGGTGGTGTTATAATCTTGGAGAGCCCAGCGAACCTTTCACAATGAATAACTCATTCTGCAAATGTAGCCCCTTTTCTTTTTGTGAATAATTTTATCAAGACTCATTTTGATAAGTTTGCTATTTGCAATTCTTCAGCAAATCATTTCTGTTAACATGTTAGCTTTGCTCACAAACTATTTGCCACTGATAATTGACTGTGGTTATCTAGTCACATGACGTGGGGTGGTTTCTGCTTCTGATTGGATGGCCTTATATTTAAAAGTAGAAGCATCGTAAGAGGAAATCATTAGCTTTTGATTCCTTCAGGGAGGAGGAATACTGGGAACAGGAGTATGTTAGCAGGAAAAGTTTTTAAGCAAGTCTATGGAATTTTAGGATATATAACTTAATTCTCTCTTGCAGAAGAAACAGAATTATATTTGTCTGGCTGTGTGTGTGTGTGTGTGTGTGTGTGTGTGTGTGTGTGTGTGTGTGTGT
>ML677342.1:17875751-17915251 GCA_007922305.1 Dermatemys mawii
TGTGTGTGTGTGTGTGTGTGTGTGTGTGTGTGTGTGTGTGTGTGTGTATTATTATGGAATGTGGGTTCCATTTTATATCCTGCTCACACCAACCACTCAGTCACAGCCATTCGTCACATTGATGTGAAGAGAAGGGAGCATTCTTATAACCTTGTAAATTTCCTTTTTACCTGTTTTAGGGCCAGGTCTCTAGCCTGGACATTTGAGGGACACTGTTTCACACACTATTTCACCATCTACCACATGCTATAATTTAATTTCTTGATATGCTATCTTCTGACTCTAGTCATCACAACTGCTGCAAGTCTCCATGAATTCGGTGACTGAGTGGATGTTCTTGGTCACAGTCACAAAGAGTGAAGTTACCTTTTCCTTGTGCCTGGTTTGGTTAAATGCTCTGGTGCAAAGCCTTTGACAGGATGGTTTGCCAAAGTGCTTTCTTAATGGTGTCCCACTTTCATGCCAAAACAATATTTTATTCTTATCTAGGCCAAGTTACTTTCACATTCCAGTCCTTGTTTCTTTCTCTGCTATCCTCATTCCCCACAATCACTGCCAGCCACCAAAATGGTACATCCCAGCTGCACATATGCACAGCTGGAGCTGTGAAGGGTGCAGACAGATCTCTGTGTTTGTCTTTGTGTCAGAGGGATTTCATAACAAATATGTCTGCCTACTTCGTTAATAGTAGCTTCCTCGATTGGCTATTACCAGCATTCAGTAGTCATAGTAGAAGTGAAAGTAAACATGGGCATAACCCCTTCCTGATGAACAGGCACATCCTGCATTTTAATCTGACCCTCAAGACATGTTTTAGTGAATACGTCATGCAGCATTTCACCGAAGAGGGGACTGTCCCATTCACACTGTGGTATGAAAACACTCAATTTACATAATATATGCAATCCGACACACAGACATTTTTGTGCCTGGTTTTAATATGGCATTTAAGCCTCTGCAGGCCTACTGTGTCATTTTTCATCCTACAATCAAAACAGTTGCTACCCACATAGTTCAGCCAGGGAGGATGGCTTTCCCCATTGATGTAAGCATACTTGTTGGCATGACAAAAGCCAGCCAGAGTAAATTTGCTGTCACAAAGCTTTGTGAAAGAGAAAGGGCAGATAATGTTATTGATCCTGGTGCTCTTCATATCACAACTCAGGAAAATCTAGGGTGGTTTTCTTCTACTGAAAGCAGTAGCCAGAATTCCATAATTTCACTGCTCCTGATGCGTGTTTTAAGAACTGTACCATTCCTATTCTAACAAGTATCAGTCTATTTTTTAAAAAAAATCCCTCTTTTTATTTTTTAAATTGATCTGGTAGGTGATATAGATAACAGTTTTTTTATTCTAAACCAATCATAATGCTGATCAATGGTATAGGTCCCTATCTGCCTCCTTTCTTCTCTAAACTACATCCCCCTTTGGGTCTCCCACCCATTCCAACAGGACAGACAGGAAAAGAGGAGGAACCAGCTGCCTACAGCTCTGCCTCCCCTCCAGAGTATAAGAACATAAAAATGGCCATACAGAGTCAGACCAATGGTCCATCTAGCCCACTATCCTGTCTTCTGACAGTCAATAGTACCAGATGCTTCAGAGAGAATGAAAAAGAACAGAGCAATCATTAAGTGATCCATATTCTGTTATCCACTCCCAGCTCTTGACAGCCAGAGGTTTAGGGACACCCAGAATATGGAGTTCCATCCCTGATCATCTTGGCTAATAACCATTGATGCACCTTAGAGAGACAAGGTGGATGAGGTATAATCTTTTATTGGACCAACTTCTATTTGTTAAAGAGACAAGCTTTCTAGCTGCACAGAGCTCTTCTGCAGCTCTTGGACCCCTCCTTGCTAAACTTGTTCTTTTTTGAACACATTTGTACTTTTGGCCTTCACAACATCCTCTCACAATGAGTTCCACAGGTTGACTGTGCACTGAGTGTAGTAGTACTTCCTTTTGTTTCTTTTAAAGCTAATACTATTGATTTCGTTGGGCCAACCTGAGTTCTTATGTAATTAAGAGAGCATTTACCTCTTATTTCACTTTCTGCACAACATTCATGATTTTATAGACATATCCCCCCTTAGTCATCTCTTTTCTAAGCTAAACAGTCCCAGTCTTTTTAATGCCTCCTCATCTGGAAGCTCTTCCAAACCTCTAATCATTTTTGTTGTCCTTTTCTTTACCTGTTCTAAGGTATCTTTTTTGAGCTGGGGCACACACTCAGTATGAGGATAGGTGAAATCCCCCATCATTATTAGGTTTTCTGTTTTTGTAGCTTTTCTAATCTCCCGGAACATTTCACAATCGCCATCACTATACTGGCAAGGTGTTCAGTAATATATTCTTACCCATGTACTCTTATTTTGCAATCATGGAATTTCTATTTGATTAATTTAAGATTTTTACTGTATTTTATTCTATGCTCCCCCACCCCACCCCCACACACAGAGTGTCACTGTCTCTCTAGCATGCCCTTCACTGTCTTTCCTATATGTTTTGTACCCTAGAATCACTGAATCCAACTGATTATCAGCATTCCACTAACTTTTTGGTGATGCCTGTTATATCAATACCCTTATTTAATACCAGGCACTCAAGTTCACCTATCTTAATATTTAAACTTTTGTATTTGTATATAAGAACTTACAAAATTTATCAATATTTAGTTGTCTACCTTCATGTGATGTAACTGAATGGGACATCCCTAAGGGATGTCTCTGTCCGAACCTTGTGCTCCTCCACACCTGTTGGCTTTCCCTAGGCCCTCAGTTTAAAACCTCCTCTATGGCCTTTTTAATTTTACATGCCAGCATTCTGGTTCCATTTTCATTTATGGGAAGCCCATCCTTCCTGTATAGGCTCCTCCTTCTCAAAAGGTTCTCCATTTCCTAAGAAACCTAAGTCCCTCCTCCCTACAACATCTTCTCATCCTTGCATTGAGATCCTGCAAATCTGCTTGTATAACTGGCCCTGCACATGGAACTGGAAGTGTTTTAGGGAACTCTACCGGAAAGTCCTGTACTTGAATCTCTTATCTAGCAACCTAAATTTGGCCTCCAGAACCTCTCTCCCACCTTTCCCTAGGTAGGTCATTGGTACCTACATGTACCACAACCACTGGCTCCTTCCCAGCACTGCACATAAGCCTATCTAGATGTTGAGAGGTCTGCAACAGTCTCACTCTGCAGATAATTCACCATGTGGTTCTCCCAGTCATCACAAACCCAGCCATCTATATTTCTGATAATCAAATCCTCCATTACTATTACTTGTCTCTTCCTAATAACTGGGGTCCCCTCCCCTGGAGAGGTATCCTCAGTATGAGAGGATAGCACATAGTCATCTGGAAGGAGAGTAGCAACTATGGGATCATTTCCCTCCACTCCAGCTTGATGTTCTCTTTCCCCAAGATTTTCATCCTCCTCAACAGCACAGAGGCTGTCAGGCTGGGGGTGGGATTGCTCTGCTATGTCCCAGAAAGTTTTGTCTATGTCCCCTCTGCCTCCCTTATCTCCTCCAGTTTAGTGACTCTGGTCTCAAGAGTCTGTTCTCTGTCTCTGAAGGCCATGAGCTCCTTGCATTGAATGCACACATCTGCCCCTTGCCCACAAGGCAGGTAATCGTACATGCTGCATTCAGTGCAATAAACTGGATAACCACCTCACACGCACACTCTGCTGCTGGACTTCTGCCTGCATTATTTTTATTCTTGAAGGGTTGTTTGTTTGCTTTTTTGAAGGGGTGCTGGCCTACATTTCGAGTACGTTTGGTAGGTGTATCTGCTTCTCACACTCCCTCTCTGAACCCCCCTGTTTGCTTCTCCTGGTTGCTAGCTCCTCTGGTCACTTAGGAACTAGCTTTGTAAACCCCCTGTTCATCCTAAATTAGCCCTGCCCCTTTGCCAAGGGCATGTATATTGGTTAGGGATCAAAAGATGGCAGGCTAAAGCCTCGTTTGTAAACTCTCAGCCTAGTCTAGCAGGTCACTTAGCTCAGCACACAGCCCCCATGACAGACCACACTACAATCTTCATGCAAGTGCCTAGCAAACTGCCAGACAGACTCATCCCAAAGATCACAATCTCTCCTCCTCCACCTGGAGAAACCCTTTACAAATCTCCTGTTTGCTGCTTCTGTTCGCTGGCTCCTGCTGCCTCATATAGCCAGACCACAGAACGGCCCTGTTGGTTCCATCTCCCCTCTTGGCACGCTATAAAGGTGTGGGTTTCTGGGAGCACAAGACTGCCCGCCTACACTTCATTTTAGCTGGCTATGGCCCTGTCTGGAAACACATTCTTCTCACATCTATCTATTCGCTTTTCCCCATTCTCCACTCTGTTCTGTACCATGCTAACCCTCTGACGACATACAGCCACCATACATTGGTGAGCTCTGCATTCAAGAGTATCATCTCAGCAAGCTAGAAGTTCTAAGCCAGTGGCCTCATAGCGGCCTATCCTTTGACATCAGCTTCTCAGGCTAGAGGTCCTGAGTCAATAACCCTAGAGAGTCCCCTGCCTTGACATGAGACTAACCAGAGTAACTGAACCAGTAACCTCACGCAGGCCTCTCCTTTGCCACTAGCTTAGCACGCCCAAGTTGCTGAGCTAGTGACCTCACAGAAGCCCATGATTTGACATCACCCCAACAAGTTAGAACTGGGAACCAGGACCTGAGAGAACTCAGTGCCTTGAAATAAGCCCAGCAAGATACCAAATCAATGACATCACAGAGGTATAACCCATGACATCAGCTCAGCAAGCAGTAAGTGCTGAACTAGTAACCTCAGGGGCCCATTCAGGGAGAGCCATCCAGAATGCTTGAGATTCCACTCAGTACCCTCAGAGAGTCCTCTCCAGTAGCAAAGGCAGCAGAGCCAAGCCCAAGCATTCAGAAATCACATCAGGCTGAAAGAAAGGCACGAGGTTTTAGAAGACAATACACTTTGTGTCTTAACCTAGCTTCTGGTTTTTAACCTTAGGGGTCACATTTTTGAGCTTCTCTCTGCAGCCACAAAGGCTGGACATTTTAAAAGAAAAATGGGATTCTCACATTATAACGTAACCCCAGGTGCTGGTGATTTGAGGAAAACACCCAGTATCATGAAACTCAGGATACAACTGCGAGTTGGCACCACTGTCTCTGCCTTCGCATCAGACCAGCCAGCTAGCGGAACCGAGCCAGTCATCTCACTCCTTGGCATCAGCTCAGCAAGCTCGAAGGGCTGAGCCAGTAAATGTATGGATGCCTGGGCCCAGCACGCTGTAGGTGCTAATCCAGTGATTTCAAAGAGGCCTGCACCTTGGTGCAGATCCATAAAACAGGCAGTATCCAGCTAGTAACTTTTCCATGGATTGTTCCTCGCCTCCAGTCTAGCAAGAGGAAGATTCGGGCTTCTGTGAAGCTACGTGATTTCTCATCAGCCCAACATGCTGAGCAGGGATTAAACGAAGATGCTGTTAGAGACAGAAATATGGAAGTGACACTTTTGACCACAAATGTGTTTACACTTGTGCTAAGATACAAGGGTGATGCCAGCCACATAAGTATCAAGAGGGACAGAAATTCCCCCACCCCTCAACTCCAAAATATGGCTATTCTAAGTACCTGTGAGCTTTTAGAAAAAAAAACAATGAAGTACTTGGGAGGGAACGAGGACTACTGGCACGTCTACATTATAAACATTACACAGGTCGACTTGCAGCCACTGCAGGAAACACTTTGGAGAAAGATTTGTAACAATCTACTCTCTTCCTAGGAGTACTGCTTTTAAAAATAGGGAAATTTACCCTGGTGTCCTGGCTAAATTCCAAATTAGGTAATCACAGTTCGCCTGCCTAACTCTCCTTGCTGTTTTCAACATGGTAGATTCCATTATCTGCCATAGGAACTGTTGTGTAACGGTACAGACTGTCCTCTGTTAAACAGGTGCTATGTTCTCCCCTAGAGGTAGCTGCATTTCAATGGTGACAATGAAAAAATCCCATATTTACCTCACAGGATGATGGAAGGCTTAATGAATGCTTATAAAGTGCTTTGAGGAGGTCAGATGAAAGGCATTATAGTATGCAAAGCGTTTTAATACTACATTGTGCTATTAGCTAATGCTGTGTTGTTTTTCTCTTTGCACAGGAAAGTCAGAACCATTAAAATTAGCAAGTAAATAACTAAGAGCAAAGTTAATAGCAAGATAGCTTTTTTCCAGATAAGTTTGTAATAAATGCAGTAGCCTGATAATGCCAGTCAGAATACAAAGGACTAAAATGGTTACTCCATAATGTAATTATCCCCACAAAAGAGAAACAGGGAAGAATCTAGCATGATAAATCATGTAAAATCAGATGCTCTACTTGATCAGTGGGCGAAACTGACAAAGCTCCACTAGTATACATCCAGAAAAGTACTGAAGTTTAACAGCTGTAAATGGAAACACTAGGTAACCAAAACATCACACAGCTATGTACTGGCAGCATCTGCACTGTTAGATAAAATCCAGGGCTACTTACATGCCATGGAAGATTTAAATGATTTGAAGAATAGAAATGACAAGCCTTGCTTAAGGCAGAAGCCAATAGAGCTTCTTTCAGAGCAACACATATATCTTTTAAAAACTCTGGGATTATTACAGTGGTGCCCATTAGTATGAACGTATTTAAGGATGTGTCAATTTTTCCATTATATACCCCAGTTTTTCCATGTTTTATAACTGAGCTGTAAACATGAGATACTTGGTGTACAAGAACACAGTTCATCTGCTTTTATACAAGTGTTTTTAAAAGCATGTGTGTGTGTGCGCGAGAGAGAGCGAGAGAGAGAGAGAGAGAACACATGTGCACACACACAGAGATGGAAATGTGCTATCTTACTCTCGAATACACCTCTATAGCCCAAATTGCTCTAAATCAAAAGAATAATTTGCCTTTAGCCTGTGATGTAGCCACTTACCTTTGCAGGCTTGAGATCCCAGCCTGTTCCATTCTGCTCTTCAGACCTTGAAAAGCAGTTTTTCCTATGCAGTGCTTGCACTTGCTTTCCGTAGGAATTACAGCAATTCACCCAGGAAAAGACAGTGGAATCAAGCCCCTATACCACAAGTATATTTATAGAACAGGCCTAGAATCGGCTATATGGTAGACAAGACGTAAACTAAACCCCCTTTTAATGTGTATTTACAAAGGTTACCTTTAAAACAAATTTTAAAGAAGTATTTGAGCTGCAAAGAGCTTTGGTGCATTTTAATAAATTTGCAAAATGCTACCAACAGAAATAGAGCGGCCAAGAAGCAATTTGTTTCAGTTTTATCTTTCACTCCTGTTGCATATTTTAAGCTACTGAAGAGAAAACAAGGGAACTTTAATGAAAACCCCTCACCATGTAAGACAGCATTGCTGTTCTCCCCCTGTCCCTCCCCCTGTGCATCCTTCAGGCATGTTTCTGAACCTCTGAGAATCCCTGTGTTTCTCTGATTTTAAGAAACCCACCACTGAGGCTGCATGTCTCATTCACCATACAACCAAGATGGACTAGATTTTAATTGACTAGAGGAAGAAGGGAGCCAATATTAAGGAACCAGGATCCGTCACACTGTGCCAGACCACACTGTTTACACAGAATGTCCAATCCTCACTCACCAACAGAAGAAGTGATGAGAGATCAAATTCTCTTTCGTTAGATCCATGTAAAACACCAATTCAACAAAGTTCCTAAAGCACGAGAATAGCATCACTGACCTACAACAGAGTCTACTAGTGCAGAACATTAGGCATGTGCTATGTACTTCTCTAATCCAGGGCCTAAACCAGTAGTAAATCCATTGTCTACAATGGGCTTTATAAAGTTATTTCAGATTTACAGCTGGTTACAAACCCTAAGCTTCCCAGATATCAGCTGTGAATATTTGTACCAGGGCAGTTCCTGGCACTTGAGTTACTAGAGAAACTGAAGAGTCAAGGAAGCTGAAATTTGGTATTTAACCTTTGGAAACTGTAGCTCATGGAAATTATACACAAGTATCATTGATTTGCTTTTCAGAATGATGTAAGGGCTGTCCAGCCCCATTGTGCCATTTGTTAGCTACTGCTGCAAAGATATTGTGCAAAGAACACCCATTGGCCTGAAAATCCAGATATATCAAGAAACTACAGGCTGAGTCAAGGAACACATTTCTTACTGAATCCCAGATCCTTTTTTCCTGTTGAATTTAGTCAATGCTTCAGTGTATACTTAGTGAAAATGTAAAGCACTACATAACTGCTAATATTAAATGAAGTCATAATAATTCCTAGCACTTTTATAACATTGTCATCTGTAGCTAACAAATACTTCATAAAATAAATGCAACTTTTTATATATGGGGAAACTGAGGCACAGAGGCTTTTCTAAGGTCACGGCAAGGCCGTGGCAGAGCTAGGATAGAATACAGGTCTGCTGACTTCATCTCATGCCCTATTCACTGACCCATGCTGTCTCCTTAATCCTCAACATCCTTTTCAGCACTAGAATTCTGCAGCTCCTAATCCCCAGTCCTGCGGTTTGTGCTCTAAACTATGTTGCCTCTCTACCATACATTAAAATGCAAGAGTTTTTCATTTTTTCCACATCCTACTCCACCCAGGAATGGGGGCCCAGCACTGCTGCTGATAAAGGATAACCTGGATATATTGTAAGTATCCTGGAGTGAGCAACCCAAATAGTGCTTGGAAATCACCAATGTGGCAAACATGCCAGAGATAAAAGTTGCTCTTCTCCAATTCAGCAGGACAAACTCTAAGGTATAAGTACAGGCTGTGCCATTTGAATGCATCCAATTAGATCAACTGTCCCACCCCTCAGGTATATAGGCCCTCTGGGCATAGGCGCTGACTCAGTGTTCCAGGGCTGGAGCACCCTTCGAAAAAAATAGTGGGTCCCAGCACCCACCAGCAGCCCTGCCCATCAGCTCCTCCTACTCCCTCCCAGTGCCTCCTGCCTGGTGGTGATCAGCTGTTCAGTTACAGCGCTGGGGAAGGTAGAGGAAGGGGGTGAGGCAAGAGCAGGAAGAGGCGGAGCAAGGGTTAAGCACTTCCTGTAAACTGGGGAAATCGGCGCCTCTGCATCTGGGTACAAAATAAAATGCAAATTAAAGATCAAATCATCCATTGTCTGATGTTTGGACTTTTCCATAACTAGAGAGCTCATTTCTTTGCAGCATAGACACTTATTGACAATGATTGTGCGTTCTACTTAATTTCGGATGAAAGCTCTGACATTGGAAAGTCCTCTTCTCTTTCATGTTGAGACTTGCTACTTAGAATCATAGAATATCAGGGTTGGAAGGGACCTCAGGAGGTCGTCTAGTCCAACCCTCTGCTCAAAGCAGGACCAGCTCAATCATCCCAGCCAGGGCTTTGTTAAGCCTGGCCTTAAAAACCTCAAAGGAAGGAGATTCTACCACCTCCCTAGGTAACCCATTCCAATGCTTCACCACCCTCCCAGTGAAAAAGCTTTTCCTAATATCCAACCTAAACCTCCCGCACTGCAACTAGAGACCATTGCTCCTTGTTCTGTCATCTGGTACCACTGAGAACAGTCTAGGTCCATCCTCTTTGGAACCCGCTTTCAGGTAGTTGAAAACAGCTATCAAATCTCCCCTCTGTCTTCTCTTCTGTAGACTAAACAATCCCAGTTTCCTCAGCCTCTCCTCATAAGTCATGTGCTACTTGTTAGCAGTCATCTTTTACAGCCTGCATTTCCTGTTTAAGGAAGCCCATACACACAAAATGAATGACATAAAACTTAGAACAGCACCATATCGCTTCCTTGCGAAGCGCCATCACTTCTTTCTCAACTGAGAACAATATGTATGGACTTAAATTATCCAGAAGAGACAGGAACTGACCAGTTTAAGGTTCAAGGCTTTGCCAGGGGATAAAAACAACACATTGTAGTCACCATGTTAAATAATGAAACAGAGCATATTGTTATAAATGAATCACTTGACTTGTCAGTGGCTTAAACATAAGAATGGCCATACTGGGTCAGACCAAAGGTCCATCCAACCTACTATCCTGTCTACCGACAGTGGCTAATGCCAGGCGAGATTCAGTAAGTGAATCTAACAGGTAATGATCAAGTGATCTCTCTCCTGCCATCTATCACTCCCCTCTGACAAACAGAGGCTAGGGACACCATTTCTTACACATCCTGGCTAATAGTCATTAATGGACTTAACCTCCATGAATGTATCCAGTTCTCTTTTAAACCCTGTTATAGTCCTAGACTTCACAACCTCCTCAAGCAAGGAGTTCCACAGGTTGATTGTGCGCTGTGTGAAGAACTTCCTGTTGTTTTAAACCTGCTACCCATTAATTTAATTTGGTGGCCCCTAGTTCTTATATTATGGGAACAAGTAAATAACTTTCCTTATTCACTTTCTCCACATCACTCATGATTTATACATCTGAATCATATCCCACCTTAGTCTCCTCTTTTCCAAGCTGAAAAGTCCTAGCCTCTGTAGTATCTCCTCATATAGGACCTGTTCAAAACCCCTAATCATTTTAGTTGCCAAACGAAGGCAAATGGTTAGGTATTTCACATCCTCTGGTATGGTACGTTGGCAAATGTTGGCTTTTAAATCCATTTATATACACACCTTCCATGATCACCATTCCTTGGTCTCTCGTAGTCAGTAGTTCATGAATGTTTCTCCTTTGAGTTTTTAGTTACAATATAGCCTTATGTTTATCTCCAAAATTGTCCACTGGACTGTCCAACTGCCCATTATATATTTACACACACAACATAGGAACTGCTCCTGAAATGAACACATGGTGGGGAAGCAGTGCTGCAAACTCACTTTCTATCATGAGTCTTTTGATATTTTACTTTTTTTAAGCCCCAGCTCCTGGAATCATGGGATCACACGGGGATCTCAGCTTTCATAAAGAAAAGACTCTGGCCTTCAGGTATGTAACAAAATGCTTGAAAGCATGAATCCTAAAGGCACAAAGACTAGAAGGCAAATAAAATGAACCAAAAGTTGATTATTTTTAAAAATCTCCTGAGTTTTGAATGCTTGGGGATGACTAAACTGGGTAAGGTAGTCATAATACCATCTTCACAGTCACATCACCCCATCCCCAACACAGAGGTATCATACCCCTTGTTTGTTAGATACACTATGGTGACTCGTGGCAGTGTCCTACATTGCAAACTAAACTTGCATCTGGGGTTAAGTACCACCCCCAATCTTGGGAAACTCTCTCAGCAAGGATATTAGACACATTAGAGAACTTCCTGGAGAGTGGATCAATATTTCTGTATTAAAACCAAGAGCAGATGGAAAAGGCTGAGCTAGAGTGGGGGTCTCAGCATGCTTCAGGTATGCCAAAATCGAGATATGCAGTGGTCCCCGGCACACCATTATTTGTACTGATGTAGCACCCATAAGGTCCATGAAAGGCCTACAACATACTGAATATTTAGCAGGGGGTTTTGGATTGTTCCGCACCCCCCACCCCAGCTGCCTCTGCACCCCATAGACATCATTATCTGGTTAAGTTCTTATAGCAGAGCACATGAAGGTGGGTCAGACCAATTGGAGAAATTTAAAGCACAAAAAGTCAAAAGAAGCCAGGGCTGGTGGCTGGTACAGCCTTTGCCACAGCATCTGCCCTTCACAGTTCCTCTTGTGTCTAAGTCTGGCAGGCTGAGAATGACTGTGAAGAGATTCTTCGCATAAATGTGTTTCCTTCAATGACGTGAATAGGACAGGCACTGTGTCTTTGGATGGGATTATTGTATAATTTTAGTTACCATAGTAATATATTAACATGCCTAAAATGTCAACTAGATGCACAAAAGAAATCATGTTTTCCTCATGACCACATATTTCCACCCATTAAAAATACAGCTCCTCTTATAGCTTTACACTAATAGAACAAAACAGCTCTATTATGCTACTTTCCCTCTGCAGCTTTGGCATAGTGAAAAAGATTACATTTTGCTCTTATTTTAATAGGTACCTTAAAATATGGAATGGAGATAATTAAAAAGTTCTGGTTAAACTCCTGATCTACTATTTGCTAATTCGTGGTCTGGAATTTGAGGCCACCAGTCCAAAACTATCATTCTTGTCCATCAGGGGCAGAGGTATCAACAAGAGTTCGGCAACACTTCTTCTATCATTGCTGTTCTTATGTTCTTCCTCCCTCCAGAGCTTCCATAGCATGAGCCATGATTCATCCTCCAAGTAAGCCCCACAGACACTATGGGAGTTACAGCAAGGGGAAATTTGGTCCTATATCTTTAAACATTTGACATATTCCTGATCACACACACCTTATTTCCTTGCCTCACCCTTCCGACTGGCTGTGCAAACAGGGACACTTACCACCAGAATGTGAATTACCAGAAGAAAGTTTATTTTCTGGGATTTGGGCAAGAATCCAGAGGCAACAGGGATGAGGGTCATATAAAGACATAGGCAGATGGAGCCAATCCCAGACAGGTCTTGATCTCATCTCTTCTGATCTCCAGAAAGGAACCACTCTTTTCTGCTTTATCCAATGATCTGTCGACATTTCCTACCCACCTCCAAATAGAACAACTTAGCTGGGATGGTGATGCATGCAGTTTATTGATATACCCCTCAATTCACATTGTCACCCCACACGGAGGGAACATTAGGTGTGTGCTCATGCACGTGCTCCCACGCTCCAGCTGGCCATCTTTCTAAGCTGAAGTTTCTTAAAATTGCAGTGCTGTAAGGTAAAGATGAAAGAGGAACAACACCGAAAACCACAGTTAACACAAAGCTGCATACAGGGCTCTGCTCAATCAGTTGCACCTGTACTGATGAGGCAGCACAAATCCCAGAAATCATGACACTTGTAATTTACTGAAAGATTTGACACTGACATTTCTGCATCTCCTTTGAGCTTAACTGATGCTACTGAAAAGATCTCATCCTGGAACGCCAGGAGCATGGGATCTACTATCAGTAAATGACTATTACCCTCTTAATATTGAGCACTCCAGATACTAGGTTTCAATTCCATCATAAAAGGACCATTAGCACATAAGCATTAAATGTTTGATTTAGTTATTCAAGAAAAGAATCTTAACTTGAAAAAGTTCCTTCCATTGAGTCCCTATGGCATCACAGATGATATGTAGCAAGATGATCACTTTTATTATATTACTGTAGAGCCTAGGAGACCAGGCCTAGGCCCCCCATCATGCTAGGTACTGTGCAAACTTGCTAATTACTATCCATTTTTTAGGTTAAATTCCAGTGGTTTTAGCTGATACAGGTCAATAGGTATTTTGACCCTGTGACCTACCTGGCTGCAAGGAACAACAGTTGGTATAGTCTTCTCTTAAGGACTATTTTTCTTTCCCAGAGTACAAGTATCTGACACCACATTTAGGGAATGATCAGAAATGTTCCAGCTGAAAGCCTTGTTACTACTTCTAGTTAGGAGTCTCAGTAAAATAGCTTATAAACTACACTTACTGTAGTAGCACTGTGAAGTATCCCCTAACATTTATCTACTGCCCTTTGTCATAACACACGCTCCAAGCATGAACTAGACCAGCTTGTGCTACCAAAAACAAAAAAGCATAAACACTCTTTATATGGACCTACTTAAATAGATTTGTTTGCACATGACAATATGTTATTACTGAGAGTACTAGCCATAGCTGCAGGCTGAGAAAGCGGCAGAATTCAGCACCTGTTACCTCCGTGGTGGTTTCACAGCTTCCGATTCAATACCTGGCACACTTGAACTTTAAAATATAGCTGTGTTTTGAGCAGGCGCAGGTACTTTTTGAGCTGCATCCTGCACTAGGAGAGAGCAGAGCAATTGACTCGGGTTGGAGCTGCTGGCTGTACGACAGAGGGATTTGTAAAGCAGTCTCTGCACCAAACTGGGAGGTAATTTCAAGTGATTATAAGGAATTTAACCGAATTTATGTCTGGTACAATTCCATGCACTTTGATGGAATTTCAGGAGGGATGACTCTGACCTAGTCAATCTAAACAGGCATGACCAATGCCTTCAACACCCTCTGTATATAAAGTACCAATTGTAACTTCCTGGGGTGTAACTTGCTCTATAATGAGACAAAACTCTTTAGAAACAAACCAAAAAAAAGTTTTACACCTTTTTCATAGAGAAATTTAGAAAGCTTGCAGCATTAAACCCACTTTTTCTTTAGTGACAGGAGTAAATTTCTATTAATACAATGAAATCAGAAGAGTGATGGAACATGGGTTTTCCATGGAATAAAAACTAGTTCTTAATGTATACAATAAAGTTCATACTTAAAGTATTTAAGACCGAGTTCTATTCTTGCCTTTATACTCACACGGTAAACGCGCTGGACCAGGGACCATCTTGTTGTTCTTTGTACAGCGCCTAGCATGATGGGGTTCAGGTCCATGACTGGGGCTCCTAGATGTTACAGTAATACAAATTAATTAAATAAATAATCCTATAGTATCAAAGATGTAGGCCTCCTGACTCTGTGCACTGCTTCTTTCTCGTTCAGGAACAGTTAATCAACCATCTAAAGATCAGATTAGTAGGTTTACTCTCCTGAATTAATTTCATCTGGTACTGTAAGATACATCCACAGAGATGTATAGTTTCAGACTACATTCTAACACCTGAACTACCAACAGAAAGAGTACATACATCTTACTTTTCAATTTCTCTCTCGTGTTCTTATGAATTCTCTTCTCTGTTAATTCCATATGCTCCAGGTCTGGAGTAAAACTGTAGCACTAAAGGAAAGAGATTTTGAGATAAAGAAATGAAGAGCAGATGGTTAAATTACAATGATCCCTCTGTTTGTGAGACTAACGTATATCTACCACTTCTGGGAGTTTATGTCACAGGTCCAAGTTTCTCCTGAAGAAACAACCACCACCACCTGATATGGAAATAAAATAAGCGTTGAAAACCTCTAAAAAGCAAAATGAAGACAGACCCAATTCCATTGAGAAATAGTCTCTCCCTAGCTCCGATTTAGACTGTGAACATATATAGGCAGAGGGGCAAAACAAAGTACAGCTACAAGTAAAAGCCTCAAGGGGTTTGTAGGTTGCTAGACAGGCTTCTCAGAAGTGGTCATCAAGCTCTTTGAAATTTCACCTCAAGTTACCAGAGCAGGCTGATCCAGTGGTTGAGGCATTGACCTATGACACGTGACCCAGGTTAATTCCTTGCTCTCCTTTGTGACTTTAGGGTAAGTCACTTAGTCTCAGTTCCTCATTTGTAGCGCTGATTACTTCCCTATCTCACAAGGGTGATGTGAGTTTCTCATGGTGAGCATGGGCAGCAAGGAGCTATATATACTACCGAAGAAATATGTCTTTATCCACATATTTGAGCACAAGGACTCCCTTACTCAACTGGTATTGTCTTCCAAAATCAGTGTTCCTTTTTTCATTGGCTCTACGGTAAGCCTTCCATTGATAAGCAGTTCATATCCTTCTTAGTTCATGCAAACATAGACCTCACCTTATAGAAGCTTGAAATGCCTCCTTTATTAGACAACTCTATGGACCAAATTCAGGACTGGAGTAAGGAAGTTAATGGTAGTTGCATGCATTTATGTCAAGGCTAATTTTAACCCAAAAGGGGTGAAATTCAGGTTTCTCTTTAAATGGGCTCCAATTTTGCCATCTACAATGTCCATCATAATGAATCCTCTATAGGAAAGATGCCCACCTGAAAAGGTAGGTAATCACTGAGCTACATCCTAAGGCCAGACTGAGTTCTCTCTCTCTCATTCTTCATTATCCATTGAGGGGCAGGTAAGTGCAGCATTCTGTCCACACCTCTTCTAGAATGAAAAAGGATTTTGTTTTTAAATTAAGACGTCAAAATAAGTCTCATCTGTAGTCCTGAGTGCTGGAACTTTAAGCCCTATAATTGGAGTCTGCTTATTGCCAAAAAGCCACTCTTATTTTCAAGAATTCCATATAATCTTTATGAGGCCTGTAGAACAGTCTTAGCATGGCAGAAGAAGTAGCCAGATGAAACAAAGGAGGATCCAGAAGGGACCAAAGCCTATGGAAAGCTGATATTGTTGAATTATGACAGCTTGGCTGTTAATTCCCTTGGGCTGGTAGTCAGACATGCATTTTACATCAGATATGGCACAAAAGCTCAGATCCTCCCACTCTTTTACTGTCATTTAACCGGCACAAGCTTCACAGCAAAGATTTGGGGGCACAATAGCAATGCTTTGACATTTTTATTCATTAGTTGCTAATTCTCCCTTTATTTTAAGATACTTAAAGGTATCTTAAAACCAAACCAGCGGATGGAAGAATCACAGGAAGGGGTCAAGTGAGGGGGTTCAGAGTATACAGTCTACATTTATTGCATGGCAAAAGCAATGCCTGGTGGGTCTGAAGTTGGACAAAGGAACAGAACTCCGCAAACAAAGTGAAGAATAACTACAAAATAAAGTAAATGTGTCTAAGTCAAATAAATCCTAGAATGAGAGCACAAGAGTGGTCAGATCCGTGCAAAGAGCGGTCACAGTAACTGAGGTGTTCCCATTATTTGGTTTTAATTTGCAAGATGTATTATATACATACAGATCCATTATTAATGGTGTTAAAATATTCAATGATATCAGAGTTTAGAAGAGGGCAGAGAAAATCCAGAATGTGCATCTGCACAGATGAGTAATGTTGAAGGTGTTAAGATTTCAGCCCAGCAGTGTACACAATATCTGTTTTATATGATACTGTTGATATTCTGGTACTACACATGTACAAAGAAAAAGATAAGTTAAGTGTTTCTGACTATAAACAGCAGACTATTACCCCAAGCATCAGACACATATGACAGTTTTCACGTATCTAACATTTGCTATGAACAGAGCTATTTTGCAAATTAATATGTGTCACTGGAACCTTCTATTATACAGGATTGATATAGATGAGAACCTTACAGTCGGGGGACATTTCAGTGTAATCTGGCTTCTGTGCATCTCAAACTCATACCCACTTTTTATTTTGCAGCTGATAGAATATTAAGAACAGAGCACTCCTGTTACAGTGCAACACTTCCCTCCCCTAGCTCCCAGAAAGATAACTAGCCACACAAATCAGGATTCATTAAGGTCGTGAGAACTGCATTAGACCACTTCACAATGAGTGCTTCAGAAAACCAGGGGATCCTGGATGCTGACTGGTGAGTGAGAAAGCAGTGGCTCATAATACTGTGTGGAATGAACTGTTTTACATATTGTGGAATACAGAAAATACACAAGTAAACTGAAAATAAACAGAAAGAAAGTACTGTGCTACCACATATACAAGGATTTTTCAAATTTCTCATGTCAACCTAACTAATGCCATTCTAGGAAGACGATGCATCAGCAAGCTCTATTTTCCATTCTGGGAGATATCTCTTAACTGGCTCTATTATACTATGGACTACGCATCTTTATTAGCAAGCATCATTCATTCTTTCCCCATGTGCCTTATCACTATATCTTTTGTCTTTATGCAAGAATGGGTAGAACTGACATTTTTGAAAAAAAATCACCAGTTACAAATCTGTTCTTTGGGAAACCAAGGTTTTGGTTTCCAGTATACAGATTGCTAAAGCAATGGCCATGGAATATCTTAATACAGAATTACACCAAAGCATAAGAGTTGTGGCATGCAAGATGTATAAGCTACACTTACAGAATTCACCTGCAGTAACAGACACCATAAAGGAGGCAGAATCAACTTTCGAAAAACTAATTTTAATCAAAACAAAAAATTGTTGATCATTAACAAGTTTATAAAACAGTGATTTAGTTACATAAATAAATTGATATCAGTGTATCAAATCTGAATTACTTTCAACTTCATGAGCATGTTTACATGGGTGATGAAGTACAACCTCTTTACCTATTATAATAAATAAAATGGAGAGCATGAAATAGTTTCTTTAAACAAAAATACCTACAAACATACCTCTAGCATGTTCTCTAATGAAGGGAACAAGAGACACTGGACAACTTTTGCACCAAAACATAAAAACGGCTTTAAAAAGCACAAGGATACAGAACCATCAGCTAAAGTAAAGACACTATACTGTAACCAAAGTTGGTATTTAATAATATAATGAACAGTTTGGTAGTTAGATCTCCAGTTTGGTTATTTTAAAGCATTAAGACAAGGCAAGGTAGAAGGCTGCTTTGTTTGAGTAATTCTAGAGAAAATAAAATATATTAAAAAATAAACTGAAAAGTAGAACAGTCATACCTACACAACTTTCTGTCCTGCACAAAGTCAAAATACCTATGCAGCATATATATATATAAAATATTATATCTATATATATATATTATTTGTGCACAAAGGTTAGCTTATTATTAGCTCACTGCAAAGGCGTAATATATTATGTCAATTATTTTGGAAAACATTTTGTGTTTTGTGTCAAAAAGGATATTTCTTTAAGTCTTTTAGGCTAGGAGGCACAAACCCCACTTCTGGCATACTGTATTCTTAATGCTAAGGCTTGCTGCTCTGGCTGCGTATTTTGTTGTCCCTCTTTACTATAGTGCCTGTTACAAGCATGTGTGTGTGTGTGTGTGTGTGCATACATATACATATATATGTATACACAGGTTGTATAAATATATATATATATATAAAATTTCCCCCAATAGGTATCAGTCCAACCATGCAATCCAAAAGGTGGCTCTGCATAGATGCCCAGCATATAGTTCACCACCTGAGCCAACCCTGAAGCAAGGCGCACTTTAGTCCTTCTGATAGGTTTTCTTTTTTTGTTTAAAACCAAGCTACTGCAGCTTCAAGTATTTTGCATTACATAGATTTTTTTTTTATAAATTAGTTAATGTTATATTTTTTCAATATTCAGACATATACTATAATATATATACAGTACAATAAATGCTCTCATTCTTTTTTTTAATTTTTTTTTTGATAAATCCCTGAGAATGTATGTTGACAGTCGCTAAGTTTCCACATGCACAAGCATTGTGTGCCATGCTTCTGGATGAACAGCACTGCAAAGCCACGTGGTCAGCCTTCTAACTATTAGTATTTCATTTGTTGGTTTGTTTAACTATGCTGAAATGTAAGGATGAGTTACAAAGGAGTAAAGCTGGATCCATTCGAGGTACTTATCACAGGATGGAGGTGTTTGGTTTGGTTTTTAAAGCCATTGCAATATATATTTTTGTTTTTGAGGCTGTGAACGTATATAGAAAGAACAGGAGAGCAATGTGGGCTTTTGCCACTTGACAACATATACTCAGTGTAAACCAAACCTTTTTTTAACCTCTCTCTCATACAAAATAGGAAAAGAAAAAAAGAAAAAAGGAAAAAATTAAACACACAAACTTTCACAACATGACAATTTAGTTTGCAAACTCAATATAACTATACACATATAATACCGGTGTGGCTCTGTTTCTTTAAGTTAAAAAGGATACAAAGGCAGGCTCAAGTAAAAACAAACCACCCCTTCCCCTCCCCGCCCTCACACATTTTCGTCAACCAAACCGTTCACGAACCAACATCATCAGTTTCTTTTTGCCTTTGTAGATTTGTTTTAGGTTGTCGATAAACTGTGTAAACTGAATGTGTCCATCATGAGCCATTAAGAAAGTCTCTCGGGCCTTACTAAGGAACTCTATAAACTCACTATAGTGTCGAGGGCTGATGTGTGTGAGTCGTGAATGTGTTGTATTAATATAGGCTCCAATCGTGGCATCCAGGAGTTGCCTTAAAGGGGCTTTGTCCAGTGACATGAGCTTACCAGAGTTCCTCCTTCCATGAAGTCCCACCATCCCAGGCGTGGTCAAAGTACACCTACGCAAAATGTCTGACAGTACTGTTGCACATTTGACACTTTTGACCACCAGAGGTATTATAGCTGCAAGCTCATTTTTCCCAAGGGAGTGGCTGAGCGCACATGCCCACAAAACGTCATTAATGGCAGGGTGTGTGTCCTGATTGTAACTCAGGTTGAGATGGTTCATGGCCAAAGTGGCCAGCTTGTAGGCCCGCATAGGGTAACCACGATGTTCCATATAGCGTGCTATAGTAAAAAGCTGCGTATAGCTCATGCCTTTTGTAGCAGCATCTAGAACAATTTGGTAAGCGGTCTCAAAAGCTATGTGATCCTTTTCACATAAGGTCAGTGCAGAGAGGGCACAGTTTTGAGGGTCCTTCATGGCACACTGTAGAGCAAGCGTCCTAGCACTGCTGGCCAGTTTCTCTTGCTGATGGCAGTCCAGATGCAGACGGACAATAGTGCTGTTGGACATCACTGTTGTAGCAACAATACTAGTGGCCTCGGTTGGAGTGAAAAGCGTGAACCAGTTCTGCATGATGCTATCCAGTGCATAAACACCTGTGAGAGACAGAGACAGGACCATCAACAATTGACAATCACTAGGATTCAACCAGAGACAAGCTTTCACAATGACTTGGTTTTTTTCAAACTAAGCCTAGTAGGTTATCACTACACTCAACCACCTGCTATTTCTGCAAACAAACTCAATGGAGATAACATGATGGGAAATGCACATTAAAATAAGACTATTCTGCTTTCTCTCTTGCAGAGTCACTGAAGCTGTTAGAGAACTTGACTTTTTCTCTATGTCAATAGTCCTCTGATGGCAAAGCAAAATGCTTTAAGCTACCTCAAAAATGCTCATGTATTTGTATTTGGGACTAGACCTATGGGGTGGGCCTTGTAAGGGAGATATGGGAATGTGTCATGGGAAGTAGGAGCTGAGTGGTTTTGTTTTTTTCTGAAGAGCTCTGGCTGTCAGCCGCAGGTGGCTGGGGCTCATACAAAAAGGCTTTGCACACCCAAGAGGAGGGGAAAGGGGGACAGACGGAGCTCCATCACCCAGGCTTGGGCTCTCTTTGACCCTCCAATCCCTCACCAGGAGGCAACAGGGCTCTGGCTGTCAGCCCCAGGGTGCCAGCAGCAGCACAGAAGTACAGGTGGCAATGGGGCACTAAATCTGCTGTGAAAAGTGATACTGACAAATATCACTTTCCCACTGTTATTTCTGCACTGCTGGTGGTGGCGGCGCTGCCTTTGGAGCTGGGCACCCAGTCAGCAGCCAAGAATCAGAGGGGTAGCCGTGTTAGTCTGGAATTGCAGAAGTGACAAAGAGTCCTGTGGCACCTTAAAGACTAACTAAAGTATTAGAGCATAAGCTTTCGTGGGCTAATACCCACTTCGTCGGATCCATGCAGTGGAAGTGTCCAGGGGCAGGTAGTCAGCAACCATTGCTCTCCACTCTGCCTTCAGGGCTAGGTGGTGGTATATGTACTGGGGGGTGAGGTGGGCGGGGGGGGGGGGGGAGAGAAAAGGAAGGAGAGGAATAAATGATTATAGAAGCAAAGAAGGGGGTGGGGGGGGGGGGGATAAGATATGCTTGAAAACCATTGTACTAGAGTATTCAATTATAAACATGCTTTCCAGAACAAAATTTTATACCAACTGATATGTTCCATTACACCAGAATGGGAAGTTCATTCACAGGGAAATATTCTTAGCAATATTCTTAGTGCTACTGGTTTTTCTATTTGAAGCGTGCAGTGTTCTTTAGTACCATTTTATTGCTCTTGTGGGAGAGAACAATGACTGGTGGCCTCCATAAATGGAAGATTACAGGCAAGTAGAGTGCCTTATTATGGCTAGATCCTATTTACACATGCCTGTGAGCTTACCTAAACCACAACCAGAGGTCCTCATTGCCTCTGTTGAACTTGACATTTCTTGTGAACCCCTTACTCGTGTGCAACAGATTCAGTGTAACCAAAAAATGCCAGATCTTCATTTAAATAGAGTCCCTGCTTTACAAACTCAATTAAGTCTTAGAGATGGTTTGCATGATGTTATAGGTTCCTTACTGGACATTTCTACAAGCATATGTAAGCTAATATGGCATGAATAAAGGCACTTTATCTGTACACAGGCAACTGAACAAAATAAAAGGTATGTTCTAATATCTAAGGATACTTAGTCACGCTATAAAAGCAATAAAACACCGCACCATTGCATGAAAACTTGCAGACATACACCACTTTTTGTCTTAGGGCATAGAAAGGCAAATTATTTTCCATGCTACCAACAGTATTAATTTCTCAGATAAGTAGAAGGCAAAGGACAAAGTAATCCTGAACAGGAAAAGTGGATTCCCGAAGTTCTGAAACACAAAGTGGTCTCAGCTGTCTACTAGACAGAATCTGACTCAAATCCATGAAAAGCAGGATACGTACAAAGATCTTAAGTGTGCTTTAATGGAGCAATACTAACAACAATTAAAATTGCTATATTTATGGTAGCTATAGTGCCTTCATTACTGCAGAATCTGAGCACTTCAGGTTTTTTTTTTTATCCTCAACACTCTTGTAAATTTGGGAAGTATTACCATGCTCATTCTACAAGTGGGGAACGGAAGCACACAGAGTCTATGTGACTCATCAAACCACATACAAGAAGTCTGGGTCAAAACAGAGAATAGAACCTGGGTCTCCTAAGTTCCAAACTAGCAACCCAACCACAAAAGCACCTCTCTCAGACTCAAACCTTGTAATTAGAGTCTGTCATTCATACTCATGTTGAGCGGTACCTTACTTTATGCCAGGGGTAGGCAACCTATGGCGGGCGTGCCGAAGGTAGCACGCAAGCTGATTTTCAGTGGCACTCGCATTGCCCCAGTCCTGGACACTGGTCTGGTGGGGCTCTGCATTTTAATTTAATTTTAAATAAAGATTCTTAAAAAGGGTTTAAAAACCCTTATTTACTTTACATACAACAATATTTTAGCTATATATTAAAGACTTATAGAAAGAGACCTTGTAAAAATGTTAAAATGTATTACTGGCACGTGAAACCTTAAAATTAGAGTGAATAAATGAAGACTCGGCACACCACTTCTGAAAGGCTGCCAACCCCTGGTCTATGCTGATATCAATGGAGCTACTTGCAGAGTACACCACTTCTTAACACGTGTACAGACAGTGACCACAAGTCCACAGTGATACACATGGGAATAGACAAGGTATCGGCAACCTTTCAGAAGCGGTGTGCCGAGTCTTCATTTATTCACTCTAATTTAAGGTTTCGCGTGCCTGTAATACTTTTTAACATTTTTAGAAAAAGTCTCTTCCTATAAGTCTATAATATATAGCTAAACTATTGCTGTATGTAAAGTAAATAAGGTTTTTAAAATGTTTAAGAAGCTTCACTTAAAATTAAATTAAAATGCAGAGCCCCCTGGACCAGTGGCCAGGACCCACGCAGTGAGAGTGCCACTGAAAATGACCTCACGTGCCACCTTCGGCACGTGTGCCATAGGTTGCCTACCCCTGGAATAGACTAACTGTTTCATTCTACATCCTGAAAGACAAAGGATACCAAACTATTCAGTCTTCATTTCACTTGGGCTCGTCTGTTGTTATCTTATGTGCTCAAGAAAATTGCTTGCTAATGACATAATTAAAAACTTTAATCAGAAAGTAAATTTCTACAACCAAACAGAAAGTGATTGACATTTTTAGTGCCTATACACGGTCATACAAAATGAAGCCATCAAACCATTTAAGACAGGCTAATGAAGGCAGGACTCCTTGGGCAATATCTGCAGAACATACCTACTTCTGTTGCACATGTTACCAACCACCTCACCATCTCCCGCCGCCGCCAATTCAATGTTGACAACGTCATTCGCATTACCTATTTAAAAACAAACAGGCATTTGATGGACACTTAAGACAAAAGAATTCTCCTACAAAACTGAGACAGCACACAAACAATTAAGAATCTGGGTTAATTAAATATAGCGCTGATGAGAAAACTTCAAAAAAAAAAATCCTAGCAAAAATGGTCATATTTTTGTTCAAATTTCAAAGATTTGAAAAATGCTGATCAGTTCTATTGGAAGGACAGATTATTTTCAGAACTACATTCTATCTCATACAATATAACTGTAGCTTTTTTTAAGGTCAGATTTTCCCTCAAAAGTAACCGAATGCTTCATTACAAAAATAAGACTTAGGATCCTCAAATAGAAAAAGCGGTGTTTAAAATGGATGATGATATATATGCCTATTTTGGGTAGGCTAGCCATGAACTTTTTCTCCTTAGATTCTTAGTATTGCCTTTCACTTGACCGCTGTGATACCTACTAGTATTATTGCTTATTGCAATCTGCTCTGCTGCTTAATTCTGCCAAGTCTCCAGTGGTTGTTTCTGTTTTCAGAATCAATAATGACTAATCTATCAGAATGAAACCTCAGTTTAAAGAAGCTCAAGACTAACATGATCAAAATTCTAGTTATTATCTGGTTATTAAAAGTAGTACCTCCATATTTCAAATACACATGCAAATAGGCTGTTTCTTTCTCTCTCATTTTTATATTTAAATGTGATTGTTCCAGTAAGAATTTTAACTAATTTTGTGAAGGATTGTTCTAGTACAAGCAAGTAATATGTTTATAATTTTCAGTACCTGAAACTGTACAGAAAGGTTGCTGCAGCTAACTGTGTAGGTCCCGTAGAAATCTAGATGATCACAAGGTCATCTACACATTACATAATGAGAATATCACTGAGAAAGTATTCAGCATTCCCTTCCCCCATGAGAAATATATAAATCTGAACAAGACAAGGTGGATGATGTAATACCATTATTGGACCAACTTCTTTTGGTGGAAGGGACAAGCTTTTGAGTAAGTCCAATAAAAGGTACTCTCTCACTCACTTTGTCTCATTCACATATGGAGCAAAACTTCTGACATGGGAAGTTGTATCTTGTTTCAAGAAATTTCCAGATACCCCAACTTGGAGATGTCTTTGCTATGGAGTTCTTGAGGGACCACTTGTGCTGGTCACATAAGTCTCCACTCAGCTGATCTGCTATTATATTATTAATTATTTTTATTACTGTAGAACCTAAGAGTCCTAAGCATGGTCCAAAACTGCACTGTGCTAAACACAGTAGACAAAGACTGTCCTTGTCCCATTGAGCTTACAACGGTCCTTGCCTTCAAGGTGAAGAGTTTCAGTCCTATGCAGCAGTCCTACAGAGCTACGTACAGTATCCTTGCCCAGCTAGCTTGAATGTGCCCCACAGTTTGTTCATGTAAAACGTCTGATAATACTGAACCATTCTGCCAGCTAGATGTAGAAAAAAGGACTTGAGAGCTCAACATATCCCTCAACACTGGAATGTGTGTGTGAAAAATCCTTCATGACAGCATTTTAGTGACCAAATTGTCAAATTCTTGCAATGAGCTCCCCAGCTCAGATTGGAAATGTTGAGTGTTGACTATGGTTGATTAAGCTGGGGGGTTGAAGCCAGCTCTTATGACTACACCATATGAGTTAGGAACACACTCCTGGGTAGTGTCAGTTTCACAAAGTATTCTATTAGTAACTTATATAGCATTCAACTAACTAGTATTGTAGAGGTCTTTTTTTTTTTTTTTTTTAGATGTGCCTATAGAGTTATACATATTGCTCAAACCATAACACCCATCAGTTCCATGGAGATCATTACGGATTGATATGTGGGTCCAGTGTAGAAGGTCTATTGCCATAAGGATTTTTAAGTAGCTTTCTTCTAGATGGAAAGCTCTGAGTATCTAGAAATGCTCAAAAGTCACCTTCTCCTCTTGCTCAGTCATAACTGTGTGTGATTTCTCCGAATTTTTCTTGTGTTTGGAATAAGGTACCAAACCAGATGCTAACAGTTATTCCAGTGTTTGGAATAAGGTACATGTTTATGGTAGAGCTTTTGCTCATTCCTGCTATGAGGATGCCTTGGTAGGCCAATCATCCAAATACGGAGATATTAGATAGATAGATAGATACTCTGACATTTCAGGAATGCTGTCTCTGCAGAAAGGCACTTTGCTAATACTCAAGATCGGCGGTTCTCAAACTGGAGGTTGTGACCCCTAGGGGGTCACGAGCTCCTGGTGCCGCTGAAAAGCCACCGAATGATTTATGACCGCATTCGGCAGCTGTTTGGCGGACATGGCGAGCGCTCCCGACTGTTTGAAGTAATTATTTCCGGTTTCACTGGACACTCAGAAATGCTCGATATGTGCGCCGAAAAGTCGCCAAATGCAGAAGTAATCAATGCAGCGGCTTTTCGGCGGACATACAAGGATTGCCACGCAATGTGAAAAAGGATCACGGTTCAGCAAAGTTTGAGAACCACTGCGCAAGATGATGCAGACAGACCAAATGGAAGAACCTTGCATTGATAATGATCTCGTCCCACAACAAACCCCAGGTATTTACAGTATAAACACCTGCCTGAGATGTGAAAATAAGCATCCTGCAAATCAAGAGCTTCAAATCAAGCTTGGACAGAAAAGGAGAGGGATGACAGAGGCTAGGATACAGATATAGAATTTGAACTTTCTGATGAAAAAGCATTGAGCTTCTGAAGGTCCAGAATGGGTTGAAAACCACCATCCTTGTTTAGGATGAGAAGTACCTGGAATAAAATACCATCCCTGGAAACTCTTTAGAAACTTTCTTTATTGCACCCACCAACTCTAGTAGTGAAAAAACTTCTCATTTTAGCAAGTTCTTCTGATAAGAATCCCTAAAGAGGGATGGGGAAGAAGAGCTGGGGTGGGAGGTATTTGTTTAGAATTGGAGGAAGTAAGCCTGAAGGGCAGTCTCCAGGATTCATTAGTCTGTGGTGAAAGTACTCCAGGTATCTACGAAACAGGACAGATTGTTTCCAAGTGAAGAGGAGGCAACTAGGTAGGTGGCTTAAATCTGGTCCTAGGTTGAACATCCAATCAAACCTGAGGATGAGAAGCTGGTGGAAAGGAAGATGACGCAGCAAATGTTCTTCCAGCTTATGACATGTACGGTATGCTTCTCTGCTGATGCAGAACAGAAGGCTATTGTTGGAAGTGCTTTCTTTGAAATGAATAGGAAGCAGAGGTTGGATATGGTTGTCTCGGCTACTGGAATGTTATGTAATACAAATCTTCTCTTAGCGGATTGAGAAATCCCTAGAGACTTTGCAGCCAACTTGATGTATTTCAATTTCTCTACAACTGTCTGTTCTAGAGCTAAACAAATGAAGTCTTCTACCTTGGTTCTTGTTCCAAGAATAGACCAAATGTAATCATGAGTGATGCCTCAACATCAGTGTGTCCAGGACAAGTAAAGGAGACTGTTCCCTTGATGCTAGCAAGAGTTACATATCCAGGCAGGATGGTTCCAGTGCAGGTCATTTCACTCTAACTCTTCAGAAGATAGCTCCCTTTTTGCTAGCTTCCTTCAGCCCTTTTAAATTCGTGGCAATACTTAAAAGAAGGAGAATACAGGCACACTGCCTATACTAGTACCTTTCCTGTTCTGCCAGTACCCAGTTTAGAATTTCCTATTATAATCCCTGGATGGGGGAGAGTGAGCTCACACAACCTGAAAGGTGGAACAGACTCGATAATGCTCTTTACATTTCTTGAACCATTCCTTGTGAGGGAAAGGGAAAATAAAGCTATCTGGCTAGAAGTGGCCTGATTCTGAATTGGAGGAAGTTTCCAAGGGTGACAATGGTTTGATTAAGTGAAAAGCTGAAAGGGGATGAGACATTTCCCCAGGATACCAGTAGAAGTCCAAGGGAAAAGATCCTGTATCTCTTGGGAGGTCTGCATAGCTAAGGGAACTGGTTCAGCCTTGCAAGATTTCTCTTTTTATTTCCTGGAGAAGGAGGAACCTGCCTCACTGCATCTGCTTTTCATCTGTATCTTCAAGTACAGGGGATAACGTATACAGTGCTGCATGAAGGCCCTCTTCTGATCGCAGGAAATATCAGGTTTCAAGCACAGAACCCATGACAATGGATCTGGGGCAGGGTAGTACTATACAGACTTGGCTTTCAATACCACTCTTTGCTGTGACTCGAACTTCGAGGCCACAGCACTATGGACATGCCCTTGCACCTCAGTGTGACAAACTGGAAGTCCTGGATTCTCAGAGGCAGGCCCTTGAGGACTGGCTCTTTCAGCAGAGGCTGACACCTGTAAGGCCAACTGTTTATTGCTTTGCTGGATGTGATCTTAACAGCATTTCCATAGACCGGTCCCTTTAATTTGTCACCAGTCAGCGAGGCAGACGCCAATGCCAGGACTTTGTCAGGCTCTTTAAACCATGTTGGGGACTGGAGCAGAAGCTAGTTTCCCAGTACCTGCATCACTGTGCTTTAGAGTCTGAGGATTTAGCCACTGATGCTTACCGCAATAGCACAGCTTGCAGGAAATTCTGATGCTCCTTTCAAGCCCTGAGGATGGAGATGTTGCATATACAGCAACGAGATGATGAACAACTTCCCCACTCCTCTAGAGGGCAAGACAAAGCACATCTGTGTCCAAAAGCTGAAAGCTGACAGTAAGAGGTGCATCACTTGAACCTGGGTTTTTGTTTTTTTTTTTCCTTTAAGTTCTGACATATTGGAACCAAGGACCTGTGACCGGCCACTGAAGTCCTTAATAAAAATATCCAAGAGAAGAAAACAAGAAAGTAAATAAGAAAGAAAGAACTAAATACAAACTGAACCAAGGTTGCGATGACATGGAAAACTGTCTGTTTCAATGAATTTGGGTCCAACGATCCCAGTCTCTCCACTACCGTGCTTCAAAGGAACTAAGATTCTTGGAGCACTCCCCCCTATGCTCCTTTCATTGCCCTGCACTCCAACAATTGCGCCAATGGACACTGCTACTAGAAGCTGCCATCTGCCCAAACTTCACCATCTGTGCATCCCCAAGACCAGGATTGAAAAGAGGCCACCCGAAGAAAATATTTTTTCCCTACCAGTAATGAAATGTATGCACATAGCTTCCAAACCAAGCTTCTTAAAGAAGCAGTCCTTTGCAAACTGAAGATTCAATTGCCTTGAAGAAAAAATTTTTTTGGACTGCAGCATAACGCAAAAAACCATTCACTTTAGACTACAGGAGCGTACAACTGCCTTTCTGTGCTTTATGCCACTTTTTCCATCTTCTTAATGTTGGTCTGGTTTAGATGCCACAGCAGCCCCAACATAAATGTTAAAGCAGCCACAAGGGCTGGCTGCTCTAATTTAGACAGACATACAAGTCTACCTGCTGGTTTCTCTGCAGCCAGAATAACCAGAACACTTAGCTCTCTGGCCATTTCTCCTCTCACCCTGAATACACTCCTATATTGTGACTGCTTACACTAGTCTCGTGCTACTCCCAAATTGGGGAAGTCCCCTAGGAAGCTGTTCTAGTCTTGTACCATCACCTGTATGGTGTAAAAGGGCTGAAGCTGGTGCCATATGCTGGTCCTATATTTATCTAAAGTACTATACAAATCAGTGACGAGAAGGGGCCATCTTTGGACTTTGCATAAGTGGGTAAAATTCTCAATGGCTTCAATGGGAGCTGCACCCACCATTGCAGGGCTGAATTTGGTCAAAGGACTTACAATCTGTTATTGCAGCAATAGCTAATTTGGGGAATACCTGAAGGCCTAACTCCAAAGAAACTTTCAATAGAGTGATGTCTGGCAAACTGTCCATGAGTGTTGCTATTTTAAATGCATCCTGGGCAAGCTTGAAGATGTGTGATGAGGAGTGAATATTTTTCTGGATGGATTCTAACACTGTTTCCAGCCTCCGAACATCACCTGCAATGTAAAAACAAAACCACAAAACAAAGAAACAATTAGTTTACCTAAAAACATTCACTAACGGTGCCGATGTTACAACGACAGGTGCCATACAGCAACATACGCAAGTTTCAGCTAGACAAGTTCTTTTAGAAAGAACTAAGTAAATGCACATGTGAAGAGAAAACATGAAATGAAATCTCTCTCCAATGCCTGCTGATGTTAGCTCAGTAAATGCTACAAAGTTGTCTTCATTTAAGAATTCTAGAACTGATTTGTCCATTGCTGGGTCTTGCCATCCACATTATGCCACTGCAAAACAAGTAACTTGTCTCAGACCTGAACCTGGTCTGTCTGGCTACTATCCAGCTGGTCTAGCAGCAGTGCTAGAAACCAACTGACAGACTTAAATTTGTACAGTTACTTGTTTCTTCCTCAAGTGCTTTTCAGATCAAAATTCAGACTCCTAAGCAGCAGTTTTAAATTAACTTCCCTCTGCATATGGAATACAATATTGGAAATATAGCATGTCTACTAAAAATACATATCAGCTGTATTGATAACACTACCTTTGGCTGCTGTTAGCATAGTTGATGCCAACTCACACTGCTGGGACTCAATGTGACTTAGTGTGAACCAACGGGGATAGCGGTTTGGAACAACTGATGCAATGTGGTGTGGGCGGGACATATCTCCTGATGGAGCTGTAGATTCCAATACTAGCAACCTGAAAATAAGAAAAAACATACACTCTTTTCACTCAATCATCATTATAACTAGGGTTACCTATGTACAACCACAAAGCCACAAGAGCACTCTGGCTGCTTGTACAAAGTGTGCCCATTCAGGTGTAAAAGCTGTAGCAAACCAAGTCCTTTTAACCAGACGCTAAAAGTTGGATTGCCAAAACCTTAATTTATCATTAGTCACCCATATTTCACACATGATCCTTCTTAAATATCAATAGGAAAATTAGAATTCAGAATTAGAAGCAGAATTAAGCTGTTCATTACTGAGGACCATTACTATCTCCACAGTGATCCCAGGGGCTGAAATCTTTCACTTCTACTTCAGTCTTTGGACCGCAGCTCTCAGAAATTAAAGTGGAGAAATTCACAGTGACACAGAGAGATGCAAATATTTTCCAATATTCTGTACATGACTTGTACGTGAACTTCCTGCTACAAAACAAAGTGTGCCATGGATGACAGGGATTCTCAGACAGACTTCAGTATCTGAGTCAAAATCCAAAAGAAAATTGGACATTTTACTCCAACTACAATGCAACATTTTTTTCCATTTTGTTTTTTTGGGCACATGAAGGCTAGAAACTCTTAACATTCTATAAAATAGCATTTCTAGAGGAAAGACACTAGTTTACAGTGATTGGTAGTCATTTCTCTGTTTTGAAATTACTTCCCTGGCACCAATGCCTGATCCTGAGGCTAGAATGTCCATGGGTTTACCCTAATCTAGAACCATCTCACCAATGAAGGAAAATTTACATGCAGAAGTGACCACCATGTTCTATATAGGGATACTGGCTGGAAGGGTTAGGAGAATAGGTATAGCAGAAATGATCACGAACCATGCCTCCCTCACTAAAATCCACTATGGTAGATAATCACCATTAAAAAAAGATTAGGTTGCAGTCATCCTGAAGGAAAATACTCTTTTCTGCATTCTAGATCATGATAACTAAGGGTAAGATGTGAAAGGCTAATGAAATATTGAATGATAACCACAGAAACAACGAAAAGAAGAAAAATTTCTCATAAAAAGATTATCTGTTGACAAGGGTTAAGAGACATCCTGCTTTCCATGCGGCAATCATGATGCCTTGTTGACCCATTATAGTAACAATGGATTTTGACTCAGTTTCAATGCCACTGTCTTGATGATTGGCCACCTCTTTATGTTCCCCCTTTTCTCGCTCCCCACCTATTTACCCCTTTCCTCCCATGGCACTTCCTCTCTTCTCTACTTGAATAATATTAGAAGCCCATACGTTGCTGCGCTGAGCCTTGATACATTGTCCCCCTCTTGACCAGCTTCTTGACCTTCTCCATACTGCTGCTCCAAACACTACAAAAGCGTATGAGACTCCTCAGTGATTTGAAATGCCCTGTCCCTATTTGGGGAGTGCTCTTTGCCGACACAACTAGACTCCAGTCACCATTCAGGGAGGCAGGACAAGTGACGTGCCTCCCTCCCACCAGCAAAACAACCCCAACTAAGTCATCCTTTTTCGTCTCCCTCCCATTAGACATCAGACATGCTTGGATTCCCAGTCCCTGGCCCACCATGGACCTCAGTCCAATCTCCCCTTCAGCTGGCACAGATTCACTCCAATAATCCTAAAAATGTATTGGTTAATGGCTCCAAAAATCTGGTCATCTTACTTTGGGCTCAAGGTTGTTACTATTTTTTGTACTCAGTTGAATATTTATTTTTGAAGCAAATGAAATGGAAAAAGGAAGGAAACTGGCATCTCTCCAGACAGGAAAGGATCTTCGAAATCCACCGCATTGAGACATTAGGTGATAAATAAATTGGTTCAATAAGAAATGTATTACAATACCATTCACAAGTTTTTGAGCTAAAAAAAGTATCTCTGTTCTTTAGGTAATTGTAGAAGGGTATTTTGCTTCCTAATTAAGGACTATAGAATCTATTTGTAAAACCATTGAGGTTTTACAGAAGGATGTCATTCTGTTCTCTGCAGGTTCCTGAAACATACAAGAGCAACTTCAAGAGTCTTAGAAAATGGAAAATGTCATCCTGAACCTATTCAAGGATATTTACACTGTGTTATATATATAAACTCTTCAGTTAGTAGATTTTGTCAGGTAAAGGAGAGGAAAGAAAGGAGGAAAAATGATTTGGAGACACAAAAGAGTACTCCCAACTGTTACATGCAGAAAATGTAGAACTGAATAACAGGTTATGAACCAGACAAAGAGTATGAAACAGACAGCTTTTGTGAAATCTTGTAGCAATCATTTTATACTTCACTACCACCACCTATCTTTCAGACCACTCTGCAAGCCCAATGTAAAAAGGTGAACTGTATACTCACACGTTATTTTTGATGGATTATAAAACAGAACAACAGTAAAAACTGCGGCAGATTTGAAGGCCTTAATTAGATCCAGTCAAACGTATTTGTTATTCTTTACTTTTTCAAATCTCATTTTTAAAAAGCAATGAATTATTTAACAAGATTTCAGCTGAAGCTGCCTTCTGATTACACATGACCTAAAACAGACTCCTCCCAAAATCCAGACAAAAAAAAATCCATTCACAATTGGGCCAAAATTTTGTCCTCACTATGCACAGAAAACTCAGTGAAGTCCGAACAAAGTTCATAATGCCCTTTGATAAAGAAAGTGTGCTATAAGAAGGTTAACTCACTTGCAGTTTGAGTTCTCCAAATAGATTGCCTCTGCAGATCCACATTCTCACACTATGTAACTTGGTGCTGCAAACTGAGAAACCATCTAGAGAGCAGTGGTTGAGGGTAGCAAATATAGTCTCATGCAGACCCAAGTATATGGAATGGACACAGACTCCTACTCCCCTCCATTCAGTATATTAAAGGAGAACTCCAGAAAATGGAGGAGGAGAGTGGGTGATTGTGAATATGCAGAGACAGGATACCGAGAACTCCAGTTACAGGTAAGTAAGAATTGACGGTGAAGACTTTTGGGCATGGGGGACTGATTAGTAGTCACATCATCTGGAGCAGGAGTGGGCAAACTACGGCCCACGGGTTCCTCCTAACTGGACCCTGAGCTCCAGCTGGGAAGGCTGCTCCGGCCCCTCCGCTGCTGTCCTTTTCCCCCGCAGCCTCAGTGTGCTGTCTGTGGGTGACAGAGTGTCTGGCTCCACGGGGCGGGGGAATGGATAAGGGTCAGAGGGTCTCAGGGGGTGGTCAGGGGACGGGGGCGTTGGTTAGGGCATGCAAGTTCCAGGGGGCTTATCAGGGGGAAGGGCAGTCAGACTACAGGAAGCAGGGGGTAGAGTCCTGGAGGGGGGATGGTTAGGGTGGGGGTGGGGGTGTCTTGGGAAGGGATAGTCAGAGGAATCATGCCTCACCAATCTATTAGAAATCTTTGACAGTGTCAACAAGGACATGGACAATGGTGATCCAGTTGATATAGTGTATTTGGACTTTTCTGAGAGCTTGTGACAGGGTCCCACACTAAAAGCTCTTAAGCAAAGTAAGCAGTCATGGAATAACAAGGAAGTCCACTCATGAATCAGCAACTGGTTAAAAGATAGGGATAAAAGGGTAGGAGTAAATAGTCAGTTTTCAAAGTGGAGAAAGGTAAATAGCAGCATCCCCCAGGATCTGTACTGGACCTGTTATGCTCAACATATTCATAAACGATATAGAAAAGAGGGTGAACAATGAGGAGGCAAAATTTGCCAATAAAAAATTACTCAAGATAGTTAAGATCAAAGCTGACTGCCAAAAGTTATAAAGGGTTCTGACAGAATTGGGTGACTGGACAACAAAATAGCAGATGAAATTCAATGTTGGTAAGTAATGTACACTGGAAAACATAATCCCAACTATACATACATAATGATGGGCTCTAAATTAGTTGTTACTGCTCAAGAAAGATCTTGGATCATTATGGAAAGTTCTCTGAAAATATCTGCGTAATGTGCAGCATCAGTCAAAAAAGCTCACAATGTTAGGAACTCTTAGGAAAGGGACAGACAACAAGATACTAAAAAAACTAACGTCACTATATAAATCCATAGTACACCCACCCCCTGAAAATTGTGTGCAGTTCTGGTCGCCTCTTCTCAAAAAAAGAAATTTTTGAATTTGAAAAGGTACAGAAAAGGGCAACAAGAATGATTGGGGGTATGGAACATCTTCCCTATGAGGAGAGATTAAAAGGACGAACTGCTCATCTGAAAAAAAGATGATTAAGAGCGGATATGACAGGTGTATAAAAGCACAAATGGTGTGGAGAAAATGAATTGGGATGAATTATTTATCCATTCATACAACACAAAAAGTAAGGATCACCCAATGAAATTAATAGGCAACAGGTTTAAAACAGAGGGAAGTACTTCACAATGCACATTCAACCTGTGGAACTCGTTGCCAGGAGATGTTGAAGCCAAAAGCATAATTGGGTTAAAAAATAATTAGATGGATGATAGTTCATCAATGGCTGTTAACCTCATTCTCCAGGTGTCCCTAAACCTCTAACTATTAGAAGCTGAGACTGGACATCAGTGGACCGGTCACTTGAAACTGCATTGCTCTGTTTCTTTCCCTCTGAAGCATCAGCACTGGCCACTGTCAGAAAAAGATAGTAAGCTAGATGGACCATTGGTCTGACCCAGTAGGGCCATTCCTAATGTTCAGAAACTTGAGGGCTTATATTCCTTATTTTATTAATCTCATGAAATTTACCTATGAATAATATTTATATAAAATGTTTAGGGTTTTCTGGAATTTTGCAAAGCGCTTAATCTCAATATATCTTGTGGCCGCGAGCTCCACCAGATTAATTGTGCATTGTAGAAAAAAAGGTATCCTGTTTTACCTATTTTAAATTTAAAGCGTCTGAATTTCCTTGTGTGCCTTTTGTTCTATTTAAGAAAAAATACATAAAATAATAAAAGTAGGAGCTTTCTGTTTACTAGAAAGTAAACCATTTCCTATTTTACATACCTCTGACAGGTTACTTCCCTCACTCCCCATCTCATCTCCAAATGATATAGCTATTACATCAAGGTTGGCAACCTACGGCCAGCCAGGGTCCTGCCGCCTGCCCCACTCAGCTCCCACTGCTAGCTTGGGTGTAGGGAACCCAGGCTGGCAGCAGGCTGAGACCTCGGCTGGCAGGATCCTGCGGTGGAAACCCAAAAGGGGCAGGCTGAGCCGCTCAGCCCGCCCCTGCTCTGGGGTTCTCCCTGCTGGCCCCTTGCCAGCTGAGGTCCCCGCCTGCCCTGCTCAGCGCCCGCTGCTAGCCTGGGTTTCCTTCACCCAGGCTAGCAGCGGGCTGAGATGCCGGCTGGCAGGAGCTTGCGGGGGAAACCCCAAAGCTCCACCCCTTCTGGACTGGCGCATGAAGCCTTAAATTGAACTGAATAAATGAAGACTCGGCACACCAGCTCTGAAAGGTTGCCGACCCCTGTATTACATACAAAAATATTTCAGAGTTGCAGAGTCAAGCATTTAGGAGTTCACTCTCAAATGCACGTGCACACACACATACACACAGTGCAGTGCTCACAAGCATTTTTAAATGCTGTGACCAGAACTGAACACAGTATGCAAACTAAGGACACACCGCTGATTCACATAGTAGCGACATAATATTTTCAATATTAAACTCTATCCTTTTCTTACTACAGCCTAGCAGCTTGTTTAGTTTTCTAACTACTATTGCACATTGTTAGATTTCACTGACTGGTGCTCAATGGCATCCATATTCCCCACTCCAGCAAATATGTAGGGCATATCTATCCTATAGACAGTAATTACTTCGGTGGCTGACGTTCACGTTACCCTTCTTCTGTGGAAGATGCATGTCCTCACCAGGAGTGCATCTACCGACTGAAGGAGGACAGTGTGGGGGACTGAAAGTCAGGGCTCTTAGCTCAGTGCAGCTCTCCACCAGGAGTGTGGGACAGCTGCCTGGACTTCTCACATCCCTGAGCAGGGAGGGGAGGCAGCTGCCCGGGATTCTCACCTCCCTGGGTGGGGAGCCAGATGTGAGAAACCCAGGCAGCAGCCAGGCTGGAAATGGAGAGTCTGGGGGCAGCAGGGTTCCCAGTGAGGAGCATGGGCAGCAGCCCAGCTGAGAGAGGAGAGTCGAGATGGGGGGCAGCCATCTTGTGACGGAGCTGTGAAATTGACAAGAGTAACAGCCAACAGCAGATGTAAGTAATGCAGTGTCTACACAGACATTGTCACCCTAACTACACCCACATAAGCCTTATGCCTCTTGTGGAGGTGGAGTTATGATGCTAGTGTAGCAAGGCACTTACATCAGTGGCAACAAGGCTGTCATAGGTACATTAACACAATTACATTAATGTAAGGCAGCTTACGTCGACCTAACTCTGTAATGTAGACCAGGTCTTAGTTTAGAACTCAGAACTGGGTATAAATAATTCAAATTGTTACTCTAATACCCTGAGTTTCATCTGTCGGAGTTAAGCAGTCATCAAGTTTAGCTATGGCCTCCTGTCATTTCTGGCTTCTCTAACCTAAATTTGTGGCATCTGCAATTCTTGCCATTTCATAGTTCGCTCCTTTCTCCAGATCATTGTTAATATGGTAAGCACCAATCCTATGAATCCTTGGGCATCCCACTATTATCTTCATTTCAATTTAAAAATTGACCAATAAATTATATTCAGTTTTCTCTCTCTTAGCCAGTTCCTAATCTATGGCAGAAATTTCACATTTCGTCTTTTGACCACTTAGCTTCATTAACATCTTGTGAGGTACTTTGTCAACCATTTTTTGACAGTCCAAATACATTAATATAAATAGGTTCTTTTTTCTATTTATCCGATAGCTGCAAGGAAATCCAATATTTATTTTGCAAAGTTCTGCTGGCTTGTCCCTTCCTAACTGAGCTTATCTAGTTTTATAGGTCTGTCTTTAATTGCACTAACTGGTTACATGGTACAGTCGGGTACGGTTCTCTGGAAATTAAAAGACTATTGCCACCTGCGACAGAGTACTGGGAATCAGGGTCTGAACCAGCACTCTGGTCATGGTTTAACCAATCAGGCCCCAAGGAGGGCCTGATTAAGGAGAGGAATTCCCGATTACCAGTCTAGACGGGGGCTGGACAACGAATGACTTAATTAGCCCATGGATAAAAGAGCACAGGAAGAAAACTCAAGGGGGTAGAAACAGGAGACAGAGGGAAAATAAAATTAAAAATAAAATAAAGGCTTGCAGGGCCTGATGAAGGGGAGTTCTCTGGGAGGCGATACCTACCTTCACCCACTGGAGGAAGGGTAGTAAGGCAGGGGAATGTAAATACTACAACTGCACTCGTATGTTTAAAAGGTGGTGGAGTGAAACCCTGAAAAAGCTAGACTGTAGTATCTACTAAAGGGAAGATCGCTGAGCAGTCTGTGGGAAGCAAAAAAAGGATGGGCACATTTGGATGCTATCATATCAGCTCCCCACCCCAATCTTTTTTTCTTTTTTAAAGTACTAGAGTACTTTACCTAGACAAAAGACTTAGGGTAGATTACATTCCTAGTGATTCTTTTGCAGACTTCATACTTCTGACTACTATTAAAGTGTTTGTGTTGTGGTAACATCCTGAATCAATTAGAATCATGGCCCTACTGTACTGGGCATTGTACGAACAAGAAGAGACAGTCCCTGCCCTGAACAGCTTACAAAATAAGAATGAAATTTAGTGACAATTAAGAACGAATCTGTTTGTTTCTGGCAATTTGTTCAGCAATTTCTGAAACTTTCCAATCCCCAACCTTGACTTACCTGTCCTAGGTCATTTTTTTCTTTCTATTTCTACATTTTGAAGAACATCCTTTTGGCTAAAGTAAATTCTTGCAGCTCATCATCAATACACTTTTTTGCTTGCCTTCCAGCTTTGTTTTACTTCTGGAACCAATCCAAATGTATTGCTTGGGACTAAATCAAGAGTACCCTCTCTTCTTGTGTGCTCTGGAACTAGGTTCAGCAAGCAATTCTTTATTATGTCAAACCTCTCTAAACCATGACTCAAAATGATATTTGACCAGTTGGGCAGGTTGCTGAAATGATTCATTATTATTTCTTTAGATTTTGTGGCCTTCAACATCATGCAACCCAATCTCACTATCTTGGATTCAGAGATCCGGAGCATAACCTCTTTAATTGTATTTTTATGACCTGAGAACTGTATCCTCATAGATTCTACTCATAAGAACCAATGCTTAAATTTTTTCTACAGATTTCATTTCTAGTAGCCAGTTCCTTGAACTTCTAGGGTAGTACTGAATCCATGGCAATCCAGGTGGGGCCAGATCCTTCACTGTACTCAGAATGGAGAACATGGATTTAGCCATTTATACTCACAGATGCCCTGAAAGGTAAAGCCAAAGCAAATTGAGCACTTCCTTGGGCATGCCCTTTCTCCCAAATACTGAAAGCAACTGGGATACCGGTCCTTCAGACATTTTTAGCGGCTTGACATGCAATTTAATTCCAATCTCATTCCTATCTTCAATTTGGATCTGTACAAAATTGCTTGGTAATGAAGCAGACAAAAAAGAAAACCAGTCTGGACTACACAGCAGCAGAAACCATTATTTAAAAAGTATTTTAAAATCAACTCCATAAAGTGAATTTGTAAAATAATCAAGGGTTTGGGGGAATAAACTGTCCTGCAGAGCAGATAGATTGAAGAAGGTCCTGAGGCCTGCCACCTTCAAGGGTAAAGTAACTTTGAGCTGTTGGAGTAATGACCCCTGCAACTACCTTTCACATAGCATCCAGATCAATAAGAGGGAGAGCATGATTGCATCAATCATTGTGGTCATTTTTTAAAAAGAAGATTCGGTGTCTGCAGCAAGAGTGGGGATTTCAATGCAATTTACAAATAACTGATTTTACCAACACCTCTGAGGTAGGCAGCAATTAATGTACATATTAATTGCTTTTACAGATTAATCTCTTGCATGTTGTCAAGAATCAGAGGGGTAGCCGTGTTAGTCTGGAATTGCAGAAGTGACAAAGAGTCCTGTGGCACCTTAAAGACTAACTGAAATTTTTTCAGAGCATGAGCTTTCGTGGGCTAATACCCACTTCGT
>ML677342.1:17915651-18149176 GCA_007922305.1 Dermatemys mawii
AAAAAAAAAAAAAAAAGTCAAACACAAAGGGAAAATATTCCAATAGTCATGGTAGGGCGGAGGGCCTTACAAATGATCAGATCTAAGCTCTTGCATTGTCAGTGCTAAATAAAAACATAAAAGAAGAGGTACCCTGTTGGGCTTATTGTAGGATTCAGATAGTCCATGGGTCACAGAACTCTTCTAAATTTATAGATGAATTTAAAACTCTTTCCCCAAAGTTTACAATTAAAACCTGTAGTTTAAGTGAGGTTACTTTAGGCAGTAACCATTTTACAGAAAAGTACATTTTTCACACTGAGAATGGGGCCTCCCCAATATCAGAATGGCAGTCAGCAACAGGAAGAAGTTATTGTTCAAATTTTGTTTAAATATCTTCTAATATTTCTCAGGCACCATCAAGAGGAGACAAACACATTTTTCACTGAGCCCCCAAAAGATCAGCTTCCAATTGACATATGCCACATATCACAAGACTCATGATAAAAATCAGAAGCTTCAGCAACACTGAACACTTGCAGTTCAATTAAGCAAAAAATTAAAATAGAATATACCTTGCAACAAATTTTAGTCTCCTGCTTTTCCATGTATTTAAATAGTAGCGACATACAGTGTGAATTAACCTACGTTAAACATATAAAAGGTCATCTTCATATTGCACTACTAACTCTTTTTTTGTTATATCTAATTATGAAGAAAGGCTCACTAAATACAACTGATGTGATTATAATTTTAAAATCACTGCGGTTTTTCTTTATGTGTTGACATTGGTTGTGCCTAAAGTGTTTGAATGTACTGAAATCCTGACTGCACAGAGTTCTCAGCACACAAGAGCTCCTTATCCACTCTTTGTAACAGTGTACTAGACAAGCATATTGCTACTAATTTAACCTCTACTGATTTCTTGCTATGATCACTTGTTTATTGTCTCAGAAATCATGACAAGAAACAATGATCTGAAAGCCTAATATTTCGTTCACAGAAGCGTGTGACAGACAGCAGGGAAAGCTTGAGAAACCATTCTGTCACAAAAAATCCCAGTACTAAGTAAATAGTGTAGTTACACTGTTCATAGAATCCAAGGTATGGAAAGGTGGTACAGGAAGTACAGAAACCATGTCTGCTACAAATCCTGGCAGATTTCCTGTTACTACAGGCATATTGCATCTTACACTGATTCAACTTATGCGATTTCTGCTTTACGCGGTCCGCAAAAACAAAAAAAGGAGAATTTTTTTAAAAAAACTTCCTGCAGGGGGCGCAGTTTCACCTCCCATTGAAGTCAATGGGTTCTGGCTATACGCGGTTTCCACTTTACGCGGTAACCGCAGGACGGAACCCTCGCGCAAGATGTGCCACGCCTGTATAGGGGATTTTTCGACAAAAAACAATGCAACCAATTAGACACTAATTACAAAATGCTTTGTTTTACTCAAGCCTATGTTTTGGTGTCAAAAAGTTTCATCCAAAAAATTCTGTTCAACTTTAATCACTGGACCCTCATGCAAGCACTGAATATTCATACCACCCCATGACTCCTCATTTATTTAACAATTAGTATGTAAGCACCAAGGGTAATAAAGAAGAGCCAGCAGCGATTTGTCTAAAATAAGTTATACCAAACGAACCTAATGTCTTGCTTTGACAGAATTACTGGTTTAGTGGATGGGGGAAAGCAGTACACGTGACATATCTAGATTTTAGTACGGCTTTTGATACAGTCCCATATGACACACTCATACGCAAACTAAAGGAAATGCAGTCTAGATGAAATTACTAGAAGATGGGTGCACAACTGGTTCAAAGACCACACTCAGAATACTTATCAATGATTTGCTGTCAAATTGGGAGGATTTGTCTAGTGAGGTTCGGCTGGTGTCAGTCCTGGGTCTGACACTATTCAATATTTTCATTAGTTACATGGATAATTGAGTAGAGACTATGTTTACAAAATCTGTAGATGACATGAAGGTGGAAGGGGTTGCCAGCACTTTGGAGGACAGGATTAGAATTCAAAGTGACTGTGACAAATTGGAGAACTGATCTGAATTCAACGAGATGAAATTCAATATAGATAAGTGTAGTACTTTACACAATGCACAACTACAAAATGGGGAATAAGTGGGTAGATAGGAGTCCCACTGAAAAGGAACTGGGGATTATAGTGGATCGTCATGAATTGAATGTATCAATACTGTGATGCAGTTGCAAAAAGGCCTATCAGTCTTGGCCATATTAACAGGACTGTTGCATGAAGACATGGGAGGTAATTGTTCTGCTGTGTTCGGCACTGGTGAAACCTCAGCTGGACTACCGTGTCCAGTTCTGGGCACCACACTTTAGGAAACATGGGGACAAGCTGAAGAGAGCCCAGAGGAGAGCAACAAAAATGATAAAAGGTTTGGAAAATCTGACCTATGAGGAAAGGTTAAAAAACTTGGCACATTTAGTCTTGAGAGAAGACAACTGAGGGGAGACCTGATAACAGTCTTCAAATATGTTAAGACCTGTTATACAAAGGGATGATCAGTTGTTCTCCATGTTCACTGAAGGCAGGACAAGAAGTAATGGGCTTGATCTGCAGCAAGGGAGATTTGGATTAGATACTTGGAAAGCTTTCTAACTATAAGAGTAGTTGAGTGCTGGAATAGGATTCCAAGGGAGGTTGTGGAATACTCATCAGGTTTTTAATGAAAGTTTGGATAAACATCTATCAGGGATAGTTAGGATTACTTGGTCCTACCTCAGCACAGGTGGCTGGACTTGATACTTCTTAAGGTCCCTTCCAGCCCTACATTTCTATGTTTCAAGGATTTCCTTTGAAGCCCTTTCCAACCAGTATAAAAACCATGACCTGCTCACTAAAAAGGAGATTAAAAGTAATATATTTTAGGCCTTTTTAAAAATCAAAGTCTTAGTCTCAAAAGCGTGCAGTTAAAAGTGTATGCAATTTTGCACGCTTCCGGCACTTAACTGGGGTGCAAATAACGTAGATATGATACTTTAGTGATACAATTATTTTTTTCCACAAAATTTCATTCACAAACTATTAGGGGTTATTTTTCAAATCAAGCTCTAAATACTAATACTTCTTACGTTTGACCAGGCACTACATGAACTTATGAATACATCACTTTTACCATAACTATATTCAAAATCCAAAATATTCAGTTTCTGCACCAATGGTCTCAAATGAATCATCTGAGCCATTTAGTCTTGGACAGCAATAAAACTCTTGCTCATTTATATGCCTCTCAGTACTTTGTCAGACTGCAAGTGACATATTTAGAATCTTGCTACCAGAGAACAATTGACAATCATCAATACCTTTATTTATCATTTGTGAGCCTGAACTGCATCATTAGGAAACCAAAACTATGAATAAACTTTACATTTTATTTTGAAGCACAAATGCAGTAAAAATGAAACACAAAGGACCACAGGTCAGCAAGATGCTTTCTCTTTCCAATGATACAATATTTTGAAGTACATTAGATTTTATGATTAGAGGCTTGAAGGAAGATCTTTAACTAGAGTGATTATACTTCTAAAAAAAATCTTAAAATTCATAAATATGCCAACTCCCACAGGAATATTTTTTTTTATTAGAAACATTTAAAGAAACAGTTAACATCTATTTCAAGCTACCTTCTAATAGGAAGACTGCTTGCTTTCGAAAGATCTTCACCAGCGTATCATCCAATTCAATTTCCTGTAGCTTAGAAATGAGCTGCTCCTCATTTCGACAGACTTTCTCTTGTGCATACAAGCCATCTGGCATTATTCGCTGCTGTCCCAGACCTATCAATGCTACTTCCACAGCCAGCGTTAAGTAAGATTCCCCTTCTTCTAAGAATTTGTGTGAAGGCAGGTGCTGGTACTCCAGAGATTTGCACTGCCCCATGTTCTCTGTAAAGGATTACAAAACAAATAATATATCACAAACAATTTTCATCCATGATTGGCCTGCAATCTCATATTCAAACAATTCTTTTACTAGTTATTTTAATTAAGAATTTTTAAAAAGTGAATTATTGTATAGACTTTGAAAGGTGCCACTAAAAATGACTCTTCGGTTTTGATAACCATCTGTTTTTAAATATTTTTTTAAATGTTAAGATAAAAGAATACCACCCTATTGCAAATCAATAGGGAGCTTCCATTTAATTCTTTAGGACAGAAGTGCATGCAACTGTTGTTTAAAGATAAAGCCACACATCTATGCTGAACATACATTAAGGCTTCAATAACTTCCAAAAGCCAGGAAACTCCGGTAAGAATGAAAGATTCCATACTACAGTGATGCAGTTATGAAAAATAGCAATTGTCCCAACTTTCTGTTCATAAGGCTGAAATAGCAGCCTGCACTTTGAATTTCCTTGTTTTCACCCCATTCCCGAACTAACCAAGCCCTGATCCTGCAAAGGGCTGGTAAGGAGAGGACCCTTACATTTTCATAGATTTCCACTGAAGTTGGTAGGAATCCATGTAGGGTCTGTTCCTGCAAATCATTAGCAGGATCACAGTCAAGGATTTAATGACCATCCTTCTGTTTGCTAGTCACAGAATCATAGGACTGGCAAGGACCTCGAAAGGTCATCCAGATGACAGAACAAAGAGTAACGGTCTCAAGTTGCATGGGGGAGGTTTAGGTTCGATATTAGGAAGAATATTTTCACTAAGAGGGTGGTGAAGCACTAGAATGGGTTACCGAGGGAGGTGGTAGAATCTCCTTTCTTAGAGGTTTTTAAGGTCAGGCTTGACAAAGCTCTGGCTGGGATGACTTAGTTGGGGATTGGTCCTGCTTTGAGATGACCTCCTGAGGTCCTTGGCAACAATGATATTCTATGATTCTATGATCTAACCCAACCCCCTGCACTCATCACAGGAGTGAGTATTATCTAGACCATCCCTGACAGGTGTTTGTGTATCCTGCTCTCAAAAATCTCCAGTGATGAAGATTCCACAACCTCCTTAGGCAATTTAGTCCAGGGCTCAGCTCCTCTACAGTTAGAAAGTTTTCCCTAATGTTCAACCTAAACCTCTCTTACTGCAATACAAGACCATTGCTTCTTGTCCTATCCCCAGAGGATAAGAACAATTCTTCTCCACCATCTTTGTAACAACCTTTTATGTACTTGAAAGCTGTTATGTCTCCCCTCAGACTTCTATTTTGCAGACTAAAGAAACCCCATTTTTTTCAATTTTCCTCATAGGTCATGTTTTCTAGATCTTTAATCATTTTTGTTGCTCTTCTCTGGAGTTTCTCCAATTTGGCCACATCTTTCAAATGTGGTGCCCAAAACTAGACATAACAATGTAGATATGATACTTTAATGATACAATTGAAGCCTAATCAGTCATAATACTCCAGTTGAAGCCTCATCAGTGCAGAGTAGAATTACTTCATGTTTTGCTTACAATACTCCTGCTAATACATCCCAGAACAGGGATAGGTAACCTATGGCACGGGTGCCAAAGGTGGCACATGAGCTGATTTTCAGTGGCACTCACACTACCCAGGTTCTGGCCACCGGTTGTGGGGGGGAGGGGGCACTCTGCATTTTAATCTAATTTTAAATGAAGCTTCTTAAACATTTTAAGAACCTTATTTACTTTACATACAACAATAGTTTAGTTATATATTATAGACTTATAGAAAGAGACCTTCTAAAAACGTTAAAATGTATTACTGGCACGCAAAACCTTAAATTAGAGTAAACAAATGAAGACTCGGCACACCACTTCTGAAAGATTGCGAACCTCTGCCCCAGAATGAGGTTTGCTTTTTTTGCAAGAGCATTACACTGTTGACTCATATTTAGCTTGTGGTCCACTCTGACCCCGAGATCCCCTTCCTCAGTACTCCTTTTTAGGCAGTCATTTTGTATGTGTGCAACTGATTACTCCTTCTTAAGTGGAGTGCTCTGCATTTGTCCTTAGTTAATTTCATCCTATTTACTTCATTTCTCCAGTTTGTCCAGATCATTTAGAATTTTAATCCTATCTTCTAAAGCATTTGCAACCCCTCCCAGCTTGGTATCGTCCACAAACTCTATAAGTATACTCTCTATGCCATTATCTAAATCATTGATGAAGGTATTTTATACATTTTTTAAAATGTAAGAATTATTTATGATATGGTAAATTATATTTCTGAATGTCTTTAAACTCAACTTGTTCCTTAGCAAGGGTAACATAAAATTTCAATATCGAACAAGTTATATATAAATGCATTATTATGTTTGTATAAAGTTGTTCAACGTTTCATTTTCATATTATAGTATGCTTGTTATTTTCTTTTATACCACCAAATATTTGCGTGGAGCTTCACAAATATACCATATTACAAAATATAGTCTCTGCCCCAAGGACCTTGCAAACTAAATCAGACACAAAATAGATCTTGACGAATAGCTATAGGAAAGTGGAAGACAATTATAGCAATGAGAAGAGATACTGCTCTTGGGAGACCATTTTTACTAGAAAGCATATTATGCAAGTGATTTGTTGTTAAACATATTTGCTGTATTTTCACCTTTCTAAATGCAATTTTTTTCCTCCAGAAGTAGCTGGTGCAGGATTAGACTTTTACTGACGAAAAACTAGTTAAATCGAAAAATCCACACACAAAAGTTGGTTTAATTTTTAACCAGAACTGAATTTTTTAGATTTTTCTCACCCAAATGAAAAGCCAAAACTATTTCAGAAATGTTGATTAAAAATGAAATGTTGAAACTCTTGCTTTTGAAAAAATGTCGAAATGAAACACGTCAACCTTTCTGAAAAAAATATTTGCAGTTTTTTTTTGGCCAAAACTATTTGCGAAATTCAACCCAAATCCACGTGCATGGTTTTTCTGTAAATACAGAGGGGTAGCCGTGTTAGTCTGGAGTGACATTTGAGTGGAAATGTGTAGCGTAACAAGCTATGAACAAATATGTTCATAGCAGAGACAAGCTTAAGTCAGAATACCAGATATCCCAACATTCCTGAATTTGGGAAAATTTTAGACCTGGCTCTGAACTTGGCAGCTCATACTAATCTCTAATTCTCAATAAGTGTATGTCAGATCCTTACCCATTTCTCTTCTGTATCTTTCAATTTGCAAGCAGTGTTCTGTAAAGTCAGAACAAGTGAAGGTCAGTTGGTGACGGGAATCTCAAAGTTTGGAGGGCTGGTTCAGATAAGCTTGAGTTGTTAAAAACAGCATCCGATGAAGTGGGTATTAGCCCACGAAAGCTTATGCTCTCATGCTTTAGTTAGTCTTTAAGGTGCCACGGGACTCTTTGTTACTTCTGTAAATATAGTATTCGCCAAAAAAAATTGCCCATTTCTACCACTGATATAACTCATTATATGTTAGTTCTAGAATATTACCCTGTAAAACACTATATATTACACCAGGTATAACATAATTTTTAGATTCTTCCAGTAATTTCTTAGAACTAGGATCTAGTATTTTCTTATCCAAAGCAACAAACCAAGTTTAATTAAATAGATATTTCAAGCATAAAAGACAAGCATTCTTCAAGCTTGAAATAATCCTCAGCAATGTTTACAGTTGTTTTCAGTTAAAATTCATTTAAAAATATTTACTTCAAGCACTGTATTCCCTTGTTTTTATAGGGAATGCTCTGCTCTAAAAGAAATGCTTCCTTCAAGTTAATTTGAAGAGGAAAGGTAGTAAAATGCTCAAAATTTCTCAAGGAAAAAAAAAAAATAGACCAAGAGGGTATGTTTACTGTACCCACCAGGTAGATGGGCAGCGATTGATCCAGAGGGGGTCGCATCTAGTCTAGACCGGATAAATCGACCCCGAGTACTCTCCCATCGACTCCTGTACTCCACCACCGCGAGAGGCGAAGGCGGAGCCGATGGGGGAGCAGCAGAAGTCGACACTGCAGTGAAAACACTGCAGTGAATAGGTCTAAGTATGTCGACTTCAGCTACGTCATTCACGTAGCTGAAGTTGCATAACTTAGATCGATCCCACCGCCTAGTGTAGACCAGGCCCTAGGAACAATTTTACCTGTGAAGTCTGAGAAGCCATGGAAGCTTTCATCATCCACCCTGCAGGCTTCCATAAGGCTACTGAAGAGGGTGCCAACTGGATCCAATGGGTGCCCCACCCAGCCTTCAAGATTAGTTATTGAGGTTACTCCTTTGTGGAGAAGTTCTACATCAGGAAAATTAGAGAAATATAAAATGATAGGTGAGTTTTAGCAATTAACACTAAAAATAAGACATTATCCTGGGCACTCTGTCCAACATCCATAGAATTCACAGTAGTTTGTGTTCAGAAACAGAGTAATACTTTTCTGACTACTTATTTGCTGTCCCTCAAACATATAAAGGAAAACCAATGAAGCTCTCACATAGCTCTACTTTCCACATGCTCTAGAGGGTTGCACCATGGATCAGAAATTCCAACCATAGTGCCTTTTCAAAAACTTATTTGCTAGCCATGTAGTCTCCTGGGTGGGGAGAGTGAGGAGAGAAAGCATCTTTGCTGAAAAGTTACACAAAAGTGTTTCCTCTTTACTGTAAGATAAATGGAGATTTCAGTTTCCTCAGCCAGAAACACTGCAGCACCATTTTTATATTCCAAGTGACTCTGACAGAGCTGAGAGAAATAATAAAAATACTTTTAAGTGTTCCATTTTCATAAATAAAATATGAGCTTATCTTGCATCTAAATATTTATTAAAGTAATAAACTCAGGATGACAGCTTCTTTTAAAAAACAGAGTCAAGGGTTTAAATGAAGTATTGTATACAAGAAAAAACTGCCCTTTAAATTGACAAAGTGTGATTTCTTGTCATTCTTAAATTCAAGGCAACAAATTCCTCCATGGATACTTTGTTTCATAGCTGTCAACTATCAATCAGAGCATGAAAAAAATTATTTAGCACAGTGAATTGAAGGAAGTACAGCTGTAGTAACAGAGGTTATAGGGTCCCCAAATTCCTTTTCTATGAGCAGACATTCCCATGACAGTAGCTTCTTTTTGATTGCAATTCTAAACTTATGGTTTGCCTGGACATGTATGCACTGTGTAAATAAGTGAGATTAAAGACCATATTGGTAAAAAAATATAACTGCATAAAACACCCACTGAGTGTAATAATTGTGCTCTATTTCCCCACTCCAAATATCCTTACAGATGCAATTCTTCCTGTCCCATTTCACAGGAAAAGTGTCATCTCAAAGATGAATCATGCTTAATACACATCATCAAGCTTTAGAATACTGGAAAGATTGCTTCTTACTTATCCGATATGTGGAGCTATTCAAGCAGCACAGCTCCAGCATAGAAATTAAAATTTTCAAGCTGAAAGACATTACCAGAACGACTTTTTTTGGGATTCAACTGACATGTTTATTGTAATAAATAACATACTAAGAAAATAATGCTAAAATAAAACAATTGTTCCATCAACAGTGTGTATGAAAGTAAAAATTAAACCAAAAAATATTACTGCAACAATCAAATCCTCCACATGCCAAGATGAGTAACCTCTCTGCCTTCTGAATAACACTCTTGACTTGATTATACCTATTTTTTGTCTGTTTATGATCTTCACTTGCAGTGCTACAATAAACAAAGCCTTCAATCCTTCAGTCACATATTCACATGTTTAACTCTACTCATGTGGGATGTATCAGCAGGAGTGTTGTAAGCAAGACACGAGAAGTAATTCTTCATTTTACTCCATACTAATTAGGCTTCAGCTGGAGTACCGTCCAGTTCTCCTTAAGCTCTGAAGCAATGGGCTTAAACAAGGGAGCAGCAAGGGAGGTTTAGGTTGGACTTTAGGAAAAACTTCCTACATGTCATTGGTTAAGTACTGGAAAAAATTGCCTAGGGAGGTTGTGGAATCTCCATCACTGGAGATTAAGAGCAGGTTAGACAACTCCTGTCAGGAATGGTCTAGATCAGCGGTCTTCAAAGTTTTTCCTCCACGGCCCCTGTTTGCGGAGGAAAAACTCACGCAGCCCCCGGGGGGCATATCCACCGAAATGCCGTCTCAGAAAGTGGAAGCTTCTGCTTTCCACGGTGGCATTTTGGCGGGACAAAATAGACCACCTGGGAGTTGGGCGGTCTCCTGGGCAGGATCAGCGGCGGGGTCTCACGCCCCCCCGGGGTGGTCTCACCCCCCCCCCCCAAGGGGTGCATGCACCCCACTTTGAAGACCACTGGTCTTGATAATACTGAGTCCTGTCATCAGTGCAGAGGCCTGGACTAGATGACCTCTCACAGTCCCTTCCAGTCCTATGATTCTGTTTGAGTAATCTGATTTACATCAACAGGATTACAATGGTGCAAATAAACCTACACACATACATACAGCATCTGTGGGACTGGGGCCTAACACAAAAAATTCTATGGGCAGGAGTCAAGTCTTTACTTGCATATATGGGAGATGTCTAGCACATTTCTGAGTGCTCTAAAATATTTTTAAAAGAAGTCCAAGGGGAAAAAAGCAAAAGCTGCAACATAAAAAAAATGATATCTCAAACTAAAACAGTGTTCTCAGCTGTTCTTACACAGCATAGACCACATGTTGGAGCAACTGTCTCACGGACAATAACAACATCCCTATGGCAACTGCAGCAATTGCTTACATAGAAAAACTAATGTTCGAAAATAATTTAGTGTATTTTAAGTGTCTAGTTGGGTAATTTAGCAGCTGGAAATAAGAAACACCAGTAGTATATGACTAGTCAGCTTCTTGCAGACCACCAACAGGTTCTCCAGCCAGCACCAGTGGTTCTCTCTCTCATACCTTTCTCCCTCCCTCAGTTTGGAAAATGGCAAAGCCATAGAATGTTGAGTGAAGATGTGTTACATAATGAGATTTCATTGAAAATTCTGACAAGTAATAACAGTTTTTTGTACTCATATAGAGCTCTTTATCTAAGTATCTCAAAACACCATACAAACATTAATGAATGTAGTTTCACAGAACCAACTGAAGGTCAGCAAATGCTGCTAGGCTAGTTTTACAGTTACGTAAACTGAGGAAGAGAGAGATTGAAGGTTAAATTTTCAAGCCAGATGTCCACCCGGTCTCTGCTTATGCTCTCACATACTTATTTCTGTACAAACACCTTCCCAAGTTTAAACACATCGCAAGACAGCTATCTGCATCCACAATGCACAGGTGTATATGCAAACAAAAATGGAGATTAGAGTCTAAAAAGTAAGCTTTAACGCAGGACTCCTTGGAAGAACTGGGAATAGAACTTGGATCCCAAGCTTCCATTCCTCTTCCTTAGCAAAGCCATCCCTTCTTCACTGTATATGAGGAATCCTGTTCAGGTCCAAGCCACCCTTTTACTTCTAACATTAATTTGAGTGGCTAAGGACTGAACAGGCCTTTCGGAGAATAGACCCTTAAAAGATAATTCCTTCAAAAATAAGGTTGAAGTACATTGCTAGGACAGTGCCGACAAAGTTACAGCACAGACAGCAGCGATTAGAGAACTTCTTTCCAGTTATATTAATCCAGCACCTTTTGCAAGCAACAAAACTTTTAAGGAGTCTCATTCTACACTAGGCACTTCTTCAATTATTTTTGTTATCCTTTCTGTCTCAGCAATACATTGCTCGAACTAAATTCTCCTCAGGGAGAGAGGAACAAACAAAAGAACCCCCAAACCATGCAACCACTCACAAAATGCTTCATTTTTAAAAGGTCATGCAAAAGCAATATTTGTATTGTGATAATACCTGAATCTCCTGATCAGGACCCCAGTTATGCTAAGTATATTACAAAAAGTGATAGGGAGACATGGTCCTTGCCTAAAGAGCTTACAATCTAATAAAAGACTTAGACATCCAACACATTACATTTCTCAGGGGTCAAATAAACTGGTAATGAACAGTTACTAAAGGTCACCCCCTCTTCTGTAGCTCCTGAGACAGTTTCCTCTTTCAAAACTCCATACCAGTTTTCTGGTCACCTTATAGGGAAGAGAGAAGGGCAAAAGCCATTATATTTACCTTTCTTCTGAGACCGGAACATGTCCAGCTGTTTCTGCTGCTGTCTTCTTAGTGTGTTAACAATAGCTATTGCTAGCCTCAGTGCTTCTCTTGGGTATCCATGAGACCGTAATGCATCAACCCTTGCACAGGCTGTAGGAACATGTTCTAAAACATAAACCATAATTGAAAAAAAGTACATCCATGTCCGTAGCGCTCCCCTCCCCACATCATTTTACTATGCTGCTCAAAGGATTATTTATATGCTATGCGATGGGACTTAAAAGGTTATTTCTGAAGCAGCATTTGAAGGGAGGCTCTGTTCCCATTTCCAGGCCTTCCATTCATCTTCCCACCATCCCCCAAAAATAATGCTATAGAAACTGAACAAAGCAGCAAGTCATGGAAACGTCTTTCCGGTTTAGCCACTTACCATGCCAGAGGGGCCACCCGTGAGAGTCAAAGAGTGAGTTTTCAGTGTCGTCATGGTAACAGTAGTTGGTGTATAAGTCACTGCTGATAATGTGCTGTAAGTGGCTGTCCTGCCAGTGGAGATCGCATGCCTCGATAGCTCGAGTGAACACTGTCCGATGCGGTCTGTTTGATGAATCTGTCATTTTCACAAATACAGAAAGCTGTCATCAGCTCTTATTTATTCACATTTGAATAAATCAATCATTCACAATATTTTTCAGTCTTGCTGTCTAATTCCTCCCCCCACACTCGTGGTACCCTCTTTTCCTTAAGTAGAAGGCTGCAGATGACATTTTTCACATTCTAAATACTAGGAAAATCAGATTATGTTTATTCCACTTATTCACTTTTCCTTCATAAGGAAAGAAAAAGATCTACATCTATTAAAACTAATGCTAAATGGTGCTCTGTAAAGAGAGCTGTCAAATTACCTTCTATTTTAGCAAGGTATATTGGACACTACCACTAGTCAGAATAAGAGGGCATTCAGCACACTCCCACATTCTTCTTGAACCCTGGGAGCTACAGTCCTGCTAGTAGCATTGGCTTCTACCTGTCATTTCAGCCATGCAACTCTTCTTGAATACAGAGTCAATGTATTGGAGCAGGACTCTGATAAGTGTTGCTTTTTATTTTGTATTTAAAAGGTGACATGGTATGGTTCTACACAGTTAAAAATACTTGTAACCTTTGTCATACCAAATCATTTTTTAAAAGGTATAAAATACTTGGAATAAAGTAGACATAGTATACTAAAAGTCACAGCACTGATTTGAATTTCCATTGGAGACTCCATGTGGCAGCAGAATTCTGTCGCTGTCAGGATATCAGTCAGAGCTGAAATCAGCGTAAGTTGGGCTGGACATTAGAAGACCCAACAAGAAAAGACTTGTAGGGAGTTCCGTGCTGAATGCTCCCTGTTTCCCCTGGCTACACGTGGAGATTAAAAATGAATCTGAAAGTGAATGAAATTTGACAATTCACTTCACAGGTATCTTTCAAGAGACTGCAAGTGACCCACGGGAGATACCTCACCAGTCCAAGCTTTTATCTTTGTCCTCTGCAAGCATTAAATTTTCCTTCGTTTTATAGAAATTTGAAATCGATATGTATTCCAAATATTGTAGACATGGGGCTTCCCAGCTCCATGTTTCTCTATTGCAAGATTATATTCTTATATAATTAGAGCTCTTACTTGTACAAATGGAGGACATTTCCCCCATCTTGGTCCTTAGCAAAGCAGCATCCTTTGGCCCAGGAGGGCTGGATGGGACTTTCTTCCAAGCTGAATCTCTCTCCTAGATTAACCATACAGACTGCTACAGAGCAATAAGACGCCTCCTCTCACCAAGAAGACAGTGTCCTGCCTCTACAACAGTCCCAGCCCCATGAATAGAACCTGGGATCTTGTGTCAGTGCAGAGCGTTAACCACAGGGCTGACCCCACAAATAGATGCTTCATTTTAACACATCTAATTTCATTTAGTTGCAGTAGCATCTCTTTTAATAGCTACTGAAAGCTTCACAACCGAAGAAAACCACATACAGAAAAGCTCAGAAAAGCACGCCAGCGGTGATACCAGCTTAATGAGCAAGCAAAAAAAACAAACCAAAAACGTTTATAATATACTTTAAGTACAATTCACAAAATGAACTGAACTATAAATACATGTAGCATAGATAAGACTAACATTTCTATAAAGCAAACAAAGGGGTTGGAAACATTTAGGATGACTCAGTCTTGAAATATTTCGTTTAGTAAATGCATTTAAACAAACACACACCAACACGCACACATCCCTTGCTAAATTATTGTTAAAAAAAAATATATACTCATCCTCCCTTCACTTGATAACTAACTTTTGTCCATACCAGCTCCCATTCCCAAAAAGAGAGAAAGTTACTTGTCCCAGGAAAGAAAGTAGAATTTTGCAGGAATATATTAATATATAGGTTATAGCATATGTTACAATTAGTGCATCTGTTCAGACTCACCTTGGTTAGCATTTGCACCCTGAGGCAAAGCATTGGTTAAATTGGGCAGCTCGTTTCCATGGTTTCCATCTTCCCAGGGACAAACATCCACGCTGTTCCATTTTCTCAGCTGTTTTAGCCAACTGGCCTTCTGCTCCAACTTGCAGTGGGGATTCAAGACTATACACATCCATAGAGCACCTGATTTTTAAAAAATTGCTCAATTATCTTTTCTATTAAAAGAGCAACAACCAATGACTAATTGTAAAAACCTATGGAGTTTTACCAGACGGTATTTTTATACTATAACGTTTCTTCCCCTGCAAAGCCACACTGTTTGCCTCCAAGTGTGGTCTAATACTAGCAGATCATGAGTTCCTGACTCGCACCGTGGGGTTAATGTGGCCTTTTTCAACCATTCCAAATAACTTAATTAGAACACATGATCTTTCTATTGAAAGCGAATATATAAAAAGAAAGTGGGACTTCATATGAAGCACTACAAAATCCAAAGCCTCCACTCTATAGTTTGTTAGAAAGGAATATCAGTTTAAAGTGAAAAAAAAGAGAAAGAATCCACGTCCATGTTACAAAACTCAAGCACCCATCCTTTTGTTTTCATTCAGACATAGTAAGCGAGTGCATCAATTTAAACAATGCAAAAAAGAAAATGTAGAATTACAAAGCAAATATAATTCTATTTATTTCCCAGTTTTACATGACAGTAAAATATTTTGACATCAAAATTAAATATATTAAATATACTGTACATATATACCTTCACATCCTCAGAACTTATCAAAACCTATCCAAAGAACTGTAATTTTCATTCAAAATCATTTTCAAATCACATTTGATGAGACAGATAATATTTAATCAAGATTGCAGCACTTTTTAATATAAAGACTTATTTTTACTGTCATGATTTGAGTAATTAGGTTAAATTGTAAAATCTGTTTTACATTCTCTTTTTACACAACTGAGAGAAAGCTAATTTGTGCTGACATTTCACACATACCGTCAGTTCAGAATCTGACTCCCTGACACTGCGTAACAGGGCATCCACAAATACTTCAGGGTCTGTGGCAACAATTTTCTCTGTATCAGCTGTCTCTTTACCAATGTGAACTTTGACAGTAGCATGAAAACGTGCTATTTAGCAGCACTTCACTTGTTCATTAAGGATGTACTTTACACACTATAGGAGATTTGCAGAAGTGCCTAAAAACTACACGACAGACGCCCAGAAAAAAGAATAAAGATGCAGCTGGCTCACCTAAGGTGGTTAAACTCTAGTATCCAAATAATACCTTTCACTTTCTTAGTTAGCAAGCTATACTTGGAACACAGGCCATCATACAACATTAATTCCTAGAAGTAACTTAGCCTGCTAGTATGCCACCCACCATGGCACGGGATCATATTCTTAAGTACCACTTTATGATGAGCCAGTGGAAACAGAGGGCTTGATCCTGTAAGGTTAATAGTCCTCATATGCTGTGTGAAAATGGGGGCAGGGAAATGTACGAGGAAAAAAAAAAAAAAAATCTGTGAGACACCACAATATAAGACCGGGTGCAGCAAAGGACAGAAGATGTCACTAGAACAGTGCAAGCGATTATTTGGAACAGTTAAACACACTAATGGAATCTGTTTTGGAAGATGAAACTTGCAGAAATTAAACTCGTGGAAATGTATAAAAAAACCATACTCAGTCTGGAAAATCAAGGACTCTTTCCCCTACACCCTTTTAAATCAATTCTTACAACTTCCTTTAGACACTCTGTACAGTGGTTTAAACGTATTGCAACCCTCCTAAGCCAATTAAAATGGAAGAATTTCACTGATTCTTTTTACTATTAAGCACTAATGTGCTCAGCACTGGCCCCAAAAATACAACGAAGATGGTCCTTGATCAAGAAAAAAAAGGAAACAGTCAGGAATGGCTAACTCTGATTTATTAATTATTTTCTTCAGTAGCACTGAACAGCATGGCAATGCAGCCCTCTGTATTAAAAAGAGACTAATACAACTTAACATATTATAACTGGATTTCCAATGTATTCTAGAATAGCAGCTAAATAAACCAAGGTCATACATAAATTTGTAACTGCATTTGATAACTATTTTAAATTATTCAGCAAGGCAACATATACAGCTGTGACAATTACAGACTGTCCCATTACAAAACTGATTTATGGTATGGAGGAATGCATAAAGTAATCAAAACCAGCCAATGAAAAGCAGAGAAATGTCAAAAAAGTTAGTGACGGTCTACTATGGATTTACTATATTTAACTGGTGGCAGAGGGGACAGAATATCAAAATATTTAATTTCACGCAGCTACTTTAATTTCAAGACGGCAACAGTGTTGTGAGTTCAATTATATCACTAACTATTCTCAGAAAGCCAAGCTAAGTTAAACAAAAGGATGAATTCGGGACGGGGGGCGGGGGGGAAGAGATAGCTCAGTGGTTTGAGCATTGGCCTGCTAAACCCAGGGTTTTATCCTTGAGGGGACCATTTAGGGATATGGGGCAAAAATGGCATTGGTTCTGCTTTGAGCAGAGGTTTGGACTAGATGATCTTCTGAGGTCCCTTCCAACTCTGAGATTCTATGATATTAAGCCCTTTACACAAAAATCCATGAGTCAATAAAATTACTTACTATAACCTCTATTTGGCTTAAGTCCCAAATACGGAACCTCCCCCATGTACCACTTAAAATGTTAACTCCCACTAACATCAATGAGACGTGTGTGTTTGTAAAGTCTGCAGGATTGGGCCTTCACACTATTTTCAAGGTTAACTGATGCCTTCTGAAGAAGGAATTCCCCATTTGGCAGAGAGTTGAGCATAGAGAGCCTGAGGTTCCATGCCCACAGTACTACAAATGGTAGCATTTGGGAGGAGGAAGTATAATGCCAGTGACCCCATTCCTCATCCCAGCAATTGTTTTTTGAAGTGCATGTATAGTGTGTGTGAGGAGATGGGAAGAAGAGTGCATGGGTGGGGCAGAGTTTCTACCTCCCTGTTTCTTGAGTGCAGCTGCTACATGCTGGGTATTTGAAATTCACGGCTTCCTGCTCTTTAACACTCAACTGCAACAAGCTTCTGAGAAGGTAGATGTTTGGTCATGCCCACTATTCACCCACCACCCAAATGGAAGAAGCCATGAAGCTGTTCTCTCTATTTCACAGCCGCTGCAGGAGAGAAGCTTTACAGGGCATCCTCTTAGATCTCAGTGCAAAGCACAGGACTTATTCTGATTGTGAACAAGGGGTTCTTGGAAGCTCCCATCCTCCTTCTGCCTAATAGCTCCCATATGGGGCAGTTACTGTTCATAACCACTGCTTATTACAGGTAAGGATCAAGTAAAAATTAAGGACAACTAAATTTTTTTGTGTGGAAACTTATTTTATCCCACCCCAGACTCAGGAAAAACACAACTTTTAATTAATTAATTCAGCAGACTTCTCAAACTTGAAGATTGCTGTATACAAAAGAGTCTATTCTAAAAAGAACATTCCTTTACCCCAGAAAGGATATTCCCAATATGAAGAGAAGTTCACCAGTTTGATATAATGAAATCCAGCTACCAACAATGACCCACAACATAAACAACTGCCCCAATAAAGACAAAAAAAAAGCCTCTAGTCAGAATATATAGCACTAGAAATGGGCACAACTGAACACTCAATACAGCTGCCATATTTTTCACCTAAAACTTTGGAGGCGTGTTGATCCAGGCTAGAGTCCCTCTGAATCAGGGCCAAGCTGACACCCCAAATCTATACATTACTGAATAAAAAGTAAAGTTTGGATTCAGATTCTGGACTGTGTTCCACCTCTTTCCAATATGAAAATCCTCAAACTGCACAGGCAAAATATCACAAACCAATATGCAAATTTTATTTTTCCCTGAAGATAATTGGATGATAAGTCATGCTGTGACTGCAATTTGATATTAATTTCACAAGGGAACAAATACTAAAACTGTCACATCTCAGTGAGGAATTGTCTATTCTGGTTCCACAATAATCCTCTTGACCTGAATAAAGCCAGCTTTGCCTCAATAGACCTTTGATTCAAACAGCGTATCTTCAGAGATGTACCACTGTCATTTGTCTCCAGTACATCTCACCCCACAGAAAAATATATTTTACCACTGTTCTCCATAGTGTGTGGTTTCCCCATACATACAGCCAAAGATTAGCAGTTATACTGTCCCAACAGACACCCTGCCCCAGAACCACGGCTGTAGAAAGGGACAGTTTGTCCATACTGACTCAGGATTTAAACAAGTGAATAGAAAATATCATTATTAAAGTGCTCAGTACTGGAACAGCAGGTGCTCTAATAATTACACACTCACAGTATGCATGTATTCATAAACAATAAAAAAAGAACAAGGAATGTATACAGACTTTTCTTAGAGATTAAGTATTACACAGTTCCCATATATCCCATTAGATTTCACCATTTCCCCAATAACTGGAAAAACCACACCTAATTTTACTGTGTCAAAACAAGATGAGAAATTGAAGGGTCAGCCTACAACTCAAAACTGATCATACTAGTCAAAAGAAACCTGCTTTCTCTAAAAATATGATGATGCCCTGTCAATGATCGTCTATAGCTAAGCTTGTGTCAGCATTTTCACAATAACCAACCATTTTCAGCAGTTTAAACACTGCCATAATAGGTTGCTACAGGCTGAAACCTGGTATAAAGCCGTAGCCTGGTGGAATTTTGTATTAACATGTTTATTTAAATCAATTCTCTCCCTTGCAAAATTAAAGTATACATTGTATCTGCATACAAGTTGCTCTTTAAAACTTACAATTCTTTCATTTAAGAATCATATTTCAAAAGCAGTCAACTCAGATTACAAGAGAGTAGCCACATTTAGTGTTTTCACTGTTAATTGCCTGGATTATTTTTCTTTGGTTAAGGGTGACTATTGCACCATGGGATTATGCCAGCCACATTGAGTCACCATGTGTAGCATACATCTCAGCATACCTTGTTTGGTCCTATTTGATTCTGTTGTGGAAGTATTGTTTTAGAACATTTAGGTGTTATACATACATACATACACATATATACACATACATACACATACATACATATTATATATTATATACACACACACACATATTATATACATATATATTATATACATATATATTATATACATATATATTATATACATACACACACACACACACACACACACACCCCCCACGTGGATGTTTAGAAAACTAAACTCATTCGCCTTTTTATATGTGAAAAGCTTAGTGTCAAAAGTGGCTGTTAAATCTAAACATTTTTCCTATCTAATTCACTATAAAACATTATATAAACTTTATAATCCAAGCTTCTATATAAACACACAATACTTGCATTGGAACAGCAACCAGGCAGTTAGCAAAATAATAGAAAAAAGTATAATGTGTACTACTCCCCCATCCTCAAGGGCAAATCCCCCAAAGTAACTGGTAAAACCTCCTCCCTTCCTACATGCAATAAGAGGTCTCCATTAGAACAAAAAGTATTCAGAAGCCCCACTAGAGAGTGATCCAATGAAACAGTTGTTTTTACAGAATAGTAAAGATAGAGTAAGCACTTCAATACAATACTCTCCATCATAAGAACCCCAAGGAGAAGTCCTCACAGTATTCAGTCAGAGCTGAGTAGCTATTTTATTCATAAAAACAATTCCTTAATGCACTCTGGTTTTTCTACCGAGCCTTCAGAAAGAACCTGCAATGGGTGTTGTGTTTCTTGGAGAACAGAATGTTTCATTTTGCTCTAATTCATTCTATTACTGAATTAAACTTTGATGTATTGGTCTTGACAAGTGCTTCATGCTGATTGTATTGTGTATGATAGTATAATCACTCCCAATGCATTTCACACTAGCTGGCTGATTAATGCAATAGATTACCTGCAGCACTGATACCTTCTACACACTAAAGTGTGTGTGGGGGTGGGAAAGCACTGGTGTAACATAAGGGGGCAAAATGCATAGATTTCTAGTTCCTTAAACTTACTTCCTTCTCTCCCAAGACGGTTACATTAAAAAAATACAATATTTTCTAATGTTATGGGAGCAAGTGTGTTCTGGTGCAGAGAAATGGGAATTGGAGTTCAATACTCAGCTCTGCTACTCACTCACTGACCCTTGCACAAGTCACTGAACTGTTTTGCACATATTTAAAAGTAGGTTTAATACTGACTTTCACTCCAGCCTCAATTTCGGTGTCCTCAAATTTTAATACATTAAGAAGATGAAAACAAAATGCATCTCATAATTTAATGTGATCGTATCCCTTGTCCTCTTTTTTTTTTTTTAAACACGCCCTTTGATCTATCAAACATTAACAAACTAAATCTAGTCTAGGCTCTGATCCTGCAAACTACTGTGACTGAGTGGAGCCCCACTGACTAAGCCAACGGGGCTCTGCACAGGTGCTGGATTCCACTCAAGCAAAGCAGTTTTCAAGATCAGAACTACCGATTGTCATCTCCTCTGGATATAAACTAGTTACAGCCATCAAATCTCAGTTAAGGGCCATACTTACGATTCCTTACAAATATTCATTTTTATCATTAATACAACAAGAGGAATAAATTAATTTACACAGTTGAAAGAAAACACCAGGTGTTTTCAAAGAAACCCATTGATTTACTTTCCTAATATTCATGACCCCTTTTATTTCCAAACATTCAAGATAAACTAACAGCACTGCTAATACTAGAGCAACAAATGGGTATTAAAACTTTCACTAAACTTCTCATGGCTGTTTTTAAAATATATACTTTAATTATTCTCATAATAAATTCAACTAATTACTTATGGTCACAGGTAAGTTGTGAACAGAAAATGGGACTTTTGTCTGACAAAGCATGGACTAAATATTTCTTCTGAACAGTTTAACGATTACAAATAAAATGTTAAGAACCACAATATGCTTGCAGATAATTTTCAAAATGAAAAAAGGGTGAAATTAGTCAGATAAACTGTTCACTATGAATATATCATCCAGCTCTACCACTACGTCACAGGGATGTTGAGCAACTAAATTTTTTCTACAGCATTTCAGCTTTCTTGAAATGAGAGGGACAAGGGGTGTGACCACAAGAACCAAAAGGGAGAGGTTGCTCAAATAAAGGACAGCTTTTGAAAATATATTCACATTAAAGACAGATAAGTACACCCAAATAAATTCACTGGTTTGCATGGAAGGAGAGGACAGGAAAAACAGCATGATGACCAGCATTATGCTTACATAACTGAAACACGCCACGACAGATTCACATAGGACTCATCTATGGCAACATGTAGGAGTACAGGCACCACAGCTGTAGCTATACACTGCAGTGACAGGCACTTGTCACAGTGGCGTGCAGTTACAGGCAGCTGTGAAAGGCTCTGGTAGATGGGAGGTTGTCTGTGGGCGAGGACTGGCCTGCCTCCCAAGGCCTGTGAAAGTCAGCGGTCGTTGTCCAGGATGGGTTGTAGATCACTGATGATGTGTTGGAGAGGTTTTACCTGAGGACTGCAGGTGATGGCCAGTGGTGGTCTGTTGGTTTCTTTTTTGGGCCAGTCCTCGCCCACAGACAAGCTGACAACCTGAAGCAGATTCTCACTAGCAACCACATACTGCACCATAGCAACTCTAACTCAGGATCCAACCCATGCAACAAACCTCGATGCCAACTCTGCCCACATATCTATAGCAGCGACACCATCACAGGACCTAACCAGATCAGCCACACCATCATTGGTTCGTTCACCTGCACTTCTACCAATATAATATACGCCATCATGTGCCAGCAATGCCCCTCTGCTCTGTACATTGGCCAAACTGGACAATCCCTACGTAAAAGGATAAACGGACACAAATCAGATATTAGGAATGGCAATAGACAAAAGCCTGTAGGAGAACACTTCAACCTGCCTGGACATACAATGGCAGACCTAAAGACAGCCATTCTCCAGCAAAAAAACTTCAAGACCAGACTTCAAAGAGAAACTACTGAACTCCAGTTCATCTGCAAATTTGACACTATCAGGCCTGGACTTAATATTGACTGTGAATGGCTCATCAATTACAAAAGCAGTTTCTCCTCTCTGGGTGTTCACTCCTCCAGATCACCTACTGGAAGTGGGCTTCACCCCCTCGATTGAATTTACCTTGCTTTCTTGTCCGGTATTTATACCTGCTTCTGGAAATTTCCACAACATTCATCTGATGAAGTGGGTCTTAGCCCATGAAAGCTCATGATCCCTAAAATCTGTTAGTCTATAAGGTGCTACAAGACTCTTTGTCGCTTTTGCAGATTCAGACTAACATGGCTACGCCTCTGATACTAGACTCAATGAAGATGTAACCACTCCATAGTAGGGTGACCAGATGTCCCAATGTTAGGGGCTTTGTCTTACATAGGCAATTACTTCTTTCCTCTCCTTCCCTCTCCCCTTCGCACCCCTCCAAAATAAGGGTCTTGATTTTTCACACTTGCTATCTGATCCTCCTACTTCAGGGGTCAGCAACTTTTCAGAAGTGGTGTGCTGAGTCTTCATTTATTCACTCCAATTTAATGTTTCATGTGCCAGTAATACATTTTAATGTTTTTAGAAGGTCTATAAGTCTTTAATATATAACTAAACTGTTGTTGTATGCAAAGTAAATAAGGTTTTTAAAATGTTCAAGAAGTTTTATTTAAAATTATATTAAAATGCAGAGCCCCCCACACCGGTGGCCAGGACCCGAGCAGTGTGAGTACCACTGAAAATCAGCTTGTGTGTCACCTTTAACACTTATGCCATAGGTTACCTATCCCTGCCCTACTTCATAGGCATGTATAATCTAGTTTCTCTGGTATTTACTGGGGGGTAATATCAGAAGATCAGATGTTAGCTCATGTTAATTCTTATATTTTTAAAAAAGGGAAAGTGTACTCCATGAAATATAGGTCAGCAACTAATTTCAGTCACAAGTCAAATTCTGCACTTAATTATGGAAGCATTGGTCATGGTCTCAGAGAAGGATGAAATTAGTTTTTCACTTGAAGCAGGGATTCAACCACTTATAAAAGGAGTATTACAGCACTTCCTCAAAATTGAAGTACTTACTCTGAGTACATAATGAATTTTCAGGAAAATTTACAAAGTTAATCGGTTAATTCGTTTAGAAATTAAAAGTATTTTCAAATGGGTTTCTGAAGAAATTTAGCACCCACCATCTAGCTATTTTGTTAGGCTCTGAATAATCCTAATGGAACAGACTTTAAACATCCCAAAGAGCAAATTAATAAATAAACTATTCACAGAAGTCTTGCACATTGATTATACACATTTTGCCATTATTTTTCATAACTGAAAGCTGCTTCTTCAGCAGCGTTTGACAAATGCTGTTCTATTAGAGAAAACAAAGAATCATCCTCATTTCAAAATGGCTACCATCTCCTATTGTCTTAATAGAACTGATGCCATAAATGCCCTCAGTTAAGATGCCCTCTTTCAAGATAGTCACTGCCTTCTGTGTTCCCAACGAAAAAGAGAGGAAACTGATCTCTGGAAATATGGGTGACTTCCATCTTTCTCAAGGCCATCAAGGCTTCACTCCCAATGAGAGCAATAGAAGATAGTAGCCATTTTAAAAGGCAGCAGGTATTCACGGAATTCTCCATATCAGCCATTATTTATCACCCTCTGCTGAAGAAATTTTTAGTTTTGATGAACTCGATCAAAACATCATCATCAATCTTAGAATTTTTGAGAACCATGTGCTGCACCAGACATAAGCAACAGAAAGAGGAAAAGTAGAAAGTGATATTCAGTGAATTGCAGAAGTCAGAAGTGGAGAGAAACTTGCCAGTCCATTCTGGCTGCTTTGGGCTGTTCGAGAACAGGGTAAAACATCCAAAATGTACAGGCTATTGTGTTGCTAAAAGTTTTTTTAAAAATAAAGATTTATATTCTATTTTACTCAGGATATAGCCCACACAGCAACATTTTGCATTTCTGTTTAGTTTTTATATATGATTTTTTTTTTAAGATTCACGTGTCTCTTATCTGGGAATTGCCTATGTTAAACTGGAATTAAAAGTTAATACATATCACTAATTAAGTGCAAAAATATCACAGTGATGTAATAATTACATTCACTGCCCCCTAAAATTAAAGCATTCTAAACCCAGGAAACTCAAGGTATGATTAAAACTTAAGAGAAATCTAAACATGCTAAAGGAAAAAAATATAGCTAGGGAACCCAAACAGTCATAACTCCATCCCTGTAACTACAGGAGACAAAGTATAATGTGTCTGAAAAATCAGTTTAAGCTGAAGCTTCAAAAACACACTTGTTAGTGCCACAAACCTTTGGTTTAACAGCAGTTTGAATGTAATATATATATATGAATTGGATAACAAATAGCAGAAGCAAAAGGTAATGACAAAGTCACAAAGAAGAGAAGTTTCACACACAAAACAGATTCTGTGTAGAAGCCCTGCTGTTCAATTTATTATAGAAGCAATCATCCAAAGCTATGCCTTTCAAGTGGCAAAATCTGTTTATGACACTGAAGTCAGAAATAGTTACTTTGGTACCTTAAACAACACAAACCAATCTAAGACACATTTATATATGTTAGTGTAATATTTTGTGAAATGAAGGACAAAATTTGATGGAAGTGCATAGAACATGTAGACTTTTTTTAATCCAAAAACTGCAAAAACAACCAGTTTAATGGTGGGTGACATCTGCAACATACAGACAATGAAAAGGGATTTATCGATTCATGTTAGCTCTCTGTTCAATTGCACTTAAGAGTGGCCAAAAGGATATTATGCTGTATCAAATACTGCATTATAAATAAGAGAAAGATAGCAACACCAATGTAAAAGGTCAAGAGAAAAGGATGAGTTGAGCATAGTATATGGCACCTGACCACTTTAGGAATGTCTGAATTTCACAATCTACCTTCAAGTGCTTAAATTTAGTTGCCTAAATCCATATTTAGGCACCTAATTAAAAGTAGCCTTATTTTCCAAAGGTGCTAGGCACTTACAACACTCATGGACTTCAATGGATGTAAATGTCAACAGGAGCTCCAGATGCCTTGCACCTTTGGAAAAATAAAGTCACTTTCAATTCAGTGCCTAAATAAGGACTTAGGCAACCAAACTTCGGCACTCAGGTTTGAAAATTATAGCCTATATCTGTCAATTTTAACAATACTATGAAATACATGGGTGAAAAGGAATCTTTCTGCAGTGTACATGTATCTTTAAAAAAAAGATAATAGTGACTATTTTAATATGAAACTAACAAAAACAAAAACCAAAAAAACCCAGGAATGACTATTTAGCCATGGTAAATCTTGCTCATGGTACTAAATTTGGGGTCAGGGAGGAATTTCTCTTGGGGGCATATTGGCAGGAACCTTAGCCACTTTTGTCTTATTCTGAAGTACCGAGCAGAGGTCATCTGTTTGAAATAGCTGGCATGCCCCGGACAATTTATTTTCTGTAACTGCAAACTGAAGAGCCACTAAAGGCCTTCCTATCTTCTACTTCAAGATTTCTATTTAGTTTAGGTTTAAAAAAAAAATAAAAATAAAAATCAAACTTGATATGTCCTAGATTAGAATACAAAGATTTTCTCAGAATGCATGGAACTAGTTTCAAAGACAGGAAAATGTTATTTCACACCTTGAAACAATTGTTTCCCCAGAGTAAAATAGTAATTAATTAAATCCCAACTAATTACAACCTCTAACGATCACCTGTTTAAATTAAATTTCAGATTGGGAGGATAAATTTACTCAAAAGAATATAAAAATTTGAAAATGATCATTAAAAAGCACAAATATATTGCAACAATTCTCCACATGATCTGAATTTGTACAAGATTTTCAACTTCAAGTTAGCAAGTTTTCCTAATAGTTCACAATATAAAAATAATATATTAGGCACCACTATGGTTGAGAAAATGGACATAATATTAACAGAACGTTACTCTGAAAACAAATAGCTTAACTATAGCATATCAAAGACTAAAAATCCCTCAACCGATCTTGAGCATATAATAATAGTCTCCACGAGTAAAAATTTGTTTAAGGGCTAACCCATTAGGTAAGGAGACAACAAAATTCTTGCCATACAAGTGATACATATGCAGGAGCAGCCCTTCCACTAGGCACGATCAAAGAGATTTCAGAGGAAGGCTTTATACTGTTGTAAGACTCAGTGACATCACAAGAGTGCTCCATATTTAGCAATATTAGTCATTAGGATTGGTTGAACTGGGTAGGTGAGGCTGGGGCTGATACAAGACCTTGAGAGCACTCCCTATTCCTGCTGATGTCAGTGAAAACTGAGAGCATTCAAAGAGTGCCTCAAAGATCAGAGCTAATGTCAAATCTCCGCATTTTAAAATGAACCGAATAGCCATTGTCCTGTCTTATAAGACTGAGAACCTCCTTGGAAGACTCTTCTCACTGGGGGAGGGCACATGCGGAGAGCCATTTTTCCTTTGGTTCCATCAGAAACTATTCTTTTTTAGTTTAAAAAAAAGTGAACTAAATATTGTTTTAAAAAAATCAAAGTGGGGGAAAAAAATCTGCTAGAAATGTTTGTTTTGAAACATGCAAATTGTGTGAATTTTCTTTACTGCAAAGGCAGGCGAGTGGGTGGAAAAAGATACTGAAAATGGTAGATCAGAAAAAAAATCTGATCCTGTAATCTACGTGTTGACAAACTGTTGGGCTCCATCACTCCACCAAGTAGTAGATACTTGTCTTGGATTCTTCTACTTGACTGCTTTCATCAGATTAAGCATCTGGGATTTAATTTAACAGTTTCAGCTTTATTAAGCTGTCACAAGAGCGGCCCCACTTTGATAACAGTAGCTGCTCCAATTATGGTTTGGTTTAGGGTTGACAAGTATAATGATTCATTCGTGGCACATGAGAAGCAATAAAAGGTTGTTTTGCATTACAGCTTTAAAAATGTGGGCACTTTTTTCATTTAATTTGTCACTTAGCTTTTGCTAAGAGGACATTTAAATTGCAGTAAAAGGCAAATGGGGCTTTTAGTTTAAATGTAATCCCCATATTTAAATGATCTGTAATGGCGTAGTGTTCGAGTGGGAACACTATTGTCTCACAGTGGGCCCTGATGGTGACATGTGACATTTGTATTCAGGTCCTGTATTATCCATGTGGCTAAAGGGCTTCCAATTTCATTTCACAGCCAGAAGCCTGCAGAAAACACCAATTAACTTGCAGATCCCATTTGCCGACAAAACTCAGCTTCTTCTTGATGCCTGGCATCTGGCAGTGCTCAGCATTTAATTCCAAAGCAAAGCCTTGCAGCAATGTGATCCCTGGGCTGGGGCACAAAGTCAAATTTCCCCCTTTTATTAAGGAAGAAAATCTTTTCACTTTTGTAGCTCAGAAGCAACTTTTATTTAATTTTTGATAGATGAATATTAGAGAATTATTACTGAAGTCAAACTGCAGGGACTTTTTAACCTACAGAAAGAGATAATTTTTTCAGAGCAGAGAGAGAGTGTTGACTGACCTTTTATTGAAATCAGAGAACTCAGTGAAACATGCACCAGCAGACATTTACTTCAAGGGATTATAACCATCTCCATATTCCTCTATTTTAGCAATGCAATTTAATGGCAGACCAAAGGGTTTATATTATAATTAATAACACGGCAATTTCTCAGTTTTGATCAATGGTAATTGAGGGTTAAACTTTCTAAAAATCAGCATGTGATATTTTACTGAGGAACCATTTAAACAGCATTATTCCGGCTTAGAACTTTGAAAAAGTTATCTATGTGCCATTGCAGAAAGTGAGGTATATTGAACATGTGATTTGTGTGAATCATTACACTCATTATGGGCACTACCAATGTCTCTAGCATCAACAGAAGTAGGTAACTCTAATCTTAACACGCTACATCTGTAATCTTGACATCTCTAATGGAACATATTTTAGTTATGCTGGAGACCCCCCTTCAGGAGTTTTTTGTTTTTATCATATTCCTTTTAACTAGCACTATATAGGTGTCACTCCATGGGACTCTATCGCTGGCCCGACAGGTAGCTGCTAGGGAAAAGTTTCTGACAGCTGTGCACGCGGCGCACATGCACACCTAACTGCAATTGATATGAGCAAGAGCTCAAAAAGGAACCGATACTTGCACTTCACATTTGCTAAAGTTTTTCATAACTACGATATAAAAGCATTATTTATTCCATGAAATACTCAAGAGCTTAACAAACATACAATATTAAAAAACCCACTTGACAGTGATCAACACCACTGCAAGCATTTTCTTCATAGATTTAAGGGGAAAATTCTAATTTGTATATGCCATTCTCAGAGCGGATCACTCTGAGCAGACAAAAGGTAAATATGCTGTTTTACCCTTACATATAGCATGCCTAGAAGAAAAGAATCAGACATGCTGCTGATTTCAGGAGGTACATCAAATGTGTTACCTCTCAGCATCTGTACAAGATCTCCCTTGCCACTGTTCCCCAAACAAAATGCTGGACATCAATATTACCCTGCTCTTCATTCTGTGGATCACTGTTTTTCCTTTGGGCTTCCTAATACCCTTCTCTTCTTCAGTGCTCATATTTCTCTCGCAGATCTATGTCTTTACTATGAAATCGGTGTATTCTTAACTTGAGGTAAAACCCTTAGTGAAAACAAGGCAATTTGTAAACTCCACATACCAGCACAGGGGAAGCACAGTCTGATCAATTCCAAAAAGTAAGGAAAAATTCTAGGTATCAGTAGGAACAGCCCTATTGATTTTGATGACAATAGAAAAACTGGAAAAGCCAGATTTCCACACTTTGCCCATTTGGTGCTATGACAGAGAAGTACTGTAACATCAGAGATAACTCAGCCACACATCACTCACTCCAAGTCATCTGCATACTTTAGTACCATTGGTTGAGTCAGAAAATAAAACTGCAGGTCAGGAATGAAGTGCCTTGACAGATGAGGGAGTGCATGGGTTCAGGATCAAAGCAGAGGAGGTTGCATCCGATCAGGAGCTACCATGTCTAATTAGAAGTGAGGATGGAGATTTCCACTGTGCCTGCCTCCACACTATGACTGCCTCAGACAAGATCATTTTACCACTGACAAACTTATAATTCATCTACATAATGGTCCCACTTGATGCTCCAGGCAGAGAGATTCTTCTACTTCCAGCACCAGATAGGAACTGTCAATGAGTGAGATGGCCAATGCAGGCAGCATGGTGAGGATTAGGCTTACTATAAGAAGAAAGTAATGATTGACTCAAGGTATGACTACACTACAGCCCTGTACAGACTAAACACTTCCTACATCAATGGAAGCAGTTTTTCTATTTATGTAGTTAATCCATCTCTCTGCAAAGCAGTAGGTAGGTTGACAGAAGACTTAACCCCAGGTGTAGATGTGGCTATGTTGACCTAACTTCGGCACTCAAGGCACAACATTTTTCACAGCCCCGAGCAACATAGTTAGGACAATCTAATTTTAAAGTAAAGACTAGGCCTGAGTTACATCTGATGTCACAATGCAACTGCTCAGGCTCTTCTGCCTGTAGCATCAAATGAGCACAGTCAAGATGAAATTGCTGATATGAAACTGAAAATGAAGAGGAGTGGCAGCTTCGACAATTTATTAAAATTTAGGTTTAGCTGCAGTATTCTGTGAAAACTGCTACAGGTTCCAGAATAGCCGGTTCCAGGATAGCCCCTCCCAGCACCTACCAGCTTAACCTACATAAGAAACAAAGTATGCATTCCTGTAGTCTTAAATATAGTAACTTGCTACTTTCAATTAAGCATATGCCTTTCTCTTTAGCAAAAGGTGCTTTTTTTCACCATCAAGTTAGATGTCCAAGCTGCCATTTCCACCTCTTGCTGTATGCCAGAAATTCACAACAGCTCCAACCCCTTTTAAATTGAATTAAGCCTACAGAGAACTCGTGTTTCAGTTTCATTCAGTATCCTGATAACTTTGTCTTTTTTAAAATGTCCAATTCTTCCTTCATTCCTTCCTTAAACTTCTGTACGACATTTAACTTGGTATCACAAGATACTTTTTTTATTAAAAAGTAGAATGATATAAAATTAGCATAGCACATATTAAGTGGATTAAAAACTGGCTAACTGATAAGTCTGAAAATTTAAGAGTAAATGGGGTAAAGTCATCAAGTGGGAGTGTTTCCAGTGGGGTCCTGAAGGGATCTACTCTTGGCCCTAATCTATTCAGCATTTTTATCAGTGACCTGGAAGAAAACATAAAAAACAATCTGTGATAAAGTTTGCAAATGACAAAAAAATTGGGGGGAGTGGTAAATAATGGAAAGGAGTGATTACTGATTCAGAGTGATCCGGATTGTTTGGTAAACTGGGTGCAACCAAACAATATATTGTTTAATGCAGCTAAACGTAAGTATACATATCTAGGAACAAATAATGTAGAGCATTCTTACAAAATGGGGGACACTATCCTGGAAAGCACTGACTCTGAAAAAGATCTGAGGGTCCTGGTGGCAATCAGCTGAACATGAGCTCCCAGTGTGATGCTATGGCCAAAAAAACTAATGTGATCTTGGGATGCATAAACAGGGGAATCTGGAGTAGGAGTAAAGAGGTATTTAGCATTAGTGTGACCGTTGCTGGAACACTGTGTCCAGTTCTGATGCTCATAGTTCAAGAAGGATGCTGATAAATTGGAGAAGGTTCAAAAGAAGAGCCATGGGAATGATTAAAGGATTTGAAAACATGCTTTGTAGTCACAGGCCCAAGGAGCTCAATCTATTTAGATTAACAAAGAGAAGTAACAATGGGCTATTCAATCTAACAGAGAAAGGTATAACAACATCATCATCCAATGGATGGAAGTTGACAAATGTAGACTGGATATAAGGCGTACATTTTTGACAGTAAGGGCAAATAACCACCAGAATAATTTATGAAGGCATGTGGATTTTCCATTATTGCTGATTTTTAAATTAAGATTAGAGGTTCTTTCTGAAAGCTATACTCAAGGAACGATTTTGTAGGAGTGCTATGGCCTGTGTTATACAGGAGGTCAGATTAGAGTGGCAGTTCTCAAACAGGGGGTCATGACCCCCCTGGGGGTCACGGGGCTATCCCAGGGGGATTGCAAGCCCCCGCTGCATTCGGCAGCATTTTGGCGAATGCCCCGAAATGCGGGAGTGTGTCGCCAAAAAGCCGCCGATTGGAACACTTACACTTTTGGTGGCATATCAGCAGACACACAGAAAACCTGTGTGTGTCCACCAAAATGCCACCGAAACCAGAAGTGTTCAATTCGGCGGCTTCTCAGCGGACATACCCAGGGTTCAGCAGTGTACGCTGCACAGCAAAAAGGGGTCTCAAACCAGAAAAGTCTGAGAACCCGTGGACTAGATGATCACAATGGTCCCTTCTGGCCTTGGAATCTATGAAACATATACACACACAGCATATAATTTTAATTCTTTGCATTTACCCAGTTCATCCCAGAGCTGCCTATACTTGTCAGTCATTGCAGTGCCTTGTTGCCTCCAAAGCGACAGCCGAGGGTCAGCCATGAACTGTTCTGTTATCAATGTCAACATGCGAGCTCCATTAGAGTCTCTCATCTTTAACATCTCTCGCACCTAGGAAACAAAATAGGACTCTTAATACAAGCTTGAGAAAAGAAGCTACATAATACTAGTGAAATACTGAAGTTTATTTAATTCCTCCTCCCTCTTTGAGGCATACATTATTAAAAAAAATCTCACTGTCAAAAATTTTTTAAATGAGAACTTGACTACATGGAGTTTGTTCTCCGACAGTAAAAATGATTTTAAATCACTGTTAATGTCCCACTGCAATTTCTGTTCTAAATTTCTTGAAGAAAAACTGTTCAGATTTACATTAAAATGTATGCCCCAAGAATATCACACATAGTTTTCCAAAACTTTGGGGGGAAAAAGCTGGTGATGATGAACAACAAGTTATGCTTCACTGATGGAAAATTCTAAGTAACAATGTTGTACTAATAAGGCTTAATTTGGTTTAAAAATGACTGCATTTTCATTAATGAACTAATCAAATCTGGGCTGGATAGAGGAAAACAAAGAGGAAGGAGATCCAAATGTAACTCCTACCTTTGCAAAAAGCAAATTGAGCTGCTTCCCTGATCCATGGTATCCACCCTGGGAAAGGAAGAGTTTAACTTGCTCCTGAACTTGCTCTTCATCCAAGTGCCAACAGTTTTCATCATCTATGCTAGCACCTGCTGTTGGGTCAGGAGCACCTATAAACAGCAGCGAAAAAAATCATTATAGTCTAAATAAACATTATCAGTTCATGGGGGAAGGAGAGAGGATGAAGCAAAATGAGGTCAGAAGTACGGAGGAATTTTTTGAACTTGGGATCTCTCCCGTTTTGGGTATTGTAGCTTTAACTTATTAAAATATTTTGAAGTTTTTTCTCAGTATCCCAATCACTCTGAGGGAAGGGAGAAACGGGCTTCAAGTAATCATATTTAATAATTAACTACAAACTAAGCAAAACACTGGTTAACTACAAAAGGTTTTAGAATAAAAAGTTTCTGTAATCTGATGTTTTATGCCAGTTTCACATAAAAATATAGCACCTTATACCTGAAACAAATATATTCTGGAAAGTTTATAGTATGCCTCGACTCTAAGGGTTCCATGTTCATGATCTAAGTGAAATTTATATCAAACATTTTCAATTATAAGATTTATTTTTCTTGCCAGTACTGCCAAACCAGCTTGAGGTTCCCCTTTTTGTGCCCCAGTACCTATAAGAAAAGGTTCTGCAAGCGAAATTACGTTTCCTTTAGTACCTCTTCAATCACAGTGTCTTCAAATAGTGTCTTCCATGACACCTGTACAACATCCAGTGCCTTCAATAATCTTGCACAAATTTAAGTGATTGACACTTAGTGTACAATTCTATTGATGGCCCAATACTACAATCAACTCAATTCCTCTTAGCTGTAAGAGCTCTGCAAAGCCAACAGGAGTAAAAAAAGAAAAGCTCAAAAACACCAATGCAGTAGAAGAACTCATGAGTAAGGAAGCATGTAGAGGGAATAGATCTGTTGATAACTAAGCATTTTTAACACAGGCTAGGTCTTCACCGCAGAGTTAATTCGAGTGTACATAACTGAGTTAACTCCTTTTAAGTTAGCTATCTTGAGCATTATGAAACAGCACTCAGACAACACACAGCCATTAAATTACCATAGAAAATATCTGTATTAGCAGTTGACAAGTTGTGCTAGTGCAAGTTTTAGCCTTTATCCTTGTCAGGCTAGACAACTTGAGTTGAAAGCACCATCACACTCAAGCTTTTTTGTGTGTGGATGAAACTCGAGTTAGGGGCAACGCTAAAATTATCTACAATGCAGCCACACCCAGAGTCAAACTGCACTTTTATGCCCTGTCTAGATTAAGATTTAAAGGTGGTATGATAGACCAAGTTAACCCTACTGAATAGCTAGCACCTTCTAGAACTCTAATCAAGACAAAGCAACTATACTTTAGAACATGTTCAAGTGGTTGAATTAAAGGCTTTACCTTGACCAGTTCAGCACATTCTAAAGTACAATTGCATTGGCTCTCTGATTTCTAGAAGCTGTTAGCAATTCAGCTATGTAATGTGATATAACATCTCACCACTTAAATCTTAGTCTAGACAGGGTTTAAGGGTATGTCTAAACTGCAGTTAAAAACATGCAACTGGCCTGGGTTAGTTGACTCAGGCTTGCAGGGCCCAGGCTAAAGGACTGTTTAATTATGGTATAGATGTTCTGACTTGGGCAAGCACCCAGGCACTGCGACCCAGTGAAGGGAGAGGATCCCAGAGCTGCAATTAAACACAGACTTACTCCAAGCCATGTGAGCCTGAGTCAGCTGAAACAGTCCAGTCATGGGTTTTTAACTGCAGTGTAGACACAGCCTAAGTATCCTTCTGTAACCAACACCATAAAAATAGTGCACTAACTGGAAAAGAGGTACTAATTAGAATACTTTTTCAAAAGGTGCTGAGAAGTTTAAAAAGAGGACAAAGTTCTCCAAAGTTTTTGAAATTAAAAATCACTATTTCAGTTCTATGGATTTAATATTTTTTTCATCATTCTAGCTATGCCATGCAGAGAAACTTATAGAGGGCGGAAAATCTGATTGAATCTCTTGAAGCGAGCTCCTTCTCTGAATAGTGAAGACACAACTGAAAGATTCTGAGAAGAAGAGAAGTATCTTGTACTCAACTGCTAGTACCTCAGAAAGCCAAAAAATCTTAGAGCTTGGAGTTCCTAATGCTTGAGACCTTAAGAATGGGAATCTTGTGTGGATTGTATCCTTAAATAGTTTTTAAATTGAGAGAGAAAAACCGTGTCCTTGAATATGTACGTATAACTCCCACTGACTTCCAGGGGAGCTATTTAGACTGTGTAAAGACAAAAATTGAGCCCAAGACATTATGAAACTAGGGAATGAAGAACTTCACTCTAAAAGCTTCTCTCTTTACTCTGTTCATTTTAAGGGGCTTTCAATCTAGTGCACTACATGAAACAAATGCTGATAAGTCTTTAGTTGCAGAAAATGAGATAAAAAGGAAAAATCAAGCCACAGGAGAACAGGCAGTGCAGCTGTTGCAGTAGCTCAAGTTTTTTGTATCATCTTGCAAAATAGCTTAAATATTTCATTGCTCCAAAACACACAAAGACAACTACTTATTGCACTTGTCATTCATAAAACACAAAACTTGGTTTAAAATAAACTGGTTGAGATAAATTATAACTTAAATTCATTTTGTGGGGTTAGTTTTAATTGTATTACAACAATTCAATAAGATGTCACAGCTAAACTCTGCTATTTGTGAAAAAAAACAAATTCTTTCTGGAACTACTTACATTTTCTCAAGCGTTCCTAAGTCAATTTGTGCTAGAATGCTGAATTTCAACAAGGCTATTGTAGATTCTCTAGTAATGATATCCTGTCACTGGAACACTGGTATCAGATCAGCCCAGAACTGTAACAATAATGTTCCCAGAAAGTTCTCCAATACAGGAATAATGAAGAGGGTAATTTTGAGAGGGACTTCTCCAGGTGAAGGAAGAGCGACTTTTGGGGTGAATTTGTCATCTGTTTGTTGGGTGCTTTCTTGATTGACGTGTATAGTGTGGTCTATTTAACAGGCTGTGTGCTCATCCTACGCCAGGAGTGGGCAAACTTTTTGTCCCAGGGGCCATGTCTGGGAATAGAAATTGTAACAAAATTGGTATTGGGGCGAGGGAGGGGATGAGGGCTCTTGTTGTCGGTGCGGGCTCCAGGATGAGGCCAGAAATGAGAAGTTCAGGATGTGGTATGGGGCTCTGAGAGTGAGGTGTGGGGGTTCTGGCTGTGGGGTGGGGCTGAGAATGAGGGATTTGGGGTGCAGGAGAGTGCTCTGGGCTGTGATCAAGGGGTTTGGAGAGCTGAAGCAGCGGCATATCCCTTCTCTAGGTCCCATGTGCAGACGCAGCCAGGCGGCTCTGCACACTGCCCCATTCGCAGGCACCACCCCCTCCAGCTCCCACTGAAGCACCAGAAGTGGCCATTGGAACACGTAGGAATCGGAGTGGGGCCATGCCACGGCTTCTGGGAGCCGCGTGGTGTGGTCCCTGCCCTGCGCCCTGGCTGGAACAGGTCCATACCATGGCTTCCAAAAACCTGATCCGTATCTGGCCTGCGGGCTATAGTTTGCCCACCCTTGAGCTAGGCCAATAGCTTCCTAATGAAGGGCTTCTCTACCATCCATTGAGCACTGATCCCTTTAGGACCTCTTGACAAGGGGGCATGGCTAACTCAAGGGAGAACAGTCAGCCCCTAAGCAACCAGAGGAGCTAGCAAACAGGAACAGCAAACAGGAGAGTCAAATCCTACTGAGGAAAATAGAAAGGAACAAACTCTTAAGTCAAGATATAATTAGGAAGCCCAAAAAAGAATTTGAAGGGCAACTTGCAAAAGACATAACCTAAACAGGAATAAAAATAAAAACAACAAAACAAACAAACAAACAAAAAAACCCCACACATCAGAAACAAGAGCCAGTGGTGATCGAGGTGCTAAATGTGTAGTCCAAGATGACAAGGCTGTTGCGGAGAATCCAAATGAATTCCGAGTTCAGAATTACACCCTGAAGAAGATGTAAGAGAAAGTCCCATATTTGAGATATTCTTTTTAGGTAACAAATCTGAGGAATTGTTCCAGATTGAGGTGTCAATAGAATATGTAGTAGAACTGATAAATTAAAACAGACATAAGTTTAAAAAAAAGAAAAGCACCAACGTTATGAACTTTTTGGCAAGAGATGGATAATCAGACAGCAAATATAATACCTCTATAAAAACCAAAGGTATGTCAACATCTTGAATACTACATTCAGTTCTGGTCACCACACCTCACAAAGAATATGTTAGATATGGAAAAAGTCCAGAGAAGGGCAACAAAAGATAATAGGTACGTAAAAGCTTCCATACAAATAAAAAGAAAGGAAAGTATAAAAAGACTGGGACTGTTCAGCTACATAATGAGATAACTAAGATGATATGACAAAGGTCTATAAAATCATGAATGGTGTGGAGAAAGTGAATAAGGAAGAGTTATTTATCCCTTCACATAAGACATTGAGCCAACCCCTGGTTCACGAAATTAACAGGCAGCAGGTTTAAAACAAACACAAGGAAATACTTCTTCACATAATGAACATACAACTTGTGGAACTCATTATCAAGGGATGTTGTGAAGGCCAAAAGTATAACTGGGATCAAGAAACAGGTAAGTTCACAGGTTCTTCAGTGGTTGTTAATCAAGATGGTCAGGGACACAATCTCATGCTCTGGGTATTCCTAAATCTCTGACTGCCAGAAGCTGGGAATGGAGGAGAAAGGATGAATCCCTCACTAAAATTGCCCTTTTCTGTTCACTTTCTCAGAAGCATCTGGCACTAGTCACTGTCAGAAGACGGGATACTGGGTTACATGAACAATTGGTCCAAGTCAGTATGTACAGCCTTTCTTATGTTCTGGTTTCAGCTGGGTTCTGAAACCGTTTTCCACAGTAGCACTGTGTCCCTAGCCATTGTTGCCATAAGCTGCCAGAAGCCTTGGTGACAAAGGCCAAAAAGACATCAAGCTGAAGGTCTGCTCACAGATGTGGTTCAACCTAGTATTACAGAGACTTCATCAAGTGTCCTTCTCAGAAAGCTGCACGTGTTCTACTCAATATGATGACTAACTTTTTTTCTAACTTAAAAAAAAGGAAAAAGTTAAATGAATTTCCTTATGTGTATTTATTGTCTCTTTGGCAACAGGGTCCCCCGCCCCCCCCCCAAAAAAAGGGGTTACGGTTGTAACACTAATTTTTCCAACAACCCCACTGGCGGTCTTAGTCAATGGTCATGGACTAAAGAAGCATGGAGGCCAATGTCTGAATGGGCATGGCCATTCTAAGCTACCTTCTCGCCTGAAGAATTAGTCCTTGCTGGTCAGGGCTGAGGCACAGTGGTAGTGCAGCATGGAGACCTGAATTGCCACTACCCCTGCCACCACCCCTGTTTTGTGGAGAAACAGAAGATTTTTCTCCAGAGCACTCAACTGGGTACTTTTCAAAAGTACTACATTCACTCATAATAGAGTAAACATTTCATAGGTCCAGTGTCATTCCCTGGTTCCCCCCAATCAGAGCAATAGATTATGATTTTTTTTTTTTTATTAGCTAGGATAGTAGTTTAAATCAGTAGCAGAAACTAAGTTTAAGACAAAGAACAAAGAACAGCTCCTATTGCTTATTGTAGGTACCCTTTACTAGAGGAGCCTCTGAATGCAATTGAGAGTGTTCCAGTTGGGAAGATCCTGAGCACTGTAATCCAGCCTTGGAGTCCACAACTCCCATGATGCCTTGGGAGTGGAATTGGGGAGAGGGGAGACACACACACACAAAGACTGTCTTCTAGGGAGAGTATATCATGGGCTCTATTTTGGAGAGCCGTTTAGATTGCTTTTATGGAGCTTTGTCCATACCAGGAGCTGATGCTCAGCTGCTGCTAGGAAGCCAGAAGCTACTACTGAGAATCTGCTGGGGGTTTGAGCAAGCAGGGAGTCTCAGAGGTTGTTGTTGGCTTCATCAGAAGCAGGGCAGAGACAGTTGCTGCACCCAAAGCTGATTGAGGTGGATCTGCAGTGAAGGCAGTGTGAATAACCACCACCCTTGTTTGGGAAAGTACTTGCAAAGGAAGGGGCACAGTAAAGCCTTTAAGGGGTTGTCAGAATTTCAGAAGAGCAGAACGGTCTTATCAAACCAGAACCCAGTTTTGCTGATGTTTAATTAAAACAACTCCAATCTTCAGAAAGGGTGTGAAGCTTGAAAGGATCTCAAATTAGAATTGTTCTTCCCCTTGCTGCCTTGGCTGGACTGATTCACTGCATGAACAAAGTGTTGTCTTCAGCTTTAAGATCTCCTTTAAGTGTTTAGAATTCTGAAATCCAGAAGAATGTCCACTCAGGGGTTGGTTAAATGGTGGCAGTTTTAATCCACGTTAAGTATGTTTCATTTACTACTGTAAACTGCATTTTTTAACGGATTGATGAAACTGTCACTCCCACTGACTTAAATTAGTAGTGACATTCAGTCTTAGTCCGTCATACCATATTTCCTTAAATTGTTAAAGTTATAGCATACCTTTACTTAATCTAAATGTATCCTGGATATATACTGTTTATAATTGGTATTTTTTAGTTAGACCCATTGCAGCATAGGTTAATTACTGGAGGCTCCCACTTAGTGTGTACAAGGCCCAGTCAGGAGGATGCACTGCCAATTTTAATTTCCTTTACAAGTAAAAGGACTGCAGCAAAGTAGGGGATAGGATTCCCAGCTATCCAACATCAACATTGGTATACTCAGGATCTCTTTTTCTGTCAACAACAACAGGAGCCAGGCACACAGGTGAGTGTTGCTTGTCCCCAGAGAAAGCAGAGTTACATTATAAAGGTAGCTGTACACCTGCCTAAAATAGCTGAAGGCCTAGACAACCACTGGCAGGGAGTGACAAGTTCAAAGACAAAGAAAGGTAAAGGCTCAATTCCAAGAGAATGCTTCTCTTATAATTCAATGCGACTCCTGAATGCACAGTTGTAAATCTCTAATGAAGTATGGTTTGTTGTTAGAAAGAGCACAGAACTGAGAGCCAGAAATTCTTGAGTTTAATCCTAACACCAACACCAACTCCCTTTCCCTATTTGTAAATTGGGGATAAATATTACTTATGTGCTTCAGAGGTTTCATGAGAATTAATTAGCATACGTTTGAGTTTTGAAAGTGAAAAGCACTAATTATATGAAATATTTAAAAAAACCTGTAATTAAATAGTGTCAGTTTAGACACTCCCACATTTGTTCCCTCCTCATCTCAGGCTTAGTTAACTTATCTGTCATGACTGGTCTTTAAAACATATTTTAATTTAATGCACTTATGGCCATTTTTAATTTATATATACACAAACATGTTCAGCATATGAATAAGGATATAGATTTTTAATTTGTGCTTCCATGGCTTAAAAGCAAAATGTTTATATAATTAAAAATATCGTGCACGGCCAATACATCTTTTCCAAACATTTGTTATGATATCCATGAACCAAAGTATTTTAGAAAGGTGCTTCTCTCCATAGACTATTATTACAATGAAAAGCTACCTTTAAAAAAACTAACCCATTTTCAAGTTCTGAGTTGAAGAATCATTTTTAATTTAAATTTCTGAAGACTATTAAAGACATTTTTCTTGTTGACATTGCTTAAAACATCTCAAACAACATGGCTTGAAGTTTTGAATTATATTTAACCTTTGAACAGAATGCTGCAAGTGTAGAAATTTCACTCTAAAAGAACAATACTTGAAAGTGAGAGTGAAACAAGGAACTTAGACTTCTCTTTCAAACCTCCATTTACCAGAGTTGTGACCTTCTAGACTCTGGCATAGGAAAAAAAGAAACCTGTAGAGTGCAGACTACTCAGGAACTACCATCCATCGTATCTGGCTAAAATACAAAAACAGTATCTATGTTTTAAAACTGTACACTTCCCCCCACTCCTCATTTTTGAGCAATGTTTCTATCTTCAGTCAAACCTATACTTATTCAAGAGACGTTTTAGTACTCTTCACGTATACATCTAAATTTGTGAAAATCTTCATAAAATTAACTGTAGATTATTTAAACCTTTAAGCATCATCCGATGACAGCATTAAGAGGAGGGGATGAGGGCATGGAAATAAAATTTCAAATAAAAACATGCTTTAATTTGTAGTAAGCAAAAATGGAATTGTTTCAGTCTATCAGAGTGCAGTGATTCTGTACCCTTACCAACACAACAGCAAGGTAATTAACTTCTGTAAGTATAATCAAATTAAACTGAATTACTTTAGAGGTACTATTTGAATTATATAAAATCAACACGGTCAAATTAACTGTCACAATTATATTATGCCTTTGATCCCTAAATGCTTCACTTATACCTGAAATACTTCATTTGCCAAAAAATTTAAAACTCCTTTTGGGAAGAACACTTGTGCCTATTTAACAGTACACAGTAGCACAGGAATACAGGAATTGCTACACTGGAACACACTTGTGATCCATCTAGCTCAGTGGTTCCCAAACTGGGGTTCGTGAAACGTTACAGAGGGTTCTCAGGAAAAAATTCCCTAATGGAGGACAGAGCTGTCCCTAGGAACTCCAGGCAGCATGGGGCCAGTAGCCCGGAGTCCCTGGACTTCCAAGAGCTGAACAGATCAAAGCAAGCATATCTATCACACTAAGATTTAAACTTCAAGACTCCTTATAAGAAAGGGAAAGGGAGGTGGATATTTTTTGATGTTTTTAAAATTAAATACGCAGCTAGTACTGTTTTCAAAATTATTACAAAGAACAAGTTTAAGTTTTGTTGTAATGTGTGTTTGCCTGGACTGCTCAAGACCTGAATGCTTGTGTAGGAGGAACTCTTTGAGTTGGTTTCTTAAATACCTTGATGCTGTTTACATCTGATACTCCTTGATGAAACACAGAAGTCTTGTCTTATAAACAGGCTTATTCAAAGTGATATAAAGCTATGAAAGTGAAATCTTGGAAGAGTGTTGTTGTTTTCATAATGTGATAAAAATACACTGGATCCTTGCTAGAATATGGGATTTGGGATCCATGCCAAGTCCCGCATTATAGCCAGGACCACGTTGTATAGATGCGCATTTTTGGGATCCATGGCCCTGATCGCATTTTATCCAAATTAGTGTTCTACCAACGTGCATTCTAGCAAGGGTCTGGTGTACTGTAATGATAAATAATTAAATAGTGTGTAATAAGCATATTGTAAAAACAAATTTTATATTTCCAAGATCACTACTTTTATCATTTATATTCAGGTAAAGGAGAAAAATACCTAGAAATATTCATTTTTAGGTGGGGGTTTGAGAGAAAGCGGTTCACAGGTTGTTAAAGTTTGGGAAACACTGATCTAGCTCAATATCTGAGAGTGGCCAGCACCAAATGCTTCAGAAGTAGTTGCAAGAAACACCATAGTAGGCAGATGTATGTATGTTAGTCCTCCACAGAAGTGTTATTGTATCCCTTGATACAGTCTTAAAAACAAAACAAAAAACCAACCACCAAGATGTTACATACATCTTCCAAAACACTTTCTTCACATTAACTACTATAACTGAATATTCATGTTATCTATACACATCCAATCACTCAAATCTTGCTAAATTCTTGGCCTCGGCAACACCTGTGGCAATGAGTTCCAGAGGCTAGTTGGGTGAAGTAGCATATGCTTTTATCAGTTTTGAACTGGACACCTTTCAATAATCATTAAGTGTCCCCTTGTTCTGGCGCTCCCTATCTCATAGAACAAATTCCTGAACTACCGTCTCTGGACCATGCATTATTTTGTATACATTTATTGTGTGTCCTCTTATTAGTTTCCTTTCTAAAATACACAGGCCAAATATTTTCAGTCTCTTCTCTTCATAAGATTTTTTTTCATGTTCCGATTCATTCTTCATACACTTCTCTGAATCAGCGCTAATTCTGCAATATCTTTTTGAGATGCACTAATCAATACTGCAGACAGTACTCCAGATGAAGGCAAACCACTAATTTATACAACGGAATAATGTTTTCTGCATCATTCTTCACCCCTTTCCTTATGAATCCTAGCATTTTACTTGCTTTTTTTAAGCTAAAACTGCACACTCAACTGAGAGATCTTCACTGAGCTGTCCACAATGATGCCCAACTTCTTTTCCTGAGTCACTGGTACTAATTTTGAACCATGTAATCGGTCTGAATAGTTCAAGTTTCCTTTTGAACACATATTACTCTGTATTTATTGACACTGGGAGAGACAATGGCTGATGAAACTCATTCACCTGGCTTAGTTAGGCCTCTCTGGAGTTCCTCAGAATCTTCTCTGGTTTTGATTAACCTAAATAATTTTTTGTCTTCTGCAGTTTTTGCCACCACTCCGCTTACCCCATTTCTTCCAGATCGTTACCCAACATTAAAACTCCAGTTCTAGTATGAAGCCTCAAGTCACCCTGCAGTTAGCATTCTGCTTCCCAATGACAACAAAAAAAAAATGACCACTCTGTTTTTGAACCTGTTTTTTATCCAGGAAAATATTTTATCCCTCACCCTGGACTACTTAGTGTCTATAGAGGTTACCATATCACTAATTAGTCTCTTAGTTAACAGGTTCTCTTTTATCCACCACTTCATACAGTCAAAGAATTCTATCAGATTCCTTTGTAGAAACCAAAGTTGTGTCTGGCCAATCTGCTTAGACCCCACCTATATCATTTTCCAGGAGTGTGTTATTTTACTTACTGGTCTGCAATTCTCTGGATTGTTAAGGGAGTCTTTTATAAAACACAGTTGCAACATATGTTACCCTCCAAACCTTTGGTGCAGTCAAGTTTCTTAATGAGATTGCATGGTTTTTCCCAGCCATTTCACTGGTAAGATCCTTCAGAATCTTGGGTATATCTCATCTAGACCTAGAAAAACTTGTCTAGAATGATTTAGGACAGGAAGTCCATTTGGAAGTTACAGATAAGCCCTATATAGTTCTGCAAATGGAACCAACTAGACAGCAGTATTAACATCTTAATTATGCTTATCCTAGAGAGGGGAAGTTCCTATTTTTTAGCAAAATATTTGTTTTCTCACTCAGTCCTTCAAAAAAAAATTTTTTTTAAAATGAGCGAATGTTGGCAGGTATAGAAGATCTTGGACCTCAGTTCTACATTCTAGGCCACGTCCATACTACAGATTTTTGCTAGCATTACTATGTTGGTCAGGGGTGTGATTTGCGACCCATTCAGCTAGCTGTGGCAGCAAAAGCCTGTAGTGTACACAGTCATACTGGAAAACTGGACTTTTGCTGATTTAGCTTATTTCCCTTCGGGGAGAAAGAGTAGGCACACTAGAACTAGCAGTGTTGCTCCTTTGAGATGCATCCACACCAGGAGCACTTTGCTAGTATACCTATACCAGCAAAGCATACTTAGCATAGACTTTGCCTTATTTTAAAAGGATAGTATTTCAAACAGCACAATGATCTCACAAACCAGCTGTATAGGATTAGAGCAACACTGACCAAAAAGGAGCCACTTACTGAACCAGTGTTCCTTGAAGGCTTTACAACCTGGTACTGACCCCAGTCAATGCTCAGATAACCCACTGGTTAGCATGTTATGCGCTCTCCTTTGTGCCCAAAGCACAACAGATACGTCTGTTACAGCCCTCTGCTACAGAGCCTGTCTCTTTAGTGCAAGCTGTAGGGACTTGTGCCTTAAGAAGTCCCCAATTCAATCCTCAGTGTCAGCCACTAAGCAAATGGGAGCTTGTCAGATAGGTAACATTGAGATTATAACACTTGACAAGAGAAAAGCCAATATCTGTACCCTTGGCATTAACTCTGGTCTCTATAGATCCACATACCCAGGCCATGTCCAAGTTTTGCTCCTTCTTCCCCCTTTAGAATTCCAAAATTCAATCTCTTCTCCCATCATCTCCTCCCTTGTCTTGAATACTGAAGCTCTTCTTTACTTTTGATACCTTTGCTGTCCCCTACAGATCCATTCGAAGTGTGGCTGCCAAAATTACCTTCTGGCTCAATTGTTCTGACCAAGACACCCCAAGATCACTCTCCGTTTACTAAGAGGTGCAGCATAATCAGATTTGGAGGCGATTTCTGCAATTGGTGCTCTAAACAGCACTCAGCAGCATTCATCTGTGAATGATTATCCTAATATAAAGGTGACCAGTGAAGTCCATGTATATAATGATGTTAGTAAACTGTCCATGGCAATAAAAATGCAGGAAACATGGTTTTGCATTAGAAACAGAGTGTATCTCACACCTGCTACTTAAAGAAAAAAAAAAAGTTTGTTCTGGGAACTAGCTAAGTTCATTTTAAGGGCAAAGGAGATTTGGCAGATTGGATAGTGATTTTACCCTTATGTATGTCAACACGATTAGAATTCAAACCTAATTGTTTAATAGGTTTTGTAGAAGAGCTTTTTATATTTTTCAATATAAAAATTGGAGTTAAGACCAATTAAAACTCTGGATGTGAAAATATGTGAAGCTGGAATACTCTTTACTTGCTGTAGCATTAGAAAGTTCTACTTTTTCTTAACAGAAACTTGTATCCATCTTAACTTGGTAAATATCTTTTTTTAAAAAAAAAAAAAATCAGGAATATAGTTTTGTTTTTTAAACCCTTTTCTGATGTAATACCCAATATTTAAACAGGGCTTTAGAGGTGATCCTGGCAATTACAGACCGTTATGTCTAACGTCCATACCGGGCAAATTAGTTGAAACAACAGTAAAGAATAAAATTGTCAGGAACATAGGACATAAATTGCTGGGAAAAGAAGTCAACGTGGTTTCTGTAAAGGGAAATCATGTCTTACTAATCAATTAGAGTTCTTAGAAGGGGTCAACAAATATGTGGACAAGGGGGATCCGGTGGACAGAATGTAATTAGGATTTCCAGAAAGCCTTTGACAAGGTCCCTCACCAAAGGCTCTTGTGTAAATTAAGTTGACATGGGATAAGAGGGAAGATCCTTTCATGGACTGAGATCTGGTTAAAAAACAGGGAACAAAGGGTAGGAATAAATGGTTAATTTTCAGAATGGAGAGGGGTAACTAGTGGTGTTCCCCAAGGGTCAGTCCTATTCAACTTATACATCAATGATTTGGAGGAAGGCATAAACAGTGAGGTGGCAAAATTTGCAGATGATATCGTGCTCAAGACAGTTAAGACCAAAGCAGACTGTGAAGAACTTCAAAAAGATCTCCCAAAACTAAATGATTGGGCAAAAAATGGCAAATGAAATTTAATGTGGATAAATGTAAAGTAACACACATTGGAAAAAATAACCCCAACTATACCTCCAATATGATAGAGGCTAAGTTAGCTACAACTAATCAGGAAAAAGATCGTAGAGTCATCGCGGATAGTTCTCTGAAGACATCCATCCAGTGTGCAGAGGCAGACAAAAAAGCAAACAGGATGTTAGGAATAATTTAAAAAGGGATAGAAAATAAGATGGAGAATATCTTATTGCCCTTATATAAATCCATGGTACGCTCACATCTTGAACACTGAATACAGATCAAAAAGGATATGCTGGCATTAGAAAAGGTTCAGAAAAGGGCAACTAAAATGTTTAGGGGTCTGGAACAGCTCCTGTATGAGGAGTGATTAAAGACGCTAGGACTTCTCAGCTTGGAAAAGAGGAGAGACTAAGGGGGGAGATGACAGAGGTATATACAGTCATGAGCGGTTTGGAGAAAGTGAATAAGGAAACATTATTTACTTGTTCCCATAATATAAGAACTAGGGGCCACCAAATGAAATTAATGGGCAGCAGGTTTAAAACCAATAAAAGGAAGTTCTTCACACAGCACACAATCAACCTGTGGAACTCCTTGCTTGAAGAGATTGTGAAGGTTAGGAATAAAACAGGGCTTAAAAGAGAAGTGGATAAATTCCTGGAGCTGAAGTCCATTAATGGCTATTAGCCAGGATGGGTAAGGGATGGTGTCTCCAGCTTCTGTTTGTCAGATGCGGGTGATGAATGGCAGGAGAGTGATCACTTGATCATTACCTGTTAGGTTCACTCACTCCGGGGCACCTGGTATTGGCCATTGTTGGTAGACAAGATACTGGGCTGGATGAACCTTTCATCTGACCCAAATACGGCCATTCTTATGTTCAGATTCCTTTTCTTGTAAACCATTCTTAACACGGTGTAGTGGATCATTGATTTGGCTTGTTTGGATTTGAAGTTGAATTTCCTACTTGTATATTCCTGCCACTGTCTGATTACTAGATAATTATATTGGCAATTAAAATAGGCTTATTGCTATAGTTTTCAGGCAAATGTAATTGCAATGCACAGAAGCTGACAAACATTTTAGTTTTATAGATACTCTTAACCCATCCTACACATACGCATAAATGAACACTCAAAAGCTTGTTTAGTGCTTTACAACCTTTGTTTTCATTATTTTGGTTTCAATATCAGTTTTAAAATAAATATTTAAAGGCATGTTAGAAGTTAAGTACTACCAATTGAAAGGGAGCCCCACTTCAAACTGAATAAAGAGGCTGTTTTTTCCAGGCCAATGTATCCACGGTTAGTATAATTACAGTTTTAATTTTGTACAGCATCACAGCTCTCTCTACTCTAGCCTCATCCTCTGACCCCTGTACTACTTCTGTTGTTAATGTGGAGCTTCTCCTCTTCGTCATCTTAGCCTCCTGGGACTTTAAGATGCTTGCTGCTTCTCTCCCAGCAGTCCTCTTAACTCTCTGACCCTTTTTCTCCTTTCAGCATCTCTCTCTTCTTCCCCCCTTTTCTATCACTGTAGGCTATCCCACCAACCTCCATCTCACTCTGACCCACAACTTGGGCATTATTTTTCACTCTTCCATTCCTTTGCCCCACCCATTAATGCTATTTCCAAATCCTTCTGCTTCTTCCTCCTCATCTTTAAAAAAAACAACAAAAAAAATCAGTCCTTTATTTTCTCCTCCATCACAGCCAACTCTCTCATTTCAGGTTCTCACTACATTCTATCTTGATTAACCTTCTCCTCTGGCCTTCCAAACAGCCGCACATTGCCCTCCCTCAGCCCAGACAAAATGTTGCCACTAAACTCATATTCCTCGACCATTTAACTTCTTTCTCTGAGTCCTTCCACTTGCTTCCCATCAAGTAGCCTATCAAATATAAGCTTCTGGTCAATAGCTTTAAAGCTCCACATATCACTGTCTCCACCCTAGTTATCCTGCCTTGTCAAGTGTCATGTTGTCCCCCAATCTTCTCCACTTCACCATTGCCCCCAACTTCACCTTTCTATCTGATTCTCAAACAATCCCCACTGTGCCTTCTATGTCGTTCCCATCAGGAAGGCCCTCCTGTGTCCACATTTTGGTCCACCTGAAAGATCCACTTGTGCTGTGCTGCCTACAGTGACTCAAGTTGACTTGTACATACAAATTGCTATTCTTATTCCTTTTGCTCTGACATTTATGTACTTGTTTGTCCTTGTATTGAAACTCCTATGAGCAGGGGCCAATCCTCAAATGTTTGAAAAGTCCTTACTACGTACTGGGCACTATAGCAGAACAAAATCGAGTGGCACTTTAATTAACAAAGTCAGTCAAATACGCTTCCTCACCAAAGAACTGCACCTAATGTTACTGCAACGGCTAGGCTAGCAGTTTTTTGCCAAGTGGCCTGATATTTTTAACATACTACCCTTTCCCATTTCCTCTCCTGACCCCAATGCAGAACAAAACCAAAACAAAAGGACCATAGAAAGCTTAATTTAATGAAAGAAAAATATTAATGATTGTATCTGTTTTTTTGCTTCTTTTAAAAGTGCCTTAGAAATGAAGGTATGGATAAGCAGAATTTAAAAGATTAACAGTAAAGAGAAACTATCAAAAATATGTGCAGTATGTTTACTGCAAAATAGGTATTAATAAGATGGCTATAGAAAGAAGAGCAGAAACAAACATATATGATTGTAATATGGATCATACTACATTGCTACAGTAGTTATAAGATATTACAATATAGATCACTCTTATTGTTTATACATGGTTTCTTTTGCAAACTAGCAGGTTTTTTTTCAAGCCATCTTAAAGTAATGGTAGAATAATGATCCACATTTACATACATTACCAGATTTTCTGAATTCTATACAAAGAAAAAAAAAGAAAAAAAGGAAGCAAAGGAAAGACAAGGAAAAGCAGTTCCTAAACTTACCATGGACTTGATTGATTTCTGAATTCTGAGAAAGAATTTCATCTGCTAATTTCTGAGCTGTTGGCAAAACTTCCGTGTGGTGCATTGTGATCAAATACTGTACAAACTTTTGTAGTTGGTCTCTGTTCATTTGAAAGAGTGTCTCTGAAATGGGAAGATGCAGTTTGACCTGATCTGGCTTGCGGATCCGGTATAAGGAGAGTGCCACAACGTGTGCACAGTAAAATATGTCCTTGTTTCCACAGCTACAGGTCACTGAGGTAATCTTGCAACGATCAAAGCTGATAGCTACCTTGCAAACAGTTTCTGGCTCCGATTGCATTGCAGGATCTGTCACCGTGCCGCTCAAGTGGAAACCTGTGCAAGAAAACAAGAGACTTTACATTATTCAGTAAAATGCTATATAATCTCACTGTCAAGTACTTTTTCTTTTTAAACAAAGAAAAACAATTATCTACTTTTGCGAAATGCAATGCATCTTTTTTTTATCTAGCTTTCATGGCTAGATATACAAAATATGTTCTTTATTGTGTTCTAAATGCCTTTTTCATATCCAAGAAAGCCTACTGATGCAGTCAAAAAGCTTTTCAACAAGCATTTTTCCCCCCTTTGTGTAAATGTTCATAAAAGCTTGATAATCAACAAAACGTTCACTCTGGCAAAAGAAATATAGAATGAAAGACTTCAGCCTGATCACACCACTGGCAAGCCTCCCCAGAACCCTGAAAATTCTTACAACAGTAATTTTTTTAACTCCACAGGTACAGACCTCATCTACTAGCAAGTTTTAATATTCCATTGGTAAGTGAGAGAGGTGCTCTAACTATATGGAGCACATGCTTTGTCATCAGAAACTCCTGAGTCCTAATTTCCGTTCTATCACCGACTTCCTATGCAAGTCACTTAACCTTTGTCTTCATTTCATCATCAGTAAGCTGGAGTTAATGCTTACCCTCTGAAGGATGGTGTGGTAAAATTAGTTAGTTTGTACTGCACTTTGGAGATGACAGTTACTAAAATATATGAAAAGATAGCCTAATTCTGTGCTAGAATTAACACATTCAAATGCTTAGTAGTTGGCATTATGAATTCACTTTCTTCCGTACCGTGAAAGGGGCAAAGCAACGGGTCAGTCTTATGGGGAAAAAATTATTTGCTTCAACAGATATTTATAGCAAATCCCCTCCACCCACAAGTTGCCTGTTGCATCAGTATTTCATTATTACAAAAGGTGGCATTTCTGTGAGTCTGTGCTCAACCCACCTTTTTATTTTTCCCTCGTGAAAACATGATTTTTAAATCTGTTAATATTTTATCTTCATGATTCCTTATGCTGTACTTTAGTTTGTTTTGTCTTGTTTATGAGCATGGAAATGGGTCTTATGTGCAACAACCCAAATTCATCAACAACCCTAAGCAAAAGGTGAGACTCCATTATAATGGAATTCACCCATTTCTGTAAACAGTAAATTTGGCTTAGTAAATTTTCTCCAAGACACTAGGATATATTGAATATCAAATGCTATATATTAGCATGAGCACTAGAAAAAAATTACTAGTATACATATTTATTATAATTGAGGAAGAATATCAAATACTCTGTAAAACAAATTTTAAAAACTGATTTCAAACATTCTTCCTGAAATAAATATTGTTAGCAAAGCTGCAGCACCAAAAGCACACTACGTCAGCTGGAAAAATCATGATGCTGGCCAACAATGTTGTGCCTACAGTTGTTACAAGAAACCCTGAAAGATTAAAAACAACACACTTCCTATTTTTTCCATTTATTTACACTGTACATTTGACATCGCTTTGCATAGTCAGCATCACTGTTTGGGTTACATTCAGTTCCATTATTCTGATACCTTCCTCAGTGTCACATGCACACTTTAACCCAGGCTTTCCAGGACCATGTTTGCTAGTTACAGCAGTAGCAGAGCTGACATTGAAATTGAAGAGATAGTAAGCTAGAACTGGAAAAGAAAGGGACAGGAGCAAGAGCAACCTTCAAATATGTTTTGTGTTACTGCTCTCAGATCCCCCAAAGCACTTAGACGGGGAGTAGAAAACCCCATATTTTTTTAAATCTTTTTTTTTTTTTTAAAAAAAAGAAAAGTTATTTGGGACATTTTCCTTTAATGTACACTTAAGTATTAGTCATTCAAGTCAGTTTCAAATACAGTATTTAAAGGATGTGTTCCTTTACCACAAATGAATATAAATTAGATCAGTTGGCTCACCCGCTTTTATAGAGAGATTCTTCTTTTATCAGTTCCCTATCTACTCTGGAGCTATTTCCAGTCTGCATCTATGTACTTAGAAAATACATAGAACTTGAATACTAAATGGTGACGCAGATTAGGCTTAAGGTATGCCATTCTACTCGTCCTGACATCAACTGCAAAACTCCCATCAAGGTCAACAGGAATAAGATCAAGTGTAAAATAGTCTGCAAGGCTGTTTGGAAAAACCTGTGCTACAAATGATCTTGCCTAATATTTTCAGTTTGACTTTTAACACATAATTAATCTCAGATTTAAATAGTTACAGTTTTTTTGGGAAGGTGAGGTCTCTTGAGAAATATTTGAATTAAAAATAAACAGTATTTAAACTCCTACTCATATTGGACAGACCTAGAAAAGGCATTTTTTTAGGACATCATAAATTATTTTCCAGCAAAAGTCTGTAAATGATAATATTAGTAATAAGATCCTGGTGTGAACAATGGTAACACAGTAATACATTACAATTGTAGGACAGCAGGTTTAAACAAAAAAAAAAAAAAAAAAAAAAGACTATCACATTTTATTGCAGCCTAAAATACAGAAGTTCCTAATCAGCCATGTCTTAACATACTAGTATTTAAGTTGTGAAGCAATATTTTCCCCTCTTTTCTCTTTGTATGTTAAAACAGCACATGGAAGAAACTGAATATACACTGTCTAAAAAAGTTAACACAGCAAGATCTCTCTCAGAAGTACAGTTAGGCTGTAACAAATTTATCAACTCTTGCTCTGTATTACCTTTTGAATGCGTCTCCCACAGCAATGCAGAATATTAAACAGTAAAATGGCTTTCCTGCTTCATTTTCCCCTCCTGCGCAAGTTCACCCTTTTAAAAACTAGCTATTCAATATCCTACATCAAACTCAGAATACTAAAATCTAATTGACAGTTTGTAGCAGAAGTAAATAGACTTCCTTCTGCTACAAGCATAGCGAGAGCTACTACAACTTTTCATTTGCAGTAATTTATTGTCTAACAGGCAGAGAGATATCCATATTCCTTAGAGAAGACTAAGGAACAGTTACTCCCAGTGGAACTCAAAGATATTGACATTTTACCACCTATTGAGCCTCAGAGAAATGGAAAGCTTCCACTGCTACAAACATGTAAATACTTCTCCACAGTACTTCCTTCTAAAGTTGCAATTTGAATCTTCTCTTTAAAAAATATTTCATATCTTCCCTGATGTTAAATGTTTATTTACATCTATTTAGAAAATATAGTACAGAAACTATAATAGTATCATTGATATGTTAGCCCATTTGTCAATATGTTGACAAAAGATTTTGAAGCAAAGTAGTCTACATTCATTGCACAAACTATTTATTTGAGCAAGTATGTTTCACCTTTTCCCTTCAGCAGCTCCAATTCATTGTTTTAATATCTTTGAACAATAGCATAGGACCAATAGTTAAAGCCATTCTGACATTTTGCCATCTGCAAGTCTTGTGTTTTTGAAAAGTGTGCCTAGGAAGTCAGTTAAAGCATTTAGATACATGTAAAATGTGATTCATTTGCCATGCAATTTCACTTCTGTTTAAACATTCATTCAAAGACAAACACTGACAAACAAGGAGTTATTTGACTGCAGAAAAATCAGTGATGTTAGATAACTGAAGTTTTCAGGTGCTATATTTCTAGAAGAGAACTGTGCCACAAAGGGCCATTAGTATGAAAATTTGAAGCAATCACTGCAAAATTACTTTGTATCTTTCAACAGATACATAACTGATAGTCTCACATACTCTTACTTAACACATCCTTATAAAATAGAGTACTGTAGTAAACAATGAGTTTCAGATGATGCCTGACTCCAATCTAAAAATCTGAAAATAATTTCCACTGCCATATTATACTGAAGTATCCTCTGATGTACTCAAATTTGATATTGTGTGTTTATGAAAAGGAAACTGTCAAAAATAAAAGTATGCTCAAGTCTGTGATGGGTTTTACTTTTCTGTTGCTCAAGGATATAGTGGGATTGTAGATAAAGGCAGGGAGAAGAGGAAGGAATTTGGTGAAGTTTTGTTTATTTATTTTAAAATCTAACTTAATTTAAAAGTTTTGAAAATTCTACACGCACAATGTACTATAACTCATAACTGCAGTTACCATAAAATGGTACCAGTCCAGGGGAAAAAAAAATTAAAAAAAAAATCTAAAATTAAAAGCCTGTTCCAAGTGGGCAAGGATGCACTAATTTGAGGACATACAATCAGATACACTGGCTTTCCTTTATAATAGTTTGTGGAAGGATATTGTCTCTCAGATAATCATTAGTTATTTGACTTCTGAGCCCCATATTTACACTTATTTATAGTGACATATCATGCTAAAATATCATACTTTCCCTTTGAAAACATGTCTAGTTTAGACCCCTTTTCAGAGAAGAGAACTACTCTAAGTCCAATTGTAAGAAAAACAACTATACCTGAATTATACAAATGAAAAATACATCTTTACAATCGAGAATTTAGATGGCATAAACCATTCTAAGCTGCACTTGCCTGGTTTATACAGTTACCAGAAACCTTTGATTAAAATACAACCCCAGAGATCACCACTGGGTGTATTTTGTTCTTTCCAGAAAATATAAGAATGTCAGAACTGGATTACTGAAATATCCTAAAGATTAAAAAGTGATTTTGAATAGCTTGCTGTAATGTGCCTCTAGAGAACACTATCGCACTGCATCCAATATGCATTCATTATCTTAAAACTGAAATGAAGTGTACCAGCAACAGCATTTGGACAACACAGCCTTTTCTTAAAGCTGATCGGTTAACCCCCTAAATGTTTCTAAGTGGCGAACGAGGATTACTCATATGGCTCCCATAAAGGTAAACAGAAGATGTATGGCTAAATCCCTGCACACCGTTCTGAAGACTAAATGAGATGGTAGGGGACGGGGATAGTAGATGTGCACTGCAGTTACTCATTATAGACCCTTCTTCTTAGGAGAAAAAGAAACAGTAAAGACAAGGAAGAATTTAAATGAGCCTGAGCTGAGAAATAGCGATTTTCTCTAGAAAGCCCAATGTGGAGAATCTTCTCTTACACAATTTTAAAGTGGGTTTATCGGAATCATACCATCCATCTCAAATGATCATTTAAAATGGAATCAGCAGACTGGTCTGCCAGATAAGACATGAATACTGTACCTCTTGACACATTCATTACTACTGTGTGGACTAACAGCATTTGACAACTAAGCTTTTGCTTCACCACCCCTCTCAAGCCACTATGAATCCTTATGAAAAATAGTTCTTGAGTGTTTCCATTATCCATTTTTCTAAACTCAGTAGCTGACTGATTGTTATTTTTTCCGGGGCAAGCAAGAGTTTAGGCCACATTCACCATCTGACCAATTTACTCTTTTAAGGTGGAAATGGTTTTAAATTAAAGAGTACAAAGACATTTCCTAAACTAAATTGTGTGTGAACTTTAATATATCCTAAAAGAAACCAATTTAATTTCCAAGTTAAAGACTTGCAGGCCAACACTCCACCTGGAGCTAATTTAAATGGACAATTTATAAACCAGAGAAAGTTGTGGTTTAAAATGGAAACTACTTACAGCCATAGTATCTTGAATATGCTGGTATAAAGGTAACTTGGAGAGAAAGAAAGGTTAAGCAGCAGCACATAAAGGTGTTTGTTGTATGCTACAAATATTCAGTGTGGGGTAGTGTATGTCTTGAAAGTATGTATCGTCTAGAGTAAGTTTTGCATCACTCCTGAACTGCACCCAACACACAAAGACGGAGTTTTGTCACAGAAAATGTAAATAAAATACAGGTAGTTATGATTCAATGTTTGGAATTTTTACATGCCAAGAAGAAGGGTGGCTTACAACAATAGATAGCACAGCACACAGACTTCACTGACAGATTGAAAGTTCGTCCTAAAGCTTTTTTGGAAGTGAGCATGGCAGTTCAACAACATTAAACACAATGACTACATCAGCGGACCTCAAGCAAGCATCATACCCCAGCACCATGAGGTTTCCCCACCTCAGTTTGAAAGCCAGGTGCATGCAAAACTTGGCTGGTGACTAAATTTTTATTAAGACTTTCCTCAAAGTCTGTCCTCTCAGACCTCCAGGCCTGAGAATTGTACAACTGCCTGTGTGCATTACAGGGGCTTTCACCCGCCTCTAAACACACAGTGATGTGTTAATTCTAATTACATCATTTCCATTGTTTTAAAAACGTGACCTTGGTTTACAGAACAAGTGTCTGATCTTTGTTACTTGCAAAGAAACACAGAATAAAACCATTTTTAAAATCACAGCACACTAAACGCTTGCCTTTTATTAAAATTTGCCATGACTTCTCAATGACTTTACTAAAAGCTATTGCTAAAATTTTAGCTCAACGTCCAAAAAGAATTCTTATTTCTAGACTAAGTTAAAATGCTGTTTTCTACAGATGTGCACACATCAGATTTGTCATTGCTCTAAATCCTCACCTCCAATAGGGCTTTCACATTCTTCTCAGAAATATACCTTGGGTTATGCACCCTCTAAGATTTCTCTCAAGTTCCAGTTCTTATCTTATGGGCAAAAAGTAGGACTTTTGTATGCATGGCAGTCACCAGTGAGCAAGGAGAGCAGCTTCTCTAGTACTGCTCTCATCCTGGAGAGCGAGAGATGCCGATCAGGCCTACATTACCAAGTTAGGTCAATGCAAGTCTCCTTCCATTGATCCATTTGTACATATGTCTACGCTCATATTTGTCTCCAGCTAAGTGTCCCATTACAGTGACGCACCAAAGCCACTTCTCCAAATGGTATTGAGCCACAGTCAATCTACTGATGGCGATGCAGTGTGAATGTCATCCCCAACAGTCCTCCAGAAGCTGTCCCACCATATCCCATTCCCTATGATAGAGACCACTCTGGTCACAAATGCAAAGTCCACTGCCCATGGATTACAGCAAGGGAAGCCACCTTCCCCTTTAAAAAAATATCCACATGTTTTTGTAATGTCTCTTCCCGACTGTCCACTTTGACAAGCACACCAAGGAGCTCTCTCTCATCATGTGCAACTGTCCAACTGGCAACGTCAACACCATGCACTAGTCATACTCCTGTCTAGAGCAGACAGGACATACTGGATCGTCTGGGCCCGCAAGAAGAGAAGGTTGTGCAGGCACAATGACAGAGCATCCACTGAAATGTGGCCATCTACAAAAAGACTTCATGGAGGATGTATGTAAAGGGGTATGACAGGGATCAGCAGCACTGCCGTGTGAAAACGAAGCAACTGCAAGCAGGAATACCACAAGGGCCAACAAACTGATCTGGTGCTGAGCCGCAGGCTTTTACAAGCTTCATGCCATACTTGGTAGAGACCTCATTAGCACCCCACAGACCATTGTAGATAAAGATGCCAAGATAGAGAGCCCTGCCATGCACAGCAGGGCAGAGAGGAAGGATGTGGTGGGGGAATCCAGCTATGCCACGAGCAAGGACTTGTCTGAGCCTCTGACACAGAATTTCCAGTTCAGCCAGTCAAAAACGGATGAGCCCAGTGAAAAGGAAGCCTTTGTTAAGTGCATGCGCGCATTTTTCCTTAGGGTTCAAATTTAACGATGGTGATGGAGCTGGGAAGTGGTGCTATGGAGAGGCGCTCCAAGCTGAAGAGCAAATAAGCTTGTCTCATTAGAAGTTTTGGGAATAAGAGAAGAGTGTTTTGAAACTTGTCTTTTCCTTCCCATTGTGACTGTAAATCCACTGACACACAGTTACCTGTGTTTTTAAATCAGCACCTGCTGCTTTGGCAGCCATGGGGGTGCCTCCTCCACTCCTGCCCCTGATGAGGAGGAGAAAGAAAAGGACTATGGAGGGGATGCTCAACACACTGATACTCAAACGAAATGGTACTTGTAAATGTCTAGAAAGTACCACATAATACACAGCTTCAGGAAAACATGCCATCATATTCATAAATTCACAACACCTAAAGCTCCAGGCCCAGATAACAGTCCAGCAGAGAACATAACCATGACAAGCCACTAAAGTACTCTTTCAAAGCCTCCAGCAAGTGAAAAACTTCACATTGAGCCCTTACAGTGCCTTGTGTCTGGCTTTTCAAACTCAGCAGACAGTTGCGCCACTGCCATCCTTGTGGCAGCTTTTCCCCATTTGCCTCACAAATATTATGCAGGACAGAACAAATAGCGAAAACCATTCAGATACTTTTCTCGCTGATAGCCAATCTTGTCTGTAAACACTGCCCCAGCACCCCTTCAATCTACTGAAAGTAGATTCAATTTCATTCTGCACCAGCTGAGACAATAGCTGAATTTTCTGTTGGTGCTGTTGAGGTGGCCAGCACAGGGCTTCATGAATTATGGGAACAAGGAACAGGCTGGGTCCCACAGAATCACTATTAGCATTTCAGTGTTGCCAGTGATAGTCCTCCAGTCAAGAATGTCCCTGCTTGCAGCTTTCTGAACAGTCTTGTGTTCTCAAAGATGCAATCATCAGGCACCCTCCCTGACCAGCCCACACTTATCATTGAAGCATCCCTGGCAATTCACCAACACCTATATAACCATAGAAAAGTAGCACTTTCTGGTAATATATTCTGTTCTAAGGGGGGCTGGTGCGGAAATAGGGATATGCATGTTGTCTATCAACCCACTATTGTTCGGGAACTGCATTGCTGCAAAATTCCATTCACTGTGTCCTGCACATTGCAGGAGACCATGAATGACCCTATACACTTACATGACAATGGCCCCCCAACATGAACTTTCCAAAACCAAAATGATTTCCCATTGACTGGAAGCAATCCAGCATTGCAAGCTCTCAGAGTGAGATAGCCACTCACTTCTCAACCCTCAGTGCAGTTCATTCTGCTGTCCCTGTCCTTAGGGCTGGGGCGAGGTTGACACACAGATCTAGGAATGTGGCATTTTACATCCAGAAGTTCTACAGTCACTGCTCAGCACTCTGTCTGTAGTTGCTACATAAATGTCACCACCAACCTTGAATTGTTTTTCTATGTCCCTTAGCAATCTGTCCTCAAAGAGAGTCATATCCCCAGTTATTGCAGTTCTTCCTGTGGGTCTGCAAATATAGGAGAAGCATGGTCATGAAAATAGTGCAAAGTTCTGCAGGCTCCAGGCTTCTGTTAGAGATGGCAGACCCCAAAAAATACCACATAGGTTTGCGTGATTTATAAGTCATTTCTACCCCACAATATACGGCTAAAATTTCCCAAAAGGAATTGTGCTAGACAGCAACACAGAGCATACTAGGATACCTCCCCATGGTACACTTTACACTGACACAAGCACTCTTGGTAAGTATGCACAGGGCTGAGACAAACAGCGAAGTACGCATGCGCACAAGTGATATGCTAACCACAGCAGCCATATGCCCACATAACTTGTGTCAACTGAAGTTTGTAATGTAGATGTGGCCTTAAGTTTTACTGGAACGACAATGTCAATGTGAGCTGTGATTTTTTTTTTTTTTTAAACTGACACGGTCATGCCAATAAAAGCCAGAGAGTAGATGCAGTTATACCAGTATAGCATACATCTCTTTGGCAAATAGGAATAAGCTATAAGAGGTAAAAGCATTTTTTGTACTGTGTCTACATGAGGTGGTTTGCTACCAAAGCTAAAGCAGCAAAACTTTCAAGTATAGACAAGGCCCAAGTATGGAAGTCAAACCTTGGTCTTCTGGATGGAAGCACAGAGCATTTCTACATCTCTGAACTGGTTCCTTGGTAAAGGTGTGTTTTTTGGTTTTGGGATGTTTTTTTTTTTTAAGCATGGGAATAGTTAAAACGTTGCAACCTTAAAAACCTCACTGGATTGCACATCTAGTAATAAACTATAAAAACCAAACAAAGGAACTCTGTTTGGAGATACACCTACCAATGAACAATATTTTGTTTTGTTTTGATTTCTTAATCCTAACCTAAGAATAGTTGTTTTGTCATCTCTTGTGTCTTGGTTTTCATATCACACAACATATTTGTAAACTGCCAATAACTGCCACTGTAATAGTTTGCAATATCACAGATAGAGGACTATGACTGCAAGTGTAGAAAAAACAGCATGATCCAATGAACGCAAACTGAAAATCTTGCTTTCATTAAAATATCCTTAAAGTAACATTACAAATGACAAGGGGGAAAAAAAAAAAAAAAAGATAGTGTTATTAAATAGAGGATAATTTTTACCACTCTCATCAGCCTAAATATCTTAGAAAATGATTTGCCTGACAAACAGGCAATATGGGCAATATTTTTAAGAAAGTTGCTTTTACTTTCCCAATAACTGAAAATGTTCTCCTTACTTCAGGTCTATGACTTACAGTTCTAGTTAACAGGTAATCTTACTTTTTTGAAGTGACGAGCCAGTGGGTCTGCAGCCAAGTTTCAGACACAAGTAAATACCCCCTAGCCACGCAACCAATCACGTCTCCCTCTATGAAAAGCTAATTTTTAAGCTGAAATGTGAACAGTAACAAAAATATTAACAACTGGTTTTTAAAGAAAGAGGGGAAAAAAAAAGTCTGAAGATAGGTCCATTCAGTAGCTTAAATCAGACCCTTTATTTTTTTTAAAAAAAAAAAAAACAAAAAACCCCACCATCAGTGGGGTGGATTTCTCTCAACTGCTTTTAAATGGTGCCGTACCGCTTAAGATCAATATTAGAGAGTAACTTTGGATGTGTCTTGTTTCTGAGGCAAAAGAAGCTTATGAATTTTATGAAAGAAACACACAATCTTGGAGAGAAGAGAAGTGATGTAGAGGAAGGAAACCCTCAGAAATAATTTCCTGATTGACTCTAGAATGGTCTCAGCTTTGAATGTCTCCCATTCTCTTGATGAAGGGCCTGATTCAACTCCCAACTGGGGGAGAGGAAGAGAAGTAGTAAAATACCAGCATTAATATTTTGTTGAGCAATAAAGGTATTTAGATTAATCCAACCATGAATAACCCTTTGCAGCTACAGTAAGTCAAGATGGTGATCTTAAGAGAACAATTATTTAGCACAAAATTTTGCCCACTAGTGTTAAGTATGCACAACACTAATATTGTTAAAAACATTAACCTTCCATCAGGAAATCTGCTATAGTCTGCTTAACAGCAAACAGACACTCCCATTCCAAATCCTAATAATGGAATAGTGTATGACATTTTCCCTTAGCTAAAATCAACAGTGTGCTTATGACTGATGAAAAATAGTATTCAGCAGCTACTGGAAAAAAAGGAGGCACTGCAGAGATCTACTAAACATTGCTGAATTTCCACCCTTCTCCTCTGCATACCTATCTTTATAGAACAAACCAGGCTGTTCGTTGTAAGTCTTTTCAAATAACTGAAAGTTAATGTTTTTCCTTTTTGTTTAGAGCAAGTTATTCATTTACAGTATGTTGTTCATGCAATATCCAGAATATACACTGAATTCTTTTTAAGTTATATAACACACTCAAGATGTATGCAGGAGGAGGAGAGAGAAATTTTTAAAGTGCTACTATAGTAGCACTGTGATAGACTTGGAATATAAGGGTGAGCTCAATTTTGGGATTCAAGTTCTGAGAACAGAGATGCTTATTGTAACTTCCTCAGGTCATTATGCATTACAACAGATTCCAGAAAAAATAAGGAAGAACTAGGTAAGCTTTCCTGACAAAGCAGTTCAGAAAAGATCACTAACACCAAAGAATTGAAAGAGCAGCCAGATAAAAATCTGTCAAAACTCAACATCTCTGTTGAAAACACTTCGCAGAAAAATAGTCTTTCTAGCTGTAGAATGCCTAGCACAATGGGGCCTCAGTCCTGACTGTTTATATTACAGTGGAGCCCAGGTATTCCAAATAAATTGAAAGGATGAATGCAAAGATCATTTATACCACAAACCAGAGTGACAGCACTAGCACACAACATTAACCCACACAATAGCAGCTAGTTTTCTCAAAATGTGTCCCTAATCTCTTGCTGCTCAACAGAAGTGTTTTATATGATATGGAAACAAAACAGTCTCTTCCTGGTATCTAAAAATCAAGAAGATTGTTAAAATTCTGGATATAAAAGCCCACACCAAAAATGCTAATTGTTGGGTGTATCAGAACACTAGACAGGAAACCCAAGTCTGATTCTGGCTCCTACAGTATCTTATTTTAAGATATGCAGTACTTTAATACGTAGACTTTTAGAGATTTATGAGAAGTCAAAACCAAACTAACACCAGCTGCTATTGCTGAACTGCCCTTAAAATATAAATGCTGAAGTGTAGCAAAGTTTTAGAGGAATTTCTTGTGTTCACCATATCCATAATTTTCTTACATCTTGGGGTCTGAGAGCCCAATCCACAAAGCAGAGTACAACAGTATTTCCCTCCGAACAAAGTACTCTGACATTTGTGCCACTGCTCCCTAAATATAGGCCTCTCAAAACATTCCTGCCATTCTACCATGCTGGCACGCTACCAATCACAACTCAAGACTGCTCCTTAGACACTTCAGAAGGGATTTAAGAAGTTTAATTCGAAAAAGGTAAACAGGAGCCAGCCACCTAGCACTCGGGTTACTGTCAATGGCTTTGTTCCACAACTGGCTACTCTTCTAAAACATCAGGCATTTGCATGCTTTGAATGAGTTGACATACCAGAGCTGTCTGCCTAGTGCCAAAAAACCCTTAGGAATGTACACTCTCTACTTTAAGGTATCCCAAACCTAATTGCCAATAGGGGGAGGGAACAGCTAGCCATATTCAGAATCAAGGTCAAGTGAATTGCCCATGTTGACCCAGAATTAATGGCCAATTTGACAATTTTTAAAAAACTATTAAGCAAGTTTAGATGTCCTGGGAGATCCAGTGTCTGCTATACATCTCCACAATCACAGCGGACCATAGTAGCTACATAGCCTGCTTTCCTGTAAGAAATGATCCAAAACTAAAGTGCAGACTAAGTGGGAACAGTTAAGAAATCCCAGTTCCACAAAGAAAAGAGCCAAAATACAGCCACTTCGCAAAAGTTTCCTGTTCAGAACAAGAAAGTTTCAGGTCTATCCTATTCAGGTTCTTGTACACAATCCAGCACTTGAATGCCTAACATGCTACATTGGCTAAACACCCCTTTGCTCACAGGCTGGCCAAGGGCTCCTACAATAAAATGCAACATATTTTTCACTCATTGGTGCACCATATGAGGAAGTCTATACTCTCTGCAGACTGTGGCACAGCAAGAACAAGATCTCGTAAAAGAAGAGTTAAAAGAGTCAAGGGAGTGGGGGGGAGAAGAGAGATGTTAACAAGGGAGGGGAAAATAATTACTGAGAAATTAAACCAAAAAAAGCAGCTTAAAATAGTAGAACAAATTATGCATCTAAAGGAAACTGAAAGTGAACCAAGGAACATTCCAAGTTCTCGGGGGGGGGGGGGGGGTCTATAATCATACCTGATTTGCTTTTTAAAAAGTATTTATATAGAGTTAAATATTGAATGCGAAGGTGTGGGAATTTTCCTCTTACAGGAAAATTAGATCATATATCTTTTCTCCACTGTCATGATGCTGTTTTAAGAACAAACATTATGCCGCATCTTCAGTATAGTTACTGTGGATCTCAGTGAAAAACAGTTTAAAACATGATACAATCAGAATACGGGACAGTAAAGTTTTTCATTATATTGATGTCAGCTGTATCATGCTGTTTTCTCATAATGAGCTTCAATAGCCAGGTTTAGATGAGTTTAAAATTAAATACTGATTAGTCTTGTATAACAACATCTCAGAGGTTTAATGGAGGTCTCAATTCTATTTGAGCCAAGATTACAGCAAAATAACCTTAGAACACTGTAGAAAACTATCTTGCATTGGTAGGCAAATGGAGTAGGGGTGACCTAATACAGTAGGGCCATTTTCCATAATTTCATCATGGATCACAAGTTAGAGAACTGAAGATCAGGCCCTTAGAATTTAGAGTGTCAACCCCACAGCTCCTCCACTGATTTCAGTGAGTAGTTGTAATGCTCAGTACTTCTGAAAAATCAGGCCCCTAAACAGAGAGGTCTTCCTCCCCTTGAGCCAATTCTCATGATTTCATGGTATTTTTTATTCTGAAAGGATACTTTTGTCTTCAAGGTAGCACCTAAAAGGCAAAAACAAACAAACAAACAAACAAAAAAAAGGCTTCAGTCCCCTTTTGGAAATCTTCCCCTTTAATTTCACGCTATTAGCATAAGTCAGAGGAAAGATCTGGGCCCCCTGCCAAAGCGTTTTCAGATTTCATACAAAAATTATCCAACAAAAATCACTCTACCTCTCTTCCAATAGGAGGCAAAAGATTGCACAACTTAGATTGGAGTACTACAGAGAGCCAAGAAGTTCTGTGACTGCAACATGATCAGGTTATTTTTATCTGCTGAAAAAGGGTTTAAAATGATTTATACTATAACAAGGTAGTTTAGGCTACATGTATCAAGACTTGTAGGGTACAGTACTTTATCGTCTGGCCTTTCCCATATGTGTAACCAAACAGGAGACTTCTTCCACAGATAATATGTGTGAGTTACCAGCAGGTGCAAACATTACCAACCACTTCATTTATTCGCTTTTCTCACTTGCATCCACAATGTTTTGATACAGAACTGACAGATGCCCTATAGTGCCTGCTGTATATAGTCTTCCTCCAAGCAAGACTTAGCAGTCCAGATTTATAGAAGTGATGTTCCAGAAGGACCTGTTCCTCACATGGATTGCAGCAGTTTCAACTGGGTAACCGACCTAAACACATATTTGAACGCTCAATCTACTCATTTAGAAATATTTCTAAACATATTTGAGAGAGAGAGAGAGAGAGAGAGAGAGAGAGAGAGAGAGAGAGAGAGTTTATTTTTATATACATACATATACATGCAGGAAATATGGGAACATTAGAAGCCTCAGCACCTTATTTATCCAGAAGGAAAACCCTGTTTTTTCCCCTCATCTTAGTGGTAGGGAAGTCCATGAAAAATATGCATGTAAATGTCACATTTACGTACTAGCTAAGTCCTCCTGTACATACGACAGAGCAGCCTGTAATGGAAGATCAGACACTGAATAAAGGATAAGAAAAGCTTACCCATTTTTCAGTACACATTCTCTTTATGCAGCAAGACATCCACTTACCACGTTCTCCCTACTGCAGCATACAAGCCAAATGCTGGCTTGTCCCTTTATAAGAATTTCTCAATCTGAATACAAAGTAACAGATGAGCAAACCTCTTCATGAAGTTACCCCCAAGAGTTCTGAAATGTTCCTCCATTAAAAGCACATCTCCACATATCCTGCTGGTTTCAGTTGCTCATATGCTCTCCCCCTTCTCATTCCCCTTCAGTCTCTCATGGACTATAAAACTGAAATTAGCTATTCATTACATGTGAAGGAGCTTCACATAGAGCAGCACCCTGCTGAGAGAAACTGCTACTTTACATGTCAATTTCAGAACGAAAGCATCTGCTACCTTACTAATATGTATATTTAATGCTGCTGCATAATGTGCAGAATTATATGCTGTTCATTGCCTGTTTGTTCTGATATTATGTACTCTTAAGTAGCATTATTCTAAAGTATTCCCTTTGAAAAACACTGTATATTTTGTTAGGACTCCTCTCTAGTGTTCTTTGTAATAGATCCCCCCCAATGCTTGGCTTGCAGACTATTTCAGACCAAAAAACATGACTCAGGGTGAGGTAACAATATGACAATATTTCTGGCCTGCAATTGGCTAATGTAATTTATTTTGTATTTTAGGTGTCACTTTTATGTATAGTTTTTACTATTTTTTATATGAAAGGGGACCCAGAATTATGTCTCAACAGTTATTGGTAAACCTGTCCTCAAGTTGTTCTTGCCTCTGGAAATATGAATATGGCATACTCCCAATTGTCTGGATAGCATGGGCACATGGATTTTATTTAGGTAACTGGGAGTTCAGATACTTAAGAGGGCAGAAGCCATTCAGCAGCAGGGTGGCCTCCCTCGCAATGTGGGAGTCATCCTCCTCACACAAGTACCTCACTCACTCCACTGACAGCAGGGCTACAGAAGGGCCTCTGATCCCTGCAGGTGCAAAGTGCGAAAGAGGGAGGGTGCTGTGGCCCTGGTGGAGCAGAGGAGAGACCACCAGCCAGGACTCTGCTCTACCAGGACCACAGCCATCCCTGCACTTTGTGCCCACAGGGCAGGGCTGACCCACAACATTTTGGCACCTGAGGCAGGGAGCTTAAATGATGCCTCCATACTCCCTTGCTTGGGCCAAAACTTTGAAAGGTCTCAGTTCTGCCTTCTTTCTGTTCTACTCTTCTCATGGTACTGCTCTGATACCTACCCCAATGAAGGAGAACAACTTAAAACACCTTGTGCAAAAATTTTAAGTAACACTTAACTTTCAAACACCTGAACAGCAAATGTAGCTTTTCTTATCTGCATAAGAAACGCTGGCATTTTTGTTTTAATAATCAAAATGGTGCTTTCCGTGCCTTCTTGGTGGCAAAAATTTGAACTGCTTCTGCTTCCTGAAGGTCCACGCTCTGGGCTAGCTCATTCTCTATTGAGATGATTGCAAGTCCAACCAGCCTCTCCTGTGTCATTGTGGAGCACAGATATGTTTTTATTAACTTCAGCTTGGAAAAGCTGCGTTCTCCACTGTCAACTGTTACAGGAAGTGTTAGAAATATGCGCAGAGCAACAAAAGCATTTGGAAAAAGGGTGGCCATCTTATCTGTGCACATATATTCCAGAATATCTTTTGGAGTTGATCCTGCTGAAATGTATCTTGAAAGGGCTTTCAGTTCATCACCTAACTCACTCGCATCAATATCGTGCATGTCATCATGTGTCAACACTGTCTCTAGTGCCCTGCATTGCTGGTGTAAGTCTTCTTCAGGTACAGTGAGGAGTTTTGGAATATCATACAACATCCCAAATATACTGCTGTGTTCTTTGAGCTGCATGAAACATTCAACTGTATTGCACAATCTAGCACCTGGTTAAAGAATTCAACTTTGAATTGTTGTATGGGTTCTCTTATGGAATTATCCCATGCCATACTCTCTGATCATCACCATTGCAAGGGCATTTTCACTAGGTTCGGCTACTACAAAATGCACTATTAGTCATTTGTTTTGTAGGACTGATGTCAAGTGTGCAGTCCAGAATAACAGAGCAATATCTGCTGACTTCATATCTGCCAAAATTGTCTGTGTGATTTTCTTGCCAGTAACTGTATGATCTAATTTTGAATTGTTTTTCCAAGGTAGTGGTGTATGAGATTCTTGGATGGTGAGTCTTCTTAAATGCTCTTTGAGTACAGCACCAAACTCAGCCATCAGCTCCACAATTTTAAGGAAATTTCCATTGTTTGGCACATACAGTGGATCTGAAGTGCCAGGCAGAGCTAGGTTTTGGATAGCAAGCATTCTCACAATGGCAATAAACTTTCAGAACATTTTGCCAGTAAAGAGACTTTGATGCAATCTTCTCTTGATGTTGATCATCTATGGTGGCCTTTAACCTTAGTCTCATCTCAAGCTCTTTCTACCTATGGAATGCTCTCTGGTGATTTGCTTCCTTCTGATGGCATGGCAGTTTTATAGCCATATTCTTCCAGTCCTTTGTTCCTGTAGAATCCAATGTGGCTGAAACATTAGACTGGAAGAGTTCGCAACACAGAATGCAGCATTCTGGTTTTTTGAGTACATAAGCCATGGCCTCTCCACTTTGTCACCACCGGGGATTTTACACCAGTAATGTGTTAGATGGAAACTTCTATTTTCATTGTCTTTGGGGAACATTAAGTTTTTCACTTGATGTGGCCAATGCAGTACAAGGAAGTCCCTCAGGCTACTGCTCAAGTGGGTCCACAGTCCTGGATCATCTAGACTTAAGGAACTAAACTCAGCAGCAGCTCTGAGTCGTCTCTGACCTGCGCTTTTCTTCAGGAATGTGCATGGTTACATCTATTTGAGATGGAGATATAGATGCTGCAGTAGCTGCCAGGTCACCTACACCCTAACTAACTGGAAGATCAGGCATCTCTTCACCACTCATATCCTCACTGAGGCCGGAAGAGTCACCCTGAACGTTTGTGTCTGTGTATCACAGGAGAGCCCCTTCCTGCTTAGATAGTAAAGCTTCCTTTCTCTTAATGCTGCCCCAGAGGGGCTTTTTCTTCTTTCAGTCATGACTGCTGTTCTGTGCCAGATATAGTGGCTCTCAACACTCAGCTGAGGGGGGACAAATAAGCAGGCTGGCAGCAGGGCCTGAGTGAGGGAAGATATCAGCATCTTAAGGGCCTATTACTTGAGCTGACTGCCTGTTCTCCTCAAGTGGGTTCAGGGAAGCAGCAGGAAACAGGAAGCTTCCTAGAAGCTGGTGTTAATCAGCACAGGCTCCTGGCGGTGCTAGAGAGGTACCTAAGAGGCTTCTCCTCCTCTCTCTCCCTGCAGCTTCTGCTGCTTTCTGTTATTCCTTCTCACCTTTTCTCCTGACTGCCTGATCAGTCTCATGTGTCCTTCTTCCTCTAGCACAGCACCCCATCATCTCTGTGCATCTAAAGCAGAGAGAATACATATACAACAGCAGCAGACAATTTTCTGCACTGTGTGTCCTAGTGGCGCCCCTCACCCCGCCCTGCAGTCTAGCCCCCGAGGTGGCTGCCTCAGTTTGCCTCATGGTAAGGCCAGCCCTACGTACAGGGATCAGGTGCCTTCAGCCCTGCGGCAGTGTAGGGAGTCCACTGCTGTCACAGCCCCTGCTCACTCACTCCCATGAAAGTGGAGCTGAAAAGGGCTCCCTGTACTGATACAGGGAGCCTGTCAGCAGCAGGGTAGCCTTCCCCGTGGTCAGGGTCTCATCGTTCACCTTGAAGACCAGGCAGGGGACTTAGTTTTATTACCTGAACTTCTACATTATCCAAATTTCTTTCTTGTTCCTCAGCATGAGATACATGCTAGAGAGGGCATTTATCTCAGATATCTCATTCTCAGGGAAAAGGAAGGGATTCATTTAATGTGGCTGTTCGGATAATGGGGTTTTGGATATACAGAAGTAGCCTGTTTTCACATCAAGAAAGCAATCTTCATTGGGTTTTCCCCTGGATTCACAATAGTTGTAAGTGATGACTACATTACGATACCCACAGCAACATATTATGTTGTATCACACACACACAATGACCAACCATTTTATTTACTATACCAAAGTATATTTGGAAGAAAAAACCAAGACATTTTAGCTAGGGAAGAACTGAGATGAGCGGTTAATATGACAGCAGGGGCATGGAAGTTTGCATATATCCTCCCCGATGTCTTTTAATCCACATCTCTAATTCATTAACTTCCTAACTAAACTAATACATGGCAACATCCCTCGCACAAAACTTCAACTTTTTTGTGTGTGGGTATTATAAATAAAGCAATTTTTGAAGATTATAAAAGATTACACGAAAGTGACAATGGAGCCAGCCCTGTAGTCTGAAATGCAGTAGCGTTACTGTGTGGGAATCCCAGGTAAAACTAATGAGATGAATCACTTGTTTCAAAGGCAACTGAGCCTGGAAGTAATGGGAAACTAGCACTGAAAAGGGAAAGAGAACACACTGTATTACCAGCTTGTGAAATTCTCTTGGAAAGAGTGACTGACTTGCTTTGAAGAAAGCAACAATCTGCTCTCTGCTGAGGGGTCACTGCATTATAGAGAGAAGATATTTAACTACACCCCTTTCTCATATTCCTAAATTAAGTGAAGTCATAATTCACTTTATCTAAACTGAACAATTGTGATTAGGATTATGGACCCTCACTCTCATATCACATTCTAGAGATCACTTCAATATTAAGAAGAAATTGGAAATAGGCATACATGTACAATGTTCACAAGCGGCCTGGGGATGCCACTGTCAGAGCACAATACTGGTGTCTTCCTGTTATTCTAAACTGCAAATAATTCTAGGTAAGACAAAACCACTTGTTGAATAATGAAAGTCATCCCAGTTTAGCATCCATTTCTCTGCTATCAGCATATAGGAATACAGGACTCGAAGGGACCTTCTAGGACAGGTCATACCATCTAATCCCTGGCTATTGCAGGCAACCCCATCATATAATCCCATTCAAAAATGTATCACACTCCATCTTAAGTAGTTAAGTTGTTTGCCCCCACTGCTCCTAGTGAAAGGCTATTCACTCCTCTGATGGTTAGAAACTTCTAATTTACAGCCTAAATTTATTAATGGCCAGATTATACCCATCTGTTGTTGTGCCAACATTGTCCTTTAGCTTAAATAGCTCTTCTCCATCCTGGGTGTTTACCCCCTGATGTATTTATAGAGAACAATCAGATCACCTCTCAGCTTTTGTTTGCTACCTAAACAAGCCAAACTCTTATAGTCTCTCATAAAACAGGGTCTCCATTCCCCTACTAATCCTGGTAGCCCTTCTCTGCACCTGTTCCAGTTTGAATTAATCTCTTTCTTTAAACACAGGTGACTAGAACTCTACACCATATTCTAAAGCAGTCTTACCAGTACCTTGTACAGTGGCTTAATACTTACTTCTCTTCACTGGAAACACCTCACTTGATGTGATCCTAAGATCACATCTGCCCTTTTCAGGGACATACCACATCGGTGGCTCATCCTGCAACTGACATGCTCAGATCTCTCCCCTCATTTGTCATTTCCAACTGCTGAACCCCTAGTTTAAAGCAGAAATTCTTATTATTCCCAAGTACATGACCCTGTACTCTGTACTATTAAACTTCCTCCAACCTGCATCATTCTAGTCCTCAAGGTCATCCAATTCTTCTTCTGTAAATCCTCCAATCCTCCTCCGTATTGATCATGCCTCTCAACTTAGTATCATTAGCAAATTTCATTAGCACACACCTATTTTTTTGTGCCCAAGTCATTAATGAAAATATTAAATAAGACTGACCCCAGTCTACTGAACTCTACTAGTAACTTCTCTCCAGCCCAAGAGAGTTTCTCTTTCAGCACAATCTGTTATCTCCCTTGTAGCTAAGTTTTTTATCCACATTGGTTCTGCACTACTGAACATTTTTAAAACTGGACTAGGAAGAAAACAAAATCGTCACTGAACATTTGCAGGAAGATACAAACATTGGATGAGGGGTAAATAATGGAGAAGACACATCACTGACAATGAGCAATCTGCATCAGTTGGTAACCTGGATGTAAGCAAACACAGGTATTTGAATACAGCCAAATGTACACAGAGGAACAAACAACGCAGGCTGTACTTACAGGATGAGTGACTCTATCCTGGGAAGCAGTGCCTCTGAAAAAGACCTGGGGGTCCTAGAGGATCATCAGCTGAACCCGAGTTCCATTATGACACTGTGCCTAAAAGGACAACTGTGAACTTTGGATGTATAATCAGAGAAATGGCAAGTAGGCATAAAGAGGTTATATTACCTCTGTATTACAGGTATGGCTGCTACTGGAATACTGTATCCAGTTGTGGTGTCCACAATGCAGGAAGGATGTTGATAAGTTGGAGAAGGTTCAGAGAAGAGTCACAAGAATGATTAAAGGATTGGAAAAATTAAAGATTAAAGGATGGCAAAAAGATTGTTGCGGGCTCTTCAGTCTAGGAGACAATGGTATAATAGGTTCTAATGTCTGAAAGTTGAACCTAGACAACTCCTGACTGGAAATAAGACACATTGTTTAACAGTGAAGGTAATTAACCACTGGAACTAGTTAATTCTTATCAGGAATCGTGGGGGATTTTCCATCACTGGCAATTTTTAAAATCAAGAATGGATGCACTTCTAAAACATATGGTCTAGTTCAAACAAGAATGGACTTGGGTAAGTTCTCTGGCTTGTGTTACACAGGAGGTCAGCATAGATGATTATAGTGGTCCTTTCTGATCTTATAATCTATGAATTTATGAATCTGTGTTGCTCTGTCCTGCAAAAAAATACTTCCAGACTACTGAAATCAAGATGGCTGAAAAACTGCCTGACAGAACAAAAAAAACTCAGCTGTATTTTTGGTACAAGAGAATTTTTTACTCTTGATAAAAGAGCCAGTTTGCTAAAAAAAAAAAAATAGATTGTTCAGTTTTGACGAATCCTTGAGAATTCTCTGACAGATTCTCCAAGTAATCTGACACTACTGAAAAAGGCATGATTATTAATGACATGATAAATGTGTGTGTGTCATGGATCTTTCATTTCTGCTCAACCAAACTCTCAGATTTTGGACCAATATATGGAGCTGCGGCTGTAATTATGCAAGATCTTATCTCTGTTGCACTTGGCCATGAAAGCTTTATTTTATTATTAAAGGAATTACAATTGGTGTACCACACGCCTGTACACACACACACACACTCTCCCCAAAAGACATTGGCAGCATCTACACTATATAACAAAGTAGTGGTTTAGTCTAAGGAGAAATTATTACTTCTGAGAACAAAGGAACATTTCCACAATCTGTACTAGTTCAATACAAATATCATTACTTGTTTGTATTTGTTCTTTTGAAAGATGATGTTGAAAATTACAATGGTAACATATGTCAGCAAGCAATACAGCTAACAGATTTATTTCCTTTTTGATCAGCAATTCTGTTGAATTTAAAATAAGCTTGGATTCAGTGCTCTTGGCTTGGACTTTTACACCTCAAGAACTCCTTCTCTGGAAGCCAAGAGAAATCTGAGATAAACACTTTCTTTGTCCTGCAGGGTGACTGAAAAAGAGATGGGCAGGATCATTAGTATATATGTGATGCTTCCCTTGTTCTAGCATGTTCTGTACGCTGATGGACCCCAGTGACTTCTATGGTCATCTGGATTGTCCACCAGCTTTGGTAAACTTACAGTAAGAGCAATCGGATTGCTAGAACACTTCGCTTCTATGCTTTATGGAAAACTGGCAGGGGAGCTCAAGGTGGTAGCCCAGGGGTTGTCTACATGACCCTGCAGTTGGGACTACGAGGATGTGAATTGCAGGGCACATTAGTGTACAGAGTTGTAACTGTCCTTTGAGGGAGCTGCTGGCACCAACTAAAAGGTATCTTGTTTGCACTGACATAGTACTATTGAAAGAGGATTACATTAGCATGAAATAGGTACATTTTAGTTTGTACCAGTACCATCCAAGAGGCAGTTACAGTGCTACAATTTGGTGTGCTCTGCAATTTGCACCTTCATGATCTAGACTGGGCAGCTCTGGTATGCCCATGAAGGAAGAGAATTTGGACTTAGCTTACCCTGCAAGTTCTGGCTATTTAGATGGTCTATGGGCACAGGGCATCTGCTGATAATATCTAAGTCTGTCTGTTGTGCTGCTGAGAGAAGCCAGTGGGAGATGTGGGTATAATGGCAGCTGGGCAAAGTCACAGTAAATCTGGGAGGTTGCCAGATGGATTGCAGATTTTACACACAGGATGCTCAGATTCCCCAAAAGAGGGGCTGACAAGTTTCAATTACTGAAATTGAATTTGCAGCAGTTTGAAAAGAAAGTTCCTACACTATTGCTCTCAGCAGGAAGCAGAGCAAACTGGGGTCAAAGTACGGCAATGCAAAAGTCCAGCAGATAGAGTCTGAACTAAAAAGGATGAAAGGAGAAGAGCCTAAGCTTCTTCTCTTATGGTGGAATGAGCAGTCCAACCCATGAGTAAGGTCCAGACCAAAAGATACTTATCTATAGGCTTAACCGGATTAGATTTTTTTTTCCTTTTATAAATTTCAATGGATAATAATGCTCATTTTTAGCCTCCCCCCCCCCCAATTTTCATTGATCTAAATTTTCACAGCTGTGGGAAATTATGGGGAGTTCAGACACTCATTTAATGACAGATGGAAATTCAAAAAGCTAAAACTTAACCATTAAAATACAAATTGTCAAAATCACACATCAAAAATATACAAAGCATCCTTAAAATCAAACTAATATGTTCTCAAGCAGCATTTTACTTACTTTGCCGATCTGTACATTTCCATCATCATCACTGGGAATTATTTCTCATACATTGATACATGTAGAGTGAAATCAACATTTGTCAACATTCACCAACTAAAATCTAATCCTTTCAAGCCTACATATTGTGAGAAATGACAATAGGCAGTAGGGTTTTTTGCTTGTTAATTATCCCATTAGGAAAAAAAAAAAAAAAAAAAAAAAATCTTCCCACATCAGATACTCAGATAAATGTGAGTTTCCTCCAGAAATAGATTATAAAGATAAGAAAAAAAATCACCCATCATGCAGTGTACATGCCCCAAACTTGAAAAGAAAAAAAAAAACTACCTCTGTATTTTAGATCTATTGGGCCATATTTACTAGTATTGTCCTGCTGTTTTGTATTACCTATAGCGGAATCCGGCACATTATCTTCTAAAACATTTAATAGTAACTATGAAGGCTTTACAGTCCCTCTTCAGCCTAGTTTATGTACTGCTTTTAGAATCAGAAAGAAATTAGATAAGCTATAATGATGCAATAAGCAGGAATAATAAAGATATACAAAAGAATACAAATGAAATGCCTGCAGACCAGAAAGTTTTTTCTTATATTCATTCTTGCAACCTTACCAGTTGGGCAATAAACAAAGATTTCCTCTTCAAAGAGGGGAAAGTAGGACCCTCTGCAAATGACTAAGTTTATTCGTTAAACTGGAAACTATGCTTTTAAAATATAATCTTTAACAGTTGCTTAAAATATGCATAACTAGCTTTGGAACAGTTATCCTGATTTAAAGCAAAAGCACATCTGTTTGTGTGTAAGTAAATATATTCTGACAGCAATTTGTATAATCTATCAGAAAGAATCAACTTTAAGCTTAATAAGCATTATTTGTATTCCACATAATAGTCTGTTTATTCTTTCAAGCCACTGCAGCTATAAAATACACACTCAAACTCATTCATTGTGTACTAAACCTAAGGTACCTAGGTAAAGCACAGTATATTCCAGTTGGATGCTTCCCAACTCATATTGCTCAACTTTTTAAATATTACTACCATCTGGTTACGAGGCTTTGTTTATCAAAACGGTAGCTGTGCACACTTCTGTAGCAGCTCTAGTCAATTTTAAATGGCTCCATTTAAGTTACAACTTTCAAGGAAAAGCAAATTAACACATTTAACATAGTATATTAGTATATATTTATAGGATCAGTAACTAAAACTAATACTTGACCCTTGGGAAAAAATAGCATTGAGTGTATGTTGTATATGGTTTTAGTTTCTTCCACACAAAATGGAATATATTTTATCCCTACTGAATCAGAAAGGAGTGGGAAAGAAAAGAGCAGTGATTCAAGAATTAGCCAAGAGCTAAATGATAGGTAAGCCTCAGTTATGACATATGTAATTCCCTTATTGATGATCAGATACTGTAAAACTAGTAGCACACAGAAACCATGAGATGCGGCTTCAAGCCATACTCTGAGGTACTACCCAAGATCGGCAACTGCTTATAAAAACCTCCCCAGCTCCAAACCAGTCCCTCTGTCCCCGAGGTTCGGAGATTCTGAGAGATGCTGGACACTGACAACATCCATTGGGACTATTTCTAAGGCGGTACAAGATTATGCCCCAATACAATTGCATACATTTTACTCAAGATTAATGTGAAACATAATGAACGATGGAAATTGGGAAGAGTGGGGAGGAAGGGGAAAATATCATGAGCAGTCAGAATTTAAGTTAGTAAAAAACACTCTTATATTTTTTCAATTCTGAGGCACAGTGCATTGGAATAATCAGGCCTGGAGGTTATGAATGTAAAGAATCATCGTGACCAAGCTGGCATGACAGCACAAGGCACAACCTCCAAGCAAGCCATAGGTGGATTAAAGCATTTTCAGCAGTTGTCCCTAGTTGGATATCCAGGAGGAATGAAGCAGGTTCAGAGTTTTCTTGAATGCAAGTCATCTTGATGATCAGAAAGCAGACACCATGGATAGGAAACTGGCCAATGTTAAGATGGCAATTAGTATTTTAAGTTTGTCTTATTTCCAATTTGCCCATTGTCAAACTTCAGACAACTGCTCTTAATCCAGATTCTCATTTCACTTACATACTAGGATAACCCTGAGATGATGCAGTTTGTATTTTATGTGAAGGCGATGTTATCTGCTTGCTGTTGGCATTTGAGCCCTTGGAGTCCCACTTTCTTCTCCCAGTTTAATATTATTCCTTACAGAAGTTTCCTGCTGCTTTCTGAAGGTGAATGGAGACATTCCAGATTGATAAAGCACTTTATGGTTCTGCAGGCTGTAACTTTACAATCACCATGGCAGAGAAGGACCTCTTTGCCCTGCTGTGAAAGAGATCAAGGTGTTCATAGAATTCCTTGTGCCGGTCTACCCATATGCGCAAGTGTTTTATAAATATTTTTGCCAGCACTGCTCAAGACTTTTCATTCTTGTTTTGTCTTTGATTGGTGTCAGATATCCATGGTAGCCTAGAAGGGCTGACGTGCTTTTGAGCCTGTATCAATAACAGTGGACAGTATCTGGTCATACTGAAGTATTTCACTAACTTTACCATTCGTTGGCCTCTTGACTGAGGAAGAGGGTTTTTTTAAATTACCTGGGTATGTGAGATTTCAGAGGTGGACCATCATGGAAAGACCTTCCTCTTGTCTGGAGGTTATAAGAATTCTCATTGCCACCTAGAAAAAGTAGTAGTCCAAGTGAAATAGGGCTGTAATTCTTGAGCCCTTTGGGTTCACAGCCAGGCCAAAAGTCAGGCAATTAACCAAGACAAGCTTGTGACAAACAGGAAAATTAACAGGTTTGGGGTCAAAATAAAGAGGCTTTATCTGAGGGGATGTTGAAGTCTTTCAGGACAATAAACATAAAGGGATTTTACCACCATGCTCAGCAATCTCAGGTCTCAGAAAATGAACCAAGAAGGTAATTGTATTTCTCTCTTCTTCCCAATCCTTCGCAAGAAGTTTTTTTTTTTTTTAAATTAAAAAAATCTAGAAGCAAAAAAGTAGATTACATTGCAGTCTGCCTGCAATTCCTTTCATGTCACAGCTAATGTTCCATCCCTAAAAGAAAAGCTTCAAGCAGCCTGGTATGGCAAAGTTAGCACACCAGACCCTCACACTGTAGGAGAGATTGGAAGAGTGGTGATGTTCAAAGTCTTAACAGCAAAAAGACACCATCTATCTTCTTCCTCACCTCCACCCTTCAATGGGGAGCTCCATGATAGGCTTAGGCTTTTATTAAATGGGAAAAAATGGTTTATTCAGAAGAATATGCTAAGCGAAACTTTAAAAGGGCTGACGATTGACATCAGTATGGATGCTTAACTGATTATTGCCTCATGTCCATATAACAAACAGCAGTTCATGAATAAGTTGTGTCTTGCATGTATACAACCAGAGGCACAAAAATTATGTTCAATGTACACAAAATACAAAAAGCAGTTTATTGCTTCCTAGTCCAACACCTCAGCATTACTAACTGCAAGAGGTTACTGCTCTGCACTTCAGACTTGTATTACTTTACAAAGGTTTAACTGACTAAAAACACAATACTCTCTCAAAAAGGATGGCAAAACACTTTTTAAAAAGAGGCTTCTAAAAGCCTAAAAGGCTAGGGAAGGATGGAGGAATCAGGTGAGCTGAAGTATCAACCTTAGGGTTGGTGGGGTTTTTTTTGTTGTTTTTTTTTTTTTACTTACTTACTATTACTTTGGCTAGGCAGCTAGCCAATAGAATCCCAATTAATGTACTCAACATGCTTATTTTACTGTTACCTTAGCCTTATGCTACTGTTACGCAAGTTAAATTTTAACCCTGACCCTGTGATGCATACCATAACTTTTTTTAAAAAAAAATCCGTTTTAAGAAACCAATAATAAATCCCTTTTCAACTCCTCCCCACCCAAACAGACTATACCATACAAAGTAATACTAGATTGGGTAGCTATGGATGAATGCACTATTCATGCCCTTTAGACTTCATAAGCTGATGTCTATGGTTCAACCTGCACAGGTTGTCTAGAGTTCACCACCATCTATCCATGATGCATACTCAGCCAGTTAGTTCTCTTTCGCTAAAAATCAAACATGGCACAGGCCAAAGTTTAATTTAATGTTGTTGAGATGGGGGAAGCAAAACTGTTTTGAAATTCTCTCTGAAAAGCAGGCTGTTGTATTAGAACAAACAGCAGCTTGTTCCTATCGTTCTTTTGTTTGACAAGTTTGGGCTGGTTAGAAAGGTCATTTATGCCTCAAAGCATCAAATTAACATTTGAGGACATGAATTTTAAAAATGGGTATTTGCTTCTGCTCTCTGAATCACTAATGCATTAATAAATAAGACCTAGGCAGGCCCCCAAAAGGAAAAAACCCTTTTCCTCAGGCAAACAAAGCATTGATTTTATGTCCATGTCAACATAAGCTCACTATATCTTAATTAAGCCTGGTTCTTAACACAAGAATTACGCGACTAGCTGAAATGGTGTCAAACTCAAACAGTGTGGAAGGAAAATTACAGCTTAATTACCAGGAAAGGACTTTTTGGCACATCATAAAAAAGCATTAAATAAGGTTCACCCCTTTACCCCCCAACACTAGCAACAGAATCATGATTGGAAATCCCCACAGACCACAGTCTCAACTCTCAAATATTTTTAAAGGGTTACAAGTCTGTGAAAAATGTAACAATATTTGTGGGTTACATCTTACAAAAAAGCAGCCCTGATTTGGTTAAGCTCAGTTCCCATCGAACACATGAGTAATATTCTGTGTTTATTTTAAAGAAATGAAAACCAGTAAGGTACAGACATGTAAATAATTGTTTTTCCTAGATGTAGACAGCTATAAGTATTTGGAGTGATGATACGTAGGCATTAATTCTTCCTACCTGAAAATTCCAGAACTACCACCGGTCCAGTACAATGAGGTTAAACACTATATATTTGCAGCCACAAACATTTATAAAATTGAAAGTATTTCCACAACTGAAATGCACATAAATGTTCAAAAAGTCTTCTAAGTCCAATTTCTTACTTGATAATTCATTTCCTTCAAATAAATTCACATATCTGGACTACATACATTTCTTTCTACCAGCAGGTGGAGATGGGAACACAAACTTTTGGTGATGTCACTCCTTGCCAGAAAGGTCTTGCTACCTCAAAGGACTCAAACTTTAAGCAGTAAACCTTGGAGGCAGAGTTCCAGATCTAATTATAATCAAGAGTCATCCATCAGCACCAAACAAAAACAAACAAACAAAAAAAACAGAAAAAGTTATGATATACGATACAGAGAAAGAAACTTATTAAGACTGTCTTCTCAAACACCAGCCTTACTAGTGAGACTTCAACTACGAGGAACAATAACCAAGACACCATACAACTACAGTTGTAACACCTGCCTAACTACAGCAACCTACAGGAAAACACTGTCACACCAGGTTGCTGACAACTTTGAATTAAACTTGAAAAGCAGAGGTTATGGGATACTAAGGTAACTGGATAACATATTTATATTGGAAAAAGGTTTCATTATAGATAGCAATCTCCCTGGGAAAACTTCTAGACTACCAGCAAGAGTCATCCAGGATTCACTTAGGAATACCTCCTTGAGTGAAAACAAAATTATAAGTTTATTTATTCATGAGGATAATCAACCCTACTTACACATTTTCAATGAACTGTACAAGTCTTGTGGCCAAAGAGAACCTCTAAAATAAGTTCTCCACATCCCTGTTACATCTAAAGTCTCAGAAGACTATAAGGAGCATCATAGTACCAACTTCTTGCTTAAGTAGGAACTAAAGACCACACGAGGAAAAAGACAAAATATGTACACAATTCCACGTCTTAGAAAACTACTGAATCACCTGAAGTTATCTGAACTTGTCAGTACAAAGCCTCTGAGAATAGTTTGCAGAGGCAAAAAAGACTGTCTACATTCCACTAGGCATCAGTTCATAGTAAATTTCTCTCTAATTTGCCAGTAAAGACAAGTGGTTCTCATTTTTTGCAGACAGGAATCAGAGTGGTTTCAGACAACCGACCCATGTGGGAAAGGGAGAAAAGTCAAAATTTGTGTCTGTCTCCATCTGCTGATACGAGTAAGTTAACCTGCTGATTTGTGCTGGTACAGAATAATGAACAGAGAGCAGGAAGAAAAAAATTCAACTAAAATGCCTGTGAAAACTGTTGCTTAGTTACTCTTTCTTCTCCACAGTAACACTGGAACAGTTTTCGGAGTGGGTGTGCTGAGCTTCACCTGTTAGCATGTCCATGCCCCTCACCACTTCCTAGAGCTGGGGCTGGGAGCAGGGCTGTGGCTCATGGGGGAGGGAGTAGGACAGGGTTAAGGTGGCAGAGGTTGGAGCCACAGCTAGGGGCAGGTGCAGAGCCCTGGGTACGGGACCAGTGGCTGGGACTCTGCCTACGGGGCTAGCAGCAGAGTCTCTGGGCACGGGGCTGGCAGGATCCTGGGGCCAGCAGCGGAGACCCTGGGGTCAGCGACCGAGCAGGACCCTGGGCTGGCAACAGAGCCCCCGCATGTGGAACCAGCACCCAAGTGGGATATGGGACTGGTGCCCAGGACCCCAGGTGGCAGGGGTGCCGGGCTGGGACCCCATGCACAAAATCTAGGGGTGCTGCAGCACCCCATGCATCCTTATTTCCCGTGCCTATGCTTCTCCATGCACTGAAGTTACAAAACAAAAAAAGTTTCACTAATAGAAATTATGGGGAAAAATATAAGGGCATTACTATTATTATTTTAGACTAAACAGGGTTATTTTAGAGAAGAAAAAACAGTGGAAGGAGGAAGAGACGCTGTAGGACTTTACTGCATGCTCTTCATGCGAGTCCCTATTGATAGAAACTGTTGCGATACTGACAATGTAAATTTGGTAAATATGAGCAGTCTTTGCTGTCATGAGCAGGTCACACCTCATGGTAAATTAAAGTCAATGTATCTATTGTTTTAAGATGACATTTAATGCTATAAAAACAGAACTGTCAAATACAGGGAATTGTGCACGTTTCAAAAACAGTCAAGTACCCAATAGAACAACTTCCTAACCTTGCAGATGTTACAAGCCCAAAAGCCTTGGAGGGGTCTGCAAATTCATTATGGTCACATGACACTGCATCTCAGTGTACCAAATACAATATCAGGGTTAAATATCACATTATGATATGCAAATCCGTCATCCAATACTGAGTTCTGTATTATACTTCAAGGGCAGAGTTACAAAACAACAATACGACCTGATTTGCAGGAAATCAACTTTGTCTTAAGAACTCCTCTTGGTCATGCACATTTAACAGAAGTGATTAAACAAACCTCTCTTTACCAAGTTCTGACAACATAACTGTCTCTTGATGTAGTACAGTGCTAGTAATGGACCTCCTAACAGAAAAAGCAGATAATTGTGAAGTATCCCAAATGGCATGATGGTTTTTATGATGTAAATGAGAGATCTGCTTAACTGAGCTGGATAGCTAATGATTTAATCCATCATGACATTCAGATTTTATTGTTTAAGAAACAATTAAAAATCTGAAGACTAATGTAAAAAATCAGAATGGAGTTGGTCTGAGCTTAAAATTAATACCAAAACCAGAAATTCCAGAGATCAAAATACACAGAATTGTTCACTGCTTTCAGAAGCTAAAAGAATTTTAAAAATATTAACAAAGGCTTGACTCACTCATTAAACTGCAGGGAAACTCAGGATATGTCTACACTGGCAACTTTCTGTGCAACAAGTTATACCACTTATTAAAACGCTGGAATTAAACCACTGTCACATGTCCACACTGTGCTCCTCGTGATGCTGGAGTGCATCCACATTAGCAGCTCTTGCAACAGCACAGAGCAGTGCATTGTGGTAGCTATCCCACTGTGCAACTGACTGTAGGGTGCTCTGGGAAGGGTTTTCAATGCCTCATAGGGCAGGCACAGTGTCACATGATGCAGGTTTCCCAATCCCACTGTTCATGGGCATCCTACTACATTGCTAGCTGCTTTTCAACGGAAATGGGTGGGGGGAAGAAGCGTAAGTAAGTGTGTGTGGGGGAGGGAGAGACACAGTGTGTTTTGGGGGACAGAGTGTCAGCATGCCATCTTGTAAGTTCAGACAGTAGCAGGAAGAAACCAGTCCTGACGCAATGAGAAAACCATGACATCAGCCCCTGCCTCCCTCTCTGGGCTCTCCGCACAGCGCACTCACGCTCTCTCTCTCACACACACCCCCCTCTGCCTTTGTGTTCAACAGCACAAACATTCCACATTAAATGGTTTGCTCTGTGTCCTGCAGCAGATCAGTACAGCACAAAATAGCCATCAGAAATGGTGCATGTCTCCAGGGCAGCGAGTTCAAAACAAATGAGCAGAGCGGTCACTTGAGGCATTATGGGACAGCTCTGGAGTCCAATTACAGCACAGAAAGCAATCAAGTGTCTACACTGGCAATAGAGTCCTGGAGTCTCTGTGCAAATAACCTTACGATTCTTGTCTAGGTGCGTTTTTTTGCAGCGCTGCAAGTGAGGAGTTTCTGTGCACAAAGTAGTTTAAGTGCAAAAAGCTGCTTTACTGTGCAGAAACTTCCCAGTGCAAACAAGCCCTCAGACAGATATACTTACTGTACTGGTATTAGAAGCAGTAAGAATTAACTTAAATAACTGTCCCTTTAAAAGCAGCAATGGTTCACTAGTCACCCACAGGCAAGTTTGTGTTGTCCATAATAATTCTTCAGACTGCCCACCCAATTGTGATTTGGTAGCATACTAACATTTACTCCTCCACTAACACTGCTGCTTAAACCTGAGCCACAGGACATACTCCCATTCTCCCACTTCCAGGAGAGGGAAATCAACTCTGACTTTTCGGTAATCGAGAGCTCTCTAAAACCCACCTCATCACTAATAAAATAGTTAACATTTTGCCTCACTTGTCAAGGCACAATTAACTTGTCATGTCCCAAAATTTATCTTCTTCAAAAGTAAATTTTATTGAGCATCACTGGAGGATATTTTAGTTTTATTAAATGGAGAACATTCAGGCAATGCGTTACTTTGGAGTTCAGTTACTTTCTTATCTAACCAAACCGTTTTCTTGGTATGGATCAGCGTTCACATTGCACTCCCCATCAGTACCCGGCCCAAGTCGGGGAAGCTAATGATTCAATCAGAGAACTAGATTTGGTGATGAATCCTGGTTACATATCACTTAAGCAGGGTTGGATTACCGAGTAGGCAGAAGTGACAAAGAGTCCTGTGGCACTTTAAAGACTAACTAAAGTATTAGAGCATAAGCTTTCATGGGCTAATACCCACTTCATTGGATGCAAGCAGTGGAAGTGTCCAGGGACAGGGATAAATAAGAGGCAAGGGCCAGGTTGGAGATAACAAGGTTAGTCCAATCAGGCTGAACCAGCTTGTTATCTCTAATCAGGGAGGATGAGGTACTCCTCTAGCAGCTGGTCTGGAGGTGTGAACACCGAGAGAAGAGAAGCTGCTTTTGTAGTTAGCTAGCCACTCGTAATCTTTGTTCAATCCTTGATTGATGGTATCAGATTTGCAAATGAATGGCAGCTCTGCAGTTTCTCTTTGCAGTCTGGTTTTGAAATGTTTTTGCTGAAGGAGGATGACCCTTAGGTCTGTAATTTTGTGTCCAGCGAGACTGAAGTGTTCTCCCACAGGTTTTTGCATATTGCCATTCCTGATATCTGATTTGTGTCCATTTATCCTTTTTCGTAGGGACTGCCCAGTTGGGCCGATGTACATAGCAGAGGGACAGTGCTGGCACATAATGGCATATATTACGTTGGAAGATGTGCAGGTGAACGAACCAGTGATGGTATGGCTGACCTGGTTGGGTCCTGTGACGGTGTTGCTGGTGTAGATATGTGGGCAGAGTTGGCATCAAGGTTTGTTGCATGGTTTGGTTCCTGAGTTAGAGTTATTGTGGCATGGTATGCTGTTGCTGGTGAGAATATGCTTGAGGTTGGTGGGTTGTCTGTGGGCGAGGACTAGCCTGCCTCCCAAGGCCTGTGAAACTGAGGGATCGTTGTCCAGGATGGGTTGTAAAATCACCAATGATGCGCTGGAGAGGTTTTAACTGAGGACTTGTAGGTGATGGCCAGTGGTGTTCTGTTGCTTTCTTTCCTGGGCTTGTCTTGCAGCAGGATGCTTCTGGGTACACGTCTGGCTCTGTTGATCTGTTTCCTTATTTCCTCATGTGGGTATTGTAGTTTTGAGAATGCTTGGTGAAGATTTTGTAGGTGTTGGTCTCTGTCTGAGGGGTTGGAGCAAATACGATTGTACCTCAGTGCTTGGCTGTAGACAATGGATCGTGTGGTGTGCCTGGTATGGAAGCTGGAGGCATGAAGGTAGGCATAGCTGTCGGTAGGTTTTCGGTATAAAGTGGTGTTAATGTGGCCGTCATTAAATTGCACTGTGGTGTCTAGGAAGTGGATTTCCCGTATAGCCTGGACCAGGCTGAGGTGGATGGTGGTGTGGAAGCAGTTGAAATCGTGGTGGTATTCTTCCAGAGTTTCCTTCCCCTCGGTTCAGATGATGAAGATGTCATCAATGTAGCGTAGGTAGAGAAGGGGCATGAGTGGACGAGAGTTGAGGAAGCATTGTTCCAGGTCAGCCATAAAAATGTTGGCATACTGTGGGGCCATGCGGGTGCCCATAGCGGTGCCACTGGTCTGGAGGTATATATTGTCACCAAATTTGAAATAATTGTGTGTGAGGATAAAGTCACAGAGCTCAGCAACCACTTGTGCTGTGACATTATCAGGGATACTGTTCCTGACAGCTTGTACTTCATCTCTGTGTGGGATGTTTGTGTAGAGAGCCTCCACATCCATGGTGGCTAGGATGGTGTTTTCGGGAAGGTCACCAATGCACTGTAGTTTTCTCAGGAAGTCAGTAGTGTCATGGAGATAGCTGGGAGTGTTGGTGGCGTAGGGTCTGAGTAGAGAGTCCACACACCCAGACAGTCCTTCAGTGAGAGTGCCAATGCCTGAGATGATGGGGCGGCCAGGATTTCCAGGTTTGTGGATCTTGGGTAGTAGATAAAATAACCCCGGTCGGGGCGCTAAGGGTATGTTAATTTATTCCTGTGTTAGTGTAGTGAGTGTCCTGTGTAGATGGTGCAGTTTCTTGGTATATTCCTCAGTGGGATCTGAGGGAAGTGGCTTGTAGAAATTGGTATTGGAGAGTTGTCGGGTTGCCTCCTTTTGGTAGTCCGACCTGTCCATGACGACGACAGCACCCCCTTTATCAGCCTCTTTGATTATGATGTCAGGGTTGTTTCTGAGGCTGTGGGTAGCATTGCATTCTGCACGACTTAGGATGTGAGGCAGGCAATGTTGTTTTTCCACAATTTCTGCCTGTGCACGTTGGTGGAAGCATTCTATGTATAGGTCCAGACTGTCATTTCGACCCTTAGGAGGAGTCCATGTGGAGTTCTTCTTCTTGTGCTGCTGTTGGGAGGGTGTCTGTATCAGTGCGCTGTGCCCTGTTGTCTTGAAAGTATTCTTTGAGTCGGAGACGGTGAAAGTAGGCTTCCAGATCACCGCAGAATTGTATCATGTTTGTGGGGGTGGTGGGGGTAGCATGAGAGTCCTCGAGATAGGACAGACTCTTCTGCTGGGCTGAGTGTGCAGCTGGACAGATTGACGATATTGCTGGGTGAGTTAGGGGTACCACTGTTGTGGCCCCATGTGGCAGGTAGGATTTTAGATAGCTTGCAGTCCTTTTTCCTTTGTAGAGAAGTGAAGTGTGTAATATAGATCTCCTGTCTTATTTTAGTAAAAAGTCTGTTTGTGTGGAAGGTTGATTGTTTATGAAGGTCTCCAGCTTGGAAAGCTCTTTTTGATGTTTTCTTGTTTGCTGTACAGGATGCTGATCAGGTGGTTCCTCAGTTTCTTAGATAGTGTCTGGCATAATCTCTCACTGTGGTCTGTGCCACAGGATAAATGGACACAAATCAGATATCAGGAATGGCAATATACAAAAACCTGTGGGAGAACACTTCAGTCTCACTGGACACAAAATTACAGACCTAAGGGTCATCCTCCTTCAGCAAAAACACTTCAAAACCAGACTGCAAAGAGAAACTGCAGAGCTGCCATTCATTTGCAAATTTGATACCATCAATCAAGGATTGAACAAAGATTACGAGTGGCTAGCTAACTACAAAAGCAGCTTCTCTTCTCTCGGTGTTCACACCTCCAGACCAGCTGCTAGAGGAGTACCTCATCCTCCCTGATTAGAGATAACAAGCTGGTTCAGCCTGATTGGACTAACCTTGTTATCTCCAACCTGGCCCTTGCCTCTTATTTATCCCTGCCCCTGGACACTTCCACTGCTTGCATCCGATGAAGTGGGTATTAGCCCATGAAAGCTTATGCTCTAATACTTTAGTTAGTCTTTAAAGTGCCACAGGACTCTGTCACTTCTGCAATTCCAGACTAACACGGCTACCCCTCTGATTCTTGACACCAATAGGCAGACTAAGCCCATGCTTAAGGCACCAGCAAAGCAGGGGACACCAAAACAATATTTTTTTTTTTGAAAAAAATTGATATTTGATATTTTAAAAAAGCATCGAAGTAGTCTTAAAACATATTTGGGCAATGATCATGTGCTGAAATCTCTTCCTAATACTCGCTGGGAGGCCCATGCAGTAGCAACAAGTGCAATTCTGGCCTCTGACTCAAAAATCGTGGATGCATTAGAAAGTATAGCTAAAGACCAATCACAAAAAAGAGAGAAACTATACGAGAGGCAGAAAACATTGCAAATAAGATGCAAGAACTAGGGTTTGTAATCATGTTGGCCATGTGGAATGAAATTTTACAACACTTTTACCACACAAGTAAAGCTCTCCAAGAAAAAGAACTGGATTTGAAAACATGTGCAGACCTCTGTCAATCATTAGCAGACCACTTACACACTTGGAGGAATGATTCTGAAAGATTTGAAGACATATCAAAAGATATCTTGCCTGATACTAATTACAAAGAAGCCCAGTCCCGCAAACGAATCAAGAAAAAACTAGCAAATGATAGCAGTGCAACAGAAACAGCATTGAATCCTAGAGACAAATTTTGCGTATCTACTTACTACGTTATAATTGATACGCTCGAAGTTCATATGAAGAAGAGAGGTGAAGCGTACAAAGTAGTATCAAGTAGATTTTCTTTTCTAAATGATAAGGACTTATCTGACAAACAATATTCACAAGGTTCCCAAAAGCTAGCTGACTCATGCCCTGTTGACTTGAACATGAATCTCTGTGGAGAAGTATGGCAGATCCACTGTTAGATGTGTGCACAGTTTAATGAAACAGGAAAAACGAAACTCAGTCACAATGATCTTCATGACACAATACTGAAAGATGGAATACAATGTGTATTTCCAAATGTAGAGATCGCACTACGTATTTTTCTAACATTGATGATTACTAACTGCTCCACAGAAAGCTCTTTTCTCAGCTGAAAAGAATAAAAAAACCCTCAGAGAACACCACGTCAGGACAGACTTGATTCACTTTCCCTATTGTGTATGGAAGCAGACGTGCTTCATCGAGTCAGCTTCGATGGACTTATCCAGAATTTTGCAATCAGAAAATCTAGAAAGTAGCTATTTTAATTTCAGCATACATGTAAGTTTTGTGTCATTTCGAAAAATAAATTTTTATTTTACGGTACAGTACTGTTTTTATTTTGAATTACATATGGGGGGGCACCATAATCTTTTCAGTGCTTAGGGCCTCTAAAGGTCTTATTCCAGCACTGCACCTATGGCACATCCTGCATACACTAAGATGACTGGAAGCACTGCTACCAACTCTCTCGCTGTGAGAATTCATATGGAAAGCCCCCAAAGATTGGGATATCCACTGACCTGAACCTGTTGCTGCTTTCTATAAAAGTTAGCTATTAAGGAAAGGGTTCAAGTCTTCAATCTCACCTCCAAAGAGAGAGTTACAATTTTAAGAAATTGCTGGCAGTTGCCCTGTGATGAAAGCTGATGGCAGAAGTTTGTTAGGGTGAAGCATTGAGGCCTAAAAGGAAACAATGGAATTCTGGCCTGATTTCCAGTTTTGCACAACCCTTTTACCATCACCTGGACTTGTGTTTGTTGAAGAAAAAGAGAGGAAAATGGAAGAGATCAACTCTTTCCAATGTCATTAAGCCTTAATATGTAGAATTAATGCATTTACTAAGCATTAACATACACTCACATAGTAAGAAGTACTGCAAGAGACTAGTCAAAAACTCTATCAGTGTTCTTTAAGGACAAGGGAAGGAGTGTATGGTTTATGAGCTAGGAAATAAGCAGTAGACTAACATTTTCTAGCCACATGTTGATGTTTTCTAGCAAAAACAGTCAAACAGAAAAACCTAGATACCAGGAAAGATTTGAGTTTCCAACATCTACAGTGTTAACAAAACTAAAACAAACATGATTTTAGCATCAATGCCTCTCTAAATATCAAATCAATACAAAAAACTCCAAAACTGAGACACTGGCAATACCTGTCAAAGAATTTACCACGTGTGTATGCACTTTTTGTTTGAGGGATTCTGTGGATCCTCTCATCACATCCTCGTCTCCAGACACAAAAGACAGTAACTGACAGTGCTAAAAGTTAGCAGTTTGGACACTGTCTCTGCTTAAGATAAGTTTCTAAAAGCATAGCTTTTCCCATAGCATCTTCTATTTACTTACAGACACTCAAACACTCTCCGAGTTCCTTCGGTCAAACAGAAAGGTCTAAATCCCTCCTTCCTCTTTAATGAGCTGAACTGAAATGCTATGCTATGCTGAACAGGTTTCCTAGATAGGTTTTATTGCGGCAAGATGTTTCCTCTGCTTACAGGGGAAGACACTTGTTTCCCAACAAACAGACTCTGAGGTCATTCAAAATTACTCACTGTGACAAGGGACTTCATGATGTAGGTACAAGATGCATTGCACCATGAATACTTAGACTTCCCTCTTCAAAAAGGAAGTGAAACAAATGTGTGTGAGAGGGTAGAGGAGGGGGGCAGAAATCAGTCTCCAATAATTATTAATGAAGGTCTAAAACCCATCAGGGGATATTTTTCTATTTGGAAAGCAGGACCCAAGACCATGTTATAACCAGATTAATAATTTTGTTTTTAAATGCAAACAGTTCCAGTCCATTTCCACTCATGTTAAACAACCTCTCTTTCAACATGGTGAATTTCACAATGGACAGATGCTTAAAACGTCACATACTCCTTTCTGCAGGTTTCCTCTATAATTGCTCGTACTTGGACATTGTCCAGCCCTGTACATAATATACCAGTACTGTACACAGTGTAAATGTGTCAAGTTGGTTTCATACATCCCACTTCATAATATTGCACTGTGTTAATTATACTTTGAGTCATTTTATAGCCCAAAAGGAAATCCATTATAATGAATACAATAAAGGGAGAGGTGCAAAACAGATGTCTCACCCATACAGGCAACATATATGCTTCATTGCCAAGCTACTGTATAGTGGGTTTGACCTCTAGCACACAGCAGGCTGGTTGGCTCTCAGAGAGAATGAACATGGACCTGGATCCATAATAATTTGTATCACTGTGGAAAGTGCTCCTGTCTCAAAACAGCATATAAGCTAAACAAACCAGATAAAAGGTGGAAGAGTAAGACACACAGAAGTTCAATGACATGACCAAGATTGTGACAGCACATCAGTAAAACAGATGAGCCTGATGTCTCTGGACTTCCAGTTCAATACCCTATCCAGTGGCTAAGGTATCTCATCTCATACCACATTGTAACTCTGGGAGAAGTTATTTTACATATAAAGATTTTTTTTGTGTGTGTGTTTGTTATTTTGCTCCAGCTAAACTGTTGGCCCCAATTATATCTTGTGGTGGTGAGCTTCACAGGTTAATCGTGCTTTGTGTGAAAAAGTATTTCCTTTTATTAGTTTTAAATTTCCTGTCTTTCAGTTTCACAATCTCTCTCATTCTTCTATTCGGAATACAAGAATACAAGGGTGAATTTACTGATGCCATCTACCTTCTCTATAGCATTCATTATGTCCCCTGTTCGGCCTTATATGCCCTCTAAAGTAAACAGTCTTTTAGGTCTTCACATAGAGCTTCCCATGCCTATCATTTTCATCAACAGTTTCTGAATCTCTCTAAGATAGGGTTTTACGTTAGGATGATCAGAACAGAACACAGTATTCCAGGTGAGGATGTACCATTAATTTACCTAACAGCATTATGCTATTTTAGTATTAACCATTCAATTCCTTATAAGCATAATTTTTGTTTAACCTCATCTACAAACTGAACAGAGTCCTGTACTGAGCAACACTGCCCCTCCAGTTTTGTAGAGATCAGCCTAAAACAGGGGATATGAGACTGGATACAGAATGCAAGGTAGTCCAGCTACAAGGGTAAAGAAAGAAGGCTCCAGAAAACTATTCAAAATTGGCTAGGCCAAAAACAGAATGTCATAGAATCCTCTGCAGCCAACAGGATTCTTCAAAACCAGGTGAAATCTTAAAGTAATATTGAATTTACCAAGATGGTCTACAAAATTGAAGCTGAAAGGTGCGTTCCTTTACTCTTCTACATCTTTTCCATAAGTATGAAAATTTTATTACGTGTTCTTACTCATGATCTAATATTGCATATAACTCTTCAAGGAGGAAAAACAAAACCCACAAGAAAACACCCCCACACACACACTAATGTTTCAGAACCGGGTCACAAAGCTGAAAACAACAAGATTCATAAAGTATTCAGGTCTGAATTGGCAAGTAAAGCATAACATTTGTCTTAAATAGTAAAATTAATCCAGATAAGGCAGCAGACTTAAAAAAAAATTAATCTTTCTACAGGAGATTTTTCTCCTAATTTAATTAGATGGAAGCAGTGATAATCAGCATGCTGACATAACTAAAAAAACCTGTTCCAATCCTTGTGACTGCAACTCATGTCTCATAAGTCATCTCTTTACACAAAATAGGGCACATCAAAACACCCACCACCACTACCACCATCACCCACAAAAGACCATTTGAAATCAGGGCTCAATGCATTTTTCTCCTCCCTTTTTCAAGTTATTAAAAAAATCTGCATGTGCGAAAATGTAGAAATTTAGTCTACCATAGTATTCTGAGGAGATTGTGGAAAGGATATGCAAGCTTTAAAAAAAAAAAATAAAAAAAATTCCTAATTAAAAAACAAAAACAGATTGAAAAGCAGCCATTTCATTTCAGTAACAGCAAAGGAAGCCCAGACTGTCTCACCCCTCCCCCAACCATGCCGAGAACACACGCACAGCCACCCACACAACGCCCCTCCCATCCGTACTGTCAGTCTGGCCTGGCCCTCAGCTGAACTGCCTGCACTGACGTCAGCTGGCGACTGAGGCAGCATTCCTGAACAGTTCAGACAAACTCACTGGTGGGAAGCTTAGAAAGCCCTCAGCTGTAGTGAAGAAGGCAATGGCTTGGCTGGAAGCCAGACTACTGAGCTCAGCATTTTGTAATGCACTTCCTTTTTACTTAACAGCTTGCATAATGCCTTAGCCAATTCCACCTTTAACCCTTTCTTTACCTAATTTCACTTTATTTTTAAAGTTTTAAACTGATTATCTCATGTCACTAGCCCAAGCTATGTAGTCCAGCATTTTCTAGCTATACAAAGCAGCATCTTGGTGTACAAAGAGGAAGATGCCTCACAAAACTAAACATGTAGAATACCAAGAAAAAACAATTTGATACCTTTGCTTGCAAGAAATTATGCTCAAGAATGTGAAAAATTAACACAAAGACAACTCTGAAGATAAAGGCAGCCATACTCCTATTTTGTTTTTTCGAGTCTATACCCTCTTACCCCATCTGAAATTGAATCTGTACACAGCTGGATTTTTCATCAAGTCACATTAAAACCATCACTTTCAACAATGTTGGTGCATCAGTGTAACAGAAATATTTGGCCTTATTTTTATTCTGGCAGCACCCTCAAGTCCCAATCAGGACTGGGGTCCCACTGAGAGCAATGTGGTTCTTGCCCTGATGGAAGTTACTATCCAACTTAAGAGAAGATTCAAAACAAATGGGTTGAGGGGTAGACAAGGATAGTAGTGAAAATTAGAATTAGTGCAGGAAATTTTCTACATAAAAATGTAGACAGAATTTCAATTTTTCATTCATATAGTCTTAAAAAATATTTTGAGACCAGATGTTTTTTACTTTAATAGTCATGATATCAAGGGGAAGGTAAGTTCCCTTAACCCACTCCACCTGCACTGTTTCGTGTAACCCCTTTGAAAAGGAAGTCTATTTTTAGATTTCAGAACCTAGTTTACAGTCTTCCATTACAAAACCGTTAACATTTTGACTTTTTCCTCCACAGGGAAAAATTCAAACACTTGTTTTGCAATTAATAGCAAGAAATGCAAGACAACAAAACGTTAAGACAAATTTTGGTACTCCTAATGAGCTTATAGCCCTTTAAACTCTTCATTCTTAAATAGGTAGTTTGGAAATAGAACAAAGCATGAGCAAAATGGAAAACTATTTAAGGTTGTTGGGGTGAGAGGCGGCAGCAGCAAGTCCGTGTCAGGAATGTGTGTGTAAAGTATATATTTGCAACCTTCCATTTTGCAACATGTACTTACCACTGAGAAATAGTCTACACCCCCTCAAGTCTCATTTCAGTATTATATCTGACTACATGCCACACAAAACACTTTTATAGGGCATGAGAGGGTTTATTTGCTTAAAAACATCCAATCATCCATGTGTAATATAGTTTGACTGAGCCATAAATTTTAAAATTGACAATTTTATTGCCGTCAGGAAAGCAAGTAATACTAGTCACCCTAAAAATGTTTGGTATAAAATCTGTGTTTACAGATCTTAGATATATACTCTGCACCATCAGATTTCACCTAACCATGAACGTTTACAAACCTACAGTTTCAAGTCAGATCACATCTAAGCAATTTTGTGACAGTTGAGCACCTCCAAGAGCTTGCTATATTTAAAAAGAAAAACAGAGCAGATGGCCATTTAAACAACATTTACTCAAAAGGGGCTCAAAGTCATTGGAGAAATGAGTAATTATATGGAAAACAGCTTCTGCACTAAATAAAATATGTGAAAAATAGGCTATTACTTGACATTGTGACTAGCATAGCTTTTAGGTCCCCAACACCACTCACTAATGTGAGAACATTCCTGTGAACAGGTCAGCTTGCCAGTCCCATTCACAAGGGGATAAAAAAGTCATACTACTTCCCTGTGACTTGCTAATGAAGAAAGGCCAAAACTTTCCCAAAAAAATGGGTGCCTAGAGCTAGTTATCCAAATAAAAATAAACATGCACATTTAGGCCAAGATTTTTCAAAAATGGATAACGCTTATAGGACAAAATACATGGTCTGTTACAATTCTATGCATATGCTTTATCTTAGTGCAGTAACAAAGCAATACATTTCAACTTAATTATACCTACATACTAGAAAATAGAACTAAGTACTCAAAATTATTAAAACTATTATTTTTTTTCTTTTCTACTAGAAGGAACTGTTGGATTAATTCAGTATCGAAAAAGGATTGAAAATATACTATTGTACATAATTACTGGCCCTTTACTTTTATAGTCATCTTACCAGCCAGTAAGGTTTCTTATTTTCCTCTTTATTATTATTAAATAAAATCCCACTACACTCCACACAATCAAGAAAATTTCATGCACTAGAACTTTTCATAGCTAGCTAGGTAACATTCTTCAGAAACAGAGTGACTTACTATTTTAGCAACCCAAATCTTTTTATCCTACTTTGACTATCACTTTTCGAACTACATAACTGGAAAGATCACTTCAATTCCCTAATATGGACTCCAAGTTAAGAAAATATAATTTATAAACAGCATTACATTTTCAACCCCATAAACAGGGCTTGAATAATCTATTTGCCCACTCTTCAACACCAAGTGGGCCCCTTTCCCTGTCAAGTGTGGAAGCCTAAGACATCAAATTTCTCCAAAAACTAAGGTTTACAACATTTGAAGATCACAAACCTAACATGCACAACATATTATCTTGTAATTATGTAATTAGTCAATATGGGCATTCAAAATATAAATAACTAATATCTTACATTTATATAGCTCCTTCTACCTAAGGACCCCAAATAGCTTCTACACGTTATATCTGAATAGATATTCAATTTATTTGAAATGATTACAAATTAATATTTTATCTGAATGTGCAACTGATGCTGGTACATGTAAATATAGTGAGTCCTATGCCCTTCAAAGATACTATTGTAAATGAGTTCCCTACAGCTACTATAATTGCCACAACATACATACACACACACACACATATTATATATACACACACACATTATATATATATATATATATATATATATATCTCACACAGAGAGAGAGAGAGAGAGCGCGCGCTAAAAAAAAGGGCAAATTTTTTTAAAAAAAATTCCACACCTTTAAAGACCATGATTTTTTGAGAGACCTGATTCAATGTTTTGAATACTTCCATTAATGATACTGATACCATCTAAATAGCCACATATTTAGTGAACCCTCTATTCATATCATTTGTTACCTTTGTCCTCCACTATTCTTCTCTCATTATTTGTTATACCCTGTTGTGTTATATCTTCAACTATAATCATTTTGGGGCTAGCACTGTTTAATACCACCAATTTGTACAGGGCATAGCACAATGGGGTCCCTCATCCTTACTGGGACCTCATACATGAGCTTAACAAACACAAAATAATGATTGGGACAACTGAAGTCAGTCTTGGTCATATTCCCTGAGTCTGTATGGGGTATGAAACACAGCACAAGTAGTGCATTCAGACCCTGAAGGAAGGAAGGCCTCACTTGGCCCACGGGCAACTCTTACACAGCTAATTAAGGAGCAGTGTTGATGACCTCCAAAAAGAGCTATTCAGTCTCTCTCTGCTGCAAGGATAGATTATCACAAAGATTTTTGAATACAAGTAGTGAGAAAAGGGAAATCCATGGAGAGAGAGACCAGTTTGAAAGAGAGACAACTTAGGGGAAAAAAGACAATTCAGCAAATATATCAAACAATTCAGGTTTCCATTACAAACACAAAGCTACCTTACAGGGGTCCTGCCTCGGGATGGAAGTTGAGCTACATCTAAAAATCTAGGCAACACTAGCCTTAAGTTATTTTTAAAAAGACCTAGTTTTCATTTTAACTGTAACTTTTATAGCTAGCAACTCCTTTACAAAGTTGTACTTAAAAACAGATTTCAATTTGATGCTTTTCTATTTATGCAGCCCTGGGCTTGATTTTAATTTTCTGTACTAGTTCTAAACATGGCTATAGTCTTGACATCCTGTATTTATTTTGTTTGTGTTCAACATACATACATTTCTCTGGAAATCTATATTGCGTACGTGTGGGGTCTAGGGAAAGCAAGTTTCACTTTACCTCATTGTTGGGTCTCCTAACTACTCCCTCTCTACCAAGGCTCCCCATACAAGTATTGGTGCGAGTTTATTCAGATACTACAAATAGGAGTTGAACTACCAATTGTCTTGATTCTGTGTATTTGCAATATAGGTAGTGTAAGACTGTACTGGGATATAATGTACATTTAAGGACAAAAGTCCTGAGCCAAGTTACCCTGTTCCAGGAGCTCTGCAAGCAGGGACTTAGGAACAGAGGCAGATGCTGACAGAGGCAGATGCTGAGAAAGAAGAAGAGGTCTCAAGGTAACATTTGGTGTTGGAGAGGAGAGAAAGAAAGACCAGTGGTCCTCTCAGCCAGCCAAGACAGAAAGGAGGGCAGCATATAATTAGTTTCTTCATGCCCAGGAGAACGACTAATAGAAAGGAGGTCTGCCTATGACCTTGACCAGTCAGAATGAGGCTGAGATGTGCCCTGTCAGTCTCAGGATATTAGAGAAACGAGATGGCTCACCAGACGTTGGTCCAAGAAAATATACTGCCTCACCCACTTGTGTCACTGAATTGTGCTGACAGTTTCCAAACTATGAAAAAGCACTGGAAAACCAACATCCACAGAACAGGGAGGTAGGGAGAAAAGAGCATTCTGTCGTGAAGGTTTTTGTTTCAGAGGCTTCGCGGCCAGTCTGGGGGAGGGGGCAGGGGAGAGACAGTAATTTAAAGGGCTAGATGGGAGAACCCAGCTCAGGGTTTTACCCTGCTACAAAAAATTTTAAAAACAGATTTCCTGCCTTAGTATGAACATGCAATAGGAGAAAGAGGGCTACAAAACTTAATAACTAGGTGAGGTGACAAAACTGGCATGGTGTGGACAGAGCTATTGAGTTTTTATAACTTATTTTGCAATCCATAATAACTCAGCCCAACACATGAAGGCTTATTTAAGAAGTGCTGAGGGTTCCCCCACTATCTAATAGATGGCAAAACACATTGAAAACTTCCTATAGCATTATTTAACGTTAGCTCCTAGACCATGTAAAATCATATTAAGAATACCTAGCTCAAAAGAAAGAAAAAAAAAAAACACCAAAAAAACTGGCTGAACCAGAGCAGAAAGACACACACACACACTCACACGTTGGCCTTTGACCTCCCTATCCCTGGTCATAGCAGACCAGAGGTTTTTCAAGTTAAAGAAAAATCCCACTGTTCACAATTGATTTGCTTCTGTGGCACAAAGACAAGTCCTTAGCACTCCTTATGGTGAACTATTTTGGCAAAGACTCACAACAGTGCAAAGAGTACCCCTGTGAGATTTCACAATAGCTTGAACATATGTAACTATATATTAGTTTGGGGGTTAGTCTTATTCTAACCTTACATTTCATTATGAATTGTTTCAGGGGAAATAGCTGTTTTTTTGCTTTTTGAAAGAGTAGTTTCACAAGTCTCTACTAAGTGCCAAAAACTGTTATTCCGAAATGTCAAGCCCACATTTGGGGGTGGGGGAAGGGAGGGACAGACAAAACCAACTTGTTTTGTACACCTTGAAGTTTATTGTGCAGGATGTTTCGCCATCTTTATATATACTAGCTTATGAGAGACTAACCAAAACCTTCGTTTCTGCCATTGCCTGCCACCACCTATTCTATTGTGCATGTTCTAACCTGCAACAAAATGCTGACTGTCTAGAACTGCAAGACTAAGGTTTGAAGCAGCACAACCTCAATGCACTAATGAATGGAAAGAATGCAGCAGCAGCATGCTAGGACACAGGACAGAAGCACCATCAATAAAGTAGGAGTGGAAATTTGTACTGATATATGTACCGGTGGTTAGAAACAGTTACACCATATATAGAAACCATCTGGTAAAGAAAGGACGTGAGGGGAAATGGATTGTTTTCTTACAAACTTTAGAGTAGTTATCATTCATAAGTGGTTATCTGTAACTGAATTTCTGTGGAACAGTAATATACATTTCAAAATGTCTGATTTGCACCAAGAGAAAAGAAGCTGTATATTTAATCAGTGCTACAACTGAGGCAAAAAACCCTCAGACATTGGAAGTACATTGAAACACCACAATGGGACTGTAAAGGGCAAACTTAAGAAGTCTTAATGATTCAACGCTACCTAAGCAAATGACAAAGATGGGTAATATCACATTCAGCATCCAAGAGAAGCAAACATTAGAGAAAGTAAGTTAACAACTAATTACTATGTTCTAAATGCTCTAGTTTGCAAGAGGTTTAAAGAATATAGCAACAAGGCTGTCTAGAAGGCCATTACCAGCCAAGTTGTAGGGAATCTGATTTTTTTTATTTTATTTTTTTTTTTGCTGGAAAATGATTACTAAACTTTTCAAGAGAATGTATCAGTTCCAATTAAATTGTTATTGGGAAAGTTTCTCGGCTTTGGGATGAAATTTCTGGTCAAAACAATAGCTAGTACAGACAGCTGGAATGTGGGAGAAACAGGATGAAATCCCTGCTCTGCTTGATTCAGAGCAGGAACTGGAACTAGTGTGTCTCTCACAACCCACGTGAATTCCCTAGCTACTAAACTTTTGTGTGGCAGGATCCTCTTGTTTTTCAGAAATAATTTCAAAAAAGATATCCATTTCAGTCCCATGAAGAAGAGGAAAATATAGTAAAATTCTGGAGATTTCAGATAAAGGGAAAACTGTTTCCCACCCAGCTCAACCTTGGACCTCAGAGAGTTCTGACACTTGATGAATATACTTGCAATAATGTCACTGGTGAGAGGATGCCTGGTTTGTATTGTGATGTACAGAGGGGGTTATTTTTGCCCACAAGTTAAGTATTTGTGTCTTCCGGTCACTTAACAGTGATTACTCTAGCCAATAAAAGCGACACTGAGGTGCCAAAGTGTTCTATTTAGTTCTCTTTTAGTGAGCAGGCAAACATTTCTTATGAAGAGCTTTGGATGGGGTTCAAAGCATACTAATAAGTGAATATGGCTATGAGTGCTTAACTGGAAGCTTACTGATGGAGAAATCTGGTCAAAGGACACAGTTAATGGAATCAGCCTTGTAGGGGTGTGATGAGGAAACAGATCCAACCCAGAATAAGTTCTCTTAAATGTCTTTGAGAACACAATTCAGGTGATTCCCAAAGAGTGGGCACTCAAAGAGAAAGGCCATCAATTTCATGGTGAGAAAAATTTCCTACAGGTTTAAGCTAAAAGGCCCTCCGCACTAACACCGAAGTACCAACATTAGTGGAGATTTGCAGGGAATCTTGTACAAAATCCTTGAGAGACATGACTGCTGGAGAAAGAATTGTTCAAAAGTGTTTCCCTGACTGAGTGTGATAGGATTACACTACCTCAGGTTATATACGAGAACTTTATATCACATTTACTCTCAATGCAGGGGTCACAAATTGCAACATCCAGCCCACATTTAAATAAAAATTCCTACTGAAAACTCCTTGCATTGTACAGTCTTTAGTAGAGGTGTTGACTTTTAATGGAACACACAAGAACTTAGAAAATACTCTAGAAGGGTAAGCCCCGGGAATAGTTAGCCACAAGATGTCAAGATGTTTGGCAAACTTATTATGGTTACTTTTATAGGTTGGGCTAGAGAGTAAATGTCTACACCTAGAACCCGCCCCCACCAGAAAATATTGATCTTTTTAACCAAAACAGGAGATTGGGAATATTTTTTCCCCTCCGATTTCTCCACAGTTAGAGTAAAGCAGGAGTCTTCCTCCTTTTCCACCCACGCTGCATTTTAAATCTGTGGGATTCTTAATAACCACCCCTCAGACAAGACAAGTCTAGAAGATCTAGTATTGACTTGAAGAATATGACCTCTCCTTATTTGGGAGTAAGAAGGTGGAGAAGGGGAAAACAGGTAGAGGCAATAGCCTTAATCTTGCTGGAAACCATTCCCACACAAGTTTCTTGAATTAAAAGGTGGAAGAACTAAGAAGCATGGGAGAGAGGGGAGATAAGTCTTCAATGGCCTTACTAAACTTCTATGGGATCCATAGGATTATCCCTGGACAAAATATTGCTTACCTGATCTAAGGCCACTGGAAAGAAGAAGGCCCTTAAAACCATTATCTGCCACATCAGAATAACCACTATTTTCTGCTTGCCAGAGAATCTGAATCTGAAGTGGCTGTGCCTTGGGCTTCAGACATCCTGGGATGAGCAGCGCCAAGGCATCAGGTCGCCTTCATCACTTTCCAGAAGTTTTATCTGTCCACTCAGAAGCCGACTAGAGTCGAAGGCACCTTCAAAAGAGGCGTACGTTGTGCTACTTCACCCTGGACACTTACAGTCTCTGTTCTTGGGAATCTCCTTTGTTATTGTTAATTTTGCAAAATATATTAGAAAATGGAAGAAAAAGCTGTCAAAAGCTCCACTGAAAGCCAAAAATAGCAGAGGTTGCATAGGCCACACACTGTTCTTCAGCAAATAAAACAGTGAACATGACCAGCATAGCTAGTGGAAGCCGAAGTTGGAGCCTGTCAGTATCTGACCTGCCTGCCAAGAAATAAGGGCACCATCTATGTGTTGTGCCCTGGTATCAACCAGCACACAAATTCCTTAGGTCCAATTTTTTCTGGTCAATCCTATCTATTTAATTTTTCATTATAGCCCTCTCTCTCCAGATAGAATCTAAATGTCTGACTTATTTACACTGTTCAATCACCTTCCCCAGAAATTTATATATAAGTTTACTTATTTGGTTGAAATATTTAGAATTCTTCATTGAGTTTCATGAGGATTAATTCACAGAAACCATAGCTAGGGCTATGTACCAATTTTTAACAAATTTCACAACAGAGGTGCAGGAAAACTGATGTGTCACAGAAAGGGCAGGGGGGTTGCGGTTGAAGAGCGAGCTCACCCTGCACTCATCCCACAGTGGTGGCTCCTGTCCTGCAGGACTAGACCCAGCTCCTTGCTCCAGATGCTGCAACCTGGCCCATATGGATGCAAAGCTATTCAATGTTGGCACATCTGCCCCTCTGTAAATGGACATAGGGGAACAGATGCACAGAACCCGAGTGACCCATGCGCTAGACTGCAACAGCACTCAGTGTGGGCACATTTCGTGAAATTCACAGCTTCTATGACCACCATAAAATTCATGAAGTATAGCAGACCTTCACAGTACAGATACATATCCCTGTTTCAATTCCCCCCTCCCTAAACAAAACAAACATGCAGTCTAGTTTTAGATAAAAGGCAACAAAGCAATAGAGGGCATAGGAGAGAAGGAAAGAACAGCAGTTGTACATCAGTAAGATTACACACTTAGATAAGTTCACAGCAGGAGGGAACATTTTCTTTAGGAGAAAAAGCAAATATCACTTCTTAATGCCATCTGTTTAAAAGTGAATCTTCAGGGTGCATTTAAAAAGATTTCCTAATAGTGTAGGTTGACCCTTAGTTTTTGAACTCTTCACCAGGAAGAGCACAGCATTTTAACGAACTATGAGTCTCTTTCATGATTATGTACACCAATATTAAGTTACCATGAAATCATCTTTAATGCAGTCAAGATAACAATTGTGTCTTTCTTCATAAGAAAAGAAAGATAAAAACACTCTCTCACACGTTATGCTGCACCCTTCTGAAGGCAAAACAGGATTCCAATAACCCTGTAACCAAGACTATATATAGTATTCCAGACAGACTAGGTAATTCAAACACAGGATTCGTTTTTCTGTATACCTCGATTCATTTGCCTGCCACAGAAAATCCTGGTGAGCACCTTTGTAGGCTTACAGTAAAGAGTATTGAATCAACTTGAGTCCACTTTCATCAATAAGCCTAAGAACGTGATTTCATAGTACAAGTAGACTGAGGCTGTCTTTACCTCTGTCATTCCACTCTTTCTCTAGGGGTCATATGTGAAAACACATGGGGATTTTAATCAAGTCTTCGATGATGTAAACAGATCTTCACAAGACTCCAAAATTCTGTTCAAAACTATTGATTAGTATTCTAGTGAAAAAGGGCCAGTGCATGAATTAGCACTGTAAATCAGAAAACATTATCCATTTGTTACATTCTTAAATTAAAACCTTTGTGCTTTTTCCCCTGCTGCCCCTCATGCTTGAGAGGAACATCCAACAAACATCCATAACGCTACCTCATCCTCATTATCCTCCTTCAAATTCCTCCTCAAAACTCTCTTTTGCCACAATGCCTGTAATAAATTTGACAACGGTTATGCTGCTGCTGTGCAGAGACCACCCCTTATACTGACGAAATACTGTGTCACCGACTGAGTACAAGGGACCAATCTGTTAGCCACCTGTTATTTCTTTTCTTAAACTTTGCCTGTACATTCTTTACAGTAGGGACCATCTTTTTACTCTGTTCATACAGTGCCTAGCACAACAGGGCTGGTCCATCACTAGGGCCTTTAGGAACTATGGTAATACATACAACAATACTCTCAGCCTTATAATGAAACTTGCATCATTTGCCATCCCCAATATATCTTAGCATTCCCAATGCTGTCAGCACTTCTAGGAGCTGCCTTTCAGGAGCTATTTAAAAGCAGAAGTTGTGCTGTGACATTAGCCATTTCATTCATAGTAGTTGCAAATGGTTGCTTTGTTACTTCAGTCATATACAATGTAAACTGGCCTCTAGTTGCACACATTACTGCAATTCAGTTGACATTTCTAACAAGAATGCATCTGAACACTTATTTTGAAAATAAATCTGAACAGATTATAGGAATTGAAAAACTATATAATCAAATCTGGTCTACATATTAAATTATAGTACACAGGCAGAATTTTTGAAAAGGCTAGACCTAAATACCTACATCAACTACAACATGCAAAAACAGGGAAGTTATTAATCGAAGTTTCACAGATATAACAAGATTGCTTCTAGTTACCACAAGGTAGTTAAAGCTCAAATCTTTTACAACTGGCCATATTCACACCCTTAATCTATCTAGATTACAGTACTCCATTCACAAGATCAACCATTCTTTTGCCCTAAACAAACAGGATTTTAAAATCCACATGCTTCTAAACTGTTACTCCAAAATAAGCACAAACACAAACTACTTAAAGTTGCTGGCCATGCAATGAAGACAGACAAGAATAATGGATCCTGCAATTATGCTTTAGAAGATGAATATCCATTTTAAAATGACGCATTCTTCATACACAATTGCTGTTTGAGATGAAACAAGATTTCTATTTAAATAATTAACACAAAAACCTCAAAACCATGTTCTCTGTGATACTGCAGTACCAAACAATTCAGTCTATAATGTAGTTTTAAAAGTAGTGTACAACACAGCAGTCCCTAATTCCATTTTAAAAACAGGCTCATTTACTATACCAAATCCTTGCAGTTCCATTGAAGTCAATGAGACTTGTCCTGTGAACAAGTTATGTAGCTGCTGAAGCACTTGCAGCAACAGCAACTAAATTCTTTCCTTGGTTGAGAAGCCACATCTATGAAGATACTTAGGCACCTAAAGTTACAAATAGACTCTTACTGGTATTAACAAAAGTGTCTGAGCCTTGGTCTACACTGAGGGGGCGAGGGGGAAATCGACCTAACATACTCAACTTCAGCTACATGAATAGCGTAGCTAAAGTTGACGTATGCAGGTCGACTTACCCCGGCATCTTCACGGCACTGAGTTGCTCCCCCGTCGACTCCGCTTGCACCTCTTGGCGGGGTGGAGTTCTGGAGCCAACAGGAGAGTGCTCACGGATCAATTTATCGCGTCTAAACAAGATGCGATAAAATTGACCCCCAAAAGATCAATCTCTACCCGCCAATCCGGCAGGTAGTGTAGACCTGCCTTAAGCAAATTAGGTGCCTAACTTGCATAAAACCTTTTGTATATACCATTCCATGTCTGTCTATAACTTAGAGTGCTTCAATACCTTAGTAAAATCTGACCCTATACTTCTGTAAAATTCACCTGTAATACCTTACCAGTAGTTTTCTTTAAGTGTACAAATTTAGAATTAATTTTAATCTAAAACTGTAGTAGCACACATTTTCAAATTAGTTTCATAAAGCCTCAATCTGATTTAAATAAAAAGACAAATATTATTGTCACCTAGTCACCAAGATCAATTATTTTAATCATCCTGATTTACACTGCTCCATGCATAGAGTGATTTCTAAAAATGTTCTTTACTGTAGTCTCCACATGAAGAGAATCAATTGCCCTACTTGGGTCATAGGAAATGTTAGAATATCAAAATATGAGGAGGCAACACCTCCACCCCCTCATTTTTTAAAATAGTGACTATTTGAAGACATCACCAGACCTTCTGTTGACAAATAGAAGAGTTAATTCAGTCATCTAGTTTACAATGCATAGCTATGCCATATGTACTGTATCAACTGGATATAACACTATCAAAACTATTAACACTTGGAATTCCTTGCCATTTATGCCTCAGTTCTATTTTAGTTTTTCGATTGCAGTCATTACCATGGTATCTTCATGCCTTCCAGAGATGCATTAAGAGACATCACTAGCATCATGTATGTGCCATTCTTCCCCCCACACCTCCTTTCCTTTTCTCTTTAGGGAAAGGGGAAGTTGCATGTGTAGGTTTTTGTTTTGTTTTGTTAACACATTTGTTTATTACAAGTATGTTGTGCAAGACAAAGAAAGAAAGGGTTCTAGAATCCTGCTGCTGGAAGGAGGTAGCTGGTGAGATTCTTAGCATCTTGTTGGGAGAATGGTCCCTTGCAGACGACTGCTCTATTTTGCCCAAGGAGCAGAGATCTCAACCACAGTACTCTGCCCAGATGTTTAGGTGATCTTTTAGGATCTCTGGGACTGTGCTATTAAGCACCTTGAGAAGGATGAAGACCTTGAATTTGACTCTGCATTCTATGGGAAGCCACTGTAGTGAGCGGACGACAGGTTGGATGTGTGCATGGTGGCCGTCTGAGATGTGCTGCTTCCTGTACCAATGGAATGTGCTAAGGAGTTGACTGCTTCATGCCCAGGTGTAAATCAATTCAAGGTCTGATGTAATATCTGCAGCATATGCTTCTGTTTACTTAAGATTTTCAGTGCTGATAGCAATTAGTAGCACATATTTTGGTAACTGTCCATAAAACATTGTCTTAACTATTTTGATGCACTAACCCTTTTCACCTCCTAGGACTCGGCAATTTTTTTTTATATGATCTCAGTTCCCAATCAAAAAATTAAAAAGTGTCAAGAGCTTTGTCTCATGCCTCCATTATTTATAGTTACCCCCTTCCAGAAGTAGGATTCTACAACCCTACATACTACTGAATGGTCTTACCATATGTGGCATAAACCTTTCACAGGCATGAGTGCTTACAGATAATGACCTGTCTAATTTCCATTAAAACCTAGGACATCCCTTGCACTGGGGAACTGGAGAAGGGAAGAATGTTTAATGGCCAAACTCATGCTTTTATGAAAGCCTTACTCTCCCCTTCCCACATGCAATCATGTACCTTTGTTACCATCATTTTCCAAATTATAGGTTTTAACTGACAAATTTAAGGAAGAAAGGGTTAGCTCCTAAGGCTTTTATAGGTATTGGCATGTCAGTTTGACAAATATTGGCAGGGAAACCTGTCATCTTGACTGAGGCTAAGAATCCTAAAAACAGAATTACTGGAAAATAGTTTTCTTGTGGGATTCAGATAGAGGAAACCCACAAGGTTGGCTATCAGCTACTCCCTTATTAAAGGGGAGACAATAAGCCTGAACTCTGTTGATAATGGTTGGAAAAACCCTAAAATGTAATGAAGACGACAACAAAAACTGAGCATCAAGGTGGAAATGCCTGGCCAAATATAGGTAGAGGCTCAAGAGGAAGGGGGCAAGAAGGGATTGTTTTGCTTTCTCCTCCTACCGCAATTTCTATCACTGATACTCACTGCTCAAGAAGCAGCTACCTCTCTAGAAAAACAGCCACTTCAGGCCAGATTTTTAGAGTATTTAAGCACTCAGATGCAAAGAAGTGCCTAGTGGGATTCTTCTACTGATTTCAATGGGAGTTAGGCACTCTTGAAAAATCCCACTAGTGGCCAAGCTGCATCTGATGCTAAGTGCCTAAATCATTTCTGAAAATGAGTTAAGCTCATTAGTATAAAATTTTCACACACACAAAAAACACCCCCAAATACCTGAGGGCCTGATTCTCACTTATATTGGGACTGCTTTACACCACTCTGACAATGCAAGGAGGCTGTCAAGCAGACTTCAAAGCTTTTTTACATTGCTAAGTGCTATAAAACAGCCTTAATGTAACTCAGAATCAGGCCCCAAGTCTGCAGAGATAAAGAAGCCTCTCAGCTCTATACTTTGTCCTACTATATGCTACTCTCTCTTTAACAGTAACTATTCAAGGACTGAATATGCTGCTTTTAGAGCTGTCATGTCATGTCCCAAGACTCAGTCCAACCCAGAGCAGCTCCTTTTCTCATTTCCAAAATGATGCAGTCTCAGTTTTTAACTCAGCTAGCGATGTTGGAGAACGTTTGTGATATTTCTCCCACCCTTTCTGTCCAGCATGGTGTGCAAGGCCTTATGTGCACATCAGGCAGGAAGATCCTATAACAGGGAATGCAAAGTGAACAATGAACTTGTTTCCTTATTCTTTTGTGCTGGTGCAGAATCTGGGACTGTCAGGGTACAGCTGGCTCTCGGCATGGTCACTAGGCAACTTAGAAAGCTCAGCTGGGCCCAATGAGCCCTTTCCAAACAGCTGCACTTCCTGGTTGGTCAGAGAAGCCAGCCTGTGCTACTAGAGCATAGCAGCAGCACAGTGGCTGCTCAATGTGTACCATGCCTGCAGCTGTGCTAACCCTGCTCCTCACTCCAAGCACTGCTACAGGCAGTACCTGCCCTGTTCTGTTTTTTGATCCTTGGTTACTTCTCTGACCATCACTCCAGCTTAGGCTTTGGCTTCTGACTGCGGTTCTCACCTTTGGCTTGGCCTCGAACCTGACTCCCAATTCAACCTTGGATAGGTATATGATCCCTGGATCTTCACTTGCTATTACCTGAATTGCCATCCCAACTATCAAGCAAGGTCCTGCTCTGCCCTGTAGGTAAGCTGCCTATGCCTCAACAGCTTATAGGGACTGAGCAAATACTTGAAGGCATCTGAAGACCAGAGTTGAGAGGACAGGTTTGTATGAAAAGAATATCTACCAAGACTGGTAGCAGATGGAACCCCAGAACTCTCTTCTGAGCTCAGGTAATACTGCTTTGGATCACTTAACAGGTTGTGTCCATCAAATGCCAAAAGGCTTACTTATCCCATAATGTACAGGGAGCGTTGCCTGTACAGCATGCAAAGCTCTCCTCGGATTGAAGAAAAAGAGGCGGGGGGGGGGGGTGAACAGTTTAGTAATCTTGTCTCTACGTTACAGAGTCAGCTCTACTTTGTCCTCCTGTGTAAGACAACATTTTGAATTTTCTAGTTATCTTTATTGCAAAGGTTTAATGCTGAGCATCCTGTGTTTTGAGAAGCTTGTGTACATCAGCCAGTAACCTATTCTAAATCAACAGCTTTGCAAGTATGCACTATGCCCTTTAAGAAAAGAATCCTAAAACATGACAATCTCTGGCAGTTTATGGACAGCATAGTTGAATAACTGCAAAGTAGAAGAATTTAAAAGCAATGTAAAGAGCTTAGGAAAAAATGGCTGTAACCAATTTTATTTGCTTTCTATTGTTCACTGAACACACTAAATTTTATCCTCTGAAAAAGCAATTCTGAGGGCTAGAGACTGCTGCAACTAAGCTTAGTGCCTATTTCATGCAACACACTGATGTAGCACTGTGCACTATTTTGGGAGATTTTCCACAGCTGTTCAAGACTGAACCAAATAAAAAACATTTAAAAATACTTCAGCATAATACATTCTAGTAATATTTATTTGGGTATGTAAATTGATTTAGAATGTGATATTTCTGTATGTTGTAGCACTTAGCAGCAAGTTCAGAAATATTAAATTAACCACTAAAGTCTTATTTTGTCTAAAATCATACTAGTCAGCCAGATAAATAGTCCTTTCCTACAAATCTTCCAGGTACTCAACAGTACGTGTTAAGAGGACACTGTCTAGATTAAGTCAGTTACACAGGTAATAGTATATAACTATTGTATATTACCGAAAAAACAAAAACAAACAAAAAAACCACACGCTTAAAGTCTAATTGCTCACCTTTTGCTATGATGGTTATAATTAAAGAAATAAATTGTTTTTGTCAACCAAAATAAAGTTACTCACTCTGGTCAAGTGAACAAGTAGAGTTTTTAAATGGTGCCTTGCTGTATTTGTGCAAAGTTGACTTTCTACCCATCTTTTAGATAGGACAGTAAAATAATATTCCTTATTGGTTCTCACGCAATAGCATAATGCTGTTGTATTAGGGTTTCCTACTCTTCAGAGAGCTGCTACTAAGTTCCCTTGCCCTGGTAAGCGTTCTTCCCCCTCCAAACGGAATTTTTCCCCCCTAAAATTAAATGATCAAATTAAAACATCAAATTCTGTAATTTTGAGCAAAACATACATTTGACAGTTTTGCTGTTTTTGAGCACTATTCCTGACCCACACCTTGACAGATAAGGTGTCAAGGTGTGGGTCAGGAAAACAGAAGAGTGCTATACCTTTTAAAGCTGTCAAGATTCAGATACACAGAGCAATAACTGATTTAAGTAAAGGAAAAAAAACAAACATGATCATAGCAAATGGAAAGAGTAGTATCTCTTTCAGGTTGTCTGGGCAGAAGAAGAGTGCTAATAAAACTGTAAAGTATTTTGTACCTTGGCTATGAAGAGGGGGAAAAAAAAAAAAAAAAAAGGTATTAAAAAAGCAAGCAAACATACATAATGGCTCACAAGCATGAGGCAGTGACTATCCTGAAAGCTTGTTTCCAAAGGATTCCAAAATAAAGCTCACATTTTGAGGGAAACATGACCAGCATTATATAGGGATGGTTGGAACATCTTTCTTTAATCCAGTTTTTTTAAAAAAACCCTAAAAAGTTGGTTGCATCATAGACTTTGAACCAAAGCGTTCTAGGTGCATTATGGAGTTCTGAAACACTAAAAAGCCATCATGTACAGGTTATTTTTAAAGAGGGGAAAATAATTCCCTGCACTTAAAAGCCACAACATACTTTGGAAACTGATGTTTCCAGATATATTTCTGATTTGCAACACTCATGCTGCCAGCTGCCTCGACATTTGTGTCCCTTAAAAAAAAAAAAAAGCAGCTTTTCTGTACCAAAGGACTTTGTTCCACCCAAAGAGCCAGCTCACCTTACCTCTAAAAGCCTCATGAACTTCTGTCAGCTGTTCATATGGTAAACAGCTGACATGTATGGAAAATTCATTACTGCTAACTGAAAATTAGAGCAGGCAGCATGTTCTTGCATTGATTATGGAAGATTTCTCCAAAATGCACATTTGAATTTAAGTACAATTTGAAAGGTTTCCATCTTCTACACCTATATGTGGACTGTTTGAAGGCTCTCAAACAGGCATATAGTCAAACTAATTAACCCTTTAGTGCCAAAAACCAGGATCCCTGCTAATAAGTGCAAAATTGAAATGCAAGAATATTGGCAGGGAGAGCACTGGAGGACTAACTGGCACATAGGGGTTAATGAAGGTTGTCTTCGCAGTCTTGTTCCCACTCTGAGTCCCAGCCTACTTTGTATGTTACACAAATCTACTGCCCGGAGTAGATGTGCACCAATTTTGAATGATTAAGCAGAAAATAAAAGGGTTTTATAATTTTAAATGCATTAGGGATATGGTCAAGGAATGTAATGTGTTAGGAATGGAATGTTAAGTAGAATGGTTAAATGCCAAGTCAGAATAAGCAGATTCCTTATCATCATTTGCACATTTCTCAATCTTTAAGTCAGTCCATCAATATAGGTACAGTTCTAAATTTATGGGAATTTAGTTCAGGTTAAAATTCAACAACTCACTGCTTTCAGTTCAGTTAAAGTTGCCTATAAGAGTATGACTATCACATTTTCTATGTGATTTTTGCAGTTCATTCAGTCTTTCTAGTTTTCAATGAAGGCTGTTGTGTGGGCAATTATTTGGAATGTAATTTTGGGAAATCAGGGAGAGAAGGCACTTCCTAACATCTTTGTAAATGATTCCTGCTAAACTGTCAGGAATGCTTTTCAAACCTTTATTGGTTGAAGGATTTAATACACATTTGTGACTTGGTCACCTTTAATGCAGATGGTGTATTCCCTTCTGCTTTCAAGAGGGAACACCTTCAAATTCAACAAGATATTTTACACCCTCTTCCAAGTCTGGTCCTCTGGCTCTCTCTAGTACACTTTCATTTACCCTTTCATGATTAAGCAGCCACAAGGCTAGTTTGTTTTTTTCGTCTTTTCCTCTTATTGTTACTGCATGGAAAGAAAAGGGGAGGAGGTGGAGTGTGTGCTATACATGCTCTCCTTCACAGGCCCTTTTTTGCTCCAGTTAAAGGGACCTCACTCCCAAATGGTGGCTCAGAAGGCATTCTTTGAAGCTGAGGCTGGTTCTGGTGATGTAGCAGAAGTCACCCAAATAAGACACACCATGGCACCCAAATCACAAAACCTCCATAAGAAGAAAATGAGGCAGCGGGAGAAGTCAGAGGATACTTTTCCTCCTGAAGAGGAAAGGCTCCTCTCCAATGAGGGGCTATGTTGTGGTCTTAGATATTTACTCTAGTTAATTCCTCAGTGTAGTGATTCCTTTTCTTTAAATCAGGGTGCCCTCAAAACTCAACATAGCTGCAAGTTTTGCACACATTTAGTAAGCACTATGGTCTGTGAAGGTTGGGAATAACCACCACATATTTAGAACAGTGTTTTAAACCACTTTTGTTAGGTAAAAGGGGCTGATCACCTGCCTGCAGTATCTTTTTGTCTTCTGTCATCCTCATGAGCAAGTCCAGATTTGTTATTTGGTTATCTAATGCCAGGTGGCATCCAAATTACACAAGCAAGTTTTTCTATTTACTGAATTTGTGATTTTGTTACACCGGTATGGACAATGCTCAGGAGGTATAGCTTCCCAGGGACACCCCAAAGAGATTACTTTGCTGAGCTCTAGCAAGGATGGTGGAGCAGACTAACCTTAAATCTCTATGGAAGTTCTTAGCTAAGCATCTGCTGTAAAGACTTAATTCAGAAGGCATGAGAAGTCCCATATGATTGGTTATCACCTAGTAAAAAGAATTTACCACAGTCCTCTGCTCTAATCTCAAAATAAATGCACAATTTTTTTTAAAAAAATACCTATATATAGAGACAGCTGGATGAACCAGATCTGCCCTGCCAGCAACATAGTATCTGACAGGAACTCTGAGCCCAGAAATCAACCAGCATCACAGGAGTTAAAGCAAATAGAATAATTTCAGTAATTGTTAAACTGTCAGGAAGCCAGAAACAAAATAAATGGTAAATAGTCATTTAATAGTTACATGAGGCAAAAAAAATTGAATCGAGCAGACTGATTTTTTTTTTTATCATCAGTCCTTGTGTGTTACTTGATCTGGGAGCTTTTTACCCTTCCTGTCACAGGACTGGGATACTAAATCTGAAGCTTGATTGAGGAACAGAAATACCGTCAACTTTTCAAAAACCTATCTGAAGTTGTTTTTACCTGTTCTTGCAAACATCCAAGATTACTGCAGTCAGTTTCTCCATTTTTCCTATTTGGTTATGTATGTCACAGTACTTTGCACATAGTTAATTTTATTGTTTTCTTGTACAGTGAGTCAGTTTCCCCTGAATATTTGTCTTGAACATAGCAAAGAGGAAGGAAAAAATAAGGTGCGATTGTAAAACCATACAAATTGGCAGGAGAACCAGAGGGCAGATGATGTAGCTGAAGCTACTTTTAATTATCTTAAATGGAAGATTTCGAGTTGGTGTTTCCTTTAAACAGCCAGCCTTAAATAAGTCCTACTAGGTTCCATACACATTTGATAATGTCAAACAGAAGTAATAATCCTAAAATATGCTTTTACAGGAAGAGCCTGATAACTTAGTAGACCAGTCAGCCAACCCTGCGCAGTGATGAAGCAAGATAGATAACGAGCTAAAGAGCTTTACTCTCACCAAACAAGAAACACTTGGTTTAGAAACCAAAGGCACAGTAGCATATATGGTTGGAGACAGTTACGCCCTTCACAGAAAAAGAAACTAAACTGTTCCATTGGGGCTGATGATGATTCAAGCTCCCCACAAGCAGAAGATGGAAAGAAAAAGTACACTGGCAAACTCAAACCACAGTTGTTTGTTAGGGGCTATATCTGTCAATTTCTCATACAGGCCTGTGAAGAAGTTCATGAAGAGTGACAGTACTTTATGAGGAGCTCAGGGAGGGCTCCAGCAAGTGTGAGCAACCCAAACCAAGATTACCTAGTGCCAGATTGCGACACACACGTATGGGAAGGGAACCAGTCAGGAGCTCACCTCCCACACTAAGTGCTCAGGTACCTAATGCTGAGCAGACTAGTGAGATGCCACACAGGCTAGTTCAATGTCATGGCCATGCCTCCGCTCACCCTTCCCTTGGTGCATCAAAGAGCACGTGCTGCGCTCCTCATGTGAGGGAACTGTGACAGGGTCTTGGTCTTGCACAAGATGGAAGTGGGAAGCCAGGCTCGTAATGCATTCCACCCCCACCCAGCGCTCAGTAAAGCTTAGTTCTGTATTGCTTACATTTATCTGAATTGGATCACACCCCTTTTTAACTTCTATCCAATATTTTATATGCATCTGCTTTATTTTATTCTTCATTCTACCAAGAACGTATTAAAGAAATACGTCATAGCATGCTAGACATAGCATGTTATACCCAATATACAATATTTTATTCAAGAACTGCTCTATTTTGAAAAGTAGCAATAAAAGTAGAGCCCCACAATGCCATTTTTAAAGTCTCAAAGAGGTTCACATCAAGTGCTCAGTTTAGAAAAAGAATCTTACTGCTTTGTAACTATCAACTTTGCAAACTCAGCCTGAGATCTACGAGTGATGCTGAGGTGTTTCCTTCTCATGCATTACTTGCAGTAACAGAGATCCTGAAAGCCATGTGATGCCTCTGGTAGACCTGTGTAATCCTTTTGCCTTCAGTGAGATTGCAGAGGAACGAATGATCAAAACGTAATGAACAGTTCTGTTGACACACAAAGGATGAAGAGAATCCAGCTAACTCTGAACTATGTTCCTGCAGGGATAACAGGAAGAACAAAAAATTGTGAACATTTATTTTATTAACAAGATGTGAATGAATGTATACCATGGAACAAATCTGAGTAAGGAATGTGTATTTTATCTGGTTATATATCGAAGTGGAAATGGACCCTAAGGAACAAAATTATCTTGGGGGAATAAAATCCTTTTACTCGGTGTGGGTATGCTTAAGTTTCAGTAATACCCTATAGGAAGAGATATTTGTAAGTACAAATATAGAAGGCATATGAGAGAGAGAGAGACCTATCTCATAGAACTGGAAAGACCATGAAAGGTCATTGAGTTCAGACCCCTCCCTACACTAGCAGGACCAAGTTCTGTCCCCTGATAGATTTTTTTGCCCCAGATCCCTAAATGGCCCCATCAAGGGTTGAACTCACAACTCTGGGGTTAGCAGGCCAATGCTCAAATCACTGAGCTATCCCTCCCCCATCCATCCCAGCATCTTGCATGTTGGGATGAGGGAATCCACTCTAGATTTGTCTTATATTAATTACCCACATGCTCAATGTAAAACACCTACATATGAGTACAGCAAATAGAGGGAGAATACGTATCTAGATATCTAAAACATAGGCTTCCACTTTTTTTTTTAAAGTAATCTTAGGTACATTTTTCCCTTGACCATTGCAAGTTCTGTAGACTAAGAAAATGCATCTGTGCATCGAATGCAACATTACTGTTTCTTTCATCCATTCTATTGTATGGTAATATCTCATGATATGGATTTAAATGTAGCTAACAGTGCCATATTCCAAATGGAGGAAAGAACAGTTCCTAAAAGTAAAAAGGGAAGCTTGCCACTAGCCAGAAGAGTAGAGGGTTTCTGCAAAGGTTTCAGTTAAAAAAAAAGTTTCCGTGAAAGGAAGACAAGCACCAAGGAATCATTAGAACAGTCTGAAAACATATTGTATTCTCACCTCCACAACCAAAAACAGGAAATGTTTGGAAATTAAACAAGGCAAATAACCAGTATTTGTATTTTCAGACTAAACAACAGCATATAGCTTTTAAAGAAACCCAGAGGACTCCAGGTGAAAAAAACAACTCATGGTATACTGAAGAAATGAGTGTACATGCTATACACCACCACCCAACTCAAATGTCAGGCCTTCTACAGTGGCTGAGAGAGTTTGATTCCCCAGTTTCCTCCCCAGAGCTATCCAGGTAATTTGAAAGAACAAGAACCACCATTTCTATCGTTTCATGTGAGAAGTTCACATGTGAACCAGAAGGGAATATCACATACACACACTTCAAATGTTACAAAAATAATTACTACCTACAAGTAGAGTAAACCACAGGTAGTGATCATTCTGGTGGCACAAAGCTTCCAGTGCTTGGCATTAAGGGAATGATTAATAACTGGACTTACTGGTTATTTGCTTTGAGGCAAAGCAGTGTACTAGGCACAAGCTATGTGTGTCAAAGAATTGCACACACCTCTTCCCTGTTCCTATAACGTTCAATTTCCTTATGACCCATGCACTGAACAGAGGACTCTATGGGCTGGCTTATTCTTAAACTGGTCTTTATACTGGTAAAATTTTTATATGATTTTTGCAGATGTAGTTGAACTGGTAAAAGCCTTGGCGTAGGTGTAGTTATGGAAAGCATTTTATCAAAAAAATCCAATAAATTTTAAAAAATCAGATTTTTTTTTTTTAACTCTTTTTCCTGTTGAGACTTGTAATGTTAGCTTATAACCTATTAGGCAGCCTCAGTGTGCTCCAAGTGTTTGCTTTGAGAGAAGTTGAAACGGTTCCAGTTATTCATATGCCCTCTAATTTCTCTCTGCCTCCCACTTTTTCTGGGGAGGGAGCACATTCTCCACTGAACAAGTTTAATGAAATATGCTGATATGGCAACAAAACACTGTCCGAACACTAAAATGCTTTAAGGAAAAAACCTTTAAAGATATATTTTTGCACTATAATGTCTCATCATGGAATAGGAATAATAAATTACAATTCTATAGGATGAGACAATACATTCATGTAATGTTTAATAAAAGCTTTGTAAAGGGGTTCCAATAGTTCTTGGATTAGGGACCCAATTTTATGGGGTTTCACAGGCTTCTGTATATAATTATTTTGGCTAATCTTTTTATCTACCCAATGGGATTTAGTACTCAAGAGAAATTACCATCAGAGATGCTTAGTTTTGCATTTCTCAAACTGTGGATTTGTGTCTCCAGAGGTAACATGCTTGTTATCAATAATGTTTTTAAATAAATATATAGAGATGAAAAATAGACTTCAACTCTATTGTCCCTCAGAAATTTGTGCACAGAGTTAATTCCTTTGTACCTCTCTAAAAGTGAAAAGTTTCAAAAAGTTCAGTGAATATAAGATTGCTGGGGGTGAAACAGATCTGGACAGGAGAAGAAATCTGGAGATAAATGTGAGAAGTGAGGGACATCTGCCTTTTGTTAATATATTATGTTTGCTGTTGAAGAAAAAAAAAATCCATAATACTTAACATTGTTGTTTTAGTTAAATAAAAAATTTACATGTCTGTCTGGTGATCTCCTCCTCCTAATACATGATGGCAAGAAAATCCTCCAAATATTAATGATTAACTCGTTGAATTGGAGATATTTATTAAATCATTGCGAGGTGGACTATTTGCTTTAATTACCTTTGTTAAATGAAATAACCAATCATTCATTTTTTGACAGAGGTGTAAAACTAATCTGAAAAGTTTTCAAAATAAATCAGTTTACAAATGTATAGTGTACACCTTCTAAAAATGAAACCTACATATGAGTTGTGAAGAATATGTATTAAGGTTAACAACCAACAAGAATGCACTTTTATGTAGAAAACCATGATTAAAAGGAGCCTTCCTTACTAGTAATTTAAATCAATTTGATTTAAAGCAAATCCACCCTGCCACAATCCTCTCCCATTTCAACTCCTAGCTCTCCGCTTCATCATAAAACGCACCGTTGTCCTCAGTTTCTTCGGTTTTGATACCAGCGTCCCATCCAATCCCCTAGAGTCCTGCTTCTTTGCCTGACAGAGCTAGTGTTAGCCCATTGGGGGCCCTACGCAGGAATATTTTTGCCCCACTCCACACCACACACTTATAATTAATAGGGGGCCCATACAACTGCTTGAAGCCCTTAGCAATTCCTTAGTCTGCTTATTCTTAGCTCATACTTCCCTCTTCTGACCATCTCATCTCTAACATTACTCACATCCCTGCCACCTATTTGTTTCTTAGTTTTCAGTCCTTTAGTATTCAAAGATTTTCTTCCTGTGCGCTTCTCCCCCATCTCCATCCATCCTTAATCCCAGCACATGTACACACACCCCCATCTTTCTATGCTCTTATTGTCATGCTGCTGAGCAACTCTGGCCAAAGTCCTGATATCCTACTGACTTTCCTACCTCTCCCATAATCTGCTCACTCCCTCTCCTCCCCATCATCTCCAAACTCAAACATGCAGTCTACAATCACTGCCTGGAATGTCTCTTCCAGTTCTGTTTTTGACCCTCGATCTGGCATCCACTCTATACGCTGCTGAAACTATTCTCACTAAAGTCTTCAACAACTTCTTCCTGGCCAACTTTCAGGGCTGTATTCTATACTTATCCTCCTGGATCTCTCAATGGCCGTTGTCAGTTGACCACTCTACTTCTTAAAATTCTGATCTTCACTGGCTTTTATGGTTCTCCTCCCACTGCCCTAATCACTGTCAGCATCTCATTTTGGTGGGCATCCTCATCACTGACCCCATTTCTTTGGGTGTTCCTTAAGGCTCTATCCTTACACTAATAATCTCCATGTCTTTAAGTGCTCTTCACTACAAGCATGGCTTTAATTACAATTTTTATGCTGATGACTCACCATATCCATTGCTATTGATGGGTGGTCTCCTTTTATCCAACCTAGCATCTCCTCTGTGACATCCATGAAGAGCTGTCAATCTTAAACAGACTAAGGCCAAAACTAAACTCTTGATCTCTTGTCTCTCACTATATCATTGGATGTCCTCCACCATTCTCTCAATTACTGGGCCCCATCAGCTGGGTGTCATCTTCGACTCTGCTCTTTTACTGGAACCACATTCAGGCCATTTTTAAGTCTATGCTTTTTCTTACACAACAAGAAATGCAACTCTATAATACAGCCTTTCTGTCCATACAGCCTGAATTCTTATCCAAGCTCCATGTTCACATCCTGAATAAATCAGCCTACAGTTTTCTGTCCTTCACTACTGTTGCCTTGCTCCCTCCAAGTCTATTCTGACTTACCTGCCCAGGAGCAGTCTTTGTTTGTCACTCTGATCACATCAGCCTCCCCTGTGGGTCTCGCGCCCTTCACTCTGCATCCAGTACAAGCTTTCTGTCTTCACCTTTAAGCCCAATCATAATTTAGCATCACCCCTACCTCCCTGATGTAATAAGCTATTAAGAGATCAATGCCTGCCTTCGGTCCAGCTTTCACTGCTCACTCAGCTTCTCCCTTAAACAGCTCCATGCTTTCTCCCATACTGCCTCTTATGCATGCAGAAAACATGATGAAAAATCTAAACAGCCACTTTTTTGTCCTTCTTAAGAGCCCTCTGTCATAAAGCCCAAGGAGAGCTGCCCTGCTGATTGTGGCTGGACAAGCTGTGACTTTTCCTACTCCTCACCTCAACCTACAACCCAAAAAAGTAAACAGTACTTGAAACTAGTAAAGCTGTGCCAACCCTTCCCATATTCCTTTTCATATCCATCCCCTATCAATTTGTGTTTATAAAATTATTCAAGGAAGGGATTTTTCCACATTTGTGCTGCGCACTGTACAACAGCTCCCTCCATCATAATATATTTTACTACCAAAAATAAACAAGAATAAGTGGAACAGAGAGGGTGGGAAACTGCATTTTCATGTTTTCTCTTTATGGTTAAATTCAAATATTTTAAGCCATTCACCCCAACCTGCTGAGAAGGAAGATGAACAAAGAGCTGAATGTTTTAGAGACCTATACAGTATAAAATGTCCATTTCACTGCAAAAAGCTGTGTGTCAAACACCAGGACAAAAATTGAGCTGATGGTTTTGTTTTACAATTTTAATTGAGGAGTCCCTACTGTAACTCAGTACCACTCTTGATTTTGCTTCTGATAAGCTGGAACTATATTTGGCCATAAAATCACAGTGAAGTTAAACTAAAATTAGCATGTTATGAAGGCCAGGAAAATAGGCTTATTCAATCCAATTGTGGCTTTATAAATAGACAGGAAAGAGTAAAGATGTTACTTTATGTTTATATTCTAAAACAGCTTTTATAAGGTTAACTATTGTGCAGTTTGCAGTCTTCTTGGTGTCAAAGAGCCTGTTTTGTAACAATGAATCTAACCCACTAGCTTCTTTCTGGTCCATTTTTCATTTGGCCATCAGTTGTAGATGAACTTTCCACTTAATCTTCTCACTAAATACAGTTCCTTCTGGGATCTTTCAAATTAAGAAGTCCCCCGCTCTCTGTTGGACCTCTCTCTCCAACTCTCATCTAGCTAATGAACCAACCTTGGTTCACTCCTAAATCCCTCCATGTCTGCCCCCATGCCAACAGACTACTACTACTGCCAAGACAGGTAGTGAATACTGCAAACAGTTCTACTTGACAGGTTTCAGTGATCAAAACAGTTTTTTGTATACAGTGTTGAATAGCACTAAGCAAATTGCTCTCTGCTTGCCTTACATGATCAGGCTAACCACATCATCTGTTAAGTCTTGCTTCCCATTCCCAGCCACTGATCTCGTTTCTAAGTGGCATATTCAGCTGAAGTAGCCTTAACCGAATGCACAAGTTTAATACTGATCAGTACTGAATCATTGGACATACGATGCCGTGCCATATACAAAAGCTAAACTGAACATTTTGTATTCTCATATCCCTCTGTACCAACAAGCACAGGAGGGAAAGTGATGCTTAAAGTTTCTATATAACATAGCTATACCAAGTCCAGACACTGATCCAAAACATAATGGACTTGATACTCTATCCCCAAGACACTCATTATAGTCAGTCTGTGAGGTTTCAGTTTTCTTCCATTGATTTGGCTTATAATGAAACTAATTTTGCAATTAACACATAGCAAATTGGCCCACTAGTTATTGATCAAAATACAATCAGCTTTTATTCTAAAATATTAGAATTCAAATTTTAAATTAAAGTAGTGCTTTACACAGAATATTGTGTATCTCCACATTTCCCTAATTCTGAACTTGTCTGAACAGTGGATTCAGCAGAATGTGGCTTAAGTATAGAGATCAGCTATGTTTAATTTAGCTTTTCTTTCTAGTAATCAACGCCAATTTTGTTAAAAACATTATGTTTTAACTAACCTACTCTCTCACCCTCCCAGATCGATGCATTATGTCCCTTAGATATGCAAAGGAAATAAGTACTATATTTCAACTACTTTATAAGTAATCAATAGCTTACTGTAACACTGGTAATAAACCTTGTATGATCATCTTTTGTATAAAAAAAACAAACAAATTCCAGGAAGAATATTTGTAGACATGTCAAATAAAGATTGGTTCGCTAATGAATTGTTAACATGTCATTTCTTCCACCATCATTTCTGTCCAAACTGCAGGTTATGACATAGGTGTAAAGTTCTGAAGTCATAAAATTGCAAAATAAGCTAACACACACACCATTTGCATTTATATCTCATACTAATGTAATATAAACCAAGTTCCTTATTGCTGAATATGGATTGATGCTATATGAATTGTTGACTGGTCAAACTATCAGGTCTAAATCTACAGAATAACTAAATTCTAATAAAACCCACAGCTGCTACTGACAAGGATAAGCTATGAGCTGCTTTTATTTGCTGAACATAGCAGCAGCACGAACTATGCCCAGAGTACATGACCAATCATTTATATGTAGGTGAAAAAACAGTTACTTCAAGAGAAATAGGAAATGTTAAAGTAAGTTTCAAACATCAGGAACCAAATACTCAAGTTCTAACCTTGACAACCCAGAGTTAATATTTAAAAATATGAAAAAGACACAACCAACACCAATTGCTCTGAAGAAAAGTTTTAGATAAAAATATCAAAATGGTTAACACATTTGTAAGCCAATTCATTCTGACCCACAGTGGATTATAATCCCATTATGTTTCAGGTTTTATAAAGCAATTTTGCCAGCTATTTAAATGCTTATGTTCTCTATGTCATTAGTTAATAAAAGTTAGATATTGTAGTCAGCTATATATGCAGTATTCAATTCGTGCACTGTATGTGCAAAACTACTGGTGCTGTCTGTAACCACCAAGCAGTTCAACTTGGCATATGTATGAGTTTCTTGTTTCTTAGAATTCACAAAGCTATGCAAGATTTGATTTTTCCAGTCACCAAATGATCATTTGAATGTAATTAACTATTGGCCGCCAACAACAACAAAAAGGAAGCAGACACTAAGATATATTAATGCATATATTTGTCATTTTTCATTCTATATGCCATTTCCCCAACAACATATTTTCATATAATTCCTAACGTATTAAAGGTCTGACACCAATTAACAATGAAAGATGACTTATGTAAATAGGCAGGTTGTTAAATAAAGCAGGACAAGAGGTAAATCACCTGAATTTTTAGCACATTAAGTCAGTAAATGAGCTTCTGATTTATCAGCTAGCTCTACTAGTATGAATTTTAAAACTTACTGACAGGTTCTACTGCATCCTTCCAATTAATGTCAGACCTTCTCAGCCATTGCCTATGCATTTCCAATACAAAAATTTCCAGCTATTTCAAAGACTGTCAAGCGCACTGACTTGCAACAAGAAGTAGAGGCCCGCAGTAAAAAAAATTAAGCTCTTGTTTAAAAAAATAGTGTGTGATGGTGCAGATCACTTCACAATTATTTCCTGAAAATATACTCTAAGTGCAGTGAAATGTGATTCTCCTCAGCCACAGTATGTGCTTCAGATTTTATGTTCTCAAATTTTCAAAAAGGAGGCATGTTTTTAAGTTAGTGTACAGAAAGCCTACATTAAGGGAGGCGAAACTACATTGAATTGGAAAGTTAAAAGGCATGCAAAAGGCTCTATCAGTTCTAACAATCACAAAGCAATTCTCTACACTTTAGTTACTATTAGCAGCTATATTCATCGGGTGTGTTCATACAATTTGTGAAATTAAGTAAGAATAACATTATTTAAAGGCAGTGACTACTATTACAAATCTTCCAGGCACTGGGACTTTAACAATGCAACCAATAAAACCAAAGCCTATACGAGTCTGACCACATAATCTCAAAAAAGATGTTACAATGCATCATGAGGACATCACCTAAATCATGTTAATTGGCATAGCGCAGGCAGGAGGATGCAAGCCTGCATTATACAGCACCACCAGACATCTCCAGTGATCCAGGTCAATGACTTACGAAGCCATGTCAAGCAACAGCTACATATCCAATAAAGAAAAAAAAACATTTAAATGCACAGATAATATTAGACAGCAAACCAAGAGGAACAACTGAAGGTTCAGAGAGACACTTCTCTGAACAATGAGAGCAGTTATTGCACAGTACTCAAGTATCTGCCTGGAATACAGTCAGCCTGACAGTATGCAATCAGAATTCACATTTAATCTGTACTCTGTTATGTATGAAAGATTTTTTAAAACTTAGGAAGTTCCTTACATAGACAGCATATTCATAATAATGAATTCAAATCTTCAGATTATCTACTGCCAATTCTTCAGGTAGTCAAACTTTTCCCCCAAAGCATATCTTCCCAAATAAAAAGTTTGAATACCAGCTACTTCTCCAATTCAGCATGAATTTTCACCAGTATTTTGTGACAGTTTTAACAATCAAGGATTGTTGTTGCATAACAACTGGATCAGTTAGGTAGATTACATTCCAACAACTAACCCACTATATAGACCCATTTAGTAAAAGAGATTATCCTTCATACCTCTAGCCAGTTTCACTGTTATATTTGATTATCTGTTTAGGATGGGGGTTTTTTTTGGCACTACACAATTAAAAGCCTCTCTACCAATTTCACTTTATCAGGTTATATACATGGAAAAACAGGCAACAATAAATAAAAAGTCATTAAATTTCCAGGAAATCAGTTTATCCAGCCCTCAGACTTTTCAATAGCTTCTTAATTTCTGCCCACCCCAGAAAAAACCCCACACACATTTAGCTTTTAATTGCTCACTTCTGAAAGTCAGACTGCAGAGGAAAAAAAATGAATCAGTTGCTGACACGACAGCTGGCTATAGTTCAAGAATTGCTACATACCAAAACATCTGATCATATGCAGAGCTGGTATCATTTTCTCAAACAGAGATTGAAAGAGATGGCAAGTTTTTAAAATGAAAATTGTTTTCTTAAAATTCTTAGGAAAAACTCAAGCTTGGGAAACATTTTACTATCCATGCAAGTGTCAGCTTCTGTTTATCAAATCTGAGTCTAAAGTCTGTTTTCAGGCCAATGATGCTTCAATATTAGGAGTGCCAGAGGAGTAGAAGAAAAGAATAATTTTAACTAAATCTTTGAATGCTAAGCTGTAATAAATGTTAAATATTTTAATCAGGTCAATGCAAATAAAATATATTTCTATTAAAATGATCTATGCATTTTTAAATTATGCTCAATGGAAATGTTACACACAAATTGTAATTGAATAAGGTGTTTTTGTTTAAAAGAAAGTATTAGAACTTTGTCTTTAATAGGACATTGTCACTACTTTTGTGTAAAGACACATACTACCATTAATACTTACATTATAAATTAACAGGAAGCTGTATTTCAGGGCAAAGTTTCTGTCACTTCAAAAGGTGACTTGAAAAATAATTGGTTTTAGACAGTCTTTCAAATAATTGACCTATCAAAGGAAAAAAGATCTAGTTTTTCACATTTAATATTCCACTGTTGCAAAGTGTTACACACCAATGCATTCACAAAAAAAAATAAATAATAATAATTCAAGGTTAACAGTACATGTTGAAAAATGTGTACACAGGAAGAGAAAAAACAGCTCTTTTGTTCCCTAATCAAGGACTTGCATTCCAAATCTAACAAGGAAACTGGAATACATTCAGATTTTTCTCCCCTTAAGGCAAGAGATATCTTTAAAAAAATAGTTAATAGGTTTGGGGTTTTGTACACAAAAATATTGGCCACTACTACTTAACTTGGGTTTAGAGCCCAAGTCATCAAAGATTTTCAATTTAAATTTTCACAGTTGCAGGAAATTAGGGCAGTCAGAGTTAATTAATGATAGTAAACGTTGAGATTAAAAAAGTTAAAGCTTTATAAAAACTGTTAAAACAAACTGACATCACATGTCAAAATATACAAGGTATATATATCCTGAAATTAACAAATCATACCCGTTTTTACTGTTTGCTAGCCCATTTGTAACAAGCCTAATTCAAAAACCTAAAAATCACTCAATTTTTACTCTTACAGGCTCTCAAGCAGTATTTTTCCCTATTTGCCTATCTATAGAAATATTTTTTCACCCATTTGTGTATGTACAGTGAAATCAAGATTTACTAACATGTACTGATAAAAATATTGTCTTTAGCACTCAACAAAACAAGAAGTCAGACATCAAATGTTTACTTCTGTGCCACAGTATTGCATTAAGTTATAGATTACCTCATTTTAATCATACATTCCTAACCAAAATTCCAACATCAGGCTGACTGCTAGAGAAACCTTCCTTGCATCTGCTGGCACATCAGCAGAGAAACACTTCTCATTTAAAGAAGGTAGCAGATAGTTTAACACGTTCTTCCCTTCCCTTTTTTCCTCTGGCCACAAAAAAGTTACTCCATATACCAGGACAATGCTAGAACTTTATCAAAAAGAGTTAGTGAAACATTAGCATTTTGTTCCATACTAAAGACAGTCTTACTTGAGTCAATTCATTTACAGTACAGTTATTTAAGTTTAAGAGACTTTTAGATAAACTAAAGTAACTACAGATTTAAAAAAATAGCTAAATATTATTGCTTCAGCTAACTTTGTTTAAATGAAGAGCCTCATGCCTGCAGAGGGATGTGTTTCAATTCATTGCCAAACAAACTTTGTGCTACTTTATTAAAAATATATTCAATTTGGCCTCTCTCATCAATTAAAAAGGTGTTCAATATAGTTGAAATTCAAACAATTAAAGTTGGAAACAAGAACAATGACATTTACCTAACTGGTTCTATAATTTAATCGGGTTTATATAAAATGGGGAACAAAAAATTAATATTGTCTTTTCAATCTAGCAGACAAAGGCATAACAAGACCCAATAGATGGAAGCTGAAGCTAAACAATTTCAGACTGGAAGTAATATACACAACTTTTTAACAACGAAGGTAATTAGTCTTTGGAACAACTTGCCACATGGTGTTGTGGATTCTCCATCAATGGCAATTTTTAAATAAAGACTAGATTTTTTTAAAATCAATCAATTTATTTTTTAAGATCTGCTCTAGTTCAAATAGGAATAAATTCAGAGAAATCCTATAGCTTGTGTTATACTGGAGGCTGAACTAGATGGCCACAGAATCTACAAATTCTGGCCTCAGAATCTACAAATTTTAAATTATGTTTTCATGAAGTTCTCCAAACATAGAAAATTAACAAAGATTCTGATCCATCAGACCCATAAAGCATTTGAAAGTTGTTGCTACAATTATAAAGTAGAATTCTACAGAAAAAAGTAACTCGTAGTCTCATGAAGCATACCATTCCAGGCGAAAAAAATTGTGACTCATGTTTTTGAGAGCAGTTACTAAACTTGGGCTCAGGTTTGTAGATTTCTTTTACTAAGCTTTAGCAATAAAATAAATGACCATAGAAACATGTGAGTCAGAAGAAAAACATTTCTTCTCAGTAGGAGAAAAACAAAAAAGCAGATCTTTTAAAGGTAATTTTTAAATGTAACTAAAGAAATATATACAGAGCCCCAAAGATTATTTTATACTGAAGAAAATTGAATAAATTTTCTCTGGAGATAATTAGTTACATTTCTCCAACTGCATCTCGCTATGTTTCACTGTCTAACACTCAAGGTTATACAGTGAAGGGACACACTACTTGAAGTAACCCCCTTCAAAAGAGAAATAAGCTGGGTTGCTGACTTACAATATCGACATTAAACAAATCTTAGAAATGTGATAAGCAATCAATCACTTAATCCTTCACATTATTTTTTTCTCTCCAACAAGCTCTTCCCTTCACTTCATTCTCCTGCCATTCATATCTAAAAGGTATTACTTCTGTGGTTATGTCATCACCAAGTGTTCCTGTGGAAATTACTGTAATGTCTTAGACAGAGACCAGTGTGAGCAAACAATGGTCTATACAATGCAGACATACAATTGACCTTAGATTAAAACAGAGTTAGAAATCAAATTTACATTTCACCGTCAATATTTTCCCCCTCACTTTTGGCATCTCTTTCAGTTTGGCCAAACAAAACTTTTAATATAATTTTGAAAATATTGTAATGGTTGGATTGCAAACACTGCTGGGTAATATTTAGTGATTTAAAATGGTTTAAAGTGAAAATGTTTCATTTCTCTTAGGTTTTGTTTTTAAGCCATCCCTTCTCCCCCATTCAATTATCGATGTTCTCTCAGACCCTCTCCCACAGTCTTGACCCAAGTATGGTTTTTAAACTGACAGCCCTCCACCCCCAATAAACTCCTTTGAAATAAGTTATGCTTATAAATGAAATTAATTATACTGGAATAAAATAAGTTGGTGTATTTAAAAGCTCTCAAGATTTCTGCTTGAAAAAAATCTTTATACAGTTAACAAAATATGTAATTTTGTGCAAAGTAGTCCTTTACAATACAGACGTGAGAACTGCAAAAATACAGGTCTTTTATAAAGACATCTAATGAAAAGTAGTTTTAATAGACTGAATGCTTCTAAAATTATATAGCTATATCTGTATAGATATAGATATCGCTTGAAAACAAGTTGCCATAGTAATAAGTTTCCTTCAGCTTAATGTTCCTACAGTGTATTGACTAAAAATGTAAAATTCAGAAGCAAATATTTTCGTTTAAGTAGCACTGAAGTAAAATTTATGTGCCTTGCTTAGCAAATCTTCAACCTGTTTGTATTAATACTAGTGTTGCAAGTATGACAATTAGATCTGACATGCAATAAAATGTGGTTTGTCCAATAACTGTGCTTTCGGAACACACAACTGTAAAAAAAGTACATTTTTATTACTCATACTGCACAGAATGTACGTTAACAGCTCTACTGTCACTAAATCTGCATTTATACAAGACTAATATTAGGATACATATTCTGCTACATTATATGAAGCCAACTCCATTCTCCAGCCAATATAACTCATTGCAGTGGAGTTTCTTGTGCTCCTATATCTTTTTGCTCTGGAAGGAACATTTCAGATACAAAACCCTTACCAGCTCTGACACAACGTTCTCAAATTACCCAAGTACTTGGAGGATACTCTGCCATCTCAAAGTTATACTACTATGCCCTACAAAACAAAAACTCTACCCCAGTCAGAACAATTGACATTGTGTTTCAAAGTACTGGTTTTGATACACTGCTACTTTTGAATGGCTTCCCCAAGAGAGTTATATTTTCAACAGTTTGCATAGCATTTGTTTGAAGTGTGGTTAAGTGTTCCAGGAGCAGCAGTCAAAAGTTAAATTGTATTTATGTATATTTTCTTTCTTCACATTGACCCTTGCCAACATTGCTCAATGCCCCTCCCCTTTTGAGGCTATACAAAAAGTTACTCCCCGCCCCCCCCTTTTCCCCAACTACTCACTGAGGCCTCTTCTACTGCTGAAAGCAAGCAAAGCAAAGCCCATGCTGGGTGTCTGTCTCCTAGAGAAGATTGCATCTTTTATTTATCACCCCTTGGCTTTATTTTCACAGTGAATTCCTGGTTTAAATGTAATCAGCCAAGAAACCCTCCCTATGTGCACCCCTGTCATTCCTCATCGCCTGCAAGCAGAATCAAGCACAGGCAAGAGAAAAAAAATTCTCAGCATTGCCAACCAAACCAAAACGAGACTGAATTCTGGTTCTGCCACAAGTGCGGAACCACAGATGTCCCTCAGTCCTCTGGAAAGAGACAGAAAGCCAAAAGTAAGATGAAACTTAGTTAGGTTTTTTTGTTAAAAAAAAAAAAAGTCTCAATGCTGAACCCCACTCCAGGCAGAAGAGAAGGGTACTGAGCCTACAGAAAAAAGCAGCAGAGTCTGCCTTTGGAAAATACACGACCATGCAGACATCACATTTGTAGACTGTATTTGAATTCAAATGAACCACAGACAGGATTAAAACAACTGAGTTCTCTCCAACGATGGCAGTGAGGCAAAATTACATGAGAACCAAAATTATGCAACAGATCTTAAAATCTACTGGGCCTTTGGGCCCAGAAACTCCACATCCTCAAATCTCTAAAAAAAAAAAAGGGCATAAATAAAAGAAAACAAAAACGGATCCGTTTTTCAAGTGCTTTGGAAGAAGGGGGAGAGAAGAGAGAGTTGTGAATTATACTGGCTGTTGGTTTCAGTCCATTTAAAAATGTCATCACGTCCATGCTCAAAAACTGATAGCTTGACAAGGAAGAGAAAAGCTCAGGCTTAAACTGCATATTGGGGAAGATTATGCAAGTCTGTTTGAAGGAAAATGGAATCGTGCAGCTTTAAGTCAGCAGTCCTTCTTTCCCTTTGTCAAATCTTCACTATTTTGCAGGCAGTGAAAAGAAATAAAGAGCCTCTTTTGTTTGGCTTCCCCTTTTCGGAGGCTGGCAGAAAACTGAAAAGGACACAAATAAACATGAAAATGAGAACAAAGTGCCAGGTCTTCCTCCTCCTTCTCCACCACGGGGAATTGCCTCACGGCGATTCAAGATGCGCAACTGACAAATACACTCAGCTAAACACAACAAAACGAGAGTTCCAGTTCCAGCACAAGAGAACCTCACCCTCCACTGAAGTTTTATTAGGGAAATTATAACCCATCTGCCCATTCTGTGTCACGGCAGTGGGGCCTGGATTGCTAGATCTGAAAAGCCTCCAGAAACCACCATCACAAACCAGGGGGGTGGGTTCATCCTCTCCCCATCAGAGCAAGCCGGGCAGTGCAGGAGAGATGGGAAAGCTATAGCCTTCCCTTGTGCTGTCCAAGACCCACAAGAAAATGTGAGCTGGCCATGCAGCCGCTCCAGCATTCTTATTGATGGCACTAACCCCTCCCCCCCCAACACAGAGCTCCTCTTCCTCCTCCCTTCAGAGGGAGGAGGGGACCCACTCCCCCAGCCTTTTAAACTAACTAGAAAGGGAGGAGTTAAATAGAGAGAGATCTGTCTCCCGGAGAAGGTGAAGAGCAGCAGCAGACGGCAGCACCGGGGGTGGGGGGAGTATTGTTCCAGGAGAAGCAAGAACAGCACTTCCCCCTTTTGCTGTTGTCATGAAGCGAGGAACAGCTACATCCCAAAGCAACTGGCAGCACCCCATGTACCGCCGCCTCCACACACAGTAGCTCCCCCTCCTCCCAGCCATCGCTCAGCCCACCCGCTTTTCCGTTCTGGCAGCCGGAGTTGGATCCGCTCTCAGGCAGCTTTGCTCTCCAGTCCCCCCCCCCCCCCCAAGCCAACCGGGGGGGGGGGGGGGGGGACTGAAAGGCAGCCCCAGGCCTAGGTTGCAATGTCTGCCGCAGCTCCCAGCCCGCCCGGGCGTCGCGGCCGCTGCGCCCCTACAAGTGCCTTTGTTCAGCGACCCGAATCTCTGCGCGCAAATTCGCTCCCGGCGTTTGTCGGTAACAGATCCCTGCCCCCTCCCTCCCCGCACGGGGGCTGCTTCTGCTGATTCATTTCCTCGCCCTCCCCGGTCTGCGGGGCAGGGAGGCGGCGGGTTTGGCACGCCTCTATTGTGGCCCGGGGCAGGACGATGACCCGGATCAGTGGGGGTGGGAGGGGACAGCGAGGTGGGACTGCCCGGCCGGGATTACCGGGGTGGGGGGAGGAGTGTGAAGAGAGTTAAAGGGACGGGAAGCATTTGATTAGCCGGGGGTGGAGAGTAAACAGGCGTGATGCGGGGTGTGTAAGGGGGAGAGAGGGCAGGTCTGAAGGGCACTTGGTAGGCGGACAGAAGCAGCGTGTAACCTGGCCTTGGATGCCGAGGAGAGGCGTGAAGGAGCCATATAATCTGGCTGTGCGGGGGAGGGGACGGGGAGAGGAAATCACAAGGCCTGGGTCGCTGGCTGGAAGCGAAGGGGGAATGCGGGGGGCAGGGAGGAGGCGGGGGGGAGGGAGGCAGGCGGGGGGGGGGGTGCAGGCCCGTCGGGGGGGGGGGGTCGGAAGCGGCAGCTGCCTAGGTGAGGTGAGAAGGGAGCAGAGGTGAGGGGCTGGCCGCGGGGTCAGGGCGCTGGGCGAGGACAGGAGCGGCGCTGTGGCCGGGGCAGGGATTTACAGGTGGGTGACAGGCTGGCGAGAGGCCCGGAGAGCCCCGCTGGCCGGATTACAGCGGTGCGGGAGAGGGGCCGCAGCCCGGATTAGGGCGGGCGCGGGGCTCCGGATGGCCGGCTCGGCTCCGCGGTGAGTGACTCACCGACTTGCAGGACGTTATCGACACAGCCGCCGTCGAGCAGAGCGATGCCCCTACGGAAGGGCAGGCGGTTCTCGTCGGCGGCGGCGTCCGCGGCCCCGCCGGGCGCGGCGCTGGCAGCGGCCCCCCCGGGGGTGGCGGGGTCCTCGGCGCCGGTGTTGAAGGAGGAGTACATGCAGATCTCCCTCTCGCTGCGGGGGAACGACCAGTACACGATCCTGCGCTGCACCGGCTCCGGGATCCGCTCGAACCGCTCCTCCACCCGCTGGAAGGGCCACTTCTCCGCCACCTTGCGAGCCGCGATGTCCAGCAGGGACTCGGGGCTCTGAGTCTTGCCGAGCGGCAGCAGCCCCAGGGCGGCAGCGGCGGCAGCCGCGGAGGAGGGTCCGGCACAGAGCGCCCCGCTGCCGGGTCCGCCGCCCGCCCGCTGGCCCGGCCTGCACCCCGAGCCGTAACCAGATCTGCAGCAGAGGCGCTTAGCGGGGGGAGGGAGCTGACCGCGCTCCGCCATGATCGCGCCGCTTCTAAGCAGACAGCGGAAGTGGCTGTACCCTATAAACGGCACCAGGAAGAGAGCGACCGACAGCCGGAATGGCGGCCCCGCCCATCGCCGCCATGTATGGGCAGAGGGCGGTGCCTGCTGCCTCGCCCACGGCAGGGGCGGGGCTATGTAAATCAGCGCCTACAAACATAAATAGAACGGACCCGATCTGAGGGCCGTAAGCTCCGCTCACGGGAGGGGGGGGGACCGCAGCCGGGCGGGGCTTGTTTGCGAAAGAGGGCGGGGCCTCCTCTGGAGATGTCATATACTCGCAAGCCTGGGCGCGCCCTTCGGGTGTGCGCGTGGTGGGAAAAGGGGGTGGGGCGGGAGCCACCGCCTTGTGACACCATCCAGGGAATGGAATGTGGGGGCGGGGCCGTCGCGGCCTCAACCCGGTCACCACCGCTGGGGAAGCCGAGGGGAGCGGGAAGGGCGGGGGAGGAGGAGGAGGAGGAGCGGCGGCGGCCCAGAGCGCAGCAGAGAAATACGGTAATGAAAACGGAGCTACGGCCGGTCTTCCCTGCGTATTCCCCAGCCCGGTTCCCAGCGGTGGTAGCTGGCTCCTACTCGCCTGCCCAGTGCGGCGCAGCCAGCTCCACCCGCCCGCCCCAGGGCAAAGGCAGCCCCAACCCGCTGAGGGTAGCGCAGCCGAGCCGGTGGCTGGTAAGTGCACGGCTCCCGCAGCGCGTGCGGACCCACCAACCTGGGCTGGACGCCACGCGCCGTCTGGGCGGCGGAGGCGCTAGCGCCGGGACACGGGGGCGACCCGTGTTGCGTCCGCCTGCCCAGGCTGGCGCGGGTTTGTGCTGCGCGGAGCAGCGCCCCCCCGGTCCCGCCGCCGGGCTAGGGTCGGTGCTGGGGCAGCGAGCCCGGCGCCGGCGCCGCCCTGCGGACAGCGCGTCCGAGTTGAGGCTGGGCGGAGCCAGGGCAGGCTGAGGGGCGCTAACCCCGGCGGGCGAGCGGACGCGCTTCGCGGCCGTGCTGCGCTTTCACGTGGACACGGGTCCGCCGCGTGACTCCTCCTGGCCGCTGGTTACTTTGCGCACCGGAGGCGACTCGGTGTGGAGTCCCTGGTCGGAGAAATAGCAAGGCCGGGCCGCGCTGGGCACAGGCAGCTCCGTGCGCACGGAGGCTGAACAGTCCCGCTTGTACGCGGCGGAGGGTGGCTGCTGGCTGCGCTCGTCCAGCGCCGGAGCCGCGCTGCTGGCTCCAGGGCTTTACGTGATGCGCGGCGATTCCCAGCCTAGGGCGGAGTCCGCCTTTAATTACCTTGCTCGAGACAGCGCTGTGCTTCGCTCCACAGCCCGCGCTGCCGCTCGCGTTCCCACTGATGTGGAAAATACTGGACTGAACCGCGTGCGGTGCCGCTTCGTGCTCCCGTGAGCGCCTCGCCTCCCTTCCCCGTTCCCGGCCCGCGCTGGAACTGCAGGCGAGATGGCCAGGTTATGACACTTCCGAGGCTACTCTGTTCCAGTTTAACAGCTACACCCGTAAGCAGACAGACGGGACCACAACGTGCTGCCTAGGTTGGTAAAACCAGGTTTTAGGCCTGTTTCAACGTTTCCCATCTATTAGGAAAACTGTGGTAACATGCTGCTTGGGGATCAGTCCTTTGGTGTTCCTCAGTCTTGAGGGGCAAAGCACAAAGGCAGCAAATGTGCAAGAAGGGAGGGAGGGTAAACTCTCTAAAGCAGAGAAAATAACAAGCCTAATTTTAAAAGGGCCTGTATTGGGTCTTGTAAGATCTTATCTGACCTTCTTCCCTTCTCTTTGGGGGAGAGAGGGCATAAGGCTACTTCTATCAGCCTAAGATTTGTCCCTTCTGTCACTTACTAGTGTTACTGTTATGCATGGGTGTAAGTGCGCAAACGAAGCATAGAAGAGACTTAAATGAAATCGTAACTTTTTCCCAAAGCAAAATTATTACCTACAGAATATTCTCCTTAAAACCACTAATATGGACACAAAATGAATATTGAAAATACAAAGATAAGTGATCTACTGCCTATCAGTCACTCCTAAAATAACTGTTCCCTATGATGTTGCATATTACAGAAATTCTCACTTGTAAGGGGGCATAGTTAGGTGTAATGAGGTAATATGTGAGACATTCCTTAAAGTATTCCAGGCAGGGTGAACGGTTTTGGGGGTGAGAGGATAGATATTTCTAATTAAGGCATTTTTCTCTTAGAGAAAAGAACACCTGCAACCTCACTTAAGGTATTTCAATTTCAAAACAGCTAAAGAGGGAGCAAAAATGGTTTCCTGGGAAAAGAAGCAGATCCTCTTTTGATGAATGTGTGTATGTTGTAGAATCAGAGACTTGACAGCAGCCTTAAATAATCTCATTTTGGAAGAGCACTCTGGTTTCTTCCCGTGACAACTCCTGTGGAAATCTGTATTGTTCCATGACCCTTTTAGCCTGAGAGGTCAAAATAGCAACCATTTTTCTGTCAAAATCCTGGATGCACACTGGTGCTGATTAAGGTTAGGTTAAAGCTATAAACCTTTGCATACAGCCCACATTGGAATCAAGCTCTGCCCCCCCCCCCCAGTATGATAGCCTTGATGCCACAACCCACAGTGAGCAAATTGAATGCAGTTAAAATATTGTTTGCCCTGGTGTTGAAAAGGAACTATAAAAATACTGTTATTAACCATCTGCTGTAGTTACACATTAAACCACTTGCTAAAAATTAATGTTAATGTTGCAATTCCCATAACATGCAAAGTGAAATATCTCTCACTGTTAGTTAAAATAAACTGTTCAAAACAGTATCTTCTAATCAAATCAAACAACCTTTGTTATAACATTTTGTTCCAGAATGCGCAAAAGCGGCCTCAAAAAACCCCCAAATTTGCTATTCACAAAGATAGCTGATATCTTTCTGCTTTCTATCTAATTAGTAGACCAAAGTCTGTCCTCACTGCCAGTAACTTCCGTGGGGATGCACAGGGGTAAATAAGGGCAGAATTAGATCTGAAGTTTAGTGTACAATATTTTCATAATGTTGATATGTAAACACTAGACTTTTTCATCTAAATCAGGATAAAGGGTCAAATTACTGAAACTTTTCACAATTCATTGTTTAGAACTCCTCAATCAGAGCAAAACATTTGGAAACTCCTGAATTGGAATATTTCATTTTGGCTCAGTTAATCGTAAAACAGCAATTGTCTGAACTGCTGTGGGTTGCCTCAGTGGAGTTGTAGGTCACGTGTTTCATGTGTCTGTTCTCCTGTAGGGGGCAAGACTGCCCAGTCAGGCTACCACTCCCATGAGTCACTGTAGCAGTTCAGCCAGAGAGCAGTGATAGAGTCCTGCACATAGAAAATGTGTGTGGGGGGAGTTAAGATACCAGGGCAGATCAGGCAAACACAATTAAACATGTGTTTGGTTCCACAAACAAATATTTTAATTGGAGAGATAATTTTTGGTTTACCTGAAGGGCATTTGAAAACTGCATTTTTAAATTGTTTGAAAATTCCCAATCCCCTCTAGTAAATTTTTTTTTGCTGATTTTTTTTTTTTTCTTTGTCAAACACAATGGAAAATCTGAGGACATCAAGTTATGTAATTATCTTAAGGTTTGTGTACATTATCAAGTCTCAATTTCTTTTTTGAAATGCTTTTAATTTAAAGCAAGCCTATTTAGATACTCTTTAAAGCAGACATGGGTAAACTACAGCCCACCAGCCATTTTATCCGGCCCGCCAGTGCAGGCCGGGGGCGTGGGGCCAGTAGCCCCTCCCGACCTGGGGGGGCAGTCCGTGTGCGGCGCACCGCACCGGGCCCCACGTGGCCGGCCAAGCGTGGCGAGCCCCCACCCCTGGAGCCGTGCCGTGCAGACAGCGCTCTGGGGGGCCGAGACTGCATGTCCCGTCCTCCCCTGGAGTCGCGCCATGTGGAAAGAGCTCCAGGGGGCCGGGGCTACACATCCCCCCCCCCCCCCAGAGCTGTGCGAACAGAGCTCCGGCGGGCCAAGGCTGCACGCTTCTTCCCTCCCACGGAGCTGCGCCGCATGTCCAGCGCTGCCCCTTCCAGCGCTGTGCCAAGCAGCTACGGTAATGGGAGGGATAGGGGGTGGGGTACCGGGATGATGGTTGGGGTGGGCTTTGGAGGGGGCAGTCAGGGAGCAGGGTGGGTTGGATGCGGGTGGGGTTCTGGGGTGGTGGTTAGCAGGGGGGAGGGGAGGATGAGTAGAGGTTGGGGACAGTCAGAGGGGAGGATGAATAGGGGTTGGGGACAGTCAGAGGGCAGGGGAACTGGGTATGGAGTGGGATCCTGGGGGTGGTTTCTCTGGAAAGGGTTGTCAGGGGACAAGGTAGGGGGGTGGATGGGTTGGGGATTCCGAGGGGACAGTTAGGGGGTAGGAGGTTGGATGGGGCCGGATTGGGGGTGGGGCCTTCCCTTCCTGGCCCTCCATATGATTTTGCAAACCCGATGTGGCCCTTGGGCCAAAAAGTTTGCCCACCCCTGCTTTAGAGCCATAGAAAAATTAACATGGCAAGAACAAATTATAGTAGCAGTAGTAATAAGACTTCAAGAAAATAATTTTAGACTAAAATTAAACAGCCCAATGATTGATTCAGGCCTGCATAATGTATTTATATGTCCTTCATGGCATGTTTAATTCTTAGCTTTTTTAAAAGTTTCTAGCCCTTGGGGGGGCATAAAGAATATACATTCTAAATATGACCTGAGTGTAAAGTAATCATGAGTGTGCAGACAGCATGAATCAGCTACTATAAAGGGTGTGAACCCCTTGCCTCCCATTAATCTCTTTTGGCTATTAACATAAAAGCCTTACACCGTTTGAACAAAAGGAACCTATGGGATTTAGAGGCCCAGTCCCCCAGGAATTTTAATGGGATTGGGGAACCTGAACACTGTAGGCTGAGGTTTTAAGGAGCCTAAATGTATCCTCGTTAACTATTTCATGGCTTATTTTAGCAGTGAAATGGAAGGTAAGCCCATGGGTGGAGAACTGGGAGTTCCTATAGAGAAGGATGTGCATAGAAAAGAGAGGCAGGGATGAGGTACAGAAACAGAGGGAAAAGGAAGGAAGAGAAGTAAATAGCTGTGGGCCTAAAAGGGAACAGTTTTCACTGAGTGATGCTGAATGTGACAAGGAACTGAAGAAATAAAATGTTAGTTGTTCCATAAGGGTCATAATCCTCTACCCTCAATCTCTGTGCAAACTTTCCTTTGACATCGGTAGACATTCAGCTAGGGTTTAAGGAAAACATGTTATCCTAAATGTTTACCTTGTGCCCAATAAGAATGAAACGTGGCCCTGTCCACAGAGTAAGTTTGATAGCCCCTGTTTTACACCAGTAATTTTGGCCGACTTTGTGCATGGATCTGCTTTCACCTGTTGTGATATTATGATCTTGTGCCAAGTGCTGTACTTTCTGCTGAGGAAGAGCTGCTCATAATAGGGTACCCATTTCCCAGGCAGGAGGAGTTAACCCTTACCTGGAACCAGTTGATCCCACAACTGCAGAGTCCTGCATGTAGATTTTATAAACTCCACACTTTCAGGAGTGGTTGCTGCCAGATGGTTGCTTTTCTGTCCAGTCTGTTCCCTTCCCATCTCTTTACCATTAATGTGTAAAGACATATTTGGCTTATGAATTGGGCAGTCACTAAGAATTTTTAGCTTCTAAATCAAGGGAGTCATTTTATAAGATTATATAAAGTATGCAAAACTCTAACACCTGCAATCAGAGACTAAGAATCTTCTTTCAAATAACTTAAAAATTGCATAAATCTGCAGTTTAATCTGAGCAAGAAGAACTCCAAACCAATGGGGAATTTGCCTCAATCAGCAGCATGATATGTTTCTATTTTGCTAGCCACAATACTATCTCCAGCAAATCTTCAAATCAAGAGAAACAAACTAAAATTATTTGAGAGCAGCAAGAAATACGTCTAGGAGACATGGATTGCTTTTTAATGTACCTGTAGAGGAAGATCTTTAGGAAACTCTTATGGGAGACAGCACAAGCATTTTGCCAAATAATTTTTAAAAAGCTGACACTTTTAGTAGAGAGAAAAGCTGAAAAATAACCAGCTTGTGTGTCTTGGGATACAGTATAAAATGCAGAAGAGAATTTGTACCTGCTTGCGAGACACTAGTTTAATGAAACAGGAAAAAAAACACCTAAATAAGAAATTACAGTGCTAAAGTGAGAAATAATTAGGTACTAGGCACATTAATATGCTGCAAATTTTTGAAACTGATTAAGTGATCTGGTCATAGTCAAATACATCATTCTCCTTAGCTCCCACACATGTAAACAAAATACCTTGACTTTGGTAGTGATTCCTGCATTGCTTTATAATAGCTACCTCCTGCAACATAAGGGCAATGGGCATGGGGGGTGGGGCGGGAATTGTCCAGTAACCAAGTTCTGCTAGGAAGATTCAAAATCTGGAAGAGTGACAAAGGTGCCAGCAAGAAATGCCCCTTTTTCAAACAAAAGTAAAATATGAAGGTTATTTCAAACTAAAGCTGGAAAAATTCCTAAGCCCATATTAAGAAATTCTACAAATAGAAGAATAAAGTCTGAGTCTATCCATCTGCCACTTAGCAGGAATAGCTACTTTTCATTATGTCCAGAAATAGCTACATATGTTGCTGCCTTAGACTTGCATTTCTTTTCCTTACTGGGATGGGCAGGAAGGAGCACAGAGCACATGCCATACCTCTTAGAAGGAGGTAGCAGCAGCTGTGCTCCTGACATTGTGCCTGAGGCAGCAGGTACAATTCCTTTCTCTGGGGTGGTGAATCTGTGTACCATTTCCATTGTAGCTGCACCAGCTGCAATCTGCTCCCTGAGCAAGCAATTCTTCAGCCTTGGTAGTATTGCTCACTTGTCTTTGGGTCAAGAGATTAGTTGTGTTTTTTGTAGATCCTTAACTGTGCAAGTTTGGTTTGGTTTTTCTTCTAAAAAAACACTTTTGAAGATATGTGAGGAGACCTTAACTGAGCATTTCTTCATGCATTTTTGTTGGAGTTCAGGTTTTAGAAGGCCCGTATTTCAAAAAGATATGGCGGGGGGAAAAAACATGATACAGGGCAGCAGCAAATTTAAGTCCACCTTAACTAATTTTGGTAAAACTATTCAGCCAAAGGCTACATCTTCATAGTAACACAAAGTACCATTAAAACTGTTCTGTCAGTACTGAAGTATCTTTAGTCTTCATATAATGTCACTTCCTACTAGTTGTAGCGCAATCCATAACTAAATTCCCAGGGCTTTTTTAAAATTAAGCCAGAACCGTTACAACTGCTTTCTGTGGGCTTGTCTACACTAAACCAGAGATTGAGGGGTAGTGATTGATGCATCAGCGTTTGATTTAGTGGATCTAGTGAAGACATGCTAAATAGATGGCAGATTGCTCTCCTGTCAACTCCTGTACTCCACTGGATCAAGAAGAGTAAGGGGAGTTGACAAGAGCATCTCCCAACAACATTGTGTAGTGTGGACCCTGCCATAAGTAGATGTAAGCTACATTGATTTGAGTTATGTTAGTCACATAACTCAAATTGTCACTGAGATCAGATTTCTCTTGTAGGGTAGACAAGGTCTTCGGTGTACATTTAACCACTAATTGTTGACAGTGCCAAAACTGGAAGATATAAAATACACTCAGGAGGACAGAACCAAACTGCAAAGTGACCTGGAAAGATTAGGAAAAAAAGGACCAAAAACCAACAAGGGGGAGTCTTGGGACTGATAGGCAAGCCCTACATTCAGACTAAAAATGTAACTAAGAAAAGAAGTTTTTCTCCCCTTAAGGATTGTATTTTTCATGTACCTAATCACTATGCTGGATACAAGGAAGGTGTGAAATTGGGAGAGGAAGTATCCAGGGAAAGATTGATCTTCAGAAGTTATACATAACATGAAAGTTTGAGAACCTCTGCTCTAGAAAACAGCACTGGAATTATCATCTCGAGTGGCAAGTTTAACGCAATGTCTACATGTACAGTAGGGCAGCTCTATTGATGCACTGTACAACACATCTGGTGAAGACTCTATGCTGACATGAGAGCTCTCTCTTCAGCTGCCTCCACGAACAGCAGAAGCTGTGTTGGCTGGAGTAGCTTTCTGACCAAATTAAGCGCTCCATGTGCACATGAGCACTCATGTCAGCTTAACTGATGTTGCTCAGGGAGTGGCTCTCATACCCCATAGCAATATAAGTTATGCCAACATAGGCTGTAGTGTAGATATAGGCTAAGTCTGCAATTACTGAGTTCTCTGCAACTTCTTAGAGGTGGCCATTCTCATACAGGGAAAATCAATCTACCTGAAGAAAGCTCTGTGTAGCTTGAAAGCCTCTTTCAAAAACAGTGATTAATGCAGTAAGATATTACCTCCATCCACCTTGTGTGAGTATTTTTCTTAAGATCTCTTGTTGGTCTCTTAACTGTATCTGTATGGCAATAGAAAATGTTTCTCTAAGATATTAGAAACTAAGGAGGTTCAGATCTGATATTATCCTGAATATCTTTTCTTGGGTTTTAAAATGAGCATGTGCACATTTTGTCAAATTTTATACAGCATGTGATCTTCTAAAGTAGATAATTAACTCATTTGAAGAGTTGAACATAGAGAAGCTTTGCCTCCCACTAGCCTTAAGTTAAACCAAATATTCTTTTGAATAAGTGTTACCAACAGTTTTAACTAGAAACTTTGAACTTGAAAAAGCAGGCAACACCGAATCAGATCTCAAAACATGGCTTTAATTGAATTACAGGGTTTGGCCAATAAGAAATGAACCTGAGTCATATGTTAATCTGTACAACTAGTGGGAATAGTAGTTTAGAATACTGAACATACTTTGCTGATCTTTCAGAGCTTTCTAGAAACATTCAGAATATTTTGAGATTTCTCTCTAGTTTGAGAGATTTTCCTGATATTATCCCATCTTTACCTTTTAACTGCTTTAAATAACTCCATAGGGGTAATTCTGAGTAAGACTGGCTCTTGAATGCTGGTGAAGAGATCAATGATACTGTGTATTCACCCCCACAGTAAACTAGTGCACTCAGTTTACAGCTAATGAGAAGGGACCATGGGCAGGTATAACTGCTTCCTTATAAGGAGCCTACTACTATTAGGTTTCCCTGGTGAGGTAACCTAGCTCACTACTGCTGCTTTTAATATAGGAAAGAAAGTCATTGTTAAATACCGATAAAGTGAACATTGTGCAATGAAATCAGGAAGCTGTCCATATTGGAAGTATCACCTGACCCTATTGGAGCTGTTTGAGAAACTAAAATTCTTGAGTTAGTCACATTTCTGTATTCTTCCTATTAGTTTAATTTGTTTTCTGAACATTTGCAGAAGTTCTGTGCTTGGCAGGAAACTGGATTTAACCTAAACTGTAAACTTGTTTTGACTTCTCCAGTAGATGCATGCTTGAAAATATTACACACCCTACTTAAAGCCAAAACAATTGTATTTGTTTAAAAATAAAAATTGATGAAATGTTTTGCTTTCCTAGTACAAATATGGAAAAGTTTGTTCATTACAAAAATTTCTATATCCTATATTTTCCTCCCAGGTATTTGCTCTTTAAATATATTAATACTTTCAAACAGTTTTAGTTGTGATTGTGTACTTGTGAAATACTAAAGCTTCCTCAAAGCTTAATCATATTCCTGTCAGCTCTCCTCCCTGAAACATGTGACAGTGTAATCAGTGCAAGTTTGCATTTTATTAGTCCAGTTCATGAGCTGTCTCCCTCCTCTAGTCTCTAGGGATTACCGGTATAGAAATTTATTCAGACTATACTGTGTACAGAAAGCTGTAAAATCTAGATGTCTTTTTCTAAAGACATTGTGTTACATGATGCTCAAATATTGTCTAGTCAAATAAGCTATTTCTTAATGGCAGTCTATGGCATACTCTACTGAAAAATAACAGACTAGCTTCTTGTGATATTCTGTCTAAACTCTTTCCTCAAAAAGGAAATTACTTTTATAATCCCCAGCTTCCTCCCCCTAAATAACTACATCATCCCTTTAGGCTTCCTTGCATTAGACCCCACCCAATAGCTGCTGTGCTGTGGTAAGCAGCATATTTATTCTTGGCAGGAAACTTGATGCATCTGAAGGGCATGCAAGCTTCAAACAAGTAACAGCCACAAAAGTCTTCTGCCTGCCCAACTATTCCACTGTGGCAGAGAAGGAAAAGGAAACCAACTGACATGGACAAAATGTTAGCTAAATGAAGCGTGGGGGTGGGGAGAAAAACCTGACTGTATAAATAAGATTAGTAAAGTATTAAAGCTATTGGAACCTTTCTAAATATACAATATTTATATACACTTTTCCTGACTGTGAAAGTGTGTGCTGATGGAATAGTTCCACCATAAGAAGCCCTGCTCTTGCTCCCCAGCAAGCTTTTGCTTCAAGACTTGGAGGTTTAGCAGGCAGTATTTACAAGAAAGTTGCTTAATTTTTTTAAAAAGGGAGAAACTTCTCATTTATACTTTACCCTTTGCTTTTTCCAACAGGGGAAGTATCCAGGGAAAGATTGATCTTCAGAAGTTATACATAACATGAAAGAACATCTGTACACTGGGAGGGGAAAGCTGGACTTGAGTTAAGCAGCTGGTGTTCTTGCCCTTTGTCACAGGGTATGTTTTTGGAAATTGGTCCTCCTTTACAGGCTGTGACCAAAAGACAAAGGGTGGGAGGAGTAAAGAAGGATCTGTTTTTCTGGGACTTTCACAAAGATGTCCTTGTGTTGCAAACAGAGGAAATTAGTAAATAGCTGAATCTGAACATGAGCTGGAGGTAGATTTTCTAAAAGTCTGTTTCAATTTTAACTCCTTGCTTTCATTAAGATCTAATTCAGAAATGTTTAAAGAGCCTTACAAATGTTTCCTACAGATCAAAACTCTGGTAGGACTGCAAACAAAGTCCTCATGCCACTTCCCACCCACAACCATATGATGGGTCATATCTTTTATTCCTCTGTCCTCAGAGTGTGTTCTGCTCTTTTCTCCCACACATCTTATACAATGTTTTCTATCCTGAACGGTCATCATCTTCTGTGCACGATTCTCAATATTATACTTTTCTAGCTTATTTTATCCGTGGCTCATGTCCATCATTTCCTCCACTCCAATATAAGACCTTGGAAACTTTGCCAGATACTTCAGAGCCTTCCCTGAGCTACTGGGAAAGTGGGAGGGATTCTTATGATAGCACTCTCCCTGGACCCCTTCCTTCAGGGCTCTTATCTTTTATACCAGCCTGTGACTAGTCAGCATCTGAAGTCTGACCTGATGGAAAGGAGCATTCTTATTCTGTTGTTCACCACAAACCTGGCTGCCAGAGTTTTGTAAAGGCAACCTAGGGCTCTACCCACACCATGATGTGGTCCTGCCCTGTTCCTCACTGGAAGCAATAGTGGCAAGAGGCTCCTTCTCATCCCAGAAAGGCAACAGCAGGGGCCCTCCTCTACTGGGAATCAGGGGCAGTAAGAGGGTGTTCCCTTTACCTACTGGAGTGGTAGGGGTCCAGCTGCTTGGCCCCCAACATAGGGCTCTGTCTGGCAGGAAGACAAGTGCAGTAAAATCCAGTCCATCCTATCTAAGCAAATGGAACTGTCTGCTGGGTTAACACTCTTGCTGGCTGCTAAAGAGTGAAGGGTCTTTGCTATTTTGTGGTTCCTTACAGGCTGAGAGGGAGCAGAATGTCACTCCACTAAGTTTAACTCCTTCCTTGTTAATAGCCCCAGTACAGTATCTACTTCTGCTCAGTGCTTTGTCACGAACAATAGCATGAAGTTGACTTGATTCTTTATGGTTTCAGCATTGCTCAGGTGATTCTGAATAGCAGGAGTGAGACCTGGGAAGACACTGGCCAGTTTTCACTCTGCTGTACCTCCCCAGAGCTCTGAGTAGCAGTACCAGGAAATAGAGCTCCCTGTGGTCACACTGAAGGACAACACTGCAAGAGCTTGTACCCTGTCCCTAGCTGGACAGTTCTTTGCAAACAAGTGCTAGACACTTTTTTTAAAAAAATCCTTATTCTCCAGCACTTAGACTCTCATCCCTACTGACTAAAAGTGAGTGAATGTCCCTTTGATTTTTAAATGGAATGGCAGAGGAGGAGTGGAAGAATAGAGGAAGACTAATGACAAGAGGCTAGCCAGGGTGGAAATACACTCCATATGGTACTTATTACAAGAGAATGAGGGTCTACCCTAAATTAGTTCCAATATTTGGAAAAACGCTCCTGTTCTTATGCTCAAGGAAGTCAGTTCCTTGTATGCCATCCCATTCCACCCCACCCCAGACAAATGATGCTGTAGCAATAGCTGTGTGTCAGCCACTTCAGCTACTCAGAGGGAAGATGGGGATCCTCCCTACTGATTTGCAGTCTCTTGTGTTATTGTGATAAACTCTGTAGGAAACAAAGCTAGTGGCTCCTCAGGTGGAGCATTTTCTAAAAGGAATGGAGTTCTCATTTACAAACTACTAGTATTGAAACTGCAACCTGTGGTGACTTAATACCAACACTTAAAAGAAATGGAGAATCCTTTTAAAAGAACTGTGAGATCTGTCTAAACTGCATTACTGCCATCCAATGTGGTTTTGATACTATTTACAAAACAGGAATTATAACCATGGCAACACTTATATCATGACATGCCTCTAGCAGTTCCATATACAGTATAAGAGTGAAACTCATGTCTACAGGACAGCAAGTAGCAAGATAATATAGAGTTCTTTAAGGAGAAATCAGGACCATAAAGCTTAGCATTTTGCTTTCTCTGAAGGTACTAAACCAGCCTCTCTTCCAACCTAGTCTTCCAATAGTACCACCACAAGTCTTGTTTACACAGTTCATATCTTGCTGAACAGAGAATAAGGTGGTAAAGATGTATATAGAATTGTGTCCTGATCTTGTGAGGGGATCAGATTCCCCTGGTGGGCAGCATGGCAAAGTGTGTGGGTGTAACAAAATACTACTAATCTTCATCCATAACTATACTGTAAACATTCAAAAAAAATTGATTTCTTCAATACTGATGTATAATTGATTTTAAACTGATGGGTTTAGTTTTTTTCTGCAAACATGAGCTAAGCACAAGGTAATTTCCTGGCATTGAGAAGTTATGGTCTAACAATTACTAGAAAGCTATGGGTAATAGCGTATTCATTCATGTCTATCCACAAGTTTCATTTTTTAAAAGGAAACAGTCAACTTAAACACATGTTTTTCTGTGAAAGTCTTACAGGCTGTAACAAGTAACACAATAGAAATATTTCCTAATTAGTATTTGTTAATTATACAATATTTTGTTAATATCTAGTTTCACTGTTTTCCGCTGAAGTTAGCTTTTCCCCTTGTATGTGGGCTCTGCATGCAATGAGAAACATGTTAGTATAAAATAAGGTACGCAAGTTGTTAGGGAAACCCGAGCAAGTGTAGAACTATTATTAACTTTTGGAAGTTGACTAGATTTCAAGTTGTGCCCCATAAACGGATGCTTGAAACAGTGATTGTTTCTTGTTGCCTTCAATCAACATTTTAGAGCAGCACACCAGCCTGCTGTTAGAATTACTTCTTCCTATGAGTTAGGACTAGAGGTGACAATCACTACTACACAGCATCACTTGTCTCCCATCTGTGGATGCTAAACCGTTGTGCTATTCCACCTCAAGTGTATTTGAAGTAAATTAGTTTACACAGATAGTGCCCCATGCTTCTCTCCCAGGAAAGCAAGATGGCAGGAAGCCCTCCTGTGGAGGTGCACAAAAAGGCAACTGTGCACCATGTCTACACAGGTCCTGCTTGGTTCTCACCAGGAATTCCTCTGGGAGTCTGGGTTAATGACAAATGCCAGAAGAGGGAATGAGATATCAGATGAGCAGTTCTCTAACTTGCATATCTCTTAAGGAAAAAGTTTCCTTTCTGCACCTTTTCATGTGGGAGGAAAACATGGTTTAGGCCTTGATCCTTTAAGGTGCCCAGTGCTCTCCCCTTGAATGTCAAGAGGAGCAGAGGACACTCAGCACTTCATAGAATTAAGATTTGTAAAGTGTTTTGCAATCCTTCAGTATCAAAAGCATGAAGAGAACGAATAGTAATCTTACATATATGTGCGGCATCCCAATTCCCTCCATCTATGTATTGAAAACTAGGAAACAAGCCTTTTGTAATTACCTGAAAATTTTCTTCCTGTACCTAGTTCCACAGATTCATTACAGGGGGGTTTTCTAGCTATTACGCTCCTTGGGGCTGGAATCACACTGACAACAGGGCAGTGCCTGCTCCCTGATGGCTCTGGAATTTGTCTGAACCAGTCCTGACTGATCTGTGCAAAATGAATTGTTTAACATTGTAGTATTGGGAGCTTATGGGAAGGAATGTGAAATTATGTAAGAGGTTGGGAAGCCTCTGAATGAGATCAGCATTGCCAATAAGAGGAGAAATTTTTTTTTGTGATCTCTTAATCTTTAAACCCACATGAACATTCTTTACATGGAAAGTCGGGTGCTAAAGACTGAAATCGCTGACTGGTGTCCATACAATCTAGGTCATCTGTGGCAACATTTTGGAAAATGTTTTATAGTAAATGATCTATTATAGTGAGTGTGATAACAAGTAGTGCCAGAATGCTGTGTAATGCCAAGGTGCCAATGGTCATGTGCTGTGGGAAATGAATCTTCAGACACACTCTTTGGTGTAACTCTACAAAGTTGGAACTAATTTAAGAATGGTAATTTGGTTGAAAGGTATTATGCAATTTACCTGTAGGACCTACATGTACTAGAAGAGCATTAAATGGTTTCCCAATTTTTAATTGTCATACATAATTGTAAACGCCTTTAAACTAGTTCTCAACAATAAGTGTTATACAACTCCTTTTGTACAAATAAATTAATTCAAGGCTGGTTCAGACAAGCTCCAGAATCAGTACTCAGAGGCCTCTAAATAGAGGCATAAGTTTGACCATACTCGCTACTCTTCTTCTCATCCTGCACCAACTAATAAATCTGTGTAGAAAACAAAACCAAGTTTCATAGGCCCGCCCGTCCCTCTGTCATGTCATGACTTTTGCTACACCTGGAGCCAAGTGTACCTTTTCCCTGTGCTACACCTGGAGCCACCCTTTCCCAGTGGGAAGAAGCATTAGTATGCAGAGAATATTTGATTTGGCTGGTTATGAAGCAGTCATTCCTTTTTCTGCTTAGCTGCTACCCAGAGTGAGCCTCTCTCTAGGCTAGGCAGCTTCATGTTATCTTTGACCAGGGATTCCTCTGCTGCCACCCCCTTTCCTTAACATTAGGTGGCCAATATTTTAAGACTGCTCCTTTTTCCTCAGAGGAAACAAACTAAGAGGATCAAAAAAAGCCACCATAAGTAAAAGAGGCAGAGGCGAAAGGCATCCTTTAAAACTTTGACGTTAAATCCTACTGAGGAAAACAAAGGAGCATAAACTCTGGCACATCAAGGGTAAAAGTATAATTAGGCAGGCCATAAATGAATGAAGAGGAACTAGCAGGAGGTTTTGGAACAAACTGATAAAATAAATAGACAGTCACCAGGACTAGATGGTATTCACCCAAGAGTTCTGAAGGAACTCACTATGAAATTTCCAGAACTACTAACTGTGGTATGTAACCTATTGCTTAAAATCAGCCTCTGTACTAGGTGACTGGAGGATAGCCTATGTAATGCCAACTTTTTAAAGACTTCAGAGGTGATTCTGGCAATTACAGGCTGGTAAGCCTAACTTCAGTATCAGGCAAATTGGTTGAAACTGTAATAAAGAACACACACACAGATTAACATGATTTGTTGGGGAAAGTGTCAACACGGCTTTCTTGAAGGGAAGTCATGCCTTGCCAGTCTATTAGAATGCTTTGAGGTTGTCCACATACTTGTCGACAACAATGATCCAGTAGATAAGAGTATACTTGGACTTTCTGAAATCTTGTGACAAAGTCCCTCAAAAGCTCTGAAGCAAAATAAGCTGTCATGGGATAGAGGGAAGGTCCTCACGGATCAGAAATGGTTAAAATATAGGTAATAAAGGATATGAATAAGTGGTCAGTTTTTAGAATGGAGAGAGGTAGGGGGAAAAGTAGTAAATAGCAGGGTTGGCCCCCCCCCCACCCCGAAAGATCTGTCCTGGAACCAGTTATCAATCTGTTAGATGGCAACGATCTGGGAAAGGGGCAAAACAGCGAGGTAGCAACGTTTGCAGAGGATACAAAATGGCTCAAGATAGCTAGCCCAAAGCTGACTGAAGTTATAAAGGGCTCTCATCAAATTGGCTGACTGGGCAACAAAATGGCAGATGAAATTCAAAATTGATAAATGAAAAGTAATGCATTTTGGCAGACATAACCCCAACTATATGTAAAAAATGGTCTACATTAGCTGTTGCCACTCAAGAAAGGGATCTTAGAGTCATTGTGGATAGTTCTCTGAAAAAATCAGCTCAATGTGCAGTCAGTCAAAATAGCAAGCAGAATTAGAAAAGGGATAGATAAGAACATACCATGCCAGTATATACTTACACCTTGAATACTGCATGCTGTTCTGGTTACTCCATCCCAAAAGGATCTCTGTACCTTTTCCAATTCTAAGAAGGAGAACAAAAATGTTTAGATATAGAACAGCTTTCAGATGAAGAGAGACTAAAGACTGGGACTATCTGCTTGGAAGAGAGATGACTAAGGTGGGAGATAAGATATAGGTCTATAAAATAAATGGTATGGAGAAAGTGAATAGGGAGGAGTTACTTACCTCTTCACATAGCACAAGAGCTGTCCTCACCTAATTAAATTAATCAACAGCAGGTTTAAAAAACTGAAGGAAGTACTACTTCACCCAATGTACAGTCAACTTGTGGAACTCATTGTCATGGGATGCTGTGAAGACCAAAAGTATAACTGCGTTGAAAAAGAATTAGGTAAGTTCATGAAGGATAGGTCCATTGAGGTCTGTTAGCTAAGGTGATCAGGGATGCAACCCCATTCTCTGTGTCTCCCTAAGCCTCTCACTTCCTGATGCTTGGACTGGACAACAGAGGACTTGATAATTGCCCCGTTCTGTTCATTTCCTTTCAAGCAGGTGGTATTGGAAGATAGGATACTGGGCTAGATGGACCATTGATCTGACCAAGTATGGCTGTTTTGATGATAAACTCTGTGTCCCAGTGTTATGGTACTCCAGATTGGAGGAGACAGTGTGGGGAATCTATTCATGTGTCTTTCTTTAAAAGACTTTTCTCAAGCATAAACAAAGAGGGAAGCACCACCTCCTGGCAAGCTGAAGAAAACTGACTTTTGCTAAGAGTGCTTTAATTTAGTTAGCATGGGTATTTTGATTGTATAGCAATGTTAAACTGGTGTAAAATCTTCAGAAAATACCTCTCCTTTAGCAAAATCTGGTCCATTCCAAAGACAAAATATTTGTCCTTCAGTGTATTTTTGGTGTCCGGGGGTAAGATGACATCTCTGGCAAGGATGATTTTGCTGAATTGAGAGCAGGGGGATGGGAGGTGGAGCGCAAGGAGACTCCATCAGCGACAGGGAAATTATCCCAAAATTATCTCCAGTATGGTGGCAGAACTCCCAAAAGCTCTCCCTCCACCCTGTTTTCCCACCCCAATTAGAGTTTTACTGCTGCCCCTGACTAGAGGCTTCTTTCAGTTACCCTCTCTTGAGAACACTTCCTTCTTTCCGTCTGAGGCTGCTGCTGCAGCTTTCCTTTCCTGTCCTTGCACTCCTTCCTCTCTCTGTATGCCCACCCTTATCATCCTGTCCTCGTTTAGAGAAATTTTATTTTACCCAAAAGAGCCTCTCAACCCTCACCAAGAAGGAAGCATGAACGATTGTAAAGGGACCCCAACAGACTGTGTTTACATTGGGTCCCAGATGTGTTTGAATCAGTCCTGACAACATCCTTCCCCTTGAGGCTATTTTATTTAGGCCCAGAAATAAAGTAATCAGAACTAAGTAAAGTTATTTGTAAGTTTGTGTATACAGCATATTCATTGTTTGTATATGCAGCATGTTTGTGTACAGCTTCATTTACATATAAGAAATGAGTTATTTCTTCTGCATGCTTTGTGTTATGCTACTTATATTTGCTGCTACTGTAGGTAGAGAGTTGTGTCTGTTAGGTACAAATATGGGAACACTTGTATTGTTTAGCATGCCAATAATGTAATTTTAATTGAGGGTGAGCCAACCCAACTGATTTAAAAGCAGATATTGATTATGGAGAATCATTTTTAAAGGACTACATTCATTCCTGGTGTATGTAGGAACAGCTTTGACTTACCAGAATTTCACCCTCTTACAGCAGTGAATTTGGCCAAGGTCTGAAGTGAGAGGTGACTCTCCATCACATAGCAAAAGGATATTTAAACTGTTTAGGTCAGAGTTGGATCCAGATTCCATCCTGAAAGTACAAAGCAGAAAATGAGGAACCATGTAGGTTTGCCTAGCCACCTCTCCATTTTGAGAATTAAAACTGATTAAAATTCACACCGTTGATCCAAATGAGCAACAACATTTTAAATTTTATCTATAGCAAAATGAATCTGGAAGAAGCGGAAAAAATGTTAGTGTATCCCTCTTCTATAAGAATACAAAATAGAATTAGTCTTAACTTGAGAACAATGCCTTTTTTCCGGTAAACTGGAGTTGTACCTAGCCATTCAAGGGCCAGTTCTTTGGAAATACAGGTACTGTTTTCTGGTGTATTGGCTATCTGAAAGGGGTGAGATGAGGATGGAACCATGAATGAGCAGTTGGAGGAAAGCACAAGTTGATGTTGCAGCCTCGGCTGCCTGAGAGACCCTCAGAAAAAGGTTGGTTGGGGTAGGCAGAGTTACTCACAGGAAACACCATTTGAAGCGTTGCCCATGATCCCACAATCTGGGATATAAGAAGCTGCTGCTGGGGAATAACAAAACAAGAAATAATTGTAGCCACTGTGCCAAAACCTTCACAGGGCATGATTTTTTACATTTTCTACTTATATGGCCTGAAGTATCAGAGTGGGATAAACCCTTGATAAACAAGACTTCCTACTTTAAACTCTGCAGTAATTACTAATAAAAAGACTGACTGCAGCCTATGGCCAAGTAAGCTTTCTATTTACAACATTTGGGGGACGAAGCCGTAGGTGCATCTGTTTCTACCAGCCCCAACTTATGTGAGTAGTCTTGACTCACATAGGTACAGTAGTTCCACTGAAGTGAATCGGACTGTTGGGTGAGTAGGTGCTACATGTCTGAGTAAGGGCTTGCAGGACTGGGCCTTAAATAAAGCACTCTCAAACACAAAATATATAACAGACTGTGTTGTCGCCCCCTCCCCCTCCAGTTGCTGCATGGAAGTGAGTGTTATCAGTAACTATACTGATGGGACAGTCATGGAGGATGGAAAGTAAGTTGTACAGCAGTGCTCTTTGAAATTCAGTAGTATCTCCCGACAGCTGCAAGAGGACCTGTCACCTGCTGCACCAGATCAGGTCCAGCAGCTTCTACTCCATTCAGGAGCTTGCTTCACCTGTGAAAGAGCTTCTGAATGGTCTTGAAGAGCCTACATCCTGTGCTCACCAACAGCAACTCCAGGAGACCCAAGAGAATAAGTGACAAGCCTGTCACTTCACCTTTTCCCCTTCCTCTGAGATCACCTTCACAGTACAGTCTCTGCATAGCATCTGATTTACTAAAATCTTAAGTGGTCTCTGGACTTTCTTCTTGTTGGCTATTAGTCCTTCCTTTTCCCCATCCAACCTCTTTATTAGCCAGCCTCCCTTTTCCTGTCCACCCTGTCTCCTTTTTCCCCATTAAGAGAGATTCATAACAATTTAAGCAGAAGCATGTTGTAATCTTGTCCATGCCTTTCCTCTACTTGTTTTGACTCATCTGTTTATAATGGAAGTTCTTCAGTCAGGGACCATGATGATTAATCTATAAATTACCAAGCCCACCTTACATTCTATATAAATACCTAAACATATTCCCTTCTCTTTCTAGGGTATACTGATATTAGAGAAAAAATACTGCCATAAAAATGACTTTCCCTCTCTCTTTTAAGTTTAATACTAAACAGGTTTTCTTTTTGCCAAAGATTTCAGACGTAAGCTAGACTCGTTCTATTGGTAAACTAAGGACCATATATTCCCCTCTATGTGTACATGTGAACCTGATACCCTGGGGCTATATCTCCATCTGTTGGCAAAGATCCAACTACCCTCAAAAATTGTGCATTCAGATCAGGGGCAGTGCAGTATATGCCCCCAATGAAAGTTGTTAAATGTGGATATGGAGTAGTATGCATCCCCAAGTTGCTATGAAATTGCCACAATATAAGAAACTGATCTTTACTGAAAAAAGTGACACTACCGAAAAATAAGTGTCCTGGGAACAGTCATGATAGAGCCAACTGGTTGTCCATTTATCCCAGTATTATGTCTGTGATAGTGGCTAGTACCAGTTACATTATAGGAAAGTGCAAGGAGCCTGCTCATAAGGGAAGTTTTCCCATTGGCTAATGGATGGCTTTGGCCTTGTAGCAGAGTTTTATAGTTTTTTATATTGTAGTTACATTAGCAGGATATACATTTTCTTCTGAGTCCAGTCTTTTTAAAAATCCTGCTAAGCTTTTTGCTTTTGACACATTTGTAGGAGTGAGTTCCACAGCTTTTTTTAAAAAAATGCAGCACTTATTTCCTTTCATGGGTTTAAAGTGTTGCCTCTGTTGAATTGAATATCCCCTTATTCTTGTATTATGAAACAGTAAATAGAGGTATACAAAGAATGGAATAAATCCTTCTATCATGTTGTCTTATTAGTCTCCTCTCTCAATAGACAGTATTTTCAATTTCTCTTCATACAAAAGTCTGTTCAAATTAAATTTCTATAGGCTTTAGAATCTTAATGTGTAGTGTATTTTATTCATTTTTAAAATATCAATTAAATTAAAAATGGCATGGGCAAGATATGAAACAGTCAGTAAAATAGGCATCTTATTGCTTAATAAAATCACTTAAAAACTACCATAAAAAAATCATTCCAGGGTGCCAAAATTTTAAAGATTAACTTTTCCATTATTGATAGCACCATCTTTCTGTCTCAGAACACAACAAATGTGTGTGCATGCATAGAATTCTGTATGGCTGTAATCATGGTTACTAACATTTAGCAATACCTCAGTCAGCTGAATAACTGAACAAATTCAAATAGCTTAGTTTGAAAATGTAACTTTCTTTTGAATAAGCAGTTTTGTTATGGAGCTAAAAATCAGTCAGTTTAACAAAGGGCAGTATGTTGATGAATTATGTATGTTATCTGCATTTTCTGCTTGCTGATAATTGACAGGTATCATGGCACCTTCTACCAGCTTCTTATAATTATGGGCCACATGTCAAATAGACTTGTGTAGTGTTTCCACCTCCTCAAAGTGGTCTTGTTTTATTTAGCGCTTACAGTATTTGAAAATTTTCCATTTCTCTCATTCTTGATTCTAGGCTATTTTACCACAATCTTTCCAACAACGGTGAAAAGATTTCTTCAGTGTTAGTTTCACAAAGTCATTAAGGCTGTGTGTTTTATAGATTGTGTGCTTAAAGCAAATTTAATAAGTATACTCTGGAAATGTATCTTACTTGTTTAAGCTACTGTGTGGAAACATAGTAAGATAGATATTTAATGACATCTACTTTAATCATTGCAGAGTTATTCAGGTATTGACAGGTTAAAAACCTAATGACTCATGGAGCAAATTGAACAGCTGTTTCTTTGGTGGTACATATTTATTTGAGGCTAACTACAACATATCAAGGGAACATTAATTGGGTTGTTCCACAACTGTACTCATTACTGATTAAAGTTAAGCACTACTGGATATTTTAGTACAGGATTCAGATTGGGTTTGCCTAGACCTAGAATTTAGTATTATACACTCTGGAAGTAAATTCAATTTTCAGAGAAAATATTTCTAACATATTTGATAAAGATAATTGAGTGCTTTGAGTATTGAAGGTGCTGTAGTGTGTGTTGCCTTTAAATACCTGAATGTTCATATTTTAATCCAAGAACTTGAATTAAGTATAGAATGTGGCTGATTTGTAAGGTTGTGGCATGGACTCTGGACAAGAATTTGCTATAGCAAAGGGGTGGCCAACCTGAGCCTGAGAAGGAGCCAGAATTTATCCATATACATTGCCAAAGGGCCACAGTAATATGCCTGAGGCAGAGCTAGGGGTTGAGCAGTGAGCAAACTCTGGCACATTAGAAAGTTGGCGCCTGTAGCTCCAGCCCTGGAGTCAGTGCCTATACAAGGAGCCGCATATTAACTTCTGAGGAGCCACAGGTTGGCCACTCCTGCTATAGTGGATCAGACTAGTATCTCATCTCAGAGGACCAGAGGAAAGTGGGAAAAATAAGCCCCAAACCAGGAGAAAATTATGGCTAGGGAAAATACCTTCTTAGCCTCCATCACTTTCATCTTCATTTGGTAACATCTGTAGTGAGAAATCAAAGGTAGGATCTGACATCTATTTAGCCCTAGATTCATCACCATTAAACAGCATGGTATTAGGTAAAGGGAACAGTAATATTGCCCCAATAAAGCATCAGTTACTACTTTTCATCATCATCAGTGAAGTCAAGTGCCAAGGTGATGCCTCAGCAGTTGTGCTGCTATACTGGTTCCCACCTAATTGGAAAGTACTGCTAAAATATTTTATAATTATAAAGCACTTTTCACCCAAAAGCACTTCATGTATTATAGAAAGATAGCACCGTGGAACTGTGCTCATCTGAGTGGATGGCAACAGCCAATCAGCATTCAAGATGTGATACTGCAGAGGTAAGGGAAATTTGATATTTGGTCACCAGGGTAGACCCCTACTCTCACTAATAAGATCATGGGCTCTTCAGTGGACTGAAACAACATAACTTCAATAAAGGGAAAGCAACATGACCCCTTTTATCAGGCATGGCTTTTGTAAGGGATGTTTGGAAGTAGGGCCTGATCAGCATGGAGTAATTCAGAGAGCTAAGGGGATGAGTAATTAAGTGAGGCATACACAGTGTAGATTTACAAAACAGAGCAAAGAAAGGTGCTTAAGATAATTGGTAATACATGCAGTCTGATTTTTTTCCCCAAAGCCTTTAATTCAATTAAAGCATATAGTAGTATTCATAGGGACATTCAAAGAGACATCTGAGAGATATTTCCCTGCTAATTTTCAAATTCTCCCTCTCAGCTTTTATGCCCTATATCAGTTTTGATTGGGGTTTTGTGGGTGGGGGGGGATGTTAAAATTACTAGCACAGTTATTTTCATAATCTTTACCATGATTCAGTTTCCACACAAGCATTCTTCTAGTCCAGCAGTGTCCAATATGTTCGCCACTAGCCACATGTGGTAAATAGGCATTGGCTACAATTCAATAGCATGAGCAATGTGTTGGTGTACTGAAAACAGCAGTACTGGAAGACATTATGAATTATAACCCTGAAATCTGGGGTATGGTACAAGAAAAAGAATGCAAACTGTCACACTGAAGTAATTTTGTGTTAGTAGTACTTTTTGGTGATATCTACTCATTTAATATAAAAAATAATTTGAAATGTCATTTGTAGTATATTTTAAATCCTTTTTGATAATATGGTGAATAAGAAATTCAAAACCACAAGTGTGGCTAGCATTGAATTTCTATTGGACACCGCTGCAAGTCCGAAGACCAGTTAGTGTTGATTATACCCAAAAAATACAAATAAAAGCATACAGGTTTAATCCATATCCTAGCAATACAGTTATAAGTATAGGCCAAAATACAACTGGATCAGCCTAGGAGATAGCTTCTCATCATGGCACAACTCCAGAGTGGGGTAAAGAAAAGCTCTGACAAAAACCCCATCTTAGAGTATACTCTGTATTAGACAAATGTTGCTTTAGCTAAGGCCCAATAGCCAGAAATGGCAAGATGAGGCAATTTAGAACTCCCTGCTGTCTTATTTCACTTTGCTATATTTCTCCCTTAATACTGAAGTTGGCATTTCTTTTTGAGAAGATGAACCCAATTTACTGTACCTGGTACCCAATAAACTGTTTTCTTTGTATCTGTTAGGTCAGCCCAAACCTTAAAATTAGATAATGCCAATTAATAAAGGGGACTACAAGTTTAACACAAACAATCCTCTCTCATGAGTTCATTCCTTAGTCACATGCTTTGGACTGGTCACATTATAATCCAAACTCAATTAAAAACCATAGTTCACCAAGGTTGAATGTTGGCCTATGTTCCTACTGGAGGAGTGGGGGGAAATATAGAAAGTTGAACGATTCTTGCTCATCCTTGGAAAAAAGTCTTTAAGCAGAAAGGCATGAGGCAGTGCAAACAAGGATTCAATGGAACTTCTACTCCCTCTTATTTTCCTTGCCAGCTGTGGTACACCACTAGGTCCCCAGTGCTTCTGAACCCATTTATTTTCTATCTGCTGCCTATCTAGCTGAGCCTGAAGCAGCACTGTGGTGTCAAGGTTACAAGTTTCAGTGGGAGAAGCACTCAAGAACTTCTATAGTGTAGCAGGGCCTCTGTAAGAAGACAAAGAAAATAAACAGGCTCAGGTGCTTTGGGAACACAGATAAGAGATTCAGATTTGGAGGATCCTGGGGATATGAAGTAGAGAAAGGAGGAATTGTTTAAGAGGAAGTGACAGTTTGTTGGAGGCACTGCCTTATTCGGATTCATGAGCTGTGCAGTTTTCTCCTTTGGATTCTGATCCACTTGAGCATATTACTAAAGCAGAATTCTTAAAGCTGTTGGAGACTATGAAGGATAGCCATAGCACTCAGAATTAAACTGAAATTACTGTCCTGATTAAAATCTTCCCTTTAGACTTCACTTCAGAAATGCACATTTCACCCATCCCCTCTCCTCCAGCAGATATTCTGCCTGGGCTGCTATAAAACTGATTGTTTTGGTATGGAACATCCCCACAGGTAAGTGTAACAGGAGAGCAAAGTGTAATAGTTTTAAGATACAAACCAGTCCCTCAAACTAATCATGAGTCTATAGTCATACAGAATTGTTAAAAGAACCCCAGGTGCTATATATAATATAACCAGACACAAATCCATGAAACACAGTTGCCTCTGGAGTACAACACTGCAACTGTTTAATGCTACTCAGTAGCATAGGAAGTGAAAACACACCATAGCTAACTGGAGACAGGTAGAATGTAGTTACCCAGAGTGCACTTCCCACAAGCCTATCTCCAAGTGCTTGGATCTTTGCTTAATCCTGACAGGGTCACTAAAGGAACGCACCTCCAACAAAGCATTCCCTAACATTGTGCTGGAATATTAATTCAGTATTAACCAAACTGAAGTATAACAACATCTGTTGACTCATCAATGCCATTTTCTGCAGTAGCAAAGGGTTTTTTTTAGGGCTGTTAATCAGTTAACTCATTCAATGAACTCAGTTGTGATTAACTGCACTTAAAATAGAATACCAATTGAAATGTATTAACTTAGAAAAGATCCAAAAATATTTTTCAATATTGAAATCAATTACAATGGAATGAAGTGTACAGTACTCACATTTATTAAATTTGCACTGGAAGTGATAGTATTTTTAAATTCACCTAATACAAGTACTGTAGTGCAATCTCTAGCATGAAAATGCAACTTTCAAGTGTAGGATTTGTGTTACATAACTGCCGTCAAAAACAAAATGTACAACTTCAGAGCCTACAAGCCCACTCAGTCCTACTTCTTGTTCAGCCAATGGCTCAGACAAAAGTTTGTTTATTTTGTTTATTTGCAGGAAATAATGCTGGACACTTCTTGTTGACAATGTCACTTGAAAGTGAGAACGGGGTTGTGTGGCACTTTTGTAGCTGGCATTACAAGGTATTTACATGTTAAATTTGCTAAACATTCTTATGCCCCATTGTTTTGGCCACCATTCCAGAGGACAGGCTTCCATGCTGATGCTTGTTTTTAAAAAGGTGTTGATTTAATTCATGACTAAATTCCTTGGCAGAATTGTATTTTTTTCTGCTATGTTTTACCCATCTTCTACCATATATTTCATGTTATGCTAGGTCATCATCTAAGACTGCTACGTGATGTTAGTTTTAAGAACACTTTTACTGCAGATTTAACAAAATGCAAAGGTACCAATATGAGATTAAGACAGCTACAGCACTCTACCCAAGCTTTAAGAATCTGCAGTGCCTTCCAAAATCTGAGGGGGACAGGGTATGGCACATGCTTTCAGAATTATGAAAAAAGCAGTACTTGAATGCAGAACCTGAACCATTAAAAAAAAAAAACAAACACACCAACCTTCTGCCGATGGCATCTGACTCAGATGATGAAAATGAACATGCCTCAGTCTGCACTGCTTTGGATCATTATTGATCAGAACTTATCATCAGCATGGATGCATGTCCTCTAGAAAGTGGGTCAAAGCCTGGAAACATATGAATCTTTAGCACATCTGGTGCGTAAATATTTCAGCACTGGCTACAAAAATGCTATGTGAACCCTGTTCTCACTTCCACATCCAGAACAAAAGCATTACAGAGTAAACATATCCTGAAACCAACAAACAGCTTACATGCAGGTTGTCATTTATCAGGTGGTCACATCTTACAGAGATACACTGGCAGACTTCGAAGTCTTTCATGCCCTCTTCACAGAGGCTGTCCCTCTTAGTCACAGTCTCATGTCAGTTCATGGCCAGGGTGAGAATAATTTCCCTTCCTGTATCATGGAGGTCACCTTATACAGTTTTCCATTCAAGGGTCTCCTGAACAGGGTTAAACTAGTATATTCCCTTCAAAGGCAGTCCTCCAGACTTACAAATCCCTATCCAGGTACCATTAGTTATCTTCCCCTACCACACCCCCCCCCCTCATGATCTTAGTTCCTGCAGGAGACTGCCATAACTCCCCCATGTAGCTAAATATAAACCCTAGACCATACAGATATACAAACTTATAAAGTTGAGACTACTGTATAATGTTTGTCACACTTCACATGAAAACAAAGAGGAGCTAGCTCTCAGAGGGTGAAATTGTACTGGCTTTGCTGCATGTGAAGGCTTAGGTTAGCCTTAGCAATCTGCAAAATTTCTCCAAGTTCATTATTTGAGCTATCAAATATTTCAGTTCTATAGGCAACACACTCTTGTCCAATATGAAACAAATCTGTCAATTTTCAAGGTGATTTTGCTGGAGATTTTAGAAATTTGGTTTTGGTATTATAAGGTTATGTCAGTGAGACTGCTCAGATGAGTAAGCCCTGATGAGTGCTTGGGGCAAAGGAGCATTTGGCCTAGTCTCTAATAGCTTCCAGGGTTTGAGCCTTATTCCACTTACTGATTTTCTGAATTGCCAACTCCTGCAATTTTCTTGTAAGATATGAAATATTTGGTGGCTCCCCCCGCCCATAAAGCCCCAATTCTTGGAGTTATATGATTAAAGGAGAATTTCAGACTTTGTAAATTAAGTTTCTAGGACCTATGGTTGTGAAGAAAAGCATGAGAATGTGACTCAATTGTGAACTAGAGACCAAAAAAGAGAGACCAAAATCTTTTTTTATTAGTATTATTATTTAGAGTCATTTTGGGGTCAGGAAGTGACATGTCTATTTTTGTTTTGAATGCACAAGGTTGGCAATACTACTTTCAGCTAATCTCAGAAGGGGGACAGCAAGCCAAGCCCCCAGATCAGAGATCCTGCTCACTTCCATTTCCGAATGCCTAGTTGCAGCGAAGAACATTCTGGCAGTGCCCCTTAGGACTAGAGCAGGGGTAGGCAACCTATTGCTTGAGTGCCAAAGGCAGCACACAAACTGATTTTCAGTTGCACTCACCACTGTCTGGGTCTTTGCCACCAGTCCAGGGTCTCCATTTTAACTTAATTGTAAATGAAGCTTCTTAAACATTTTTTAAAAAATCTTATTTACTTTACATACAACAATAGTTTAGTTATATTAATTGAAGACTTGGCACACCACTTCTGAAAGGTTCCTGACCCCTGGACTAGAGTGTGAAGATTTGAAGGACCATCAGTGCTCTGGCAAGAAATACATGGGAAGATTTTCCTGCGAATGCAATCTCTTGACTCAGGCCTGGAATCAGAATGACTCAGTGGGTGGAGGTGACAGGTGACCATTAGGGGAGAGAAAATCATTGTAGGTTGGATTGAGTAACAGAAATAGGTGTGGGGAGAGGGAGACTAGACATAAGAAAAGAGAATGGGCAAAGGTACATGTAGCAAGGAAGAAGAGAATACAAGATAAGAAAGGGAGGGAGTAGAGGAAAGTTGATGGATTCAGTGAACACGAATGAATGAAAAAAAAAGATACCACTTACAATGGAAGGAAGGGATGGAACAAAAGGAACAGATGAAAAGCGGTAAAGGCAAAGGTCAATATTTTGTTTTAAAAACAGATGCCAAAATAATGCAGGGATAAAAAAAAAGGAAAGGTTTAATGGCATATACACTACTCTTCAGAGGCTCACTGGGGCTTAGGAAAAGGAGCAGAGCACTCAGTTTAGGTGAAATGAAGTGGATCAGCCTGGGAATGTCACTGTGTTGTAAGCTGGTCATAATATATTGACTGGGGCACATCACACCTGCCAGTTTGACCCTAGTCTTAGGTCAAGTGAGCAGGATTTGTTCCATAGTCTGAAATTTAGTACAGAAAAGGGTTTTTGGAACTGCAATGTATGAACATCAGATGCAGTGCAAAGTTTAGATTTGCCTATGATAGTGCCTTCCATAGGTATTTTTTATCACCATGTATCCCTCCAGCATGCGGCAATAATAAGACACAAACTGTTTTCAATATCCTCCCAAATTTAGTTTGTGTGTTAAAAATTCTCTGGCACTAGAAGCAAGTATTTCCCTTAAAGGGATTTCCTAGAGCAGAAGTCTTACCATTCTATAGCTCATCCACCCAACAAGCCCCCTTTTTGTCTGCTAAACACCTTCTTTCAAATATCTCCTCAAAACCTGCTTCTATTTACTGGGTGAGAAACAGGAATTAACCCACCATTAAAGCAAAAAAGAATTACCCTAACATAAGAGCCAAAAGAGAGCAGAAGCAGGTCCTACTGTAGGCTGTCTTTCCGTTGCTAAGCTCTAGTGAAGGATCATGTTTAAAAACAAAATTCAAATTCCCTCTCCCCATTCCTAGCCTACCTTGAGGGGGGGAAAAAACATACTTTAAACAACTTATGATTCCTTCCCCATCTTTTAATGGTCTCTCTACTGATTAGTCTACTTAGCAGTGGCCTGATTAATTTAGAGCTCATTCAACTCTTTCCTTATAGGAATAGTACTTATTTATGCAAGTAGCATAATAGTCTACTCCTGTGATTAAGGGTTGCAAGAAAGAGGCCCTTAGACTGTAAATTCTTCAAAGTAAAGATCTTGTCTAATACACCATTAACACTATGTTCTAAGGAATTGTTGCACTAGAAGTACAATAAAAACTCTGAACGATGAAAGTACTGTGATCTCATAGTAGAAACTAGGATTTTGGTTCTAGATTCTATTCTGGATTATATGCTACTTGCAATGAGAGTTTGAGTTTTCTATTAATAGTTAGCCATTGTTGTTTTTGCAACTCTGTGAAAAGGGTAAATGCCCAAGCTATATCACTGAACAGATGTTGCATCAAAATTGAGTTTTCCTGTGGAAATAAATTATAGAATAAAGAAAGAAAAGAATGCCTGTTTATTCTGTCTCACATAAGCAGGTCCATACACAAGACAATTCCCAGCACTTTACTTTCAGCCTACGAAATAGGCAAACCTCTCCTGACAGGATTTCCAACCAGATCATTTTGTGAATAGGCCTTCAAAGGGCGATTTGAAAATACGCTGGCCTATACTTGCTCTTGGAGAGTAAGCACATAAGTTTTTTGTTTTGTTTTTTTGCACCTTGCCCCTCCATAAAAGAAAAAAAGTCTGATGGTGGCAAATCAGACTGTCATTTTGATATTGGGGTGACTTGATTAATATCTAGTTGTAAAGCTTGTTTTGTAATTGGAACTGTCAAACCAAAGAAGATTTTTGTTAAGTTAATTGAGTTTACAAGGAAAACAGAGTCTCAGAACAAATCTTCATTATCAAGTAAAACAAAAAGCTTGAGAAGTTTGCCACCTGCAATGACCATATCACCTTTGTGGAGAATTGCTATATAAAATATAGCATGTGTGTTGAAGGGGAGGGAATGCTAAAAACAATCTTCATTGTGCTTTGAAAGTAGCTGTGTGCCATTCAGCTGTAGTGCTACTTTAATGAGAGAAAAGAATCTTGACAAGCTGATACCTTGTGGTTATGGACCCATTTATTTGCTGCTTTTCATTTGAGATCCTCTCATAGCTGGAGCCATTTCAGTCAGATCAGTCAAGGTATCACCAGCTTGTGTCTCATTTTTAATGACAGCAATTTTTGTAATTTGATTTCTATTTGCTGAGTGTTTTATTAATAATTGAATGTGCTTGTTTTAATCTTTGAAGTTTTATATTCCTGTAAAACTGGCAGTCATCACCAATTCTAACGTGTTTGTGGACAAGATGCCAATGTTTAACATCTACTTTTTTGGTTAAAAGCAACTTTTTATTGCTTTACAATATTTAATGTCTTGTTAGCTTTAAGTGTGGGAGTTGGTCTTTGATTTTTAAAAACAACTGTCAGTAAATGTTGGTTGGCAACCCAATAGTTTGTGATACCTTCAAGGTTTTTGGGCCTGATCTTGAAGTCAAGGAGCATTTTAGATGCTCAAGTAATTCAAAACTGGACCCGTTATTGATATTTTTCTTAATGAAAATAGTGGTATACAAAGTTAGGTCCAGAATTTTTCAAAATTGTTGCTACCGCAAGTAGTTGCACTGAAGTAATGGGTCCACTCACAAGAGTAAATGCTATACTCAGTAGTATACAACTGTTTACAGGACTATTTCTTGAATTATACAATTCAGATATCAGTTACCCATTGTGTTTTTACTAGGGTATTTCAATTTTAACTACTCCAAAAGAACAAGCAAAGTTTTTTTATCCCAAAACATTTCCACTCATGCCAATAGACATTCTTATGCCAATGATGCTTAGGCTAGGAATTTATGCATTACATCATAAAGATGCACTTAAAGTATTTATGTGTTACAACTTCCTGAGTAATACAGACTGTACTTGTCTACAGCTGTTGATACATTTTTTCCAAATACCCAATTACTACATACTTGCCTCAAGATAAATTTGTGGAAAATTTCATGAGAAATTCTTTAGCGCTGATTGCTGCAAGATGATATCAAAATCAAAACAATTCATTAAATTACAGAATCTCTTTATGCCAGCATTGTTTATCACTTCTGGTTCTACCTGATATGCTAGGCCATGTTTATAGTACTTCATCAAAATGCACAGCATTTAAAAAAAATGGTTTTACAAACCAAAATGCACGTAAAACTATGGAAACATACTAAAATAACTAAAGCGGCCCTGCCAATTGTATGACCCAACAGGACAGAGCAAAGAGTTCACTCAGAACATTACTTTATGAAGAACAAAATTACATTTTTATTTCTCCACATTTGATACTCTGGATGGAACATTTGTTAAAGTTTAATGAGAATGTCAAGATAGTGTAGATTCAGGCTTTACATTCTGTTTTTAGGGTGGGGATGGGGATTTCACAAATTTAATATGAGCAAAGGTAATGCTTGTGATGGGGCACACCATTCACTGCTAGTCTGGCACCTCACCATGGCCATTCTGGTGATTAGCTCTCCTCCCTCAAGTCTTGCCTGCCTCTTAGTTTTCATAAGAACATTTACAGATTTATCATGGGGTTCTGTTTCTTTTCTTCCCCCTCATGCTCTTGCCCTTTTCTCTGTAGGGGACATATCTCTTTATATGACCCTATTCCTTACACCTAAAGCAGGTCCTTTTCCAACCCAGTCACTTATTGTGTGGGGCTCGCTGGGCCTTTGCTTCTTCATAAGGCTCTTTTCTTTCATCTACATAGGGACACTCCCTCTTCAGGTGCCCCTGGCTCCCACAACCCAAACATCTTCAGAGTTGGGTCTCTGACCTCCTAGCTCCAGAGAGCCTTTCTGCCGCCTTCTTCCCCACTGGTAGTATCCTGTGGAAAAGCTGTTGTTGGCCATCTACTCTCGGCATACCGGCACTTCCTACAGTCACTGCTGGTTCTCACAGATCTGTCCCCATGTGGCATGGAACCCCCACTTTGGTTCTCAGCTCCCCTCTGTGGGAGCCGCAACTCCAGCATTCACCCTTGTAAAGCACAGCTTCCCTCAGCCACAAAAGCCTGTATTGCAGGCTTAGTCATTTACACACACCCTTGTTCTGCACACTCTCTCTCTGGCTAACAGAGGGTGTATCACCATGCACACACTCCCCTTATATTAGATGGGCTGTGTTCTACATTCCTTCACTCACTGTACAGTTCTCCACACAATATTGTTCCCTCCCGTGACCGAATGCCTGTGTTCTCCACCAGTTGTGATACAGAGCACCACTCACTGCTAATCTGGTGCCTCCTCCTGGCCACTTTGGGGATTAGCTCATCAGGTCAACAGCCATTCACATCTCTTTCTCTGGCCTACAGCCCCTCTCACTCCAGCAACTGCAGAGTTAGTGTCCTCTTTATGACTTGGTCCTCTGGCCAGCATGCCACTCTTTTGGGATATAACAAAGTCTTCTCCAGCAGCCTTCACATTCCCTGCCACAGGTGCCACTCCTTCAATGGCCAGTAGGGGAACATGTGCCCACCCTCTATTGTGGGTTTCGGTCCAGGGATCCTCAGCCCAGTAGTTTTGGCCTTTACTCTCCCTGCCCTCACCACTCTTTCCCTGAACTGCTTCTCACCACTCCTGGTTCCTCTTCTTTTTCTCTGAGTGCCAGCACCAAACCCTCTTCCTAGAGTAACTGCTATTTCCCAGAAACATCCCTTGTCTGTTGCCAGCTGCATGGCTTTATAGGCCACACCCATTCCCGCACAGCTGAACTTCCTTGCAGTCAATTCCCTGCTCCCTGGCTCTCTCTCCAGGTGCAGCCTGTGAAGTTAATATACCTACCCAGCCACCTTAACCTCTTCTGGTCCTATGTGGGTAAACAATCCATCACAATGATAAAAAAAAGGGTTTTAAGTTTGTGTCTCTCTGAAATGCTGGAAACATACAAACACAGTATTGCATTTAAGTGAGAAACTGAAAATGAAACTGTCCATGCTGAGCATAACTTGTGACTAGTAATGCTGTTAGTTACACAGGCAAGACATTTTTAATATATTGCTGTCTTAGACCTTGTAGAAGTTAAAGCTTAGCATTAGAATCACTCATGGAGGTGGAAAGAAGTGTGGAGGGCTAGAATACTAGCATTGTGTGCTCTTCTTTTGTCAACACGTGTATGCAGAGGCTGGGCATGGTGCTCAGCAATGTAACCAAACCTCTATGCCTACACTAGAGTGAACAGTGGCAAATGTGTGGGAGGAAGGAGAAATGAGTATACTAAGGAAAGGAATGCAGGAGATGTTATATGGTCAGGGCACAGCTGAATTAGTGCAATCTAATGAATACAAGTCATCCACTGCCTTCCATCCATTTTATTTCACTGCAGTAAATGGAGAGAGGTCCTTAAAGCTCTAACAAGACTGGTGGATCAAGCCTGATGCCTCAACCATTTTTAGGCTTTTCATGAAGTATGGGTGATTTTTGAATTATGCAAGGCTGAAATAAAACAATGTTTGAATGTCATCTCCACCCCTAAAAAACTTCCCAAAAGTATTGACTATAAATAATGTCAAAAAAATACCTTTTGGCTGAGACCAGGAGTTTTGGAAAGTTCAAGTAATGAAAATAAGTCTTAATTGAAACTGTAATTCTAAGTATTGAAATTGTAAGAGATACCTACAAGATACTGCTGGCTAATAATAGGCAGATGACAAGTTGAGACACCCGCCTGCTATGCAAACTCTGCTTGTTTTACTTTTCCCCTGGGCTCCCACACTCACCCCTCTTTCTTTCAGGCATCAGTTACACCTTGTTATAAATCTAGATTGGGAGCAGGAATGAGCTTTTTAGTATATGTTTATGCAGCATCTAGTTTTACTGTCAGCCATTGAGGAAGGCCTGTGTAACTGCTTTTTTCCCCCCTGTTCAAGCCAACACTAGGTGTGAGAGTCATGAAACTGGAACCCTATTTTAAAGACAGACAGACAGACAAATGAGAAACCTACCCTATCTGGTGAAATGCTACTGTCAGGAAGAATGACAGCCTGCTTTCTCTGACCTTGCAGGGTTAAAGGGATTTCCTATATGGGGTGAGGGTAAGATATATAATGCAGGCCTGGTTTGTATTCTGGTGTTCAAACAATATTGTTACTAAGCAGATGCAGGATATTATGTGTATTGAGATAGCAGGACCTCACACACAAGCTTCAGAGCCATATGTGCCTCTACTCAAATAAGAGCATATGGAAGGGGAATATTGCCTTTCCCTTCCCTCCCCTCCAAAATACACAGATGTGTAACCTATCACTTTGCTGCATTTCCTCACACTATTGTAAATGAAGACGACATAGTGGAAAAGCATTAGCCATGGCCCTGGGTTACTTAGTGTGAAGCTGTGGATGTGAGTGAACAGATCAGCACTTTTGCTATGAGTCCCTGTGTGTTCATTCTTGAGAATGAGAGGTCTTCAATGGTCTTTGGCTGCGCAGTTCACTCCCTCTGGTGGTCTGCCAGAGTTTACAGCTCTCCCGAATGCACTGGACATCCTCATGCATTTGTCTGACTGAACCACTGCAGAATTGCCTGTTAGTTGGGGTGGAACAAGGTTGGGGCTGCTTTGTTCTGTCTAGCACAGGTAGTTTAAACATGTGGCTGCATATCTTTAATGTCCTAGATGCATAAACAATTATTAAAATGGTAAAATTATGGTTCTAATTTTCCAGTATCATGTTTCATTGTTTGAATGCAAACAGTAAGGAGTAGTTCCTGCTTGAACACTGATTTTATATTTGCACAATGATTAAGATATTATGTAATTAAGTAGAGGGGATAAGGCAGAGGAAGATAATTCAGAAGGAAAGGGGTTGGTGTTTGGATTGTGGGGCACTTTACTTCAGGCTTGTCAATACAGTGGAGTAATACGCTCTACAAGGGTGGATTTCTATACTGCACTAATGTGTTGAATATTAGCCCACATAGACCCTGCTAGTGTGCTTTAACAGTGCTGTTTGAAATAGTTCCGTGTTAAAGTACACTAGAAAACCTTATGCGTGTAGCAGCAGGGTCGGCCCAGACTGATTAAAGCACAATACTTTAGTCCACATTAAAAATCCCATCCCCGCAGAGCGCATTAAGGGCTTATCTGTATGGTTGGGTAGTTCTTTCACCATGCAACTCTTATTTCTTTACCCCCTCCCCATAAAAAGAATACACAAAAGAGAGGCCTCTTTGACCCAATAATGCAACATATTGATGGCTAAATATTTCACAATTTTTCTGAGACTTAGTTGGCTTGTACAGTACTAATAACTACATCAGATTGGAAGGTGGAGAATGACTGAGCTGAGAACTGATATCTCTATGCCTGAAAAACACTATCAGTCTCCATTTCTTACAACTCACTATGTCCTCTGCATCAAAGAGAGGACTCTATTTGTATAGCCATTTGCCTCTGGGGTGGTGTATGGCTGCTGCTTTATGTGGTCAAACATGTTCCTTAAATCAGTGTTAAAGAAGCTGCTAAGACTGACTTCCTAAAAAGGAATGGAAACATGGTCCTGACCAGCTAAAGCATGGCCCATCTTTCTAATAAGAGGAGAAGGAAGAGAAGAAAGTTTTGGGAGAAGGGGAAACACTCAGGTGCACAGGGTCTACATTAGCAAATCCTTCTGCTATGCTTTGTTTCACCACTCTTCAACAAATTGAGGTTTGGGGACGTGAAGGGAAGAGAAGAAAAATGACACTACTTGAAAATAAATTATTTTGTGGGGAATTCAGGAGAGACTAAAACAAATGATAATCCTTCAGGTTATTCCTCTGTAAAACACATTGCAAAAGTCTTAAGAGGCATTGATGTCAGTATCTAGATCCAAATCAGAAGAAAAGAGATACTAAATGATTAAACAATATTTCTCCTTACGTTTTCAAAATTCTTTTCAGCAGCATTTTACCCATACAAGCTCACTGTTTTACCATGGCCCCAGAGGTGCATCAGTAATGGCTCTACTTCTCCAGCTGCCTCAAATATTAAGAACTAATATACATCACAAATAGTGAGCTTTTCAGTGCACTCTTGTCACTTTCACTCCAACTTGCATTAAGCTCCTTTACTTTGTCACTCTTATAAGGCTTAATGTTTTCACCATGCGGGAATAGATAGAGACTGAGGGGAGGCATAACACTTTACTAGAGAAGATCAAGCAAGGCCCTACATACAAATGGAGTCAGAGGCTTTTTATTTCTGGATTTCTCCCATTTTTAAAATAATGGATGTGCACATGTGATCATGCTACTTAAGTACTCATGATCAATCCCTAGAACATGTTAAACAGTGCAATGGCAAAATTTGCAGAGGATACAAAATTACTAAAGATGGTTAAGACCCAAGCAGACTGCAAAGAGCTAGAAAAGGCTCTCTCAAAACTGGGTGACTTTGCGTTTATCTATGTTAAATTTCATCTGCCATTTTGTTGCTAAGTAATGCACATTGGAAAGCATAATCCCAACTATACATGATGGGGTCTAAATTAGCTGTGGCCATTCGAGAAAGATCTTGGAGTCATGGTGGATAGTTCTTGGAAAACATCCACTCAATGTGCAGCAGCAGTCAAAACAGGAAACAGAATGCTGAGAATAAATAAGAAAGGGATAGATAATGGGACAGTAAATATGTTGCCTCTATAAATCCATGATATGCCCACATCTTGAATACTATGTGCAGATGTGGTTGCCTCATCACAAAAATATATATATATATATTGGAATAGGAAAAGGTTCTGGAAAAGCAACAAAAGTTACTAGGGGTATGGAACGACTTCTGTCTGAAGAGATATTAAGAGACTTTCCAGCTTAGAAAAGAGATGGCTAAGGGGAGATATGATTAAAGTCTATAAATTCATGTAGATAAATGTGGCTTACTACTCTTAACACAAGAGCTAGGGGTCGCCAATGATAATAGGCAGCATATTTGAAATAAAAGGAAGTATTTCTTCACACAACACAGTCAACCTGTGAATCTTCTTGCCAGAGGATGTTGAAGGCCAAGACCATAACAGGGTTCCAAAAAGAACTAGATAAATTCATGGAGGATAGGTACATCAATGACTATTAGCCAGGAAGGGCAGGAATGGCACCCCCTAGCCTCTGTTTGCCAGAAGCTGGGAAATGAGTGACAGGGAATGGATCACTTGATGATTACCTGTTCTGTTCATTCCCTTTGGGGCACCTGGCACTGGCCACTGTCAGAAGACCAGATACGGGGCTAGATGGACCTTTAGTCTGACCCAGTAGGGCCATTCTTATTTCACTTTTGGCAGAGCTTAACCCCATAACACTTGCGTTTACTTTTTGAATTCAGGAATGGGGAGAGGAGGAAGTCAGCAGCAGTTAAGAGGAGGAGACAAGGTAACTAGAGACGTGAAGTTGGTTGCATAGGCCTGGGGAGAAGGTCAGGGAGAAGCAGGAATAATGCAGAAGAATCAAGCAGGGAAAATATAGCCAGGGAGATGAGAGGGAGGATGGGGCAGGCATACTATACACCATCTAGTTTTAGATGGTGTATGAAATTTAAGCTTTAACATTTTAAAAACCTTGTTTTTGAAATTGCAAGTCTCAGGTCAATCCAATCTTACCAAACTTAAGGGGAGAAAAAAAATATATATATAGAAAGTCAGCCTAAGTACAATGTTAAGATTTTTCTTTTTTAAAAAAAAAATCTGATCTGTCTTATCTGATTTGGTGGCCAGTCACTGGCTGCAATTAGTGATAATTATAGCTGCTGGTTGTTCAGTTGGAAGGATACATCACTGTGGAATGTCTTCCTCAGACACATATATTGGGGCCCCTGTGTTTAAAATAAAGCCACTTGTACAACTTTGAAGGGTGGAGTCACTTTTTCCCCTTCTGTGGTGTACGCTTTGCCAGATGGCCACACTCTGGCCCACTCAGTGCCTCATCATGTTTCCCATGCATTATGAAACAGACAGCCACCAAATAAAGTGTGAAATGTTTTTCTGGTCTTTATTATGAACAAACACAACTAAGAAAACCAAAATTCTGCCCACATTCCTGACAGCTTTCCACAGTCCTAGACTGTAAAACGGCTCTAGTATCATTCTGCCAAGTCCCAGGTGGGCAGGTAGGCTGTTGGCCAGGCAAATGTCAATGCCAAATGTAAATGTAAGATAAGTCTCCAGTTTCAGCCAGGAGAGTATTGCTATCCCTAAGCAGCAATGCAATTAGCTCAGGACTTCTTTTCCAGCAATCCCAACCAGGCCACAATTCCTGGAACACCTCTTACATACTATTCTTTCCTAATAAAAGGGACTATGTCTTCCTCTTAATGAGCAGAGCTAGAGGACTCAACTTAGTAGCTGAGCTTTTTTTTTTCCTTTCTGTGGCTAGCTAAGTCTTTTCTGGCATGACTGGGTGTGGAGTGTGATTTCCACATTTGCTCAGTGGCAATCCATCCCATGGAGCTATCATCTCTCTAGAGTTCATCTCTTCTCTGAGTTGAAACCATCCATACCTATGAGCTAGGGAGACAGGTTGGGAAGGCAGTATCTCTGAGCCAGCCTACTTTTACAGCATTTTAACTATTAGGATTACATATGCAAACAGTTTGATTGGCTGAGTTAATCTCTGCCAATCACTCAATAAACAGCTTTTCATAAAGTTCTTGAAAAGAAACAATAGGACTTTAAAACATTAAGGACTTGTTTCCAGCAGAATTAGAACATGTTAACTATAACCCTGTCTATACAATAGAAGCACTCACTGTTACATCTTGGGCTGAGTTCTTTCTTCTGGATGGTTACCAAGCTGCTGTATTGGACTCCATCATTGGATCCCTTGTGCTTTCAGCCCAATTGGGTCTGAACAGCATCCAAACAATATCAATAAGGCTGACCTCTCAGGCAGACTCCCTGCCTGATATGCCTTGTGGGACGTGGAGTGTCAGACCAGCTACCCTGGCCACCCAAAAACTGTGCTTAAGCCTCACCAGTAGCTTATGCATGCTTTCCCTGCAGTCCCACCTGCATGGGCTCTGTGGCTTACCATTTAGCTCTTTGTGAGCTGTGTGACAGTAAAGGACAGGTTTGGCAAAGGAACTTCTCAAACACACATTTTTACTCGTTGCAAGTCATAAGATACTTAAGATGTATGGAAAAATCATGAACTCCTTAGTGCAAACCCCTCCAGGGTATTCAGCGCTCATGAGAGTCCTTTGAGTTTTGGACAGTGTCCTTCAGAGAGTAGTTCCTTTGTGCTCCCCGTTTCTGCTTGCTCAGCCTTCTCATTCTGGTGATGGAGTGCCCACCTTTGCCTCAAAGCCTCTCTCTCTAAGTCCAATTTGTAATACCTTGTGCTCCTTCTGTCCCTCCATTAAGGGTTTTCCAGTCTGACCTATTGCAGGATTGCTGGCAGAGGATCACTAATAGTCAATGACTTGAACAGACAGTCTCCATTGTTCTGCCATGGCAAGGCTATTCAATTTCTAATGGTCCTGTTTCAGTTTCTCAGACAGGCATTCTGTTTTCTGCCAGAAAGGTAAAGATTTATTCCAAGTTGAAGGTTATGATCAGAAACAGAACTTAGAAAATTCTCCAGATAGTCACAATCAGCATTTCCTCAGCATTGGTGCTTAGATACCACAATGGTTTCTGCTCTGGAGATCCCCAATTTAGATAGACAGTCCTCACACAAGAACCAGGACAGGAAAACTGTGCTATAGAATACTTTTTTGGAAATCTGTAGCATATTTACATAATTCCAAACTGGTTCTCAGGAACACAAATCTCTGTCCATATGTTAAGGAAGTCACAGGAGATTCCTGTAGCTAGCACTGTTCTGACAGAAGAAGTTGTCTTTCCTCCCACCCCCTCATATTTTTAAAGGCTTATGACCACTGTCTACTGTCATGTGGAGTTTTGATTTTCATCTAACTTGTTTTTCTTGTTAGGGTAGTATGTCCCTACCTCATCATATACATAAGAAATAAGGCTGTATACACACTTCAAGGTTCTGATTAATATCACAAATCTTGGGAGCTTTGCTTTTGAGGTTAGTATGATCTCATCAGAATTGCTGGGTGTGGAGTAAGAAGGTGGTTTTTGGAGCACTATCTTACAGCTGCTTTGACTCCCCTAGCCTATGATCTTTGATATAGGAAGAAAGTTATCTCAGCAAAGGTCTAATCCTGCAAATGTTTACTGCTGGATGGGCCTACTCCTAGTAATAAGCATTTACAGGATCAAGGCCCAAGTTTGTATATGTACTGTATATGGAAATTGACAATTCTTCTAAAATCAAAGCATCTTCACCTAAAACGGTCCAGGGTGGGCAATTCTGACAAGGTCATGCTAATCTTAGAAGGAAAGCTTCTATGGCTTGTGATATTATTGGGACCTTGATATGTCTATACAGCCTTATGTACAGTCTTCGTGTGTTGCTTTGTGTAACTGATTGATCATAACATTTACTCATTTTATCTTTGCTATATGAACAGGTAATACCCATATTACATTAATACTACTATTAAGACGCTAATAATTGTTGTTTAAATCCATGAGGGCTTACTGAATGCTGAAATTCAAAAGTATAAAGTACCAGGTACTTCTCTGCTTTTCATGCTGGCTATTATATACCCAGGTGTCTTTGCTTTTCCTGCTGACTCTTACATGCCAACTAACTTATTGCCATAGCACATAACATACCCTCATCTGTCACAAGCATTTAACATAATCTAAACTGAATATTGAATTTAGCCACACCTTATGAAGAAGGGTTTTAATTATTCTTTAGTTCTTAATGCAGGGGAGTGAGGCCATGATGGAGGAGGATTGGGTTGTTAGTAAGATAGCTGGAGGGAATCAGAATATATCATTACCTAAGGGAGTGGTATCCTCAATCTTCATCTACTTTAATTCCCTCACCAGCCACATCAAATGACAATGCTGTAGGGCTTAAAAAAATTGGGGCAAAGCTGGGGCAGTGGGAGGCTGATAATGACAACCTGTCTAGATAGCTGAGTGGCAGGCAAGTAGCGAGAAACAAGTTTGCAGCTCGGGTGAAGCTGTATCTAATAGTTTTTCTGTTTTCTTTATCAAATGAGGAAACACCAGGAGTGATTTGGCACTAGACTGTGCTAGCTAACTAGCTCAGGTGAGCTTGGCAGGAAAATTTACTCAATTTTTGCTAAAATCTGAAATCCGTTTGTCCACAATTGATAATTATTGCATAGAGACCAAGACATTCATGACTGTTGTTTTGCCTTCAGAGACATAAAGCACAGTACAGTTTTTTACCTGCACAACTAGCGCTTGCAGGTCATCAGGCAGATGAGTAGGATAGTGGAAATGGGATAGATGGCAGAAACAGCAGACTCCCTCCTTAAAAGCCATCCTCCTAGGCAACAGGGACTCAGCGTTCCTGCCTGTTAGAAACAGGAAGGGATGCTGATGAACAGATGTTACTCTGGTGTAAGAATAGCAGCTGTGTTAGTATGTATCCCTAAAGAAAACAACGAATACTTGTAGCACCTTAGAGGCTAACCAGTTTATTTCAGCATAAGCTTTCGTGGGCTATAGCCCACTTCATCCAATGCATAGAATGGAACAAACAGAAATAAGATGCATTTATACACACAAAGCAAAAGTTGTAAATTACCATACCAATTCTAAGAGGCTGTTTAATTTGGATGGGCCATTATCAGCAGGAGAAAAAACAAACACTTTTGTAGTGAAAATTTAGTGGATCTATGTCTAACAGTTGATAAGAATCTATAAAAGCGACTTAACTAGAAAAATGTATTCAGTTAGTATAGTGACAGACATTCATCGTCCCTGTTTAACCCTTAGTTGACAGTGTCCAATTTGAAAATTAATTCCAGTTCATCAGCTTCTCGGAGTCTGTTTTGGAAGTTTTTCTGTTTTAAAATTGACACCTTCAAGTCTTTTATAGAATGGCCAGGGAGATTGAAGTGTTCTCCTACTGGTTTTTGAATGTTATGATTCCTTACATCAGATTTGTGTCCATTTATTCTTTTGAGTAGAGACTGTCTGGTTTGGCAAATGCACATAGCAGAGGGGCATTGCTGGCACATCATGGCATATATCACATTGGAAGATGAGCAGGTGAATGAGCCTGTGATGGTGTGGCTGATGTGATTTAGGTCCTACGATGGTGTCAGTTAAATAGATATGAGGACAGAGTTAGCATCGGGCTTTGTTACAAGGATAGGTACCTGGGTTAGTATTTTCATTGTGTGGTTGCCGGTGAGTATTTGTTTCAAGGTCGGGGGCTGTCTGTAAGCGAGGACTGGTCTATCTCCCAAGACCTGTGAGAGTGAGGGATCATCTTTCAGGATGGGTTGTAGGTCTTTGATGATATGTTGGAGAGGTTTAAGTTGGGGGCTGAAGGTAATGGCTAATGGTGTTCTGTTTTTTTCTTTGCTGAGCCTGTCCTGTAGTAGGTGGCTTCTGGGTACTCTTCTGGCTCTATCAATCTGTTTTTTCACTTCCCCAGGTGAGTATTGTGGTTTTAAGAATGCTTGGTAGAGATCTTGTAGGTGTTTGTCTCTGTCTGAGGGATTGGAGCAAATGAGGTTGTATCTTAGAGCTTGGCTGTAGACAATAGAGTGGTATGTCCTGGATGGAAGCTGGAGGTATGTAGGTAAGTGTAGCGGTCAGTAGGTTTCTGGTATAGGGTGGTGTGTATGTGACCATCATTTATTAGCACAGTTGTGTCAAGGAAATGTACCGCTTGTGTAGATTGGTCCAGGCTGAAGTTGATGGTGGGAAGAAAATTGTTGAAATCATGGTGGAATTCCTCAAGGGCTTCTTTCCCATGGGTCCAGATGATGAAGATGCCATCAGTGTAGTGCAAGTAGGGTAGAGACATTAGGGGATGAAAGTTAAGGAAGCGTTTTTCTAAGTCTGCCATAAAAATGTTGGCGTACTGTGGGGTCATCCGAGTGGTTTGCTGACTTCCAGAGCAGGGTGCAGGCTGAGAATGAGAAGATTCCAGCACAACTTCCTTCTGCCTAACTGTCTGCATGCAGTACCAACCCTACAGCCATCTGTTCTTCAAGTCAGACAGCCATGGATGCTTCAAATGGGAAGTATCTCAGCACGTAAATACATTGTAGTGGGGAGTGTAAGTAACTGTGGGTAGTGGAATTCGAAGGTATTTAGGTACCTAACTCAGTGAAATCAGTGGGAGTTAGGCACCTAAATACCTTTGTGAACCCCACCCTATAGGTCTGGGACCACACCAGGCACTGCTGGCTTTATGTTAATCATGAACCCAATTCCCTAAGATGGTGAGTGCCATCTGAGACTGCATTCAGCACGTCTTAGGATGGGCACCAAGGTTATGAGGGCACTGAAACGGAAATTGCTGAGAAGCAAGGATCAGATACTTAAACATATTTAGAGGCCTAACTCATTTTTTGGGGGCCTGAGAGACTAAAGAAGGGGGCCATTAGCAGCTATTCTCTAATTCAATCCCTCTTTCATACTGCATCACTCTCTACAAACCATTCCACATCACATCCTTCATGCCAAAACTGTCCTTCACTCCACATCCTGCCGAGTGCTTGGGGAAGTCTCTCACAAAGTTAGCACCATCTGCGGGGCACCCTTTCTGCTCAGAAACAAGTGTTTCAGAGTCTGCTACCTCTTTCCATGATGCATGTAGCAGAGAGGGAGAGGTATTCTCTTTGGTTCCAATGCTAGGGAGGTAATGAACACTTCCTTCAAAGTGCACCCTCATTTCCTATTGATTCAATAGAAGGAGGTCTCGCAGCACCTTGTAGGAAATGCTTAACACCTCCTTGTGCTGGAAAACACCAGGGAGCACTTCTTTGCAGATAGAGGAAGCTGGTAGTAAATTGTAATGATGATGTTGCCCTGTAAAGAATGGAGTCCCATCATGGCAAGTTCTATGCAACACACGACAATCCCTGGGTCAAAGAGCTTTTGGTTTTAAATGAAAAAGTCAGATGGAGGCATGGGGGAAAAGCACATGAAGAAAGATCCCACTGATGACAGGCACTTGTTAGGTTAGTTTTCTTTTTATATTATCCTCCAGCTGCCCCTCCACCAACTTATTGTTAGTTGATTTTTTGTTCTCTCCTATCCCTAGCCCAATATCTCTTTAGTAACTGAGCAACCAGTTTAGTTATTACACATCTGCCAGTTAGTTAAAAACAGTTTGGTTTTCGAATGATTAATTTTTAGATTAATACAAAATTCCCACATTGCACCAGAGCAGCCTTTTAATCAAGAGCCACCTAACATCCAATGAGGTGGCAAACCCAAATTTCAGTACTGATGGAATCACAGATGAAAGCCCTTGGTGTCATGCTCATAACATCAAAGGGTGAGATCCCATGGGAAGGTTTTCCCCTCTCACGACCCACTGCTGCTGTTCTGGCAGCTGCTGAAAAACTGCTCATGTACTAAAGTGATAGGGCCCATATAAATACTTCTGTCTGTCCTCACCCACTGGCCCCAAGAAAGGGAAGTGGTTGGGCCATTAAGGCCAAGTCTGGGCCCAGGGAAAGGAGGGGGAAACCGAGCCTAGCCCCTTCCATCTGCCTTACAGGAGCTGGAGAGTTTTATCACTAATTTAGTCCTCAGATTTATCTTTGTTTTCAAGTTGTCCACAGACTATGGAAAGCTTGTGTATACCATGTTTGATGTTATCTGTGGATTTCATCAACAAGCAATTCTTGACTTGCAGACTATTTGCAAACAGTTAGCTGTAAATATTCTTTCTTGACACTCCGTTGGTGAGCTACATAAGTGAAGTAGTATTGTTTCTATTTCCTGACTGGATGAGTTATGAAAGTGACTGACAATAGTAGGTCCAAGGTTCACAGCAGAAAGGGAAAAGGAGGTAGTTCACATCCATTTTAGATTCTAATAGAAAGTCCTTTTCTTGGGTTTGATTCAGTCTATTGTTAATTCCAGTTGAAAGTATTAGATATTGAAGCAGCCCATTTCCAAATTGCAAGCAGAGTTAGGGTGACCAGACAGCAAATGTGAAAAATTGGGACAGGGTGTTGGGGGTAATAGGAGCCTATATAAGAGAGATGCCCAAAAATTAGGACTGTCCCTATAAAATCGGGACATCTGGTCACTCTAAGCAGAGGCCCCAATCCTGCAAGTGGATTTGCATGGGATGAGCTAGTTGCAAGGATTAGGGCAAACTTACACTGATTTACAAAAATCATACCTATACCTTTTGATGTGAACCATCCAGGGAAACCTCTCCCCATAATCTCTTCTTCTGTGAAGAGACCACTATTGAAACAGTATCCTCCTGATATCCTTGATTGGAAGGAGGGTGACAAGTCTGATAAGAGCACAGCTGCTATAGAGTACATCTGTGCCCTGTTAATGCTGTCTAGTGGCCTCTTTCTTTTGGTGTTACACATAGGTGCTAACTTCCCCGGCACCAGTCGGTGCCTGTGCCCTCCGCCCACAGCCCCAACCCCAACTTCACTCCTTCCCCAACCCAACTCCATCCCCCTCCCTGCTCCTGTTGGACCCATTCCCCAAATCCCCACCGTGGTCATGCCCTCTCCTGTGACGGGCTACGTTCCCCCTCTTCCCCCCTCCCTCCCAGCCACATGAAACAGCTGTTTCATGCTGGAAGGGAGCGAGGGAGGAGGGAGAAGCAGGACACGGTGGCGCACTCAGGGGAGGAGGCAGAGCTGAGGTGAGCTAGGGTAGGGGGGCAGGGCAGGGAGCTGCCAGTGGGTGCTCTGCACCCACTAATTTTTCTCTGTGGGTGCTCCAGCCCCGGAGCACCCACAGAGTCTGCACCGATGGTGTTATGGTTGTGGGCCAGAAGCACCTGTTTCTTAAATGGCTCTTCTCCTCCATGTGCCCCAAGAGGTTCAAGCACCCTTTTTACAAAAACACAGTTTGAATTGTGATGACTACAATCCAGTGTAAAATTCAGAAATTGCTCTTGGTGAATGCTCAACCTTAACATTCCCTTTTTGTAATTAGGAAGGGCTCACATAGTTTCACAAAGGATCACAAACATGGTCATCCAAATTTGCTTTCAAATTCAAACAAATATTTGTTCAAATCCTCTCACATGCACACTGTTTGCTTAGTTCTAGTACTAGCTGTGTGATTTATTTTTATGGCTTTGTAAAATATAAAAACAAATAAGGGTCCACATCACCCCACCAAAGGCTTACCCAAGAAAACATATGGTTGTACTTAAAATACAACTTGAAAGTTACTTACAGAGTGGGAGACTGTCCAACATGAAACTGTTCAGTTCCTCCTTCATTTTGGGGTGGAGAAAAGCCTTTTAACCATAGTGTGTCCACAATAACCAGAAGCAAGTTAAATTATATCATCAGCTTCTAAATATAGAAGACATGATTTCAACAGAACTATTCCTTTGCACAAGCTGGACTTTACATGCTTGCACTGGAATGGGGATGTTGAGGGACAGCTGGCTGGCCATAGTGCTAACCAAAACTACAAACATATGTAGCTAATCTTCATCAAAAGCTCTTTCAAATTTTGCTATTTATATAGCACCAGAAGTGTGCACAGCATTGTATGGAGAGAGCTCCGTGCCAGACACATAACATACTCTTTACATCCATTAATGTTTTAAAGGCAAGAGAGATGCCAATCTGCTTCTGAAAGAGCTCATTTCTACTTGCCTGGGGTGAATTTCACCCCTACACAGAGGGCCCATAATCCCATACACCACTTTACGTCCCATTAAGTCTTACTTTGAGGGCACAGGTGGCATGTAAGTGGTACAGAGACCTTCCACTGGCCCTCTACACTGGGGCGAATTTGAATCCTAGAGTTCAGCTGCACACCCAGTGCAGTAAAAGGGTGTTTTGCCATTGGCTCCAGTGGCATCAGGAATGGGCACATGCAGAGCTTGCAGAGACATCATAGAAACAATAACTGCCATTTCAAAAATTAAGGGTCAATAAAAGTGACAGTCTGCATGATCAGAATCCCTACTGGAATTTATACGTTAACTTAGTCAGGAGTTGTCTGACTCTACTTTGTCTAGTCCCTGCAGAATAAATATTCTGCGTTTCATTCTCACATGTACAAAGACTCTCTGACCCAGAGTTTTATTTTCCTCAGTGATCCTTAGAAATATCATTCATTTTCTGATCCCTAGTTAATAGGATTTTACACCCATCACTCCAACAACAGTTCTGCAGAACTCAGGCGCTTTCCAGTCCTCTAGTTACCTTTACCTTTGCTATACAAGCGCTATTTCAGTACAAGTCCTCTGGGCTCACTGTCTGCACTAGCATATTGCCTTCAGGACACTTATAAGCATCCTGTAATAAAAGGGTTACACACAGTCAATCCACCATGACCATGTCATCAGGAGTGCTGAACTAAAGAACCTCCTTGAGTTCTGCATACAGTTGCTATAATGTACTTTCCTTTGGTTTGCTGTCACCTTCCAACAGGAATAGAGCAGCATGGTTTCTCTCTTATGAGGGGATTAGCTATTATTACACATCTCCACGTCCAATTATTTTTTTCAACGGCTAAAATTGTGAACATAAAGACTGGTGTCCAAAGCCATTGACCAACCCTTCTGAGTTAACCAATGGAATGGAATGTTCAGGACTGCAATCCTTGGCCTTGTGTGAGCCTTGATACAACTGCTACAGTAGTTCACTCATTGATGAGTTCCCCCACTAGTATTAACCAAATGTATTGATGAGTTTGGATGGAAGGACAATTCACTCAATGACTGTTGGCCCTAATCCTTGGACATCAGTCACTCAGGCCCACATTCTGCCCTTGGATGTGCAGTATGGCATGAACACATAACTTCCATAGAAGCCCTGCCTGCTGAGCTGAGAGCAGAATTTGGCCGGAACAGATCCTGCGGAAGAGATTTTGTGTTTTGTCATCTCAGAAAGGATTTCAAAATCCTTGAAGCCTGTTACTTTTACAACACCTATGCAGTCTTTAAAAGAAACCAAGTCTTCCCCAAACACCCAACTTCGTAAAGAACATGCCACATACAATTGTAAGTGTCAATGTGTTTTCCCTTTTGGCACCAAATATTACTTCTGCATTATATTTTTATGTTGCTTTATGAAGCTGCATTTCCTATTGCATAGAGGAAAAGAATATATTTTTAAAACAAATTGCTCTCTGACATTCAAGAGACACAAGTAGATGCCAATCAACATAGGGCCATGTTCAGATTCCTTATTTGTGTTGAGTAGTACTTTACTTTGTGATTAATCCCATTGGCATCAATGACCCTACTTATGGAGTAAAATGCTGGTCAATATTAGTAATGATATTGAAATCTGAACCTCAGTGAGGAGAATTCCTCTCTGACCACATAACATACATTATCTAAAATAATGCCAGTGAAAAACAAAAACCTCTTATTCTATAGCTTACACTTAAATGAGCAGCAAACTAGGAATTCTTATGTTCATCTATCCAAGACTCTCTTTATTACACAGGGATAACACATTTAACAGAATACTAAATTTATGTGCTTCATGTAATGCTTGAGTATTATACACTGGGTAAAAGACAATGAAAATGGGCTTGTCTACTGTGCTATGGAAAAACCTATATGGAATTTTACAGACATAATCTTATGCTGGGGTGGAAGTTTCATAGAACGTTTCATCCATTCAATTGTTTTGGTTGGTGATGTTGAGGAGAAGAGTGCTTGTGAAATTATTTAACTACTAGAAGTGTAGTATGTGTCTCTGCAGACTTCTCAGTTCCTCCTGACTCAAACGTTGATGGCCTCACCTTGGGGGAAATTAGACAGGGACAGATGGCAGGGAATGGATAGTACAGTGGCAGGGGTGGAAGGAAAGAAGCCACATTTAAAGATGTACAGGAAAATGTTCATTTTCAGGGCTTTTTGCCTAGTCTCATACACCTCTGCAGCAAAATGAGATGAGTTCTGAAAAATAGCTTCTAAAAAGAATAGAGACCTGTGTAGCAAAGCAACAACTCACCTGTGCAAAGCTTGATACCAGTCACTCTGGGAATTAGCTCTCCAGCACATGGAGCTCCTCCTTCTGCTAGTGGCTTGCCTGCCTGCCTACACCCCTCCCCCCACATATCCTTCCCAGACCCCAGTACCTCTTTATTTCAGGGCTCTGTCCCCAGTAGTAACCCTCTACTCAGTCTCCCCACCTGCCCCAGTGGCTACTGCCAGTCATCATCTAGCCCCCACTCACTGGGGCAGAGTCCAGTCTATAAGCCACTCATCACTAGCAAAGGAGTTTGGACCAGCTACCTCTGCCTAACCCCAGACAGTACCTCTGCGGACCCAGTACCTTCTTTAGGACTTGGGCAAAGCCTCAGGGCTTGCCAGGCTGGAGCTCCCCAGCACCACTCTACCACAAATCAACTTCTCTCCTAAACAACCACATCCTTCTTTCACTAGAGAGACACTCACTCAGTGCCTAGCTCACAGCCCTTTTATAGGGCTAGCTGTGGCCTAACTGTAGCATAGCCCCAGCTGCAGCTGCTTCCCCAATCAGCCTAGCCCTTCACAGGTGTGGGGTAACTGCCCCACCAGAGCCTGGATTTCATAAGGAATTAAATGGAACTGTTAATATGTTTAAAGTCAAATATATATGTACTTGTCAAAGGAATTTCTTTCTTAGCATGGGGTAAGAGGTGTGATATATACAAAGGGAAACTGGTTACTTGTCTTGTTTTTGGACGTCATCAGCTTTCTCTCCTCTTCTGGAGGTCCTTATGTTCATTAGGGAGTGTCATGACTAATGGAAAAGTCATTGTACTGCTCTATACAGAGTGACTGCTAATTCTTTTCCTCCTTGCAAAACTCCTGTTGATTAACCTGAGGCCAGGACCAAGCCCATAGTGTGTAGTACGAGAAATACTATAGGGCAGGGGTTCTCAACCTTTTTATTTTGGAGCTGCCCCCCTCGGCAACATGCTATTAAAACTCCACAGCCCACTTGTGCCACAATAACTGGTTTTCTGCATATAAAAGTGAAGGCAAACATTAAGGGGTATCAAGCAGGGCAAATACCACAGGGGTGCTGTGAAGCTAAGTTGCTCAGGGCTTCAGCCCCATTCAGGGGGACCTTGGCTTTCTGCCCTCAGCCCCAGCAAGTCTAACATTGGTCTGCTTGGTGGTCCCTTGAAACCTGCCTGTGGCCCCCCCAGGGGGCCCTGGACCCCTGGCTGAGAACCACAGCTGTTGGTCAATCGACTGGGTAATTTGCACAAGCAATACTTTTGTTAGGAAAAAAGTAAAAATTAACAAGTGTTTGAATGCTCTGATTTTCATAGGAAAGGAACCAATATTCAAAAGTAGACAAAGGGGAGTGATAAAATATCTTATTTTGCAAGTTGTGACAATCTTCCTGGAGAAGAACCAATGCAGCAAAGAGTATCAGCGATAAGAACATGGTGGCATGAGGCTAGTATCCAGACAAAAGAATGTTACGCTCAAGGGATACACATTGTCACCACCCAAAGTTCATGGGCATAAAGTGTGGAAAGCAACACTTACAATGTGGAGTCTGGAGAGGTAATGTCATCAGGAAGAACCGATCATTCACAAATGCTCAGTGAAGAGAAGATTTAGTAGTGAAGTCTGGACTATGTTGGGTAGTATCTTACACTTTGTCTACACTAGGGATTTTTAGCTAAATTTTCCCACCATTGCTAACACTGATGCACTTCCACAGCTGAAAATAACTGTGGGAGTGCTAATCTATACCAGGATTTTTAACACTTTGCTATGTAAATCTGCTCTAAGAAGGGCTAAGTGACAAGTTGTTGAAAATGCCAGCAGCTGCAGGAACCTGATCTATACTAGTATTCCCTGTGTTACTACCAATGACGGAGTTGCACAGGTGTGAGGAATGGTGGGAGATTTTTGCCACACAGCATGAACAGGCAGGATGATAACTCTGACTAGTTAAAGAAGTTAGCAGAGCATATGGTGGCAAAACAGACACAGCAGATTTGCCAAATGGTTCATGAAAGGGGATTAGTCCAGTGTAGGTTATATTACTGTGTAATGAGCCCTCTGTTAAACCTTCATTGCACATACCATCTTGAAGGGTTTAATCAAACCTGTCTTTCCTTTACATTATTATCAAACTAACTCTTTTTATTGCGAAGAGGATAAATATACATAATACTTGACTCTTTGTTTCCAATAACATGGTCACATTTAAGTGAGAGTGACATTAAATAGATATTTGTGGTTGTGTCCAGTAGTTTGGGTATTATACCACAACAGATATAGCTCTTTTGAGTTAAGTTCTTTTTACATATGCTGATCTCAGTTACTCCTCAGTACATCTGGACTCGTTCTACTCAAGTCAGTGGAATAACTCCAGATTTATATTGGTGTAACTGAACTCAGAATCCAACCTTGATTGGTTATGGGCTCAAGTCCCATGCCAGTTGTGGATTTCTATACAAGGCTGAAACTATATGGGGCGAGGGTCTTTGTAGTTAAAGCATTGGAGAAGGAGGCAAGGGCTAGATTCTAAACTTTCTGTGCCACTCTTTTGATATATAAGGTCCAAAGAGCTGCGCTAAATGAGTAGATCAGGAGTCCTCCAATGTGGTGAAGTTCCAGCTGGTATAGAGTAATACACTGCTCTCAAGTGATCCTCTGGTGGCAGAATAGTCTTTCAGAATGGGTGCCATTACCAGCAGGCATCGTTTAGAGCGTCCCTGCAGGATGTGTACCTCAGTGCCCAGTCTAACACTGCTTCTCTCATTAAAATAGGTTCTAATGTTCCAGACTGTTCAAGAGCTATTGTTTAAAGTATAACAGCAGGCAGACTGGGCTATGAGTCACTGCACTGCTCGTACCTAATGTACTATTATGTGATAAACTTCTAATACCTTGACTACAAAAGGCTCTCTAGAAACCCAAATCATATTCTGCTCTGTAGCCCTTATATGTAGTATAAATGGAAAGGGAACAGTCTAGTGAAAATTTGTCTTCAAATAAATGTTTCTGGGTGTTTTTCTGTTTTAATAAATGAGTGAGCTAATCACCAATAAAAAACTAAAACTGGCAACCATTGACTCTATAATTTCACGCACAAATTATAGTCAGGGCAAGAGACAGGTGGTTCGGTTAGCATGAAAGAATCTTTCCCATTCTAGAATCAGATCTTCTTCTGATATCTCAGCCCCCTTCTGAATAATGATACTGAAGCTTATATAGTTAATCAATAAGCCATGATACAAGGTATGGTTATCAAAAAATAATCATACCCTAGAGCATTTTGAGGCATGAATCTCATGCCTCTAATCAGATTGGGGTGAGATTAACTTTTGATAGCCACACTCCTGGGAACTGTCTCATTTCTATTATGAGAAAAATTTATGGTCGAGGAAAGTGTGTGTTTCTGCTAGAGAAACTGGTAGTTTAAAATTAGGAGCCATTTCTGCTGAGTTGAAACATTAGCCTCTCCGTTTAGAACACTCAAAGTCAAACAGAATCCTTCACCCCAGTCCAATTGGTTTCAAAGCAGAAGCATACATAAGTGATGTGATCGGGATGCAATTTAGCCTAATACAGATGCACCAAGGAGAAATGAATTGCAAATAAGGACACGAAAAGACAGCAGCAAGTTTGCTGTGGTGCTTCAAAACAAAGAAAGCCACAGCCCTTTCTCACAAAATGGGGTGTTGTCTGCTCTCTGAAAAAGTCAGTTCTTGCTTTCTTACCAAAATAAGGAAAGCCAACAATGTGTGGATTGTCAGATTCCCCTGTATGCAAACACTACACATTCCAATCCCTTTGTTGCAGTTTCTAGTTCTTTCTAGTTAGCAGAACTTTTTGTTGTCTCATAAGGACAATAGTTTTTAGAAGAATATTTTTGTGTGTGTCTTGCAGCTCTGTGCGGTGTCTGATGTTTCACTTTTGCCCCTATTTCTTGGTTAGTCACTCTTGCACCCATAAAAAATACCTTGCAGCAACATTTATATTATCTCAAACTGCTTTGTGCTGTTGCCCAGAACACTTCTTAAATTGGGAATTCTTTTAAAGTTGGAATATTAAAAAAAATAGCTATGGAGTTCTTTGAAAAGTGAAAAATAGAAAACTGCAGTGAGGCAGGAAGTGCACTTTTTAAATAATTATGCTGCTCACAACTAAAGATGGGTGAATATTGTGAAAATGTCCCACACATATTTGCTCCAGTTGTAAAATGAATTCACTCCAGCTTGACTTTTTGGGTTACTTTCTGTGAATCTCCATGTGATTAAGTTTTACTTGGCATGAATGTTTAGGGAAAGCACATCTTAAAGCTGCATGAAAAAATAATTGAAAAAAGCAAATGTTAAATATGCATTACCAAGTATCTGCATCAGAAGTGCTTACATTCTCAGCCAATCTATGAACTGAAATTGCAACATTCAATATCTGAGGGTACGATTGTTGTTACATTCTACCAAGAAGATACTTCTAGCAAACGGGGGAATTGATTGCATCAGTTGCGTGTTCCTAACTCCCACTGACACCAGTTCTTAAGCTTTCTTTTAATTAAAAAAGGAAGGAACAGCTGAAGGAGACTCCCTTTTGAGCCTCAACTGAGGGCAAGGTGACAGGACTGGTGCCACCTCTGGGCTACTCCTAGATCTACCCAGAAGAAAAGGTCTAGAAAACACTCCTCGTGCACATGTTCAGGTATTGTAGGTGAAGAATGGTCATGAGCTAATTATAAAGATGGAAAAGCTTGATTAGGTTATTGAGTCAATTTCCTTGGCAGTACAGATCTCTGCCACCTCCCTTTTACACAAGGCAGGGATGGCCAACCTGAGCCTAAGAAGGAGCTGGAATTTACCAACGTACATTGCCAAAGAGCCACAGTAATATATCAGTAGCCCCACATCAGCTCTCCACCCCCACCCCCGTTCCCAGCACTTCCCACACACCGGCAGCCAATCAGCACCTCCCCCTTCCTCCCTGCACCTCCCTGCTGGTTCATGGCATGTAGCAGGCTTGCGGGGAGGAGGAGCAAGGGGGCAGGAAGGGGTGGAGTCAGGGTAGGGCCTGTAGCAGTCCCTGGGGTTGAGCAGTGAGCACCCCCCAGCACACTGGAAAGTTGTTGCATGTAGCTCCAGCCCCAGAATTGGTGCCCATACAAGGAGCCACATATTAACTGCTGAAGAGCAGCATGTAGCTCCAGACCCACAGGTCGGCCACCCCTGGGCTAGGGGCTTAAAGTCAGGAAGTTTCCACTTCTATTCAGACAGCATTTTCCCTTTCTTAGGGAAACATTCCTTATGTACATTGTGCCCCAGAAACGTGCTAAGTGCTTTACAGAACAAAGAAAAGATGTGGCACCTTCCCTGAAGAGCTTACAGAATATAGACAGCTGGGGGCTAACAAATAGTAGGGAGGCGATTGGGCGAGGAACTGTATCTTGTCCTCCCTTTCCCACACGTCGTCGTCTCTTAGCAAAGCTCTGTTTAGCTCTTTTAATCTTTCAAGTACCTCCTGCCAAAAGTGCTGCAACAATTTTTATAGTGGGGGTGCTGAAGACAGAAACCATGTATTTGGGTTATTACTGCTTCGCAGGGGTGCAGCAGCACCTCCAGCACTCTGAGTTCCAGCACCTTCGCCTCCAGCCCTCTGAGCAGTTGTTTCTTTTCTCCTTCCAATGTATTCATCTCTCGAATAAAGTGGAGCCCAAAAGTGGGCTCCCACATTCTAAATACAATCACACCAGCACCACAAAGAGAAGGCTTATTTCTGTGATGCCTTTGCATAAAGCAGCCCAAAAGCAGACTGTTGCTGCTCTATTCCATTGCAAATATTTAGGGAACTTATCATCATCTATAACTCCACTAGCTCTCTATCAGTATTACCAGCTTCCAGCACTAGTCTGCCCATTGTATGCTTGCATTTTAGAGTATTTTTCCATGGCTATATTAATGTAAATTTCCCAAATGGAACCTCATTTTCTGTCCATGTTTCTAATCTCTTTAGATTCTCTTGCATTACATCTCTGTTCTCACTGCTGGTCACAGTTTTCCTCAATGTCACATCATCTACATTTCATTACGAGGCTTAGTGCTTTTCCTATATGATTAAGGAAGATGTTTAAAAGGGTGGTTTGTTTTCCCCTAATACAGATCTCTGTGATATTCTAGTAGGTGCCTTTCTCCACCTCCGTAGAATTGCCATGTAGCCTTAGCCAGAGGTGCTTGCAGGCTCTGTGCCTGTGAAGGTTTGTGATTATTTAAGCACAGGGAATAGCTCTGGAAAAACTATTCTAGCACATAAAGCAGAACTTTTTGTTGTCCCATAAGGACAATAGTTTTTAGAAGAATATTTTTGTGTGTGTCTTGCAGCTCTGTGCTGTGTCTGATGTTTCACTTTTGCCCCTATTTCTTGGTTAGTCACTCTTGCACCCATGAAAAATACCTTGCAGCAACATTTATATTATCTCAAACTGGTTTGTGCTGTTGCCCAGAACACTCCACCAGCGCAGTAAACAACAAAGCATGAGCTCTTAGTTAATTTCAGCTGTACACATTTCTAAACTGCCTAAATGTTTAGGTTGAGACTTGTGGTTTAATTATGTGTTAATAGTATAATTATAACTAGCTGTATATTGCACTCTAGATGCTAAGAATCGTGCAGGGTTTCAGCCATGCAATAGCTATGAAATTCAGTGGGAATCTTACAGCTATAAACTCCCACATCCTTCTTCAGGGCTAGTTTTCAAAGGAGACCACACCAGGCCTAAATGCAAAAATGCATGTGCCCTTTTTGCTTTAGCTTATGAGCATCTTATTGCAAAACTGTCCATTGGGGGTGGTTTACATCTGGAGTATGGAACTGAACACATCAGAAGACAACATTCCTTTTGTGCCCAAACTCCCAATGACTTGGATGGAGGGTTGGTATGTGTATAATGTTCTGACAACTTCTGTTTATGGGATAATAAAAGACCAGTGTGACACAGATTGCCTAACTGGATGTGCATTTATTGTACAAAGAAGTTTTAGCTGGTGCTTTTTAATAGATTAATATTTTTAATTGCAGGAGGGTATCTGGAATATCACAATTCTGAAAAAAGTGCATAGCTCCCTGGTCATTGTTTGAAGATCATCACTGTATAATGCAGAACCTGATTCAAAAGCTGCTGAAGTCAGAGAAAGCCTTTCTGTTACCTTCAAAGGCATTTTAGTAGGGTTCTCAATATCTAAACAAATCGGGGCAAATTTCACACTGCACCACTTGGTGCAAAAGGAGCAGCCCATAGCCGGGGAAGGACAAAGGGGATTAACCTGCCATCTTTGTGTTTACCTAATTCTGGACTGCTCCACTGACCAGTGCAATCCCCAGCATGAGCTTGAGCAGCCCTGGGGTTTGCAAAATTTATGGCAGCTTTGCTTGGTTGTCTCCAGGCTAGATTCACAGCCTAGATTAGCTGGAATGCTTTGTGCTCTGCCCATTCCCCTCTTGTCCCTACACAGGGGGGCACCCTATGTGAAGACTCAATATTGCACATACTGTACACAGTACTTATTTTTCATAATGAATTTTAATATGTTCAGTTTTAGCCTGGAATATAGACAGCAGAAATATATATTGATACAATGGACTAGAATAATCAATTGGATCAATTAAACAATATCACATTTTATATATACACACACTTTACTACGTGTGAGCACAAGATTCAACATGATAGTTAATGCAAACAGTGATGATTTTTTTTAAAAAAAAGTATATATTTCAAACCATTATGTAAACTGACTTCATAGTGCACTCGTGGATGGCTGTTGCAATGACACCACTGCATCTTCAGAAATTAATGCACTTAAAAGGTGACATAAAATGGAGAAGGGGAAAAAGGATAAAGTAGGTGGTATAAGCAAAATCTGTGACGGTTGGAGGTGTCTACTGCTAGAAATTTTGGAGTAGCTGCATAAGAAATGGGTCACTGTGGACTTTTCAACTTTTTGCCATTAAAATTTTATCTCAAATCTCTCTCATACACTGGTTAGCTACACAGAGATATAAACCAATACAAATTTTCATAAATGCTTCAACACATTTATCAGACAACACATTTCCTAACCTATCAGGTTTTGGGAAATTTATAAATATTTTAATACACTAGAATGTTCCAAAAAAGGCCGTGGCTATCACTCAGGTAAGTACTACCCACTTAGTAAATGTCTACAGAAGACTTTAAAAGAAACATTAAAAAAAAAAGTTAAACACCCATCCACGCTCCAGGAAACTATAAATCTAAACAATAACGGTGTGGGACAAATGAAGAAGAGACAGGGAATTAAAAGAGAGGCTGACATTCGCTCCCTGAACAACAGAAGTGCCAGTCTTAACTTTGAAATTTCTAGTTTTATATGAAAACTTCAGTAGTGTTTACATGTCTTTTTATTTAATAAATACAATAAACATTAGTGAACATTTCTTATCCAACAGCTGGTTGCAGTGGGAGAGAAGACCTGTCATTCAGCCCTTGCCCTTTGCACAGATCTAGCAATCACATTACTTCCCTCGACAACATGTCTTTAAAGTGCAGCTTGTCCAACAAGATTTCCATATTTTTATGGAGTCTCTCTTCTTGATCAGAAGCATTCCTTAATTTTCTTCTGAGCTTGTGATTCTCTGCTAAAAGTTCATCCAATTTCCTTTTCAGAGTTTTTGGACTGTCTGTGATATGGTAATGGTGGTCTGTCTAATTTAAAGATAAAAGAAAGCAACAGTACTGGATTTTTGCTATTTTTGTTAGATTCAGAGCTAACTGGGGCTTAATTTACAAACAAAACTAAAAAGTTTCCATGATTGCAGCTGCATGGTGGAACTGGGAGTAGGCTGAGGAACTCATAACAACAGGGCGCAAAGCTGTGGAGAGGGGAAATAAAGTACAAGTCCACAAGCAGATCCACTTGCAGAGAGTCTTTGTGCCTATATAGAAGCCAAACAAGCAGATCTGATTGAAAGCTGGGGTGTGCTAGGCCTCATCTGCCAGACATAAGTACCAGAGCTCATTCTGACCCTACTACAATACACCCTGAAGTGTCAGCTCCATTGATTTACAGTCTGTAGTGGAAGAACCATCTGCTGACATGCTGTATTGCCATGTACTGGCCCAGTTTAATCTCTGCCCATAGGAGAATCCTCAACAGTATAAGAAGTGGACACAGGATATAGAGTCAATTGAATGTGCTGATAAATAGGACACAGGGGTCTGGTTTAGCACCTAAGAATTTTTTAATGAGCTATATAGCAGTAGTGTGGTGATAGTGTAGACGAATGTGGCAGCTATTAGTTATTCAGATTTGTTAAAAGGTGCCCATCCACTGCAGTGGGGGCTGGGAGGTTGCAATTGTGGATTCAGCAGTAACTCATCCACTGCCTTGAATGTTGCAGCCTGTTGTATCAAGGCAGGGGATGCTGACCACAATATCAAGATTCTGCACTTGTGGAAAAGGTACCATGCAATCTTTAAAATTCACCTGAAAAAGCATTAGATTAGCATAGGGAACTTTGGCATAAGTTCATCCAAAGGGCAAAAACATTTCTGTCCCTAAAGCTGCATACTGAAGTAGCACTTCCCTGGAATTCTGGGCTCAGAGGAAATTATAGCAAATTTAGCTCTTAATGTAGCGTGCCATGGAAAGAGTTAAGTTTACATATGTGAGATTTACAGCTTCAGGACACCTCATTTCCATATAAAATGTAAATTTTTCCCTCTGACCAGCTGGACATTTTGTCCTGAACTAGCTCACCTGGATGTAGAACCTACTTCTACAGTTTTCAGATTTTTTTTTCTTGACTTACAAAGGTTGTTTAGTACCTAGGATGCACCTTGTCCTGGTAAAGGTGCCATCTGTAAAGCTGAGAAGGTGGTTCTGTCTCCATGTTCAATCAATCTTTCAAGCTTCTCTATGGAGATGGTTAACAACAGTTTCAATTGTGACAGTGGCTTTTGAGATGCAGACACCTGTCCCCTTGGAACTGGACTGGAAGCACGTACTCATTTCATACACAGTGGCTATTGCTAAATATTTGAGAGCTTTTGCTTCATTTATTTTTTTTCCTAAATAGACAGAGAAACAGTACTACCTCCTATAGCATTGTGTGGTAACTGTAGGCAAATGCTATCATGAACTGTAATCAAAACATTTAAAACAATCATTGAGCCTTATGTCTTATGTTTCAATATCCTAAGATTCTCATGGATAGAGTGAACAGAAGTTTTGAATATGTACGGGCTTTAAGATTGGATTCAGAGTTAACAAGAGAACATTTTTAAAAGCCTAAAACAAAAGAATGTAAAAGGAGGAAGTCTACCCACTGTAGTTTTGATGCTCACCATTACTGTGTCTTGTGTATTACACACTCCATTGGTGTCTCCCTCTTGAGCACAGCTGAAGTTTTCAGTTGTTTTTTTTGAGTTGCTAGCTGTTTTCTACAAAATGAAACAACAACAGAGGAATTTAATGCCCCCCTATGAAATCTTAAATGGAGTGTGAATGATGTTATGCCCCTCCAAATAATTAACAAGATACAGCTTTTTCTCAACTTTTAAAGAAACTTTCCAGCCTTTCTCTCACTCAAACAGCAGTGAAAAATGGGAGTCCTATATAAACTTGGAAATATAAATGCCCTCTTTCAGGCCAGTTCATATGCACTCACATATGGTTTCATGAGGCAGATGCTTCATGGCTGAATGTGAAGAACATGTTATTGAAAGACAGAGATGGGTTTTCTGATCTCTAATTCTGCTCAAAGTTCTTTCCAGCAGTCCAAGAGTGTGGATATAATCCTGACCCTACTGAGATCAGTGGCAGAACAATCGGTGTCTTCAATGGAGCCAGGATTTCAGTCCCTGTATCTTAATCGCTTTATGGCAGATGTCTGTTGTAAACCCTACACAATCACATTTGACAACATTTTTACATCTCTTTATTTTTTGTTCTCCAGCAAGCCTAACAAATGTTACTTGTTGCCCCAATATCAATAAAGCACAGCATATCACAGTATCCCAGATTATTTTTCAACGCTAAAATAAGCACGTATTTGTCCTATTCAGATTGACACCGACTTGGTCATTAATACAGGAAATACAAAAGGAAAGGCTCAGGTTGTGCCATTCAATCACAGTTCTGATGCTTACCGTGATTGGGGCTGATGTAACATACACCTCACTGGGATCTGCCTCACCGGCACATTTGGAGTTCTTCACTGATCTCTGTAGAGAATTATCTATTCTCTACAAAACAAAGAATGCAATTAAAGTTCAAAGAGAACTTCAGCTCTCAGAACTAAGGTTGGTGGCAATGGGGTTTTCAGCAGCAAAGCCAGATTTTATAAATGTTCTATTAGGTGTTAACTCCACCTCCTTAATATCTGCTTCTACAGCTTCAGATCAGGCTCACTGTTAGAAAAGAGAGCCCAGCAGACTGTAGAAACACAGAGATGTTGAGACCTGGTCCACATAATTGAATGGGAAAGGTACTGGTCTATGAAATTGGAAAAGAAGGAAAAACTGTCCATGAGAAATTCTCTCTATTACGATGTGATCCCTACTGTGACAAATTTAACAATTCCGGACTTTAAGAGAGATAACATAGGCTGAAAGGATCTGAACTAGACACAAGGACACACCTTTTGCTTTTACCTAACCAATCAGTTTTTAATGACAGTTCTAGAATGCATAATTTAACCACTGACATACATATACACTCTCTGACACCTCAACACCCCCCACCCCTAAGATTTTACTAAAGCTATTTTTAGATGACGTAACAAAAGGTTTATTAGCATACTAGTAACAGTATGGCACTCTGTGTGAAGTGTCACTCCAAAAACTTGCCACCTGAGATGGTTATGTACTTCATTTGATAATGAATCAGTTATTTTTAAATAAAATCACAGTGTGTCACATTTCATACCTGAAAATTGTCAGGAAAGGAAAATATAGAAGGACAACTCCCTTCCTTTAAAAATTTATTTCCATTAATTTCTTTGAAGTAGTCAGGATCAAAATGCTGAGAACAAATCATGTCCCATTCAGATGGTGTCCAGAGTTTGCCACTCAGGGGGTCAGCTCGATGTAATGCCTGGGCCCACTGTTGTTTTTTCTTATTATCTTTGGGAAACCTAAAATAGAAATAGCAAAGTTCACAGAGCAGAGAAGGTCAGCTGGGTTTTGTTTAGTAATTATACTTTACAAAGAAGTGATGTTACCCATACAGGCCATTATAGTCAATGGGACAACTCGCATGCTTAAAGCTGTGCACTTACTTAGGTACCTTGATGAGTTGGGACCAGAGAGAAACAGCATGGTCCAGTACACAGGGCATGGACTGGGATTTAGGGGACCTAGATTCTATTCCCAACTCTCCAACTAACTCATGCCCTTGGGCAAGTGACTTAAATCTCTCTGTGTCTCAGTTTGCCCCTCTGAGAGCTGGGGATAATAATGCTCAGCTACATTTTTAAATCACTTTAAGAATCTCAGGGGGGGAAAAAAGAAGCTAAATGATTGCAAAGTAGTTAGTGAGGGTGGCAGCTCAATTAAATAAAAATTAAAAAGAACATACTGGTTACCCACTGGGTTTGAAATGAGAAGGTACTCAGGGAGAAACACAAATCCCCTTATTAAAATGTCCAGTTAGATAAAAAGTTACAGGGGAAGAAGTAATGTACATATATCTTCTAAGCTCACTAAATACACTGTAAAACTTTCACAACACAATCTCACACATGTAGTGCTCATATGTTCTTTGTAAATGGTAAAATTCTCATCACTTGCATCATTTTAAAGGGACTGGACAAAGCACTGAAGAGTATACTGCAGAAAACAACTGCTCATTAGCTTCAGAGAATTTACTAGATGACCTAATAGGCTTATTTTCATTCCTTAGTTTCTGTGACATGCATGCCACATTCACAAACCCAGTTCTACTTAATTTCACGCTACTCAGTTCTCAGAAGCAGCACAGACTCCACATACAGAGAATCAATTATGCTTTTAAAATGGTATAATAATTTTCAAAGATTCCAAGGGAGAAATAATAACAATGTTAGTGTAGATGATCTACTAAAAAAAACTAAATACAACTCATCATACATTAAAAACTTGACAACGAGGTACTAGCCTTCACTTCTCTCCCCTGGCCCTTCCCATCTTTCTGTCAGTCATTCATGGCCTCTGCACCAATTCCTTATTAATATCACTGAACTTATGTTTAGTTTTAATTTAAACAACATTTTGTATATCACCTATTGGATATTACTTTTAATCAGGTTGTGGCACTGAAAGCCAGGACCTCATTTAGCTGTGCTGCTGCTTTTTGTCTCTTGAAATGACACTCCTCAATCAGTGCTCCTTACCAAGACCTGACAGGAAGTTCTGCATCCAATTCATCAGCCAGGAAGAAAGGCTTGGGTAGCTCCTGGCATCAGGTTGCCCACTCCAGAATACTGGGCTTGTGAGAAGGTGAAATCCCTGCTGAAATCAATTGGAGTTTTGCCCAAGATTCTGCCCCACCTGAAATCAGAATACACTGATACCCAGGATCGTCAGGCTCACCTGTGAAAAGTTATTCCCTGCTTCCGATTTAACTTTGTGTCTGCATTACTGCAGTTATATGCTGCACAATATTTCACCATGATAGTCCCCCTCAGAGATGGTCACTGCATTCAGTGCTGTAATGAGAAGAAAATAGATGTTGAACATGAGATCACATTTAGAGGTAACATCTGCTGAAATGGCATCAGTGGATAGTTTCTGCAGTACATTTCCAACTGGAAGGCTGAAAGTAGAAGTGAGAATGAGAAGTAATAGTAGTAATAAAGCAAACTACCTTCTTCCTCCACATGATGTGATATAAGTATGCTAAAACAAGCACTGTACTGATATATTCCTGTATGCTGATTTTATGGACATATACTTTACTCAGTAAAATGCAATAATTCATGTTTTGTGTATAAATGATCATGTAGAATCACTAAAAAAACCAGTCATGTTTATTATTAAAAGAAAAGGAAAAGAATAGCTTACTATCATTCTGAAAGCTGATAATACAATGGGCAATCATATTAGGATATCATTAATACCATTGTGCTGTACTTAACTGAAATTGTGGCAACTTTCCACATATATATTTTTCCCAAAAAAGTGTATTCAGTAAGAATAACCTTCATTACTTTAAACAGGTCTGCAGCAGCATCTGAAATGTGCAGCTCAGAGAAAGAGAAAAACGGCTACAGTGGCATTTGCAAGGCAGCCAAAATGTCAGAACAACATTCTCTAAGTTATATCACAGTAGCCATACAAATCCATAACTACTGCTCAGCTGAGAAAGAAAGAAAACAAGCTGAGAAATTAAATTAGTGCAATAATAGGGAATGCTGGCATAGAGGAGCCTGTTTCTATAGGCAAGGGACTACACAGGAACAGAGAACAGGTGTACTGTGAAGTGTTAACCTATAAAGGAAGTGCAGCAAGTTATAAAATAAACACAGGAAAAAATAAAAGCGAAAGAAAACAACCTCCTCAGTTTGTGTGCTCGGTGCTGAATTTGTGGTTTATTCTTTGTGGAAAGTATTGTATCTCCTTAGCATGAACAGTCTCAGTGAGGCAATTAAAGAAAAAAAACCAGTTTCCTGCCAAATACAACTTCAAAACAAAACATATAGCAATATAACATAGCCCAACACTTCTTAAAAACAGATAAGAAAAAATGAATGTCAAAGATTGCTGTTGGCTTTGTTATGCTGGAACAGTACACTGAGTATTTAATACCTGGAATGTATTTACCACAGTTTTACAGGAAATGGCATCACCCCTTCTGGCTAAAATTAAACAACTAATTTTATAATTCCAGGGTCGTTTACTCAGCAGCTGGAAACATCATTCTTCGGACAAGTTGGCATTAAGCAAATACCTATTCAAAGTAAATATTAACAGGGCTTCATTTAATGCAGGAGAAAATGCCAGATCACAATTTATTTTCTTTAGAAGGTTGAAGAATTTAACCCTTGAATACAGGAAGATGACTAGATCCATTTTGCATAATCAGGCCTGAATTTGCAAAAATCAGGTCAGAGAAGGGACAGAGCACAAATTCCTTTTGTTTTAGGGGCCTGATCCAATGCCCATGGAACTTAATGGGAGTCCTTCCACTGACTTCTCTGGGCATGGATCAGGCCTCTCATCATCTTTAGAAATTTGTTATTACTACTATATTTCTTACAAGTTTCTTCTTGCACTCATTTACACTTACAGCAACCAGAAAAGTAGTACTTTGTACATATAATCTTTAGTCACACTGAAAGGAAAAATATATATTATAGTGCCTTTTTAAGGGAACTATTATCAAAGTCTAAAATTATCTGAAATATCAAGGTGAATTAGCACAACATGAACTGAAACACTGAAGAAACTATGTCAGCTAGTATTTGTACTTTGTTCTTAATTCTATTACATTTATATTGTGTAAGTGGCTTTCATAGAAATTTAATAATCAGACCTACTGAAGAGCGAACTCCAATCTAATTTGGAGACACACATGAAAAGGTGGGGTTCTCATCTTTCACATTATAGATAAATAAATAGCACAGAACCCTCAAAGAGATATCGTCATCTCTGTGATCAGGACAAGAAAAGTATTACCAGTAGGGTTATTAGCAAAGCTGATAACCACATTATGCAAACAGTGTCCCCCTTTACAACCCAGTCAATAAACTAAAATATTCTAACACTGTTATTTGAGGAGGGACCAAGCAAAGGAATTTGTAAAAAAACTGAGAAATAATAATTAAAAAGACAAAAAGAGGCAAGTTATTTTGTTATACAAGAATTATACATGCTGGTAACACACTACTTTTGGAAATATCTCCCATGGCTACACCTCAGGGATATTACAAAGTGAGTTGCTGACTCTCCTGGAGAGTAATAAAAGGCAGAAAACTGAAACATTTGCAGAAATGTTATTTAAGGGGCATCATCATCATAACACACACACACACACACACTCTCTCTCTCTCTCTCTTCACAGGTGCACTTCCTTGGTTTAGGAAGAGAGAATGACTGGTGGGATGAAGACAGGGCATGGGGAAAACTGTTCTCAGCAATATCACTGATGTATTTATTTTAATTTTTATAGTGCTTAACGCAGACTCAAAGAACTTCACAATTAATTTAAGCACTTTTTCAATGCAAAATGTACCATTCATTTAATGATAAAAACTGAGAGTAGACAGGGCAGGGATGGTGTCTCTGGCTTCTGTTTGCCAGAAGCCGGGAAGGAGTGATTGATAGGGTATGGATCACTTAATACATACCCTATCACTCCTTCATTCCCTCTGGGGCTCCTAGCATTGGCCACTGTTGGAACACAGGATACTGGGCTAGATGGACTTTTGGTCTAACCCAGTATGGTTGTTCTTATGTAGACCATAAGAGAATACAGATTTTACTGAAGCATGGATGGGAAAGTAGTGGGAGATTGCTCACTAAAGAGCTGTGCAGCCATAGAGGGAATCATGGGAAGTAATGGTGGAGGAAATGGCCTTTTATACGTATGTTTTGACCTGGAGTGGCTGCCCTGACATCCTTAGAATTATCCTGTGGAATATTCCATCCAATTTCCTTGTTGTGTGGAAGGGCACAGTTTTCCCTAAGAGACCAGAATATCCTTCCTTTATCTGGCCTGAAATGGCTAACTCAAATTTATATAGACATTTACATACAAAACGGTGCCATCATTAAACTTATTGGTGGATAACTGTGTCCTGCATTTATATATCATAAACCTTTCTTCACATATGGTGCTTCTTTTCTAGAGGCAAACACACAAACCAAGTGTGTATATTACTTTTTTCCTCTTTCACTTGCTACATAATCTCAATATAAATACTTTAATTTTCTAAATGTAATTTAAAGACCCTCTTGTATATTTACAAGCATCCTCGCGCATGTCACATTTTGGTGTTATGAACTGCTATCAGATAAGCACATTGTCTTTCAGGAAAGAGGCATGCACCACAAATCTTCACAACTAGACAGAAACACAGCACAAGAGAGGGAATTTAAAGGATGTTTATTTCTGTAAACAAGGAGAAAACCTTTTTTGGTAGCATATATGAAACATGAGGAGCGAGTCTAATCTAAATGTGAAGATTTTATAGTTCAAGGCCATTTTGCTGTTGGAAAAAAAACGGGTGCTGAGAATGCCATGTCCTCTGCTGTGACTGGTGCACTGTTCTGTAATCTCATGCATTTGCACTGCTCTTTGTTAATTTAGAAACCAATCCTGCCCTCCCCCATCCCATCTCCCATGAGGCCCTGGACAGAGCAGAACAAATATGGTTCTATTCCATGGATGGGTCAGGATTCCCTGTGCTGTATTCAGACCTATACATACAATGGAACTTTGCTCCGTGTAGGCTCCCTGCATGGAGGTAGGGTTTACATGGAATGAGAATGGAGCATTCAAAGCTATGTCAAGCAACTGGCTGAAAGGCATTGTGAGGGGAGGCAGGCAGAGCAGTAGTGGCCACAGAGAAGGCCCACACCACATCTCCCCTGCACACATGCCCTGTATTGATATAATGTGGGAAGAAGATTTTGGTCTGTCACACTGTGTGCTCTAGACTAGAGAATCAAAAGTAAATCTCAGCATTTTACAGCAGAAAACATCACAGCTGCACTTATATAGACACAGTTCATTTAAAATCTGCCCCTTTGGATAGCTGCTCATTGAGTTTAATTAGCTTACATTTAATAATCTCAAAACACAGATGCATTAAATAGTGGCAGAGTTAAATGTGTTTGAGAAAAAATGTTCTAGTTTTCACAGTTACAAGATATCTATTCAGATGGACCATATATGTCTCATTATCTTCTTCAAATCTTTAAATCCTTTATTATTTCATGTGTGTTAGTAAAGATGGCCAAACCCCCTCCAAAATCTTTGGCAGCTCAGGAATAAGAAGGGAACTCCCCATTCGAGGCCCCTGGCTCTGGAATTTGTTTCCCTCCTTCATCCATCAGTGCCTAGATTTAGCACCATTCCAGGAATGCTCAAAGCCCAACTTATCTTGCGGGAATCCAGGAAGGTTGGGAGCTCCTAGCTGGAGGGGCTGTAAAATGAAGAACAATTTAGGTGCGGTCTCATAATATGGCTGCCTAAAGTGCTTTTAGTTTTTATGAGAGAGTCTATTAAGCAGAATTGGAAAAACTGATAAACTAAAACATTGTATTGAACATTTTAGTCTTTTTGTGAGTTCTGTTTTGGACGGTGCTTGGTGCTCTGGTTCAGTATGTTGGTTTTTGCTCTTTCTACAACAAAAACAATATGAAGAACAACACAGCACAGCTAGATCCCAAATAACTGTGCTTACTAAATATACACAAACATGCAAAGCATAGCGGCACCCATACATCTGCTCTGACTGGTTTCTGGTGGCTTCTGAAAACATGTAACACAATGAGTATGAGTAGAGGGCTCACAAACTCTTTAAGAGATACTAACCTAGTTGGATGCACTACATTTAGTGCTACAGGTTTTAATACAAATAATTTTGGAATGTAAAAATAACAGCATTCCATGTTATTGTGCTTTCTTTAAAAAAACCAAGAAAATGTAAAGCATTGTGATTAAAGACATTTTGGTGAATAACAACATTCCTAAACACCATGAATCCAAAACTATCACAGGTTCATAAAAACCAAACACAACCAAAATGTTTTTGACAAAACCTGGTTTGAACTGTATCTAGTAGCTCATGATATTATGTAACAAAAATGCATGGTACCTATTGCAACACGCACCCAAGCAAGAAATAATTACATGCAAAAAATCCCAAATCAAAATAATAAAAACCTTAATATAACACTATCATGAGTTTTTAACCATGAAGAGATGGATCTTGATTTTCATATACACTAAGACCCTTTTATGCTATTCTGGCAGAATAAAAGGGCATAAAGACAAACATAATTACATTGATACTCAGTTTAAAGGAGCCTTAGGCCACACCTATACTACACACTTTCGTCAATGCAAGTTATATTGGAAGACATCCACCAAAATTTGTACGTTGCTCAGGTGTGTGCATACATAGCTTGCACTGGCACTGCAGGTACTCACCAAGAATGTGTCGATGCACCAAAGGCAGGCACCCCAGTGTGCCACATGCTGCCATCTGGCGCAATGCCTTTTGGGAAATTTTCAGAATATGTTGACTCTTGCATCCAGAGATCCCTGGGCAAGAGTCAAGTTCCCATCATGCAACTTGCTGAATTTTCTGATGTCATCTATATCCCATAATTTTCATGCCATTTAAAAATAAATCCCAGAAACCCACACAGCACTTTTCAGTATTCACCATCTCTCATGTTCTCATGAATGTTGCAAATATAGGATGCTCGATTCTCTTTTACTTGGAAACCCACAGAAGTACCACAACAATGGGGGACATGACAATTTCTTCAAGCATAGCTTGTTAAGGGACATAGAGAAAAACAATTCAAGTTGTGGGTGTTCACAAAGCAGCTGCAAACGGTGGAGCAGTACTTTTGGGCCTCAGAAACAAACACTGACTGGAGGGATCTCACTGTAATATAGGTTTGGGATGATGAACAGTGGCTGCAAAAGTTCTGGATGCGAAGATCTGTGTACCAAGCTCACCTCAGCTCTTCAGCACAGTGACACCAAAATGAGAACTGCATTGATAATGCAAAAGCAAGGAGAGATCACTCTCTGGAAGTCTGCAATGCCAGATTGCTACCAGTCAGTGGAAAATCATTTTGCAGTTGGAAAATTCACAGTGGAGGGCCACCATAATGCAAGTATATAGGGCCACAAATGGAAGACTCTCAGCAATGTGCAGGACATAGTTGATGAATTTTTGCAACAATGGTGGTTCCTGATCTGCAGTGGGGCAATCACATGCATATCTGTATTTTGGCACCTGCCCAACTTGCCACAGAATACATCATTAGAAAAGGTGAGTATTCTATGGTTATGCAAGTGTTGGTGGATCACCGGAGACACTTCACCAAGAACAATGTGGACTGAGGTCAGGGAAGGTGCATAACACTTGTACCTTTAAGATTAGAGGACTACTCAGAAAGCTACAGACAGACATTCATTCTTGACTGGCAGATTATAATCAGCAATTAAAATGCCAGTAGTGCTACTGAGAGACCTTCCTACTCCTTTCTCATGAAACCATGCACTGGTCACCTTGATAGCACCAAGGAGAGATTCAACTACTGAATCAGCAGGTGCAGAATGATTGCTGAAGTGCTTTTGGTAGACTGAAGACACTCTGGCAGTATTTAGTTGCTAGCTGGATGTCAACGAGAAAAATATCCCAACAGTTATAGCTGCCTGTTGTGTTCTGCAGAATATCTGTGAGGTAAAGGGGGAAAAGCTCCTGCTGCTATCTGCCACCTTTGAGCAACCAGACACAAAGGCCATTACAAGAGATCAAGGTGGAACTACGCAGTTGAGGGAGGCTTTGAAAGAGCACTTTAACGGTCAGCCACAATAGCATTCAGTGCTGGATTAGTCTTTGGAGCTGAAGCTTTGGGTGCTGCTAAGAACTGTGTGCTGCTTGCTGTTCATTTATAAATATGACTAGGTGTTTTCCTGAAGTTCTGAGTTAAATGGTGCTTGCTGGCTTTTAACAAGTACTGTACTGTTTGCTTTGAATACTGATGTGCATTCCACAATGTGTTGTGAACTAATAAAGATAATTTTATTCTCCAAAAATAGAACTTTACTGAGTGGGGAAAATAGTGCAGAAAAACCCCATTTTGCAATGTAATGCAAAATTCTAATGAATTAATGTAGTGGAACTTTATAAGCAGATGTTTCTGTCCACTTCTGTGCACAAGTGTAGTTCGTTGTGGCTACCCATACACCAACCATGGTTCTGTGATGCTGTGGTTTTCCTTGCTGTCCTGGGCGAGGAATGATAGGGATAAGGATGTTCCCATTGATGCTGTGTGGTATGTTGGGAGGGACAGGGAGCAGAAACAATGGAGTTCACCAAGGGCTGAAAAGGCTGGAATGTCTAACGTTTTAGGATCTATAGGTCAACCATGTGCTGCAGCATTTGGGTTTTCTACCCATTATGTCCTGGTTATTTCCCTCTCTGTGTCCTGCTGGGGCTCCTGGACCCCTTTCTTTCCTTCTTTGGGCTGTCAGTCATATTGGTGCTCCAAGCCCTTTGTTCATGGTCCGATACAGCACTGGCTTGTAGGATCTCACTGAACAGGTCTTCCCTAGTCCTCTTCTTTCTCCTCCTCATCAGGTTCAGATGCTCTTCAGGGGTGAAATGGGGGAGCACCACACCAGAAGCTGCTAATTAAAAAACAAAACAACAGATGTATCACTGCATTTACAGTCCCAATGAAAATGGAAAGATCAGTTTCACAACTCACTTTCCTTATGCCCATAAAAATGTTTAGTAAATAATGCTTATTGACACTTCAACTTTGGAGAACAGCACTGCTCTCCAGCCACAGGCCATAGTTAACATGGTCTGCCAGGGTGGAAAGGGTGAGGGGGGATAGTCTTCTGTTGCATGAAGCAAGAAATTGACATTTCAGTCCCTGTAGGTCTGGGTATAGGGCAGTGACATTAAATACTGGAACTATTTTTCACAGGTGCTGTTGGTTTTGACTGATATCTCATATCCAAAGACACAGAGAACACAACTGCTACTGCATTCTGAAGCTGCGTGGGCCCATATGACACTAGCCTGTTTACTGCAATGATGCCAGCCAAAGTAATCACAAAGTAGTGTGGGAAAGTGTCTTTCTGCAGAGGAAGATATAAGGCAGCCATCAGCAGAAACCTTCAGAAGAGGATTGCAGAGCATGTCCAAGAAATTTTCATAGAGATCACTCAGAAGGATACAAGAGACAACCCTATGTACATAAACAAAGTGCTCTGCATCCCCTGCCAACCCAATAGGGAAATGAAAAACAGATGCCAACTTTTCCTCTGTTTGTTGTATCTTTACTTCTTCTCACATAAGTAAATGAATGAAAAGTTTATAACTTGGGGATGGGCCAGGTGCTATATTTAAATTTAAATACTGTAAGGAAAAGGCATGGGCGCACTTATTCTCTTTCCTTCATCAGACTCATCCATGCTCACTTGGTGGGACTGGCTAGATTGTGGTGGTGTCTTGAACAGGTCCTGACTCATGGCATAATTCGAGCTTTCCCCCCACCTGCTCTGCTTCCTCCTCTTCCTCACTGTTCACAGAAGAAGTCTCTGTCTCAGGCTCCTCTGAGGTATCCATAGTAGTTTGTACGATGCTGATGGGGTCTCTGTCAAGTATGGCATGCAGCTCATTGTAAAAACAGCAGATTTGCAGGGCACTACCAGATCTATTGTATTCCTGGCCAAGTTCCTTTGCTTTCACGCAGCACTGCTACTGATCCCCATCATATCCCTTTGCCAGCATCCCCCATGCAATCTATTTTAGATGTCCACGTTTCTACAACTGGTCTATAGCTCTGCTTACTACAGTTGCTTCTCCTCACAGGCCCAGAAGATCCTATAACTTGTGCTCCTCCCTGGAGTAGACAGATCTATGATATTGTGCAAACAAATTTGATTGGGCAGTTGCATACAACAAGGGAGAGATGCTGCATGTGCTCGCCAAGATAGGCATTCAACGAAATGCATTTCAAAAACATGTGGGGAGCTTCAAAGTGGGGGATAGTTTCCAGTATCTGTGACTTCTGGGCACTTAAATTTTCAATTGTGACCAGAGTGTTCCTGTTATAGAGAATGGGGCATTGTGGGACAGCTGCTGGAGGACTGTTGGGTTGAACACAGGTCATGCAGTATCTACACTCACACTGCACCAACCTTGATAGGTTAATGATGGCTCCATGCTATTCGGGGAGATGGTTTTATTGTGTTGATGTAACAGGGCATTTACATTGGTTGGACACAACATAGAGTATAGCCATGCACAAATAGGTCAACGCGAGGGGATTTACTTGGTAGGGCAGACCAGCCCTAGTGTACATGACACTTGTGTCTGTGCAATAAAGTCTTCATGTTAACATTAACTGTTCTTTCTTCATTTACATTAGATCAAAGTCACCACAACAATCCATGCCTCTAAAAACACTTACGATGGAACACTATTTTAATGTCTATTATATTACATGATGAAGTAACATTCATCTATGCTACAAATATGGAACGCTACTGTATATATGAATAACTGTGGCTACAGACAACACCTCAGATGCCAACACCATGTTATTTGCCAAATAATATGTCCTGTTATGCAGCATTGTGCAATTATGCAGCTCAAAATCCTGTCATAGTGTGCAAGTCCAAGGGGGCAGAGGCAAGGTTCCTGTGGAAGTGCCAGCTCTTGCCAAGGCTTTAGGCATCAAGGGTTAATGACCCTCTTACACCGTGAAAATAATATGTGCAAGAAAGCTGGTCCCATCAGCTTGAATTCTGGAAGAAGGAAATAAAGACAGTGACATAAAAATTCTTCATCTGTTTGGACTCTCACAGGACTAATGCTAAGAAACAAATGCAGAGATCTCCAGGATTAACCTGGGTTAGCCCTAAAAGACATACAGTGCTGACAGATAATTACTGCTCAGTCACCTTTTGGAACCACAGACTGTAACTCATTTATGTATACACGTTCCCTGATTTAACCTGCAAATAATTCGCTCATTTCTTTTTCCTAATTAATAAATTCTTAGTTAGTTTACTGTATAACTAGCTACAAGCATTGTCTTTGGTGTGAGATCTGAGGTACAAATTGACCTCAGATCTCTTGGAACTGGAAACACCCTGAATCTTTTGTGATCTTTGGTGTATATGGCAACCACTAAGTCCAGCTTTTCAGGGTGGCAATATAGACTGGAGAGCCCAAAGGGACTGCCTGTGACTCCATGGTAAGACTGTTATAGTGCTTCAGGAGTTCACATTTAGTACTGGGTTGGTGAAATCTACTTATAGAACATACCCCAGTTTGGGGTGTCTGCCCTACTTTTTGACAGTCTGCCCTGAGATCAGCACTCATGGCCATGAACCACTCCAGACAGCCTGATACACATCTTTCATAATATTAATATCACAGCCTTAGCAATACAACAAATATTGTTGCACAGCACTTTGAAAAGAAAGAGTTTTAAAAAATATGGAAAACAAACAACAAAGGACAGATTATTGCTTGTTCTTAAGTATTATGCAGGGCATCTAAGCAGGGCCATCCCTAGTGGGGTGTGAGACCCGGGACACTATCTCACTGCTGCCGGGACTAGGGTTCCCACTAACGTCCTAAGCCACCAAGAACTCTGCATCCCCCGCAAAGTGCGGGGTCTGGGGAGGCTGCCCCGGTCCCTCCTATGTATGGGACGGCTCTGCATCTAAGTGGCCATTGTCAGAAGACAGGCGTCTGGGCTAGATGAACCACTGGTCTGAGCCAGTATGGCCATTGTTATGTTAAAGCACAGGTGCTGCTACTCCTGCCAAGCAAATGGGTTGGGATTGGGTGGAGCTCCTCCTCACCATCCCATTGGTCAACCAAGCTGGTTTGGTGTGAACAGGAACAAATGCTGTGCATTGTAAAGGGCTGTAGGAAAAAATATTCCCCCTCACGAGCAAGGCAGAGACAGGAAGGAATGTGTGGATCTGAGCTGGAGTCAGTGCCAATTCAAAAAAGGTGAGAGAAATGCAATCTAATTAAAGACTTTCCATAAACAATGAAAGTGTAGATGCACTCTAGTACACAAGACATATTTCTCAAAGGTCTTCCATGTCTACTGACCAGGCCAACATGATCATCTATGTATCAAAGAGCTAACGGATGGATGATTTAAAACTATGGACACAGCTTTTTTCATGAGATACCATACTAAATATTGTTTTATCACAAAATCTTACAACTGAACACAATTTAAAGGCAATGTTTAAAATTGATTTCAGGTAATTACTGTGAGAGAAACAACCAGCCTGGAACTCTAGAGCCCTGATTCTCAGTTACACAAAGGCCATTTTATGATAGTCTGGCACCATAAAGGGCCTGAAAGTAGGCATAAACAGCCTCCTGAGAATCCCCACGCTGCAAAGATACTCCTGTAGCCAGAGTACTGTCAGCACTGGTGGCTCTATTCCCAGCACCTGATGGAGGGGGCATAGCTAAAGTGAACTGCACTATAGGTGTTATCTATTTCCTAGGGCCATGGGAAGCACACTATAAGCTACAGCAGCCCAGCGGTCTCCTGATTTGTGCTCCCTCTCACTAGTTGTGTCATGTCTAAATTCTAGTTTGATAACTCCTTGAGGTAGGGTCTGGCCTGTTTATACTGGTTCTGCAAGGCAATTATGATATTTGGATGTAGCATAAAAAAAAAATCTCTGAAGACAAAGATGCATTAAATCCTTTGACTCTTCTTTCAGTTTTTGTTTTCTAGTTCCTGCAATGGAGAGAAGTGAAGAAGCAGTTGTTTTTGTTTTTATTTTAAAAAAAGACCAACCAATTCAAACTCTGGCTTCGTCCCACAGATCTTAAGTTTTAAACGATATATTTATATCATCTTCTTACTTGATGTCTTTTCTACAGTTCTGATCCTACTGCCAGTGAAGTTAATGGAACCTTTGCTGCCAACTTCAACAGCAGCAGATTTTCATGACCCCTGAACTACTTCTTTCACGTAACAAGGAGTCTCAGCTCCATTCTTCCCGCTACTAGAATGGGCAATATAAGTACTAGGACATTTTATGAGAACCAGCAGCTAAAGCTCATGGCTCTTTCCAAGCTCTGTTCTAGAATGGAGAGAGTGGAATTTCTCGTGAAAATGTCTGATCAATTAAATAAACAAAACATGCCCTTACTACTTAAACTTTGGGACTTGGTAAAAATGTACTTGTTCAGTTCAAAATGTTTTGTTGGTGAAAAACAAACCCCTGCCTCTGCCTCTCCCTGCCTAGAAAGGCATTGTGACTAATGTAAAGGAATGTTTTTGAATCAGAAAGGGAAAAAAGTGCAATGTGCCCTCTGCTTTTGGAACAGTTCCTTGGTATTTCTGATGCAGTGAAATCTTGCCTTGGAGAAAACAGATTGCTGTGATCTCCACAGGAACCAGTGTGTGGTGAGGACAACAGGACAAAATGCTTCCCCTTGAAAAAGTAAGTTTTGGGGAAAAAATAAAAATTCAGCAATAGAAAGAGGAAGAACTTTGTGGAGGAAGGGGGCAAAAGGAGCCCCATTTATGCAGTGACTCTGTTACACAGCATGAGAACAGCAACACAGACCAATAACAGTGAATTAGGCTGAAAGGGTCATTTTTAATTTAAGTGTTGAGGACGGGATTAGAATTCTAAATGACCTTGGACAATTGATCTGAAATCAACAAGATGAAATTCAGTAAAGACAAGTGCTAAGTACTACATTAAGGAAAGAAAACTTAAATGCACATATACAAAATGGGGAACAATTGACTTGGTGGTAATACTGCTGAAAAGGATCTAGGGTTATACTACATCACAAACTGAATACAAGCCAAAAATGTGATACATATGAGAAAAAGACTAATATCATTGGAGGGTATACTAACAGGAGCATCATATGTAAGACACAGGAGGTAACTGCTCTGCTCTACTTGGTGCTGGTAAGGTCTCAGCTGAAGTACTGTGTCTAGTTGTCAGTGCCACACTTTAAGTAAGATGTATAAATTGGAGAGAATCCAGAGGAGAGCAACAAAAATAATAAAAGGTTTAAAAATCTGATCTATGAGTAAAGGTTACAAAAACTGGGCATATTTAACCCTGAGAAAAGAAGACTGAAGTAGGACCTGATAATAGTCTTCAAATATGTGAGAGCTGTTATTGAGGATGGTGATCAATTGTTCTCTGTGTCCACTGAAGGTAAAACAAGTAGTAATGTGCTTAATCTGCAGCAAGGGAGATTTAGGTTAGACATAAGGGAAAATATTTCTATCAATCAGAATAGTTAAGCACTGGAACAGGCTTTCAAGGGAGGTTGCTGAATCTCCGTCACTGGAGGTTTTAGAAAAGTGGTTAGACGAATATCTGTCAGGGATGGTCTAGGTATACCTGGTCCTGCCTCAGTGCAGGGGGTGGACTAAATAACTTCTCAAGCTCCTTCCAGCCCTACATTTCTATGATTCTACTAAAAGTTCAATGCCCGTCCCACATAAAGGTTGAGCTGCTATTATGACACACCTTGATGGAAACAACACTAACTAGCGTAGCTGAGTTAATGTGGATCAGGATAAGTATTATATTGTAGGAAAACAACAGAGCCAAGACACAAGCAGGTAAAGCAAATGGAACAAAGGCTCCAGGAAGCTGTGATAGCACCATAATAGGTACACTATAATCATATGTACACTTTCAGTCATCCAGATAAGATGAACGAATTTACACATTTATAACTGGGAAACAGAGGAAAGAAAAGCACTTTGCAAAGATGAGTATTACCCAAGGATAAATGTTATCCTCATTCACTGATGAGGAAATTGAGGTGATTTTCCTAGAGAAATGCTGTGAGTTAGTGGCCCAGCTGGAAAAAAAATCTCCTTGTCGTCTGACTTCCAGACACTTATTTTAACCACTAGAAAAAGCTATAGCAGTGCTGAGGCTCTTTTTTCACCATTTAAAAAACACACAAATCAATAAACAGCCATTTTAGTCATTACAATACTGAGGTAGATTTGAACTAGTGACCGAGAAAGGAGATGGACGGCTTTATTTCCAATTATCAATCTCTCAAGCAATCCAGTTTCCCTTACTGTCTTTATGGGCAATTGACTTCTTGTTTAGAGCTCTAAAATTGATTACTCATAAAAAGGCAGTTAACATTGTGAAAAAACCAGAAGCAGATTAAGCCTAAATATGGTTCATGTCTGATCAAAAACACGGGGTACCAAAACATTCTAAGAAGAAGAGAAACAACGCTATTAGAAGAAATAAATGTGGGTCACTTTTAAAGGATGAAGGTACTCAGCTATACTTTAATCTGACACTGGTCATGCATACTTTTTTTGACCCATCAAAATGGGAAAAGCCAGATACCAAATCTATTATTATGAAAACAAATTGAAAAATGTAAGTCTCATTATTATTGTCTTCCAGTAATACCCAGAATGTGCTAGACATCATCCACACACAGTCCCTGCCCTAAACAGCTTGCAGTCTAAGAAGAGTTTACACAGATGTGGAAATGGATTGAGCACATCATCAGAATTACTGATTATTTCTTCTGAGATGCTCAGGCCCAGCTGTTATGAATGGTAGTAATAGTACAAATGGAAGGGGCTCTTCATGAAATCTAGGGCAGTGATTCTCAACCAGGGGTCAAGGGCCTTCTGGAAGGCCATGAGCAAGCTTCAGAGGGTCCACCAAGGATCGCCAGCATTAGACTTGCTAGGGCCAAGAGCAGAAAGCCAAAGCCCCACCACACAGGACTGCAGCCCAAGGCCCTGAGTCCAATCACACAGGGTTGAAGCTGAAGCATGAGCAACTTAACTTTGCCCTGGGGCCACGCACCACAGGGTTACTACAATTGCCTTGCTTGCTACCCCTTATTGCCATCTCTGGCTTTCATATGCAAAAAACAAGTTGTTGTGGCACATATGGGCCTTGGAGTTTTCATAGCATGTTGTGGGGGCCTCCTAAATAAAAAGGTTGAGAACCCTTGATCTAGGGAATAAAGAGGTACTGCAGGTTCACTTCAGCACAACACAACAATGTTTTCAAATAAAGATTTGTAGCACACAAACAGGCTGTAATCCCCAGCAGTACAATGGAGTTTTGTTGGCTCAAGTACAGCTATAAGAAACAGAAAGCTTACTGGTCTACATACACTATAGATGTGTCATGTGTGGCCAAGAAAGTGCTGATAAAGCATCCACAGTTTAGCGGTTTTACAAGCTGAGGGAAAAAAAGACACTAGATAAACTTAATTTCTACAGTTCTTCAACAAAATGTTCACCAATATGCAATGTAAGGGAGCTTCATACACCTCATCTAGAAACAAGAGTGATATTCAGCAGGTGGCATATACAAGGTCGAGGAAATTATGAAATTAAATAGTACATGAACATTGCAGAAATCATTCTCTGTGGGAAAATCAACTTACATTTTTATGGACACAATGGGACATATTAATGGAGTTACATCAGGGTTGAATTCGCTCCATAAAGTAGCAGGAGACAAAGGTAACTAGGGAGGCATTTAAATTATGGTCAAAACATTTAGCACTAGTTTTCTACATGATTCTACACAATAACGTCACCACATCACAGCAAAATGAACAAATTTATTGAAAGCATATATTAAATATACACTCAAAATTTCATCCTCATTAATTATTCCTAACATGAGACTGCTTTGCTTTTGTGCAAGTGACTCCTCCATTTTCCATGTCATTATTATATTCTCAGCACTGCTATGCCTTCCTCTGAATTATCAATCATTTCTACTAAGGTTGGAGTTTTTGGCATCTTGTAGCCTTCATATCACATCTTTGCCCACCCATTTTTTTTTTTTTTTTTTTAAGTTTGACAACGGAGAAAATCGCTAGACCTCTCCAGTGTCAGTTTACTCAAAAGTTCCATCCTAACAAAACTTTCAGTGCTGCTCAAGTATGTTAAAGACTTTTTTTTAAAATGGTGGTGATTTAAAGTTACTGAAGTTAATTGGTTTATAAAATATTACAAAGAGTGGTATTTTGATACTGTTTCATTAGCTGTTATCACTTAGTGATGGTGATCACTGAAAAGCCAAATAGTTTCCTTTCCCAAAAATATTTAGTGTGAAATCTTGGCGCTGTAGGGCCGATGCCTGTTTCTCTAGCTCAGTAAGGACTGATACCATGTCCAACACATGATCAGGTTGTCTCTCTCAGGCTTTATTTATTCTTCAAATACAAAACTCACAATGTAAAAGAATACTCTTCCCCCATCCTCCTACAGAGGCCTACCACAGAAACCAGCTGATACTATTCTCAACTGAGCTCTTTCCTCCCTTGTAGGCAGCTCCCTGGCCCCCTTCCCAGCTGGGTCTGATAATTCTTTCCACCAGGCACAAACATCTTAAAAGGGCTCTGCCTCAGAACAGGGCTGACTGTCCCAGGGCCCTTATAACTCCTTTAAGGGGCAGACCACCCTGTTCCTGGACCAACTGAAGTCAATGGCTGTTTTAACTCCCATTGATTTAAAAAGAACCAGGATTTCATCCCATCTGTGACCTAGGCCTGGTCTACACTAGCGGGGGGTTTGACCTAAGATACAACTTCAGCTACGTGAATAGTATAGCTGAAGTCACCGCATCTTAGGTCAACTTACCTGGTGTCCTCATGGTGACAGCAGGCTCCCTGGTCGATTTGCCTGCATGATTATGCAGTGCTCTTCAGCTACCACTTTCTTTAATTTATCTCCAGCAAGTACATCCAGGAATATCACCAAATGAGATAGTGTTAAGTTGCTTTCCAGGAAATATGATCATTTAGCCACTGGATGGTCTGTTCATTTTAAGGTATCCCAAGTTTCCAAAATCAGTGCTATAATGAACTGTTAACATGGATAACACCGTTTGTAAAACCATCTAACAATAATGCTAACACAACATGTTAGAAATAATAACCACATCATTGATTTAGATGAGCTCTGCATTTTCCTGACATTTTCAGAATAACTTATACAAAGAGACAGAGATTTGGAGAAAATTTAAGAGATTCCAGTGCTTGTATAAGGGCTTGACAATACAGCACAGGAAGTGAGACTGCACTTTGCAGTGCATATTATAGGCATAGCCTGGACGGTACAGCTTTAGAAATTTTCTAATTTGTATTTAAGAATGCATAAATTATCCTATGATAAGGATCTGCATGTAGCAAAAGTGGATGTACAACACATACCTAGTGAAAAGAATTTTAGATCTATCAGATTTCTTGCCAATTATTATGTCCTTCGGTAAAGCACAGTCACTACTTGTTCCTTATGTGATGCCCTTTAAATAATACAAATAAATATGAGAAACAAGCACACAAAAGCTGGGAATGGCAATTGCTGAACAGCTCCATCTAGACCAAGTAACCGCAAGATCTCTGAATCCACCAGGCTAAAACCCCAATCCTGCATACACTAAGGCATGTCCTTTACTACCATGAACAGCCCCATGGCAATCAGTGGAATTACTCACAGTGGTAAAATTAAGCATGTGTAAGAATGGGGGCTAATACATTGTTCTATCTACCACTGTAGGCTTTTACTATATCAAAAATATTCCAGCCAAATGTACTTTACCTTCCCCACTTCTTGATTTTTTGCATCCATTTTACATGCATTTAACAATGCACTACTACTTTTAGGACCACATCGAGACAAGGAAGTTCAACTAATTTAACTTGGAGGTTAAGTAGTTGGCTTGTTGTGATTCTTTTTAATGGAGACAGAAACCTCTTGGGTTTATGGCAGTGTGTAGATAGATTTTAAAAATTTCCAAAGTAAGACTTTACTGCATGCACTCCTCCCCCAGGGGAGAAGAGGAGAAAACAAACACATCACAGATGTTTGTCATGTGGCTTGCTGCACTACAGGAAGGCTATTGGGATGAGCATGGTATAAAGCACTGCATAGAGCAGAATAGCAGCTGTTGTTCAATGACAAACAAGATATTTGCACACACCCTTCTAAAATGAGCAGGCAGGTCCCACCACACTGCACGTTGCTCAGGGCACTTTGGAATAACACATTTATTTCCCTTCCTGCTCGAAGTTAGAGCAGGGAGGGGGTAAGCACTGCTGGCAGCTGCCCACTACACCGGACTCTGGTTTGGGGGCTTGACTAGGGACTGGGAGTGGCTGGCTCATTACAGAAGCAACTTGTCCTCTCCTGGAATCAGTGATTGGGAGTGGACTACATCCACCCTGACTGAATTGGCCCTGTCAACACTGGTTCTCCGCTTGTGAGGTAACTCCCTTCCCTTCATGTGTCCCTATAACAGCGTCTGCATCTCTAACTTCACCCGGGCATCTGAGGACGTGGGGGTTTTACCCTCGAAAGCTTATACCCAAATAAACCGGTTAGTCTTTAAGGAGCGACGGACTCCTCCTTGTTTTGATGATTTACCCGTCAGGGTGACACCACCGCCTACCACACCGGGGCATTTGTCACTGACGGGCTCAGTTTCAAAGAGCACCGGGAACATCGGCCCTAAGGAGCAGCGCAGACGCTGCTTTTCCACGGGGCGTCTGCAGCCCCCTCCCCGCTCATTATCTGCCAGACTAAGTAAATGGCGGGCGGCTCTGTCCCCCCGAGAGAGCCTGTCTCGCGCTCCCCATCCCCCTCCCATCGGCCCGCAGCCAGCCCCACGCGGCAAGTGACCACGAGCCAGCTCCCCGCGCGCACTAACTGACAAGCAGGCGAACTGCTCCAGCCCGCTCCCGCGCGAGCAGCCAGGCGGATGCCGTTTACCTGCCGGCTCCCCGGAAGTGCCCCGCGCCGTCCCGACGCACGACCCAGCCCCCACAGCGCAATGGCAGAGGCATCGCCGCTGCCCGCAGTCACGTGACTCGAAACCAAGCCCGGAAGAGCGACGGCTGGAGGGACACTCTAGCCAGCGCTAGACTCTATTGCTACACAGGCTTAACGGCGGGGGCGGGGCGCGCGGCCTCCTTTTCCTGTTTCCGGTTGGCCCGGGAGTCTCTTGCCCTCGCGGCTTCGGGTTGCGGAGCCGCTGTTGGAGCCGGCGAGGCACCGCGAGGAGGGGTCAGTTCTTCCCTGGGGCTTGGGCGGGCTCCCCAGAGACGCTCCCCCGGGCCCGAGATTCATTCGGCTGGGGCGGGGGAAGGGAGCGTGTCCCGGCCGCGAGCGGTGGGAAAAGGGGCGCTCCCCGCCCCCAGCGACTCGTGAAGTGAGCGGCGCACTCCCGGCCGGGCCCCGCAGCTCCCGCCCCAGGCCGGTGCGGTGCTGGGGTCCCCCGTGCCGTGCTCAGCCGCGTTCACTGGGTCGCCTCGCTACGAATCCCGCGCCCTGCGGGGGCCGCAAATACCCTGGGAGCGGGGCTTTTAACCCCGGGGTGCGGAGAAACCGTAAATATTGGGGGTCCCGCCAGCCCGGGGGTGGAGCGAGAGTTTAAAAGAAACCCAGTTTAGCGGCATAAGCACCCCGCCTGGTATCGATGAGCTCTTCACTGGCCTGAATAGGGGCGTTCAGAAAGGACAGGTGGGAGAACGATCCTAACAGCGGCTTCCCTTCCTCTAGCTACATAAATGGGAAGCACCCCGAATAACTAGGTAACGGGAGCAGATATTGCCACTGCACTGCATAGGCCCGGTAACTTGCAGTACTTTTAAGACTATGTAATGAAAAGATTTTTTCATTCAATTTTTATATAGGGTCGCCACAGTTGGATGGTAGAAAAGATGTTTGATATCAAAGCCTGGGCTGAATATGTTGTGGAATGGGCTGCAAAGGACCCATATGGGTTTCTTACCACTGTGATCTTGGCCCTTACACCGTTGTTCCTAGCAAGTGCAGTGCTATCATGGAAACTGGCAAAAATGATTGAGGCCAGGGAGCGAGAGCAAAAGAAGAAACAGAAACGCCAGGAAAATATTGCAAAAGCCAAACGAACAAAGAGGGATTAAGCGAAGCAAAATGCCTTCCTTCTGCAAAAAATGTGCTTTTTTGTTGAAGCATTCTTGTACGTGTGTATCTTTGTGTGTTTTGTTGTCTTCCTCCAACAATCCTCTTGAACTATGACATTTCAACCCCTGAAATTATTCATGTTCTGCTTCAACAATTTGTGTTGATGTGTCTAATTGGCAGTGGCATTTGATGTGTTTATTTCAACCAGATACCACTTTCCAGTAAGTTAACTTTTGTATGTTTACATGTCATACACTAAAATGAATGCAATGGGGGAGAGGAGCTTGGTTTTTTTAAATTGGAACTGCTTTAGCAATTGTTCAAACATGTCAATATTAAAGTATGGAAGAAAAAATTTAAATGTCTGACTTTCTAAGAATACTGCAGTCATTGGTTTTCTAGAAGCTCAGGAACTTTGTCTTAATACCTGTCTTCTGCGTTAGTTTGTCTTCATTATAGTATTTTTTTTTCCTGGTTTCAACTTGACCCTCGAATAGGATTCCTTGTTTCTGCAGCAGTTGTCAGCTTTGTATTCTCAGGCATTTGTCTTTATGAACAGTGTTAGCATTTCACATTAACTTGACAAAATTCTTCATGAGTGGCTCTTAAAATCTGCTTCCTGGACTATCAGTCCACTGAGCCTTTTTTGGAGAGTTCACAGAAGGAAACTTTTTACAACCAAGCAGTAGGGCAAATAACTTCATTTTCACAATATCCCACTGTGAACAGCTCTTGCCTACGCTATGCTTCACAAAATAAATGGATCTCCACATTCGGCAAATAACTAAATATCATTCTAGGTTTAGGGGTGACAACAGTAACTCTGGAGCAGCAGAGGAACTGCATTGGATATTACCATCTTTGAAAGGATGGCTTAATGAAAAGACAAAAAAGTTGTATGTGGGTTCTAGTATTGTAAACATTGCATAATGGAGCTAAGGATAACATTTTAACTTATTCAGATTTTTCTGTCCAAAGAATAGCAAAAATGAAAATGTGTTTAATATCATGCTTTAGCAAATCTTAATTTTTATTACTACTTTAGTTCAAATGGGTTTAATCCTGTATCAGCAATCAAGTTTTAGGTCCTGTTCCAATAACATGTCTCTTAACCAGAGCAAATACGATTCTTGTGCCTAGCTCTTCACTTGATATGTAAAGGATAAACACCTATGAAAGCAAATGCTCTGTATTATTGAAAGGAGGAAGTGAATAGGAGATGATAAATACCAATGCTAACAGAAAGTTTTGTTAAATCAATATGAGGGCTTGTCTACAGTGGCAATTTACAGCACTACAACTTTCTTGCTCAGGGGTGAAAAAACACTCTCCTCTTCCCCCCAGCACCAGTGTAGACAGTGCACCGGGGAAGGGAGCCATGCCCTTCATGGAGGTGGTTTTTTTTAGAGCTGCAACCACACAAGGCATATTAATCATTGCCAGTGTAGACTAGCCCTTAGTTAAGAGTAGGATGTGAAACATTCAAGCATAACAGTTCCCTTTCTTCTGAGTGTTGCTCAAGACAAGTATTGTTAGAATGTAAAGCATGTTTTCACCTTTTTATGATCATCTGGATTAAGTCTTCAGTTTTTGTCTTGAATATGATTACACCTTGATATTTATACAGTTTTGATATTGTTTTAAAATAGACTCAGAACTAACTACATTACATAAATAAATTTGATACTTTTTTAAGTGTTCCTTCTTTATTCTGACTTCTAAAAATGTGTAACAGTGTAGCAAAAACAAATGTGCTATCTATACAATACTTAAGTATATATTTCATTAAAGAGAGGTTTATAAGGAGAATAGGTTCAACATACAGTGATAAGTGAAAATGATCCAAATTAACTAATTCTTAGGCATAATCCTCTTAAAAGTGGTGTGACTTATTGCATGTCACCAGGGAATGCACTCTTTTTTATAGTAGGCATAGCTCACTGTGTGACTGATGTAAAGACTTTTACTCAATCTCCAAATGAAGCATTTGTTAACGAGCTGGTGCATCCTGATTGGGAATGTTTGTCTTGTGTTGGAGGTGGAAGGTAGAATCTCACATTCACACCAATTAAAGCCAGAGGTAGTTTAATTTATAGAATCCGAAGGTAGATATGGAAAATACCTGTTACTTGCTTAGTCTATAATTGCAAGACTGATTCCTATATTAATTTTGTTTTGTTCAGTCACTTTAAATACTCCATTATGTGTTTCCACCACTTTCCTTTATTTTAATACTCCAGCATGTGCTGATTGCCCTCCCACTACACACTACAGTAAAAACGTGCTAGTAAATGTGAATTTCTGAATCCCCTAAAACACTAAAAATCCCAGCTGAGGCTACATCCCAGTTTCAGACATCATGCAGCCTTTGGAAGGATGAAAAGAACAAGTAAGATATGTTAGGAATAACTCAGCATGATGGAGCAACTAATTTTAAAATATGACCCTTCCTGTAACCCTGATATGTATTTTATTGGTGTAGACACTGCCTAGGAGGTCTTAAGTTCCTGGAAAATGAGTGTGTTTCTACACTTTGTTCTTACTTGACTCAAACTGATTCCATAGAGCACTTTACACTTCTTACAGATGGCTAGCAAGACACACAGTTTAACTGTTGATTTTACCATCTATTAATGCAGTTACAAGATATAGTCTAAAATTAACAAAGAATGTAGTCTCTCTCTAGTGTTGAAGTGCTTTGTTAATGAGATCAAACAGACCCTACAATCACCTGAGGGAGCCAACAGCATTGACATATTAAAAGGCAATAATAGGCAGGGAACTTTAGGATTCCATAAACAAAAATGATTAGGCAAAAAAAATCTAGATTTGATAATACAAAAGGTCATTTCTAAGCCTCATGTCTACAACTAAGCTATGTGAAATCCATTATGTTGAAGACCAAATTAGTAGTTTTAAAAAAAATTGTTACCTTTAAGGAAAAATGCATGTCAAAAAAGTATTGTGACATTTTCCTACCTCAATAAACTAAACAGAATGAACCCAAGAATAACAGACTACCAGTTACTTATTTTTTTTAAGTAGCAGTATTTTATAGTAAGATTTATTAATTAGTCACAGCAATAAGTAAGAATTCAATTATTTCTAATATCTGGCTTTAAAAAAATGAAACCGATACATTAAAGTTATTTATTTCTCACACAGCAGTTGGTAAGAGGAAAAAGTTCTTCAGTCATGTTGCTTGTTAAAGCAATTATGTATGCACTTCACGGGCAAGATTTTTCATATTACAACTGTTTATTTATTACTGCTACTGCTATCTGGTGGGATCCAGGAACCTGGCTGAAAGGTTTTTGCAGTGCTGGATGGGTCTGGTGAAGGCTCATTCTTTCCATAGTAAGGGGATGATGCATGGCCTTTAATTTGAGTTTGAACTGGTTTAGCAACAAGTTCCTCATATTCCTTGGTCTGAAGGAGGCTGTCCTTTTCAGAAGCATCTGTGATTTTCAGTTTTATTTCTTCTCTAAAGGTTTCATTCTTGAGAATTTCCTGCAAAAAGCCACCAAGCAAGAAGGAAAGTGGTTAAAGCAAACATCAATGTAATTTACACTACTTAAATAGCAAACTAAAACCCATAGGTATTTTTTTCTTAAATTTAATTTTACATTCTCTCTTCATATGCATATGCAACATAAAGACAGTCAAAATGCATTGCTTTGGATGACTGATGCTCCAATATTTTTATTAACTTGTTAAAGCAGAGCTGAATTGCACTATTCACAGCTGATATTAGATCAAAATGGAAGACTTGTTAAATACACTTATGATCAAAATATGAACACATGAAATCTGCTGCACCTTTCACATAGTTTTCCTACGTAAAGACTTGTATCACACAATTGCTTCAAATTATCATTTGCATACCACACACACACAGATGAAATAAGGAAGCGCCTAAGATCCTTTATTAAAAAAAACACTCTTTAAAAAGGCCTGATTTGTTTTCATAATTCTGCGGGTAATATAGTTGTGGCAGAACTGTGCCAATGGAGCAGGACAGAATGAACCAGAAGCTTCAGGTAACCTCTACAAAAAACTATTAGCACAGCAGCAGTCAATATTAGTTATCCTTGCTGTCTTGCTGAGAGGAAAAATTCAGAAAGATTCCAAAATCGTTCTGAGTGGAAATAAAGCAAAATGGGGAAATAGTACCCATAAGACTCTGAAAATAAGAAAAAATACTTAAGAGTAAAGAGGTGAGTTTTGACTGGCCTTTTCTTTATCTGCTCAGATATAGCCCACACTAACGTGATGTTGTATATATCAGTAATAAAACGTGCTTAATGCTTAGATTGTAGGAAATAGCAAAGACTGCAAAAAGCAAAAGCAGGAAAGTTACATGTTTTTTATAGTAATTTCCACCCAAGGATCTTAAAGCATTTTAAAAACCTTTGTGAATACATCAGTGTACTGTGACAAAGCTCCAAGTTTGTACTTGTGGGTCCTGCGCTTCCTGGCAGATTTAGGGGCCTCAGAAACTCATCTAGGCCCCACAGTGACCTCCCTTTCTCAGTATAATTGGCAAGAGTCACCGCCTAGTGAGTTACCTTCATCACAGGCCAGTATGGAAGATGGAAAAGGGGGAGCCCAGGCCCGCCCTCTACTCCGGGCTCCAGCCCAGGGACCCTAATAGTATCAGCTAAGATGGCTGACCTTTTATCCACAAAACACAATACAATTCCCTGGGCTACTTCCCCACAGCAGTCCCCGCTTCTTCAAACTCCACTTCACCCTTACCTCAGGGCCTCCTTCCTTCAGTATGATATGTTGTCCACCCCTCAGTCTCACCAAACAGCACAACTTCCTCTCACAGCTCCTGACACCCACAGCCACCTGACTAACTGGGAGGTTTTTATCTAGTTTCAGCCAGTCCCTGATTGGCTTCAGGTGTCCCAATCAGGCTAGCTGTTTCTACTCCTTTCTAGAAGGTTCTTAATTGGCCCCAGGTGTCTTGATTGGCCTGGAGTAGCCTTTGTTTGGCTATCCAGGGAACAGGGACCTGCACATCCTGAGACTAATATACCTGCCTTCCAGCACTCTCTTATATCCTTCTGGTCTGACTCTGTCACAGTACATATGATGGTAAACTGGATTTTTTTAAAATTGTTTAGTTTTAATTTAAGGTGATGTTAGTAACACAAACAGAAAAATAGGCTCAGTCTTTAAAGGGTAGTTTTTTAAACATTTAACACAAGTAAACAGAAGCTAAAAGTGGACCTTGTTTAATACAAATTAAAGACAATGCAAAATACATTTCACCACTTCTCCTAGCTGTGTTATCAATTTGTAACGTGTTTTTTCAGATTCTGTTCACTTTCTTGGGGAAATTAAATAGTGCTCTGAACATTAAAACAAGACTAGAAAAGGAACATTTCCCTGTTTGCATAAAGAATTCAGAATGTTTCAAGACACATTGTCTCAGCACAAGACATGGGGTGAAGTAAATCCTGAGAAAACGTGAGAGGGGAGGGATAAGGCAGTAGAAACAAAAGTGAAAGTGTTTGAGCAGCATATTCCAGAAGTCTTGAGGTCTTTGATTGATTTGACATCTACCATACCATTCTCTCTATTGAAGGGAAAACCTATAATAGAAGCAGGCCATAAAAGAGACTCCGTTTGTGTTTTATCTCTCTCTGAGTTGTGAAGAATATGTATCAAGTTATAACCAAAAAGAATGCACTTTTATGTAGAAATCCATGGTTAAATCGAGTCTTCCTGACCAGTGATTTAAATCATGATCTAAATCAATTTGATTTAAATCAAATCTACCCTGGTATATTAAGTATAGTATTATGACTGTATTCCTGAACGCTGTAGATCTCAACTTCTAAAGGCATTACAGTTTTAGTTACCAAGTTTAAGATTTCCTATTAGTGCAAAACTAAGTCAAAAAGTGAAAATTTAAAAAATTATAAAAAGCAGCAATTCCTTCCAAGACTAATTATGATTAATATATTATATACCCATAGTTCATTTATGGGAGAAATATCATTACAACTCACTAAAAATAGTAATAATAATTCCTTAGATATCAGGCTTTTTACCAATCCAGCTTCAATTCCTGTCTGCAGTATCCAGCCCAAGTAGCTGCAAGAGGCATTAGGAATCTGAGCTTTGCTGATTTCAGCCCTCTCTACATGAGGAGTAGATTGTAGATCAGAGTAGCAGCCATGAACCCTCCTTGTTTCCCTCTTCCAACTTCCTGCAACACACATTCACACTAACTTCCTCAAAGCAGGCTAATGCACAGGGAACTCCTATGGAACTGCCCCTCCCATTTTGCACAGCAGCACCATACAATACCCTCTGTGCCTCAGGAGAAGAGAGCAGGATTTGACACATTAAGGAATTAGGAGATTGCATTTACGCAGTGACTGGAAAAGTTTTATATGTAAACATTCACTATGCTATATACTGTATGGAAGTGACAGGTATGAAGAAGTAGTTTTAACTCTTGCTCCAGGATTAGAAGAGTGACTTAGCTTCTCACTTAGGAAGTTTGTCACTAAACAGAACTGAAATATTTTATCAAATGGCCTAACTTAGCTACCGACTGCCCAAATAAACATAGCTAGAGGGCATTTCAGCAGAGAGCTCAACAAAAGAATATCAAAGCGTAATGTGCTCTGACCTGTATGGGACAGACAAGCTCCATTCTGTCCAATAAGTATCAGAGATCCAGCACTAAATCCATTAGCCAGCTGTCCTTGTTGAAGTCCTGACTAGATTCTCATGACCTTCCCAGGAAATATGAAGTAAGGATGTTAGGATTTTGAAGTTGGAATTATCAATAGGTAGATTTTAAGAGCTCACATGGTATCTGAAGAATTCTGAAAGTGCTCTTTATTACTCAGAGTAGAGCAGAACTCAGGAAAAAAAAGCCATTAACTGAAATAAAAAGACTAGCCATGAAGGGGAGAGGCAGCCAAATTTTGCAGTAGCTGGAATCTTTACATTATTTAGACATTCACCTTCAGATACAGTGAATTACAATAATCCAGTTTGGAGATGATGAATGCAAGGATTATTGTGGCAAGGTCCTCATCTGTGAGGAAGGGGAAAAGTTTCCTAGTAAGATGGATGTGAAAAAAGGCATTTTTGGTCACTGAGACTACCTAGGAATTCAAGTTTGGTGATGAACAAAACAGGACCCAGAGGCTTCACGCAATTTTAATGCATTGCAGACTGTATCCCTCCTATGGAAAGCCAAGGCTCAGAAGAAGTGTTCAAGATGGTTCTTCAAAGGAGTTCCCCTGTCAACCAGCCTCATTTTTGCCTTCCCTGGCTTGAATTTGAGCCAGCTGCTTCTCACTCAGAAGATGATCTCTTGTAACCATTCTGGACATCTGAGTGATGGCAGCCACAAATATGGACATATTGGGTTAGATCAATGGTCCATCTAGCATAATATCCTGTCTTCTGTCAGTGGCCAGTGTCAGATGTTTCAGAGGGAATGAACAGAACAGGTCAACTTATTAAATGATCTATCCTCTGTTCTCCAGTCCCAGCTTCTGGCAGTCAGGTTTAGGGACACCCAGAGCATGGGGTTGCATCCTTGGCCATCTTTGCTAATAGCCATCGATGGACCTATACTACATGATGATTGGTGCATCAGTGAAGAATGATACACACATCTAGGTGTCATTAACACAGTATTAGCAGTAGAGCCTATGACATCTCTCTCTCTTTCAACTACCTTTATACAGATATTGAAGAGAAGAGGGGATTGTTTGGATCCCTGCAGGACTCCACAGGTGAAGTTCTTCAGGGAGAAGGAGCAGTTGTCCATCACCACATTCAATGTTCTGCTGAAAAGGGATGATTGGAGGTAATGTAGTGCTGTGCCTTATACTCCAGCTGTATTGTATATTAATGTATTTAGAAATACCTTACAGTCTAATGTGCCAAAAACTGCAAAGAGATACAGTATAATGACCATGGCCATAAGGAGATTGCCTTTTAGTGCTACCAGGGCTGTCTCTGGGTTGTGCTCTGATCTGAAGCCCAAAGGCAAGGCGTCCAGGATGACAGCAGATGGCTCATGATAGAGTTTGGTAGTTACTACCTTCTCAGCTAAGTATAGGATATTAGAAATAGTATAGTGGTTGGAGATATTTTGAGTCAACATTTGCATTCAGGAGGATAGGGCAGACCTCCTCTGAAGGTGTCATTGATATCCATCATTAGTAGTAGGCATAGTTATTCTTTGCTGGTTGTTGCCAACCAACCATGACTCTGTGTTGCAGGTGTGACTAATTTTTTTAAGGTCTTCTTGGTCTCTGGTAAGCATGACAGGGCCAAAGTTTGAGAAGGCTAGTGGGATTAGGGAATACAGGCTGGTCAGGAATGGAGTTCTCTTATTTAGTTCCATTCATATCTGGCTGATTTTTTCAGTGAAGTCTGATGAATGCGTTTTACAGTTGGGTTCACTGGCTGAAAACTGATGACTGATTGATTGGATTAACCAATTCATCATGTGGAAAGTTCTGCTACTTGTGATTCTACTGCAGTAGTGGTTGTGGAGTAAAAAGCTGGTTTTGCCTCCTTTGCAATAGGAAAAACCTATGTTGGCAGATGGATTTAGATTGTCACGGGCATTCTAAATTTTAATGTGTGTTTAATCTGATGTCTCTGTGAACTATGATGATTTTCTCAGGTGGGGCGTGTGAGTGGGGAGCACAGAGTTAGGGGGTCAATGCAGTGGACTGCTGTACAAACCACTGGCACCTGGGCCTGAAAGTTGAGTAGTTTGGTTTTCTAGAGAGAATTAAAAATTTAGGTTATGTCTACACTACTGCAGTATGTCACCCTAAGTTACGCCGCTTCAGCTACACAAATAACGTATCTGGAGTCGACATTGCTTAGGTCCACTGACTGCGGTGTCTACACTGCACTAGGTCGACCGGAGAAACTCTCCCATCTCCTTGATATCACAGGCTTAATAGACCAGGGGTATGTCTACACTGCAATTAGACACCCAGTTGACTTGGGCTTGGTGGGCTTCAGGCTAACGGGCTGTTTAATTTCAGTGTAGACGTTCGAGCTTGGGCTGGAGTCTGGGCTCTAGAACTCTGTAAGGTGGAAAGGTACCAGAGATCAGGCGGCAGCCCAATCCCAAATATTTACATTGAAATTAAGTAGCCCCTTAGCTCAAGCACAGGCCAGCTGTGAGTTTTTAATTGTACCCCATAAGTACATCACACTGGTACTCCAATCCCTTCTTTGGCTCCTATACACTTCCACTGCCAGTACAAGGCCTTCATCTAGATCTTCAAGGCCCAGTTTTCCCCTTCTGTGGCTGGCACAGGCCTAGTCTACGAGGTTAGGTCAAATTTAGCTATGTTAGGTCAATTTTATACTCAATGTGTCTACGCAACCAACCCTATTCCGTCGACTTAAAGGCCTCTTAAAATCAACTACTGTACTCCTCCCTGGTGAGGGGATTGGCGCTAAAATTGACCTTGCTGGGTCGAATTTGGGGTACTGTAGATGCAATTTGATGGAATAGGCCTCTGGAAGCTATCCCAGAGTGCTCCAATGTGATTGCTCTGGACAACACTTTCAACTCAGTTACAGTAGCCAGGTACAAATTGCTGCATGGGGAGAAGAATCTATGCAGGCCGAACTCTGATCAAAAAGAAGAAATGGTAATATATATGCCAAAATTGCACAGGGCATGTTGGAGAGAGGCTACAACAAGGACACAGAGCAGTACCACGTGAAAGGTAAGGAGTTCACGCAAGCCTACCATGAGACAAAGGAGGCAAATGGTCACTCCGCATCAGAGCCTATTCTATGATCAGCTACATAGCATTCTATGGGGGGACCCTACCATTATCCCACTACTGTCCGTGAACACCTGCAAGGGGAGAGTTTCAAACAACAGGGAAGAGGATTTTGTGGATGAGGAAGAGGAGGAGGAGAAAGCGCAGCAGGCAAGCAGAGAATTCATTCTCCCCAGCAGTCAGGAACTTTTCATCAATCTGGAGCCGATATCCTCCCATGGCGGGCTCCTGGGACCATGAAGCTGGAGAAGGCATCTCTGGTGAGTGTACCTTTGTAAATACAATACAGGGTTTAAAAACAAGTGTGTTTAATGATTCATTTGCCCTGAAGACTTAGGATGCATTCATGGCTAGTACAGCTACCGGAAAAATCTGTTAAAAAGTGTCTGGGAAGGGAGTGGGAATCCTCCAGGCACATCTCCATGAAGCTGTCTTGGAGGTACTCTGAAAGCCTTTGCAGAAGGTTTCTGGGGATGGCTACTTTATTCCCTCCTCCATGGTAGGACACTTTACTCCACCAGGCCCGTAGCAAGTAGTCTGGAATCACTGCAGAACAGAGCATGGCAGGGAAAGCTCCTGGGTTTTGGGCACATACAAGCAACATTCGTTCTTTATCTCTTTAGCCTCAGGAGAGTGATATCATTCATGGTCACCTGGTTGAAATAGGGGAATTTTTGTAAGGGAACAGTCAAAGGAGCCCGTTCATGCTGGGCTGTTTGCATTTGGCTAAAAGGGATCATCCCGGATAACAGCCATGCAATGGGGGGAGGGGTGAAGGGATCATCCCAGACAGATAATTGTCACACGGTGGGGTGTGGGGAGAGTTGTGCTGCACATCGACCTGGAAACTGCAGCCCACCATTTAAATGGCCAACCCAGCTAGCATTGCTTCCTGTGAGAAAGGAGGGTGCTGGAGTTTGAAACCATTTCCACATTTATGAAGGTGGAAGAAGCCTCACATACCCTTTGGCTTACCATAGCTGCCTGGAAACTAAATTCTGTTGCCCAGCTGGGCGTGATGTCTCACCTACTTTACAATACCATCTGCTGTGAATTCCTTGATTCACTGTGAAAGAGTCTTCCTTTTGTTCTCAGAAATGTATTTTCCTAAATTCTACTCTCCCTTTTTGTCCCCCCCGCAGGTGCAAATGTTTCTACGCTCCCCTATCATCTCCTCCGCAGAGGTTATTGCAGATTAGAAGGCGGAAAAAACCACACACGATGACATGTTTTCCGAGCCATGCAGTCCTCCCAAACTGATGAATGATGTGGAGGCATACAGTGGCAGAGTCCAGGAAACCATTAAGTGAATGTGATGAGAAGAGAGAGGATGCAATGCTGAGGCTAACGGGGGAGCAAATGGACATGCTTGGGTGGATCTACAGGAAAGGCCGCTGCATCCCCTATATAACCACCTGCCCTTCTTCCCAAGTTCCATATCCTCCTCTCCCAGATGCCCAAGAAAATGGGTGAGGGGGGCTCCAGGCACCCAGCCATTCCACTCCAAAGGATGCCCAAGCAACAGAAGGCTGTCATTCAATAAGTTTTGATTTGTAGTGTGGCTACAATAAGCAATGTGGTCTCGTCCTTCCCTCTCCCCCTACCTCACCCAGGCTACCTTGTCAGTTATCGCACTTTTTTTTTTTTAATCAATAAAGAATATATGGTTTTAAAACAATAGTGACTTTATTTCCTTTGCCAGCTGTGATTGAAGCGGGGAGGGTGGTTGGCTTAGATGGAATTAAAATCAGTAAAGGGGGCGGGTTTGCATCAAGGAGAAACACACAACTGTCACACCATAGCCTGGCCCATCATGAAACTGGTTTTCAAAGCTTTTCTGATGTGCAGTGCGCCTAGCTGTGCTCTTCTAATCGCCCTGGTGTCTGGCTGCTCAAAATTGACCAGACAATTTATCTCAATCTCCTCCTTACTCTCACAGATATTTTGGGGCATACCGTAAGCAGCAATAACAATGGGAATATCGCTGAGGTCTAACTTAGTCAGCAAACAGTGCCAGCGAGCTTTTAAATGTCCAAATGCACATTCTACTACCATTGTGCACTTGCTCAGCCTGTAGTTGAACTGCTCCTTACTACTGTCCAGGCTGCCTGTGTATGGCTTCATGAGCCATGGGAACCAGAGATAGGCTGGGCCTCCAAGGATAACTATTGGCATTTCAACATCCCCAACAATAATTTTCTAGTCTGGGAAGTCAGTCCCGTCCTGCAACTGTTCAAACAGCCCAGAATTCCTAAAGATGCGAGTGTCATGCACTCTTCTTGGCCATTCCACGTTGATGTCGGTGAAATGTCCCTTGTGATCCACCAGTGCTTGCAGAACCATCGCGAAGTACCCCTTGTGGTTTATGTACTGGTTGCCAATGTGATCCGATGCCAAGATAGGGATATGCATTCCGTCTATCACCCCACTACAGTTAGGGAACCTCATTGTAGCAGCGCCATCCACTATGACCTGCACATTTCCCAGAGTCACTACCCTTGCTAGCAGGTGGTTAGTGATTGCATTGGCTACTTGGATCACAGCAGCCCCCACAACAGATCTGCCTACTCCAAATTGATTCCCGTCTGACTATAGCAGTCAGGCTTTGCAATCTTCCACAGGGCTATCGCCACTCACTTCTCAACTCTCAGGGCAGCTGCCATCTTGCTATTCTTGCACTTCAGGGCGGGGGAAAGCAACTCAAAGTTCCATGAAAGTGGTCTTACAAATACAAAAATGTTTCATAGCCACTGGGAATCATCCCATACCTGCAACACTTTGCAGTCCCACCAGTCGTCTTGTTTGCCAAGCCCAGAATTGGCATTCCACTGTATGAACTGCCCCATTGACGTCATGATGTCCCAACTGCCACATCCCGTGCTCTCAGGGAAGTCTGTGTCTATGTCCTCCTCACAATCGTCTTCGTGCTGGTGTCTCCTAGCCACGTTCTGCACATACTGAAGGATAACGCGTGAGGTGTTTACAATGCTCACAACAGCAGCGGTGAGCTGAGCGGGCTCCATGCTTGCCATGCTATGGTGTCTGCTCAGGTAACCCAGGAAAGAAAGCGTGAATTGATTGTCTGCCATTGTTTTCACAGAGGGAGGGAGGAAAGGAGGAAGGGCAGACTGATGACCCAAGACCCAAAACTACCTGCGACAATGTTTTTGCCTCATCAGCCATTGGGAGCTTAACCCAGAATTCCAATGGGTGGCGGAGACTACGGGATAGCTACCCACAGTGCACCTCTCCGTGAATTGATGCCAGCCATGGTACTGAGGACACACTCCTCCGACTTAATGCACTTACTGGAGACATACACAATCAACTGTATAAAATCCCTTCCTAAAAACTGACGTCTATAAAACTGACCTAGTTTCATACTGCAAACATACTCAGAGTCTCCTGAAGGAAAAACGTAAGCCACTCTTGTTCTGAGGATGTAGAACAGTGGTCTTCAAAGTGGGGTGCCCGCACCCCCGGGGGTGCGCAAGACCACCCCCAGGAGTGCACGAGACCCTGGCGCTAATTCCGCCCAGGAGACCGCCGAACTTGGCAGCAGTCTATTTTTGTCCCGCCGAAATGCTGCCACAGAAAGCAACAGCTTTCCATTCAGTGGCATTTCAGCGGACATACCCGGGGGGCCGCGAGTAGATGGCGGACTGCGGAAAGGGGCCACGGCAGTAAATCTTTGAACGCTGATGTAGAAAACAAGATGTACTGCAGACGTAGACTAGAAGGCAGGAGTGGAGTTTTAAAGAAGTAATTTGACAATCCAATATCTGTTCTGTTTCAGTTTTGTTGAAGACATTGTACCAAATAATATAAATACAGAAAAACTAACATTTAGATTATTTTATTAATTTCTGAAAATAATTCCAGTTGGGATTTTACATGGGGTTGGTCTTAGATGAAATTTAAAAATAAATGCACACTTTACGGTGATCTAAAAAATTCCACCTTTCTAGATTATCTAAAATTATTGTAAATACTTTATATATTTTGAAAAATTCACACAGCTTTTTGATTTGGCTTCTGATATAGGATTAGCTGCACAATTGTTGGATACCAAAACTGAGAAATATGTGGTCACAGCAATACTCCCCTTTGTCTGAATTACTCAGATACTGCATATTCATGGGAGATTTGCGTTTTGTTTTGTTTTTTGCATTTTCTGTTTGTTTATTTCTTAATTGACTGAATTTAATCAGAAAAATTTGATTGGCAATTGGGAATTGCTTAAGAACACTTCACTTGATGTTCAAAGAGCCCGAATCCCAAAATCCAAGAAGAATATATTGGTTAGAACATGAACCTGGTTTAGATAGGAAGTGAAGGCATTTTTATATATATAAAAAATTATATAAACAAATGAAAGAAATGTGAATTTTACAGTAATAAATATATAGCAGAAGCTCAGAATTGCAGAAAATTTATAAGGGATGCACACGGATATAAGGAGACATCTAATGCTAGCAGTATTAAGGACAACAGGATGGAGGGGTTTTAAATATATTAGGAAGAAAAAAAGAATCTTGACAATGGTATTTGTCCATTACTTTATGGAAATGATAGAATTATCAATAATAATGCAGAAAATGCAGAAGTGTTCAATAAATATTCTGTTTAAACCATTATCATCTATTTTCCCCCAAATACTGATCATCTGGTGATAACACTCTGCCATTCAACTAGTATCTCAGGAAGATGATAAACAGCAGTGACTAAAGTTAGACATTTTTAAATGTCAGCAGGACTGGATAGTTTGTATCCAAGAGTTTTAAAAGAACTGGCTGAGGAGACCTGGCTGGACCACTGATTTTGATTTTCAATAAATCTTGGAAAATTAAGATGAAAACTGAAAGAAAGCTAATGCTGTGCCAATATTTTAAAAGGGCAAAGGGAACAACCTGGGTTGTTATAGGTCTGTCGGTTTGACATCAATCCCAAACAAAATAATGGAATAGCTGATATAGGACTTGATTCCTTGAGCATTAAAAATGGTAACATAATTAATGCTAACAACATGAATTTATGGAAAATAGATCCTCTCAAACTAACCTGATTTTGTTTTATGAGGTTTGAAGTTTGGCTGATAAAGGTAGTAGTGGTGATACAATGCACTTAGACTTTTGTAAGGCATTTGACTTGGTACCACATGCCACTGATTAAAAAAACTAGAATATAAAATTAACATGGCACACATAAAATTGATTAAAAGCTTGCTAACTGATAGGTCTCAAAATGTAATTGTAAACAGGGAATCATTGAGCAGGGACTGATTCTTGACCCTATGCTATTTGTATCAATGGCCTGTAAGAAAGCATAAAATCATCACAGATAAAATTTGCAGAGGACACAAAAATTGGAGAAGTGGTAAATAATAAAGAAAACTGATCACTAATACAGAGCAATCTGGATCGCTTGATAACCAGATACAAGGAAACAATATGGATTTTAATATAGTTGAACATAAATGTATGCCTCTAGGGACTAAGAATGCAGGACATATATACAGAATGGGATACTCTTTTCTGGAAGCAGTGACTCTGAAAAAGAATTGGGGGTCATGGGTGGATAATCAGCTGAACATGAGTTTCCAGTGTGATGCAGTGGCTAAAAGAGCTAATACAATATATGGATGCATAAAGAGGATTCTCAAGTAGGAGTAGAGGTTATTTTACCTCTGTATTTGGCACTCATGTGACCACTGCTGAAATATGGTGTCCAGTTCTGATGTCCTCAATTCAAGGAGGTTGATAAATTGGACAGAGTTGGAAAGAGCCATAAGAATGACTGAAGGATTAGATAACATGCCTTATAGTAAAAGATTGAACTCCTTTAGTCTAGTTAGCTTAATAAAAAGAAGATTAAGGGGGGGGGAACTTGATCAGAATTTGTAAATATCTAATTAGGAAACAAATATTTAATAATCAGGATCTTCAGTCTAGCAGAGAAATGTATAACACAATCCAATGGCTGGGAGTTGAAGCTAGACAAAATTAGACAGGAAATAAGGCATCCATTATTAATGATGAAAGTAATTAACCAGTAGAACAATTTACCAAGGGTCATGATGGATTCTCCATCACTGAAAAATTTTAAATCAAGATTGGATGTTTTTATAAAAGCTATGTTTCAGGAATTATTTTGGGGAAGTTCTATGGCCTATGTTATGTAGGAGGTAAGACTAGGTGATCAGAACGGTCCCTTCTGGCTTTGGAATCTATGAATGTATTAAACTTGAATTTTAAACTCTTAAGAATGCACGTGCACATCTGAGCAAAAACGTATTGCTATAACATTTGGTGATGAGAAAGGACACAGAGAAGCTATTTTGAAATGTTATTAATAAGTTTAGTATTCATTTCACAATGGCAAAATTATTACCTGAGGAGACATAATTAAAATCTAGTAATGTGATGAAAGCTAAAATGATGTGCACACTTTTATAGTACTGCTAAATTGGTTAATTAAATGCATTTTCTGGTTTTACAAGTTAAACAGTCAAGATGAAATAATAGGCCACAAGGTTATGATGTTTCGAATCTGGGAAGGAGAAAAAGGCTCTCTGGTCACCAGCCAACACAAATATGTTCTCACCCAAACGATTTCTTCTAGCTCAGCAATTGAACATTAATCCAACCATTCTTATCTGGGACTGGTAACTAAAAAGGTAAATGAAGGGCAGTGTCTGTGCAGGGCAAACACAGAAGAGCAGCTGAAGTTAGAAAGATAAATCTGGGTTTGCTGAGAAATCTATTTAAACCAAACAGTGGCTAGTCAAGTAATGATTTTGCATAAGATGTGCTTTCTAAGTATTCCTGCCAACCAACAGTAAACATTTGCCAATTCAATGTCAAATGTAATTTATTCAGATTCAGTTTAACTGAAAGCACCCTTTGATTAATTACAATTATTAAAATGTGGACTGCTTTGTTATTCTGACACGCTTTTTTGAGCTTGTGTGTCCTGCATATTTCAGCAACAAATAGATCGGAGCAATCATCTTTATTTGGGTACAATTACATAGTTCGTCTTCTTCACTGGCTAGAGAATTTTTGTGGTAAGCTTTTTTTGTTCTTTGAACACAAGACAATTTTTAAATCCCCCAAATTAACTAATTATTAAGCTAAAATAGTAATTGTTTTAAAAGTGGTACTTTCATTTACAACCTAACCCAATGTCTAAACATATGCTGGAAAAGAAATAGACCGTTAACTACACTAAACAGCACAAGTTCTTAAAATGGTAAAATTGAAGGTAATTCTCCTACGGTGGAAACACAACTGAACAGATGTCTTTCAGGATATTCTATTAAGGTCAGCATTTGGTTATACTCTGTGAAAGTGGTGCTTATGTCATTTTTGTGACCCTTTTAATGAAAGGTGTACTAATACCCTGATATGAACTGATGACAGCATGAGAACTGAAATTAATGTCTAAGGGCATTATAAGTTTAACATGGAAGTACTAAGCCACTAAGTACATTAGCAGGCCTATATAGGCTCATGCATCTATAACAACCTTGTACAGAGTTTTAAATGTAGTGTTGGTACACTTCAGGGCTTAGTGGAATATGTACTAATTCTATAACTTGCAGGAACACTAGAATCATAGAATATCAGCATTGGAAGTTGACCTCAGGAGGTCATCTAGTCCAATCCCCTGTTCAAAGCAGGATCAATCCCCAACTAGTTTAAATCCAGTTTAGACCAAAGTGATGGAAATTTTTACTCAGCTACTGTATTGTTATTTCTAAGTTAAAAGAGTTTAATGATATCAGTTGAAGTTATTTTCCAGCAGACTTGGCAAAAATATTTTCTAAAAAGATGGAGAAGGAAGGGGGAATGTATAGTAATTAGAAAGTGAAGTAACTTTATCAGCACCATAGTGGTATCATGGAAATACAGGGAGAGGGGAACTAAGTTTAATTTTTACATATGACAGGACAAGAAAGAGTCAGTAGAATTTTATAGAGAATCAAAAATGTGCTCATGTACAAATGAGAAAACTGCTGGAATAAGAACACTGCCTCAATAAGAATTAAGACTCATTCTGTCCTGAATAAAGAACAGTGCTTAGCTGAGGTGCTCCAAGAACGAAGAGCGAGTAAACTATGAGTCACAGTTTGGTCGCTGCTCCTCTCCTTGCTTAGTATATGATGTAATCTCTACCAACTCTTTTCCTGGCACAGTTAACATCCCCCTCCACTGTCTCAGCTATGCTGACTGGTGAACTAGAGGATACAGCCAATGTTCCACCCACTTCCCACCTACATGTGCAGGAGAGGGAACAGCAGACTACTGTCTTGTGAACAGATATATAGGTAGCCAGACTTTTTCTTGTCCTGTCATATATAAAAGGCACACATTATTCTCCCAGTTCTTCTCTGTGCAGCTCATAGGCCAACTTACGATCAAACTGAGGAAACAAAGGGAATCAAGGAACCAACAATGTGAAAAGGATGGATTCTTCACGTTCTTCCTCTCCTCAGTAGATGACTATTAGGGAAAGAGACCACTGCCTTTTAACTAGTGCTTTCCAGCCTCAATACTACGATAGGAGCAGATTCCCATATGCTTACACATGTTGAGTAGCACATATATACGATTAGTACCACTGAAATCATGCTGACTCCTGCAGTAAGGTGCAATACAATGCAACTAATGACATCTGAATCTGGCCAAAGTTTCCAGTCTTATTAGTGATGTTGAATAACATTGGTGAAAAGTATATTGTCCCAAAGATCTCTTTGTCCTCTGTCTTTTATCGCACCATTTCCCAACACTTGTAAATCCTATTTTTCAGCTTTTTGTGGGGTCAGTAATAAAAAACCTAATTTACTAAAATCCTATTCTATTTGCAAGTGCAATGGATTTTCAGAGAGAAATATACTAGAATCTCCATGGAGTAGTTTCCATTTTAAAACTTCTCAATTGAAGAATATGAAATGAGACAGAAGCAAAAATAAAGTGTGCAATTCAAACATGTCAAATAAAGAGTATTTCTAAATTGCATATCATTCTGGTGAGGGAATTTGAATTCTATGTAAACTAATCCTTCTGACTGAAGTTAGTTTTCATCATACCACCTCAGAAATAAATAATATTTATGATCAAATAAAAGGAAAAAACAGGTATGCATTGTGGTAACTAAACAGAATGTAATTTTCGGTGTAATTATTCTCTTTTGGGGGCAAAACAATCATTGAAACCTTATGCTTATTACTACTCACTGAAGTACATTTTTTCCTCCCTTGACAAGGAGGCTGTCAAAACAGATAATTATGGAAATGCTAGAAATAGTTTGAAAGAAGACAGGAACTGTCATAATTTTTTTTCTTTTTAACATTTCACCTTGTATCCAACTGTGCAATTCAGAAGCCATTTAGTTTTATTACTGCATATCAAGCACATAATGCATTAGAAATGAAAAGCAGCCATTTACTATAGTATATTCTATTCCAAGCCATTTTCAGGCTTTTCACACTAGCTAAAGAAACACACAAACCTACTTAATCTCTCACAAAATATTCACACACACAAAATGTCAGAGTAACGGTAAGGTTGTAACAAACTGAAAAATTGAGGGCATTTTGAGCTAAATCCATTTCCAACCATCCAGCAGGAAATGCTCTGTTGATTGAACTCCAGTAATGATGGATTGTCTAGGTAGCACCTAGCTCATTGTGACAGCTGATATAAGATGGGAACTGGCGCAAAGTAGCCCCACTACTGATAGCTCTCTGGCTGCTGCAGAGGAATCAGAAAGCCAGGCACAGAGATGAAGCCCTATTCCTCTCTGACCTAGTAGCTTGATATGAAATAAAAGAGCAATTGGGATTGAAAGGTGTCAGAAGGTGACATCTGGAGCTACAGGGTCTTCTTCAAGATGTTGTGGTAGAATGGTGTGATTGCAGTGGGAATAGGAAGAAGGGATGAATATTCTGTGATTCAGGTCCCTGCCTGGAGGAACGGGCACACAACCCACCAGGTGGCACAGTTAAATTACAGAGAATTAGTGGTGGGTGTACAAACCTGATTTCAGTAGGGATTCTCATTAACAGCTGAAACTATATTACTTACTGGACATGAAGAAAGCCAGATGGTATCCTCTTTCTTCCAGACATTATGCCTAACTGAGGAGGTTCATAAGCAAGTCAGCACACTTGAGTCAGAATACTATTATAGGCTGCTTTATGAAAGACTTTCATTGCCATTAGATAATGATCTGAATTATCTTAATTATGCCCAAATAAACTGGTTAGTTCTAGGGTGCCACAAGTACTTCTCTTTCTTTTTGTAGATAAAGACTAAAATGGCTGCTACTCTGAAAAATGATCTGAAGGTTCTTCAGATTGCTTATCTTTCCTATTTCCCAAGAAGGACCAGAAAGGGATAAGGTTGATAGTCTATTGTGGCAGAGTAGTGAAGAAAGGATTAGTCAGTGTTGATTAGTGGACAAACACTTTTGCCCCACTCCCCTTCATGGAGGGTCACCCCCTTACACAGATTTCAGTTCTTACCTTCCCCTCAATATTTGTTTCCCTGGGCTTTTTTCAAAATCCAGATCAGGGCAGCAACCTCCATTGCACTGGATGGAATTGCAGAAGGGCGATATGCTCAACCCAGGCCAAGTGCAGCATTTCAGAAGGGATGATGCACTGCTTATTTGGTGAGTATGAGTTATAGCAACCTAGGCATCACCAGGACATAAACCAAGCACTGGTACTGACCACTATCCAGGTAACAGGTACTGAACTAGATAAATCTTAGACTGGATTTGGTCTATGGTGACCAGACAGCAAAATGTGAAAAATCGGAAAAGAGGGTGGGGGGTAATAGGAGCCTATATAAGAAAAAGACCCAAAAATCAGGACTGTCCCTATAAAATTGGGACATCTGGTCACCCTAATTTCGGTCAGACCCTTAGTTCCTATGGAGCTCCAGAGTGAGGAATCTAGAAGCTGAAGGTCCAGTATATCTATAATTAAAATTATTCTTGGAAAACTTGCATGATGAAGATGAGGACAGAAGAGTTCCCACTCCTCACTGAAGTACCCATTTGATGCAACTGGACACTGGCTTAAGTAGAAAGTACACCTGCAAAAGAGAAAGACTGCTTTAAAAGCAAAAGAACCCCAATCAGAAAACATGAAACTGACCCAGAAAAAATACAGCATGGACCTTTCCAGACAAATAAAATGTGCACACAATCAACCTGTGGTACTCTTTGCCTGAGGAGATTGTGAAGGCTAGGACTATAACAGGGTTTAAAAGAGAACTGGATACATTCATGGAGGTTAAGCCCATTAATGGCTATTAGCCAGGATGGGTAAGGAATGGTGTCCCTAGCCTCTGTTTGTCAGAGGGGGGTGATGGATGGCAGGAGAGAGATCACTTGATCATTTCCTATTAGGTTCACTCACTCTGGGGCACCTGGCATTGGCCACTGCCAGTAGACAGGATATTGGGCTACATGGACCTTTGGTCTGGCCTAGTACAGCCGTTCTTATGTGTACTGCCTAAATCTCAGAATGTTGCAAGATACTTACTCATTCATCTCTTAACTAGTGGTAAAGGTTTAATTTAGAATGTCTTTTATAATAGTTGAGGAACATTTCAGTGTAAAAGCGACAA
>ML677342.1:18149276-18213667 GCA_007922305.1 Dermatemys mawii
CGGGGTGAAGCCCACTTCCAGTAGCTGATCTAGAGATGTGAACACCCAGAGAGGAGAAACTGCTTTTGTAATTGGCAATTACAAAATTACAAAAGCAGTTTCTCCTCTCTGGGTGTTCACACCTCCAGATCACCTGCTGGAAGTGGGCTTCCCCCTTCCCCCCCACTGATTGAATTTACCTTGCTTTCTTGCCTGCTGTTTATACCTGCCTCTGGAGATTTCCACAACATTCATCTGATGAAGTGGGTCTTAGCCCACGAAAGCTCATGATCCCTAAAATCTGTTAGTCTATAAGGTGCTACAAGACTCTTTGCCGCTTTTGCAGATCCAGACTAACACGGCTACCTCGCTGATACTATTTCAATGTAAGTGTAACTTTTTCTGAACAGACTATACATGTCCATACGTACACAATGTATTACTGTCTTTAGGATGTGATGATATAGCTATATGAGGGCAGATCCTTAGATGGTATAAATTGATGTATATGCTGATTTACACCAGCTGAGGATATGGCTCAAAGTCTCTATCTAAATGTAGTCTCATTACCATAGGAACACTGTATTCTTAACAGCAGATTGCTTTGCAAATGAATGCAGACCAAGCTGTGTTTTATCACCAACCTTATAAATGAGTTAAGAAGGAGATCTGGTATATTTCAAGTTAGAATAAAATCAAAAGGCAGCCAACTGTGGCTCAGCATCCCAGAGGGTTACTTTGTAAAACCCCAGGCTCTGAACCACTGAAATTCTTTCCATTACTGCCCAGATTAGACATAACTAACAGGTCAAAAAATGTTCTTGGGTTTTGACTTGCCATGAAAACGGGGTGTTGTTCTAAGTTATTGTCCTCCAAAAAAGGAGGAAAGGGGGCACAAAAAGAACTCAAAGTATGTGAAGTACCTTAAAGCTGAACAAGTAGTTGTCCAATAGAAATTATTATTGCAGGATTACACTATAAGAAAAACTAAATCTAGTGACAACATCACCAGATGAATATCAATTAAATTCCTTGTGTGTTACAGCCCATAAGGGGGTGAGTTAAAGCATTATGATCAAGATCTGTTGAGTGCACGGTGACAAAGGGCTGAAGAATGAAAGGAAGAAAGGCCTTGTTTGTGCAATAAAACGTGCATCATGTTTGAACATGGTTCTGAACAATTCAGTTAGGTTACTTGATGCTAACCATGCCTTAGTGATCAGTGTAGAGCTGAACAAATCATGTTTAGCAGCACGTCAGTAACTGATTAAACACTGATGTGATACTGAACACTATTTTTGCTAGTCTATGCTGAGCACAAAGCCATGGTCAGTATCATGCCACCTAGCTCAGTTGTTCACAACAGCCTCAGGTAAAGTTTTGCTGGATAGATAAGGCCTATGATGAAAGAGAAAGGGAGACAGGAGGCCAAAAGGGCAGAATGGAGGAGGGAAAATAAAGAGAAAGGACAATATATGTTAGAGTTGGGGTAGGGGAAAAATGGGGCAAGGATGAGTAAGGGGCTAAAGAGAAGGGCAATGGTTAAAACATGCAGAAATTCACCAGGGTACAGCTGTTTCCTACCAAAACAGCAGTGGTAGAGCTCCAGTTCCTTAAGCTTCAGGAAGTACAATGTTTGCACTGTGTCATGATGCAGCATCACAAAGAGACACAACAGTGCAGTGTCAAAGACATGAAACTCAAAATTTGTGCACTCTACAGCTTTTGAGGAGATACTCTCACTCCAGGAGAAAGATGCAAGAAGGACAAGGAGATTTGTTATACAGTTTCAGTATGAAATATGGTCACAAATATTCCCCAGTTCCATAGCTGTCAAAGAGCAGTTACCATATGAACATTATTGTCAAAAGGGAGTATAATACAGAATACAAACCAGCAGAGATATCTAGGGACTACTGTAGCTATCAGTACATTCTGGGAAAACACAAAATTTTCCAAACACACACGAGACAGAGAGACACAGAACACGTGTGTGTGTGTGTGTGTGTGAGTGAGAGAGAGAGAGAGAGAGAGAAATATATATGGTGTGTTATGGCATAAAGACTATCAAGGCAAGTGGATTATGTATATCGTTCCACCTGAATGCTGAAAAAAATAATTATCCCACACCATCATATATTTTGCATATGCCACATATATTATAATAATACTATTATCAGTCTGTTTGAGAGTTTTAATATGTGTGTATTAGTTTCACTTATATTACATAAGGGGAAAAAAACTACCTTAGGGATTAGTTCCAACAAAAAAAAAACAACTACTACTCAGATTCCCTGTTTATCATTTCTCCTCTGATAAGGTCAATGCACAGCCCTGCAGGCACAGTACACAGCTGCTAAATAATCTTTGGACCCTAATAAACATCCTAAAGTTGAAGTCACGAGTAGTTCTAGGACTCTAAATGCACCATTACTTCCAATAATCTTTCATCCTCCTCAGCTCACTTCATCTACAATGTGACATTTAGGGGTCTAATGATCCAAATGTGCCTCTATAGCTGCTCATCTGCAGGAGATACTTGCTGCCTGTTCTGAAGGGGTACTGAACACTGCCCCTCCCCTGCCCCCCCATCACCTCCCCATCCAGAAACAGCCTTAACAACACCAGTTCCAAAAGACCATGACTGTACAAACTAATCCTGCTTCTCTGGACTCTACACAGCCCAACAAGCATAGCAATCTGACTTATCGAAGTGATATTGGGGTCGGGGACACTCAACATCTCTGGAGTCTCAGTACCACAGGACACATTCTCACTAAGGAGAGAAATGCTCCAAGTCGACGTTTAGCTGATTCTGACCTAAACTCAGCCAGGGAGAAGAAATAGAGCCCAGTGGGCTGAAGACTCCCTGTCCCCCACGGCACTTTGATCTACAGCACCCCAGTAGAAAGAATGGAGAGAGCAGCACTCCTATTTCTTCAGTGACTAGAGAGGGAGAGGTATGAGCAAAGATGTACCCTTTGCACAAGCCTTTTTGTTTTAAGGTCTTCAACAGCCTCTAGAACACAAGCTTAACTCCATTTTAATTCCATTTACGGGTTTTCTACAGTCCCCATTGCCTGAGTAACTCCAGAGAGGAGTGGGGAAAGTAAAGCAGAAGAGACACCAACAGAAAGAGTTGCACAGCAGGTGAGAACTCATTTCTACCATTCTGCACCTCTTGAAAAAAATGTTGGTGTGTTAAAATCACAGGCTGATTAGTATCCTGAACAGGTGGGTAACCTGCTACATTGTGCAGTTCAGGAGGTCACAGATACAAGGCCAGATCCTCAGCTGATGTACATCAACACAGCACCACTGAAGTCGATAGAGCTCTACTTCCTGACACAGTCTGTTAGATTGAGCCTTTAGTGCAGGCCTGCATAACATGCAGCCCGGGGGCCACATGTGGCCCGCACAGGCTCACTGTGCGGCCCGCGGGGAGTAAGTATTGTGGGGCAAGCCAAGCAGTGGGGTGGGGGGAAGTGGATGGGGGCGGGGCGAGGGCGGGGCTTTTCGGCCCGCAACCGGTTTTTTTGCAGTAACATGGCCCTCGCTGCTTTCCGAGTTGTGCAGGCCTGCTTTAGTGGTAACTCACTTTTTAGTTTATAGATTCATTGCTAAATTCTGCGTTTTAATAAAACCATATGACAAATTCAGGTTTGTTTTTTTCTGGTCTTAACAGTGAGAACTGTTCCATTTTTTGCACATTTATAAGCAAGAGCAAGCAATATTTCACAGCTTTATTCCATTAGAAAGCACTTTTGAAAAAAGTCAGGACTGCAAAAAGCCCATCTCATTAGCTTTGTAAAATGTTAATGCAATATCTTTTTCTGTTCTGATGAATAGGCTAGCAACTGGCTTTGAAGCGTGCATTTTAATATCAATTGGCATGAAATAAATCATACTAGGATATAGTGGGTCTGATTTTTTAATGAAATATTCATAATATCCATTTTAGAATTCACTTATTTAGAAGTTTCTGAATGACCACAATTACTTACACCAACATCACGATGTAACTTAATTCTGATAAATTCTATGTAAGAAACAGACATATGAACAATGCAGGAATTTCATTTCTACTTCCATACCCTGACATTAACGCTGTACTATAAAATTCTAAAAGAGCTTATATTGCTACTGTATATGATTTATGTAACACAAAATAGGCAGGCAGCACTATTTACATTCTCTCTCTAAAATGGTTGGATAGATCAGTCCAAGAACACTAATAGGTCTAGTTAAACTGGATTTACAATTGACAAGACACTTCAGCTCTTACCTCCATTGTGGGTGGATCCTTTCTTCTTTTTCTAATCCAAGCTGCAAAACATATTAAAATATTTCAAAGAAGGCAAACATTTCTTATACCTCAGAGATATTATGAATTCACAAAAGGCACAGCCTCAGAAGCAACAATTTGCAGAAGACTATAATAGCAAATTCCCCCAAAATATAGTATTTAAGCAGTTATTTGCTCTTGCCCAAAACCCCGGTTGGTTAAATTCACCCCTTCAGTTTAGAGAGCATGAACAAGACATATGCACTACTTAAATCTTCAAAGGCAGGCTCAAGTGGGGCTCCAGCTTTTTGTGAAGCTCCCTGCACAACGGTGAATTTCACCCAGAGAAAACAACAAAACGACTCTCCAGCAGTGGGCTTTACACCACTTTGGAGAGAGGATTCCTGGATATGGCTAAAGTGTTCAAGTCCAAATGTTTATAAGTTACTCATGGAAATGTTACAAATGAGATGTATGGTGGGATTCTGAAACCCTAACTCAAGCTGAGGTAGTACCCTTGCTCTACAAATAGTCCCACTTGTGAGTACAAGACTCAGAATCTGGCCCATTACAGATATGACAATTACTGGGCTAGTTGCACTTCCAACCCTCCTCTGGTCTCTCTGAGCATCCCCCCCTCTACCCTAGTCTGAAGTATCAGGCTTTGTGCCTTCAACTCTCCTGGGGGTGAACTCACATGATTCTCCCTGGGATGAAGTACCCTGCATATCAACCATGCTATACAAATCGGCATGCCTGGGTTCGGTACCTACAGTTCTTCCCTGAAGGGAGTTGTGACCAGACAACTTTTAATACAGAGTTGATAAATATAAAGATTAAGAATAGCCTTCTTAAAACCAAATATTGTTTATTCTTAACCACTGGAACAAAGCATAAAGATAAAAAGGTTGGTTTTTTTAAACCACACAAGGACTGCATGCAAGACTATCTTATCTGAAATCCTACCATCCTTAACATGAAGACCTAGTATGTCTAACTTTGCAGACACCTCAACTTCCGGAATCTTAGGATATATCTACACTGCAATTAAACAGCCTGTAGTCTAAGTGCCTCGAGTCTGACTCAGCTGACATGGTCTGCAGGTGTTTCATTGCTGTATAGACATACCCTAAGTCCCTCCAGCATGTGGTAAGAGCTGTCTTTAAAAGGCAGACAAAGCTCTTTGTTCTCTCAGCTCACATGCTTGGACCTGATGCCCAAAACCAGTTTGGTGTGCTCTACAGGGGCCAACTTAGAGCACCAAAGCAAAAGGCCCATGCATTGTCTCAGGTGTTTTGTAACAATTTCCAAGAGTTTGTTGAGGGATGTCTTATCTCAAGTTATGTTTGTTTCCCAATAGTCCTATTGATTTAAACAGTAAATATTCCAATAACCAGGTCAAAACACACCATTCCGTAGGGGGTTACACAATTCATAGCTTCTGGAGGCCAACTGTATTGCACCCAACAGGAGCTCCTTCCATCAATTCAGTCGCTCTCACAAGCTCCCTGTATGCTACCCTCCCATCCCTCTCTGTTTCACAGACTCCCTGCAACTCCCCTCGCCCACCCCACGCCTAGAGCTCTGTGTCTCCTCCTCATTCCCCCCTCTGCCACATTGTGTGTTTCCCTCTCCCCACACCATTGTGCCCCATTCCCTTCCATAGCAGAGGCTGTGTGGCACCCCTATTCCTCTCTTCAACCCCTTACAGGGACTCTGCGTGCACCCCATTCTCCTCTCTACCCATGCTGAAGTTTTTGTACAGCCCCCTCATACCAGGCTCTTGCAGTCTCCCCCTTGCAAAGGTCGCAGTGTGCCCGCCACTGCATGGCAGGGTCTGGGCTTCCTCCATTCCCATTCCTCCTCACCAGGTCCCTGCCACCCCAAAGTCCCTACTTTCCACACCTGATCTCCATTCCACCAACCTAGGTCACTCTTCCACACCCACCCCAACCACCCAGTTCCTCACTGTGCCATACAGCAAGTCCCCTAGAAAGCATATACTGTAGATGTAGTTCTTCCTCTACACATGCTAAATGCAGTCTCTGGTTTCCCCAATGACACACTTCCCATGGTGGCAGAAACAGAAGAAGCCCAGGGCAAAGCAGCTACAGGCTGCAGCTACACAGAGCAGTAGGAAGTTTTGTAACCTCTTTTCTGTACATAATTCTTGTTCCTAATAAAGTGTCTATCTCAAGACCACTCTGCTCATTTAGGGCTATGACAGCAACAGAGATGCATGCACAAACTGAAAAAGAATTGCTAGGTATGGTGTACAAAATATCACAACTTCTTCTATGATAGAAGCTTCAAAGCAGAAACTGATCACAAACCATTGATTGCACTACACAAAAAGGGACTTTGAAGAAGTATCACCAAGAATACAGTGACTACTTTTGAAAATAGAGAAGTATGAATTCATAGATTCCAAGGCCAGAAGGAACCTTAATGATCATCTAGTCTGTTCCTGTAGAACAAAGGCCACAGAACTTCCCCAAAATAATTCCTAGAGCATATTTTTAAAATCAAGAATGGATGTTTTTCTAAAAATGGTCTGTAATGAAGAATGCACCATCACCCTTGATAAACTGTTCCAATGATTAATTACTCTCACTGTTAAAAATGTATGCCTTATTTCCAGACTGAAGTGGTCTAGCTTCAACTTCCAGCCACTGGAGTGTTAAGCAAAACAGATTGATCTCCTTGAGTCTATCACTATTAGGAATACTTCAATAGTTCTCATGACTCTTCTCTGAGCCCTCTGCAATGTATTAATATCCTTCTTGAATTGTGGGCACCAGAATTGGACACAGTATTCCAAGACAGCAGTCATACCGGTGCCAAATACACAGAGGTAAAATAACCTCTCTACTCCTACTCAGGATTCCCTTGCTCATGCATCTCAAGATTGCCTTAATTTTTTTGGTCACAGCCTCACACTAGGAGTTCACGATCAGCTGATTACCCATCACAACCCCCAAAGCTTTTTCAGAGTCATTGCTTCTCAAAAGAGAATCTCCCATCTTGGAAGTATGCCCTACATTCTTTGTTCCTATATGTACACATTTATATTTAGCCTGTTAAAATGCATATTTTGCTCATGTCCAGTTTACCAAGCAATCCAGATCGCTCTGAATCAGGGACCAATCCTCTTCATTATTTATCACTCCACAATGTGTGTGTCATCTGCAAACTACCAATGATGGTCTGTAGCAGACATTAACTAATACTCCTCTTGTGCTTTATCTATTAAGACATTGAACCATAAGCATTCAATAGCATTTTCTTTTGAGTTATCAGTGACTCAGAAACAAGTATTGTCATGTTTTACATACTGTATCACTACCCCTTCCCGTTTGCTTACTTGATCCTTCCCAAATAGGTTATAACCATTGATTTTAACTTCACAACTGTGCATCAGTTACATTCCACCAGGTTAGAGTAATACCAGTTAAACCAAATTTATGTTCATAAATCAGCAATTCCAATTCCTCGTTTGTTACACAGGCTCCTCATGTTGGTGCACAGGATAGTCAAGAATTTCTTCTCTTCATGTCCTTTGGTTCCTTGATTACTTTTGTTCTCAGCATGTCAATTTTGTGCTGAGTGCTCATATCATCCCTCTTTTTATCCTTCCCTTTTGTTATTACTTTGACTACCACCTGATTACTCTAGCCAGTCTGTCCCCAAGGAGATTGGTCCCTCTTCTAATTATGTGGAGGCCATCCAAATTACACAGTCCCTTCTCCCCACAGCAAAGTGACTAATGTTCCACAACACCAAAACCCCTTACCCTACACCAATTTTAGCCAGTGGTTCACTTCTAGAATCTTTTACTTTCTGTCTTCCTTTGCTCACGTGACAGGAAGGGACACAGAAGATCATTTGGACATTCTTCTTCAGCACACTTCTGAGTTCCCTGAAGTCATCTGCTATCTGCAAGACAACCCATGCTGCAGTATCATTAGTGCCAATATGAACCATCATCACTGGATCCTTGCCCAATGACTTGAGAAGTCACTTTAAGATTGGATAAACTTCTGGTGTTGTGGCTCCAGAAAGCAGCATGCTTTTCTGTTGTCCATCTGCCTCTTGCAGAATGTTCTTTCTACTCTTGAGTACTGAATCTTCGACAAGCATAGTCAGTCTTCCTTGGATGATTTGCCCACAAAGAGTTTTCTAGCTTGATTTTCTTAAAGGTTGAGCTGAGCTGTCATCCATGTATGTCCCCCACAGATCTCTTTGTTCCCTTCAGCCTGCTGGATTGTGAGAAGTACCTTGCAAAGTTTCTATGTTCAGGACTTCGTATTGATTTGAAACTTCTAGTTATATGGAATCCCTCCTGGTCGTCTTCTCTCTGGTGGCAACAGCCTGACCGTCCTCACCTATATCCAACTATGTAGAATGCCACAATGACCTCTTGCCTCTGGTGGCTATGAACTGCCAGGCATCCTCTCTGACTTCCTCACTCTCCAACTCCTTGGTAGCCATCTCCTTTCTTCCTGGAACCTGGTGCACTGGGTGGTGTTTTCCCAACCTGGCAAAGAAGCTGACGAGTTCCTAGATTGATTCTCAGTAGCGTCTCAACTTGTCCCTCCAATCCAAGAATCTTTCTCTCCAGCACAGCCACCAATTTCCACTTCATGCACATGAAATCCCTTTTGTCCTCAGGTAGGAAAGAGAACATGGCACATCCAGTGCAGGTCATCCCCACTGTTGCCATCTTGATATCACATGTAGTGCTGAACCTGAAACCAAAGTCTCTCAACTTGCCCCTCTAAACTCCATTGGAAACTCCCTTGTTAGTTGCCTGTTAGCAGCGCTCGGATTTGCTTATCAAGTGATTTTTTATACCAAGTCTTCCCTGCTTACCTCAGTTCTGCCCCTCACCAGTAGGGGGCAATTAATCAGTCAGAAATTTCAAACAGGTGGGCTGATGAAAGCAGCAAGGGCTAGAGCCTCAAGGACTTTACAAGGCACCTTGCTAACTCAGGGGCCCATGGCCCATCTACGCAGTCCTTTCACAGAGAACCATTAACCAAACATATTACTTACTAAGTCCCACTACCTCAAAGCACAGAGTCTGCAGGTACTCCCTCCAAAACTCCAATGGTTGCTGCCTCAGTTCAAAGTTGTGACCCTGGAGTTCCAACCTGTATCCTATTTAGTAATAGCAGACACACTCTCAAGAGGTTATGCTCCATTAGCACATAGCTCAATAATCTGAAACCAGAAAATAAACATACATGTGAGCATTATAAAATCATCATGTGCTGTATCTCCAAACTTATGAGATGAACAGGAGACAAACAGCTAAAAGTGAAATCCTGCAAGCAGTGAGAAGCTATACGTATAGGAAGAAAAAAATGCAATACTTCCTCCCTGCCTACTCCCTCAATAAAAGTGGGCTTTCAGTGATCTCAGGAGTGCTCTTAAAGGAGACACAGATCGTGGCTCACACAATAATGAGAAGAAAATATTGGAAAAAAATACAAAGTGCAGGTGGGACGGACTAAATCAAAGAGGAGAGCTAGAGAAACTGTATTCTGGTCACTAGTGACATTGAAGAAATGGGGAACAGGTGAGGAATGTGTCAGAAGTAGAGAGATTCCCAGCAGGAAGAACCAACGGTATATGAAAAAATGTTCAGTTCCATGGAGCAAAGTTAAAATTGATATGTTCAGTCTGAGAAAACATGACCAGCTGGCTACAATGGACTACTTTACTAAATTCCCAGAAGTAGTCACATTTGAAGATACCACTGTAGCAACAGGCATATTAAGTTTGTATTTGTACATCATGAAATTCTAAGAACAGTAATAACTGACAAACAGAGAACAGTTCAATAACAGGGCATTACTGAATTTTGCTAAAATGTACAAACTTTCATCACAAGACAGCTAGTCCTAGATATCCTCAAAGCCAATGCTGTATGTGGAATATGTACAGTGAAGAACTTGCTAAATGTGTGTATATGATTTATATTTAGCACAATACTCAGCTATAGAGCTTCAGTGTGGAAACAAATCACCTGTTGAACTCCTCTACACAGAACAAACAGATATAAACTGGCTATCAGTAAGTTTAGGCTTAAAATTAGACAAAGCTTTTTAACCATCACAGGAGTGAAGTTCTGGAACAGTTTCCCAAAATGAGTAGTGGTATCAAAAGTCTAACAGGTTTGAACACTGAGACTGGACCCCATCTCTCAGTCTTCTCCAGGTCCTTGCTTCCTCCTCCTTCTACCGCCAGTCCCTACCAACTGTGCTGCATCCCTCCAGTGCCTGCTGCTTCTCCATCTTTCCTACCCCTTTCCTTGCTCCATGTGCACAGGAACACACACCCTGTAAGCCTCTCTTATATTTGTTAGTGTGCTGGATACAATGTCCACACTCAAGTTAAATGCTGCTTCTAATATGTGTACACAGCAGCAGGGGGCAGTAGTTGAGATTTCTCTGTCTGCAGCACCAGAAAATCTGGGGCCCCGATTTTCCTGTGAATCAGGCTTTTCCAGTGTTCCGGTCTGAACTGATCTCAACAAGTTTTTACCCATCAATGTCTAGAACATTCCCAGAAATATTGGTATTGATCAGATAAGCTTTTCCAAAGTTACTGTATTATAGACAAATGCCAGCAACTTCATGTGAGACCTCACTTCACTTGGCTAATGAATTATTAAAGACAACTCGAAATCCATCACAGATACCACACAAATGTACATCTCTGGTATTGTCCATTGTGACGGAGTCAGACCAGAAGGATATAGGAGAGTGCTGGAAGGCAGGTATATTAGTCTCAGGATGTGCAGGTCCCTGTTCCCTGGATAGCCAAGCAAAGGCTACTCCAGGCCAATCAAGACACCTGGGGCCAATTAAGAACCTTCTAGAAAGGAGTAGAAACAGCTAGCCTGACTGGGACACCTGAAGCCAATCAGGGACTGGCTGAAACCAGACAAAAACCTCCCAGTTAGTCAGGTGGCTGTGGGTGTCAGGAGCTGTGAGAGGAAGTTGTGCTGTTGGTGAGACTGAGTGGTGGACAACATATCATACAGAAGGAAAGAGGCCCTGAGGTAAGGGTGAAGTGGAGTTTGAAGAAGCGGGGACTGCTGTGGGGAAGCAGCCCAGGGAATTGTATTGTGTTTTGTGGATAAAAGGTCAGCCATCTTAGCTGATACTAATAGGGTCCCTGGGCTGGAGCCCAGAGTAGAGGGCGGGCCTGGGCTCCCTGCCCCTTTTCCACCTTCCATACTGGCCTGTGATGAAGGTAACTCACTAGGTGGTGACTCTTGCCAATTATACTGAGAAAGGGAGGTCACTGTGGGGCCTAGATGAGTTTCTGAGGCCCCTAAATCTGCCAGGAAGTGCAGGACCCACGAGTACAAACTTGGAGCTTTGTCACACCATATACACATCAATATTTGTTTGCATTTATAAGCACCAATGCACTAGCATTTAGCTTATTTGAGCTTCCAATATATAGAAATGAGGAGTCTATGACTGGTACATCCTGCAAATATTCTGTCTCCCCCACTAAAATTTTTCAAATGAGCAAGCAGCAGAAACACAAGCACAAGCAAGAAACATGGCAACCTTTCAGCAAGAGTATTTGTGTAACTTCTCAGTTTACATGCCATGAAACACAAATTCCCTGATGTGTCTGGGTTTCCTTGGAGGTCCTTCAATCCCGATACTCAAGAGGCCAAACCTTGCCCTTATGGAGAAGTCTTTCAGAACTGAATAGGCAACACTAACCTGTCTACAGAGTTTTCATACCATCAATCAGAAAACAGTAAGAAAATGGTATCCCATTCTATAGGTTGGTTAAGAAGATAAAAAAGTGATTTTCTATTGAAGTCTACAGAAGTCTATTTGTTTCAGTGCTTACATTTTATAGGATCTTCTCATTGCAATATCTGGCACGATCACAGCCTAAATTAGTATGCCTATCAAACTGTCACATTTTTCAGCTGATGGCACTGAATGTGGTAAAGATTAAAGTTGTATTGTACAACTGTACAAACACCAGAAAGAGACTAGAGAAGGAAGTGACTCATGATTGTTAATAAAGGAACAAGTGTGAGCTGTATGGCACACAAGTCTTCTCTTCTATCAGATGGTCTATCTCTTTAGACCATCACCAGCAGCAGTACTGGTGCTCAAGGGAAAACAGGAGGGTTGCCAGGTGTCCAGCTGTTGACCGGAGCACCCAGTCGAAAAGGGACCCTGGCAGCTTTGACCAGACCATTAAATGTCCAGTCCACAGCGCAGCAGGGCAGGCAGGCTACCTGCCTGGCTCTGCGCAGTTCCCGGAAGCGGCCAGCACTTTTGACTCCTAGGTACAGGGGCAACCAGGGAGGCCTCAAGCGCTGCCCCCAAACAGCAGCTCCACAGCTCCCATTGGCTGAGAACACAGTCATTGGGAGCTGCAGGGCAGTGCCTGTGGATGGGGGCAGTGCAGGGAGCCTCCTGGCTGCCCCTGCATCTAGGACCTGGAGGGACATGCCAGTCACTTCTGCCTGAGGTCAGCACGCCTAGAGTCCCCACCCCCTGCCCCAGCTCTGGCCCCTTCCCCCACACACACTACAAACCCCTCATCTCCGGCCCCACTCTAGAGCCCACATGCTCAGCTGGAGTCTTCCCCTTCCCGCCCCCAGCACCCAACCCCCCTGCTCCAGCCCAGAGCCCCCTCTCACACCCTGAAACCTCATTTCTGGCCCCACTCCAGAGCCTACACCTCCAGCCCAATGAAAATGAGAGGGGTGGGGAAGAGTGAGGAGGGATAAAGTGAGTGAGGGCAAGACCTTGGAGAAGGGCGGCAGGGCAACACTGTTCTGTTTTCTGCACAGAGAAAGTTGGCAGCCCTAGAAAAGGGGTAAAGCAGTGGACATGTTAGCAGCACAATGAAAGGTGTGCAATGGACACAAAACAACAGGCAGGCAGCAGGAAAGGAGAAGGCAGTTTTAATGTTTAGTAAAGAGGGCAGTTTTTAAACTCACATCATATAGGTAATTATTTTCTACAGTCTCTCTCCCTCTCTATGAATGGTTTTATTACAGCACAGTCAGTTTGATTCCTCAATCCTCAACATCTATAACTTGCTTTCCATTTTGGGAAAATTGCTATTATTTTCTTAAAATGCTAGTATCTTCACAGCTGTATTTCAGCTTACCACCAATTCATGGTTCTGTACAAACTGATCTTTGAAATCATACCAAGTTTAAGCTGCAGCTGCAAGTGATTGTAGAAATACAAGCATTTGCATGGTTGCCTTCCCCCTCACACCACCCCCATTGCCATGTTGGATTCTTAACCAATTATTGATTAGAGATTTGCAGTTGACTGGAGTATTTCTATGAAGTGCTACTTAGCTGATTAATTGCCTCAGCTCAACACTCCACACACAGGGCATTGAAAGTATTTTAACTTTATCTCTAAAAGTTAAATAAATTTTATGAGCAAAATATATGAAGTGAAGAATATGTTATTCAAAATATTTTTACTCGTTAGAGATTACCCTAAGTTTGCTGCACCCATGGAGTGACAAAATGTCATCCCTCATTTCTCATATCAAATCTTCACATCATCATATTACTGCCATCTACACACATAGATAAAACATTTATGATGGTATGCTTTTTTTGCTCTCCACCTACGGAAAACCCCCAAAACAGTGAATTTATAGTTTTGTAGATGTTTCCACCCTTCTTTCCTTAGACTAAGTGCCAGAACCACAAAATCTCACAGCTGAACCTTTAAAATAACTTGTTGATCCAAACACAGCACTAGATAGTACTTTTCCAAATAGTTACAGCGGAATTCAGTTTAGTATTTGTAATAAGCTACAACAGAAAACCATGAATTTGTGACACAAGTAACAGTGTTCTTTTACTGCCTGATACAAGTGACTCCTATGCAACAGAGTGCACACCTTACATGTTTTCCAAGATGAACATTCCCCTATCCCCGACCCCAAATAAAGCCATCCTCTGAACTGACAGTCTTTAATATAGCTTTATCAGTCTTTCAAAAACAACTCCCAGATTTTCTAAAACCCACATCACTCTTCTATCTTTGGGGAGAAGGATTAGGAGATTCTCACACATTTTCCCCATTAGGCTTCAGGACATTTTATTTCAAATGCAAAATTATGAAGTCTTCATGAGTTCAGGCAGTAAAAGCAGTCTTTTATCTGACATGATACCGCCTGCGAACAAATGCTTATGCATGTGTGAAACTTTATTTGCATGAGTACAATTAGGCATGTACATAAGTGTTTGCAGGATCAGAGCCGTAAACATGGACTATGATGAGAAAAAAACAGCAGCAGTTAGAGTATATAAATAAATGACTAACAATTATCTAATTTAACAAAAACCAACTGACTAAGTAGAAGATAGGTAGTATTTTATATTCTCTATCTGAATACACACACACAAAAACACAAACAAATTTAGAGATGGAAAAGATCATTGGGTCCACTGGCTTTCAAATTTTTTTCACTTGCGGACCCCTAAAAAATTTCAAATGCAAGCGTGAACCCTTATGAAAATCTTAGGCATAGTCTATGGACCCCAGTGGTTTGCAGACCCCATGTTGAAAACCACTGATCTAGTTCAGTGGTTTTCAAACTTTTTTCTGGCAACCCAATTGAAGAAACCTGTTTATGCCCATAACCCAAGAGAGCTGGGGATGAGGGGTTTAGGGAGTGGGAGGGGACTCTGGGCTGGGGCAGGGGGTTGAGATGTGCAAAGGTGTCAGGACACTGGGGTGGGACTGGGGATGAGAGGTATGGGGTGCAGGAGGGGACTCCGGGTTTGGGGGGGCTCAGGGCTGGGACAGAGGGCTGGGGTGGAGGAGGGGGGTCAGGGCTCTGGGATGGGACTGGCAATAAGGAGTTTGGGGTGCAGGAAGGGACTCCAGGTTGGTGGGGGGGCCTCAGGACTGGGGCAGAGAATTGAGCTTACCTCAGGCACCTCCCAGTCAGCAGCACAGCAGGGGTGCTAAAGCAGGCTTCCTGCCTGTCCTGGCACCACAGACTGCACTGCGCCCCGGAAGCAGCCAGCAGCAGGCTCGGCTTTAGGCAAGTGCTTCTCCATGGCTCTCATCCACAGGCACCCTCCACCCCCAGCTCCCATTGGCCAGAAACCAACCAAGAGAAGTGCAGAGACAATGCTCAGCTGAGGGGGCAGTATGTGCAGCCCCGTGCCTCCCCCTCCCCTAGACTAGGAGCCAGACCTGCTGGCCACTTCTGGGGTGCAGCGCGATGTCAGCACAGGTACAGACTAGCCTGCCTTAGCCGGGGAGCACCGCCAAAGGGACTTAACAGCCCAGTCAGCAGTGCTGATCAGAGCCACTGCGACCCAGTGCCTTACATTCTGTGATCTAGTTTGAAAACCATTGATCCAGTTTGAAAACCATTGATCTAGTCCATCCACTTTGTATTTCCAATATACTCCTCTAGTGTTTTGTCCAATAGGATTTTAAATGACTAATACAATGAGATTTCTAGCACAGTTAAATATTATTGTTGAAGGGAACAAGTCAGATGGATGCTTTAATGTGTGTTATTGGAATGGTGAGCCTTTACTTTTTTAATTAAAAAATGCATCCAGTGAAGGCTACATCTAGACATATTTCGACTCAAAACACTCCCCTTCCCCTATCCCAAGAAAAAAGCAAAATACCAGACAAGACACATTAGGTCTAGCAAAGTGAAGGAAGTGGTGATACAGGTCTGCGACTAAAAAAGGAGAGATTTTCTGCAAAGCTTTTGAAAATGAATAGATTGCCTGTATTTCAAATGGTCTAATTATGCTGCTGTTACTAATTATATCTATATGGTACTTTCTGCATTCTGTGCTCATTATTCTGCTATCTTTGTCTGTGTGAAAATTTGCAAGATAGCTGGACATTTCATACCTTGAGATCCTGGCATTCTTTCATCAGTGCTCATTTGCATTCTTATTAGTATGCATGAGATTTTCATTGAACTTTAGTAACTCCTACTGGCACATAATGCACTATAACAAGCGTAAAAGTGAGCATGCAAATTAAGACTCCCATTAATCACTAAATTTACCAGTCCAGAAAAAAAAAAAAAAAAAACCCCAAGAACAGACAGGCAATAAAATGCTGCATGAAGCATGCAATTCCTTAAATCTCCACAGACATTGAAAATGACTGATATCCTTTCAGGAGCACTGCTGACATGAGCTGAGGCGGTAACTGAGGTATTCTATTACTAGATCATGTAGGTGACCATTCAAAATTACAATTACAGAAAGGTCATCAGTTGTCTGCATCCACAAGATACTGCCAGAGAAAAAGAATGTATCATCTATTTTCTTTTCTCATATAAAGGGGAAAGTGTAGTATAACAGGAGAGCTTTATCTAATCACAGAGTCAGATATGTTTATATTGTCAACATAGATTCTTTTAATACTAACATTAAATGAATTCAAACCAGCACCACAAAGGAAAATATGCAATAAAGGCTTCATTTTGTAACAAAACTTGGCTCTAAATTGTGTGTATAGATAACTCATACCGGACTAAGAGGAACGGAGGGATTATGATTTTATTTTTGTAATATCAAGCAAGTCTCTGTTTTACATGGAGCTCAAAGGACATTCAAGACCTTTATAAAAATCATGGCTTTGAGCAGCTGGGAGATTTAGTCCTGGGGACCTTTCAAATGAAACTAAGAACCACAGGAAATGAGAATTGCAGAGGAACTCAGCAGGAGCAAAGCTTCAGCCTTACAGAGTACATAGAATCATAAAATATCAGGGATGGAAGGGATCTCAGAAGATCATACAGTCCAGAGGTCTGCAACTTTTCAGAAGTGGTGTGCCGAGTCTTCATTTATTCACTCTAATTAAAGGTACCGTGTGCCAATGATACATTTTAATGTTTTTAGAAGGTCTCTTTCTGTAAGTCTATAATATATAACTAAACTATTGTTGTATATAAAGTAAATAAGGTTTTTAAAATATTTAAGCACCTTCATTTACAATTAAATTAAAATGCAGAGCCTCCGAGACTGGTGGGTAGGACCAGGGCAGTGTGAGTGCCACTGAATATCAGCTTGCGTGCCACCTTTGCCACACACGCCATAAGTTGCCTACCCTTGATATAGTCCAAACCCGTGTTCAAGGCAGGACCAATCCCCAATTAAATCATCCAACAGATTTTTGCCCCCATCTCTAAATGGCCCCCTCAAGGATTGAACTCCCAACCCTGGGTTTAGCAGGCCAGCGCTCAAACCACTATGCAACCCCTCAGGACTGGAACATAAAGCTCCATTCCAGAATGTGAAAAAGTGATTTTCAATGTACTTTTAGAAGTATATTGAGAACTGTGGAGAAAACAGGAATTTTTCATTAAAATTATGTGACTCAGTTTACCCATTCACTGTTGTACTGCTACCCACTTGGTCTTAAAGAGGCAACTTTTTTCCCTCTCTGCTTAGCACAAGGCAAATCTCTGGAGAGATGCTTGAATGTGTGTCTTTAAAGGAGATCATCCTTAAGGATTATTAACAAGTGAAGAGGTTGGGTCATGGCAGAACAAAGCAAGAGTTGCAACCTAGATGAAGCCAGCTCTCTCCAGATTTCTCGAGAAGAAAATGTAGAAAATCCCCAAAGAGGATAAGAGAGACTGAGAGGTTGATACAACCCTTTAAAACCACACAGAGGTGAGAAGTTTGTCAATTGGAATAAAAGTGCAGGCTTCCTTAGTGGAGGGAAAACTCTGACCAGAGCAACCAAAGCTGAAGGAAATGGGCAGAAAAAAGACATGGAGGAGAAGACATAAGCTGGAGGAGTTAGGTTCAGCAGAGGGGACCTGGAACCCTGAAAGAGCAACCCAGTTCCCAAAGACCACTCATGAGGAAACCAATGTAGGGAATTGTGCTTAGGTGTTTATTGTTTTGGCTAGATCAATGTCTCTCTAATGACCTCTAAAGTAAAGAGCAACTGTTTTAAGAAATCCTTCTGCAGTATCAATGTTTATTTGCTTCAACAATCACAGGGTCCTGAAGGGGTAAAGTATAAACCAGAGTGGCCAAAAGGAAGAGAGAGTGTTCTTAGACCCTACTGAAGAGTCTTTGGGAGAGTGTGGGGAAGGGATAGGTTTCAGCACTGGTCATGTGCCCTGTGAGATCCCATTTTCAGAAAGGGAATCAGAAAGAAAGAGTCAATGCCCAGGAAGTGTGCCAGAAGGTCCAGAACCAGAGACAGTGGCTGGAGCCCATCAAGTGACAAAGGAAAGCTAAAAAGCACAAATGCCCAGAGTGTGGGGCCCAAACATACCAGCCTGGTGAGTGTCCAGCAAGGTGAGTTTGACCAGAGCTGAGATTAAAAACTGTACCTAAAAATACTCAATGTTTTATATTCATTTCTATATTTGCATCCTCAAATATTTCAAGTGTGTTTTCAGACACAGTTGTTAACCACTAAATTGATAAAATATTTCCTAAACAAGAATGTAATCAAACTGAAAGAACTCTACAAAATTCTCCCCCTTAAAACTGTACAGGAGTTCAAGCACTTAAGTCTACTGGGTTCCCAAACAAAACTGGTCAGAAAAACACCAATGGAACATTTTTTTGTCAAAATGTGATGATTTGTGTAAAGCAAAATGTTTCATGGAGATGGCTCGATTTTGACAAAGATCTGATAGAACCCTGCTTGTGAGACAGATTTTGATATGCCAACTTGCCCACCTGGCTTATTGTCAGCTTGCCTGTTGGACTGCCTTGGAGACAGGGACCTCAGAGCTTCCAGGATCTGTGGACTGGCTCAGAGCCAGGGCTCCACTCCCTTTCGTAGAACACTGACATTTTGGGGGTTTGTTCCAAATTGGAATTAAACTAATTTGCAAAATCTTCCACAAAACAAAATTATCTTTCTTCACATAGGTCTATGCCCAAACTTTGCTTAAGTGATGGCTATACTGGCTGCTTACCAGAAGACTGCAACTTGCACCTGGTTCATAAATGGAATACATTGCAGTTGCCCTCATCTTTAACACAGAAATGCAATTCATGGAGATCACAGGTTCCAGCATGTAATATAGCTTGGTTGCTCGGAGAGAGAGAGAGCATTCCATGCTTGAACCAACAGCTCTGTGGATCACATGTTCACATAAAAGATGGCTGTTGGCTGCATTTGACCTATAAACCACAGTTTGGCCAAAGGGAACACTGGTTGTGTGCTGCATGGTTCAGATGTGGCCATAGTAACAGTAGAATAAATCCTTAAAACTGTTTACATATCATTCTAAGCATAACATTTTTTCATCACATGCCCTGTTCTTTTAGATCCTCTATCAATACACAGCACAAGTCAACAGGCTCTGCAATGCAGAAACCCCTGGGGACAAGGTGAGGGGACAGACATCTTCCATCTTGGGACCAAATTAAGGTTTAGTCACCAAAGGGCCGTGCTTAACGCCCAACTCCGTAACTCACATAATTACATCAGCATCTCAGCTTTTATTTTAAAAGCTCTTTGAGGCAGGGACTGTTTTTGTTCTGTGTTTGTACAGAACCTATCTTGCTCTGTCAGGGCTGGGGCCTAGCCAGCCCTGGTTACGAAATGAGGCACATCTGGGTTGAATCAGGTATTCCTCTATAAAGTTCAGCAGCTGGCTGAAGTGAAGGGGGAAGCTGTGGCAAGTCTGCATTAAGTGAGGAAAGGCTCCTGCAGGGAATATCCTGAGACCAGGGGATTTGCCCCAGCAAGGGAGAGCTGGGAAATACATAGACCAAACAGGGGAGAGACTGCAAAGGCTCTAGGAAGGAAGGCCTGGGAGGAGGAAGAGAAACCTTGTCTTGTGTAGACTTAGGAATGGACTTTGTTTTATTAGCAGTTTATTTTATAACAATAAACCTAGTCCCTAGACCGGGGTTGGTTTTGATAAAGAAAAAACCTGAGTGGATGACTTATTTGAACAGTCCAAGGAGGAGAAAGTGAGGCTGGCTGCCAGTAGCATGACCTTAAGCCAAGAGGAGGTGCATGAGAGGCAGTTGGCCCAGTTACAATTTAGCATAATGGTGTCTTGGTCCATGACAAATAAATACAATATTGTTAGTTCTTGTGGTAATGAAGAAAATCTTGAAAAGATGAACAAATGCCTGCCTGAGCGTTGTAACCCAGGGATTTTTTGGTGCCAAATGGCAGAAGACACAGGGGATACAGAGGGTTTTACAGGGCCCCTGAGTCAGATATGTGCATAATAATTCACTGAAGGGTGGCATGTGAGGTCTCTACCAATATTCAGTAGCCCACAGGTCATTATAATCATGTATGTTTATTCAAAATGCATGTATGTTTAATGTTTAAGGAGTTGTGTATATAATTAAAAGTATGTGACAAGTTCCTTTCACGCGGGAAGAAACAGACACTTATCTTTGTCCGGTCATGTGTGTATCAGGCACTGTATGTCTCACAACAAATACCTGCTGCATACTGAACTAAATGATAGCCGGAAGATTGTAGAATCTTCAAGAGATGAAGTTTACAGGAAGAAATAAACAGTAGGAGGGTACCCAGTTTATGAATAAAGACAAAGGATTGTTGGGCATAATTGGGGTTGCAGAGGTACACCATGGATCTTACACTGAGAAAGCAAGTTGACAGAATGATTGTCTCATGAATAGACAACCACAACCATGCCTGGTTATAAAAATACTGGAAGGACTTTGGGTCAGTATTGCTCTACAAGACCTGAAAGTATCTACAGTAGAACCTTTGAGTTATAAACAGCAGAGTTACAGACTGACCAGTCAACCACACACCTAATTTGGAACGGGAAGTATGCAATCAGGCAGAGCAGAAAGAAAGAAAGAAAGATAGAAAGAAAAGCAAATACAGTACAGTACTGTGCTGTGCTAAATGTAAACTACTAAAAAAAATAAAGGGAAAGCAATTTTTTTTCTGCACAGTAAAGTTTCACCTCTGTATGAAGTCAATGTTCAGCTGTAAACTTTTGAAAGAACTACCATAATGTTTTGTTCAGTTACTAGGGTGACCAGATGTCCCAATTTTATAGGGACAGTCCCGATTTTGGAGTCTTTTTCTTATATAGGCTCCTATTACCTCCTCCCATCCCGATTTTTCACACTTGCTGTCTGGTCACCCTATCAGTTACAAACATTTCAGAGTTATGGACAACCTCCATTCCCAAGGTGTTCATACTCTGAGGTTCTACTGTAGTTACATAAGTCTAAGCTCTTGAATGCATGTTATGATTTTGTTTTATATGTAATCATTTGTTTCCAATACTTCTACTAGATATCACTTGAATCTATATACTTCAAATAAATTTTTACTTGTTATCACTACAAACACATCTGAGTGTGGTGTGTGAAGAAAAGGAGTGGTGATCTAAGGTGAAAAGGGTAAGCTGCAGTGTTCTGCTTCTTTGGAAGCAGTGAATCTGAAATCTGCAAAGAATCCAGTGGAACAGAGGCTGGACACTCCAGGGAGGTGCTTGGAATCTGGAACGTGCATATTGCTAGCCTGTGTGGGCTCAGAGAGGAGTGTGCATGCTGCGTGTGGCAGGTGGAATTGGGGAGCTAACCACGGCAGGCACAAACAAGGCTTCCTCATGCCAAGGACAGGTGGTGGTGTGGTACCTCACAGTCCTGGGTACCAAGCATGCAGATGGCTTGAAATGATAGTTCAAACCACGTGACATGCCCCCTCATTTTAACTCAATCTTGCTGCTCTGGGGATCCCTTACCAACACCACCTCAGCACAGGACTCTGAGATGTGGCCCTTACTGTCACCCTTCATCATGGTTCCGATGGAATGGTGTCAACTGGGGCCCTCTGCTTGGGTGGATAGGGACTGAAATCTCCCTTTTCAGGAGGGGGGGGTCTATTTCAGAGGACAGGAAACAGTGGGCCATGGAACTGAGGGGAGAGCCCAGATTACACAAAGTAGTGACAGGTTCCCCACCAACCCAGCATTCAACTGCTGTGTCGGTGTCCCCTGCTATTATCACCCCAAGGTAGAACACCACATTTAAATGGGGTAATAAGATTTAGGATGCCACCATAATCAAGCTCTGTTTCACTTCAGGAATTCACTAGCTTCCATTAGGTCACTTAATGTAGAAAGACTAACCAGAATCCATGTAGGGCTGATCCACCAGCCCTTCCCATACCCCTGTTCATCCTACACCCAATCCTTGCTATGCACAAATACACATGAAGTCACTGAGAAACTGAACTCCATGGCTTCCTGAAAGGACTTCACAAATCTGGCCCCTCCAATGCAGCAAAATCACACTGATCCTGCTGTGGTACAGGGCCCTCTAAACCTATACTAGAGGAGCCAGGATTTGGCCTTTTCCATTTATTTCAGTCATCCATAGTTCCACAACACAACATTTCAGCTGTTAACATTTCAGCTGATGCAGCACTGAAAAATGCACTTCACATCATTGTTCATATTTTGGGCTCTTAATTATTTTGCGCTTTATCGATCATAATCAAACAAGATGCACTGCACACCTCTTTTGTTCAAATAATGGATGGGAAACAGAGAAAGAACAGATTCAAACTGCTATTCCCTGAAAAGCTCTGTACTTAAAAAGAAAATGACAACTACCTATTTATTTTTTCCCATTTCCTTCATGCATCCTTCCAATTCAATGCCGCCATAGTCACAAAGAATTTTTTATGGTAACTACAAGGATGAGCAAGCGCGGTGTTAAAAGTGCAAATGCAGGTATTAAAAATATGGTTGGCCACACGTTTTTTTATTCAAGGTAGAAAGATAAACAAACATTGTTGGTTTGACAATGTTGGAAATCATTTTAATTATATATCTTCCCTGAGGAGTTAACTCAGGGTCCTACTCAAGTGTTGTCCTTAACCTGGCTTCTGCCCACACAAAAGCCTCTCACCTGAGTTTGATGGTGCTTTCAATGCAAACTAGCAATGCAATCTTGGGTGTAAGCAAAAGCCCAAGTGCTGCTTTCACTCCAGCTTGTATTCTGCCTCCTTTGCTGTCAGGTGCACGTTAAGCAACTCAAAAGCTGGTAGTCCTCCAATGCCTTCCCACAATTCCCGCTGTGTGCACAGAAGGATAGACTAGTTGTCTCACAATTAACTGGGAAAGAATCACAGAGCATCAACTTGCCGCAGTGCTAAGCACTAGGGAAGTGTTCCCAGAAGTCCTAGCAACATACCTGAGCAAGTGCAAACCCAGGAATTTGAGTGTGGCCTCTCAGCCATGGGCACCAACCACAAGGTTTCAGCGAGCACATGCCCTGAAAAGGTTTTAGCCCACATACACTCTTTTCAGGGTCATTCTGTCAGATTGCTCCCTCACCCTCAAATATTTTCACAACTGGTTAGAGGAAATCAAAATCATGGTCATGCAAACTATACATACATTTTCACGTACTGACCCATTTCTTAAGGGTAAGCACATCATTTTACTTGTGCTTAAAAGTGGATATTTTCAGAATTCACAATGGCTGGATATGACTACTTTAGTCTTCATGCCTCAAAATGAAAAGATCTCAGGAAAGAGCAAGTAAGTGTGTAGAGGCCAGGTATTCCACTGAACTTAATTTTCAGCATGTTACACTTCCAAGGTTACATGAAAATAAAAATAAAACCCCAAACATTTACCTTCCCATTCTGTTGGCAGGTCGCCCACTTCATACTTATACGCCTCTTGATTTACAGCTTCTATTAGTCTTCTCTCTGGTATGTTCTGTCCTATTAACATAAAAAAAGATTACATTGAAAGTATACACCTATGTAACATTAACAGCAAAGCAGATTATACCATGACAAAGTTGCTGCCCCACATCCCTCCTTCTTGACTAGCTGTGGCGTGGCAGAGCCCTCGTTCAGTGTCCCTCTATTATTCTTATCCCTTCTCTGTCCAGGCCACTTTAGAGTCCTGTGCCCTTTCTGGGACCACACTTCAGGACTTTGACAAAGGACTGCAGTGTGTACAAAAATCAAACTTTCAGCCCACCTGGGCTTAACTGGCCTCATCACAGGTGTGCCTCTGCTGCTTTACAGAGTCCTTCTGTACCTCAATTCACACCATGATCCAGGAGCTGGCACCCTCCTCCCTTTATCCAGGACATTGGACAGGCTCCAGTTAGGTCTCTAGCTCTATCCTGGAAAAGCCTGTCTGGTTTTCTCCCCTTTTTCCTTCACGGCCTTCCATCAGGCTTCTTCTCAGACAAAAGGAAGTTCCCTAGCTCCTTTTCTCTGGAGTTTTCCTCTCCCCAAGTGGGCTCACCCAGCTCTTTATGGAAACAAGCCCTGTTTTCCCTGGGCTTTTTTTCTAATCAGATGTGGCCCACCCTCAAGGTGCAAGCAGGAAGGTTAATTGGCTTCTCAGGTTTATGTTAACCCTTTCACAGCATAAGTGGGGTAAGCACCCTATCACATATGTTTTCATTTGAACAAATGTTACTTTTCATGTTCATAAATATAAATCAGCCCCCCAGACAAAAAGAAGGATCATCATGCAGAGGGAAAAGATGGTCACTTAGACATCACAATTCAAACCGCTAAACTTTTTATATGTATTTTTAAAAGTTTAAGAACCCAAGTCATTCATAGATTATGAACAACAAATCTGAACACACAGTATTTCAATATCAGTTCATTGGGCAGAGTTTCTTGCATTAAGAATGTCACACTGAAGACTGTCTGAAGCTGAAGCTTTCCCATAAACTGGACCTGCCACACTCAAATATGATTAAGGAACTTAATGGCCACGGACCAGAATCTTCAGATGGTTCAGTCATCAGACGGAAAACCAGCATAGAGCGCAGGAGTGATATGCTCTGATTCATCAGATGTGCCTAGAAAGCAAGTCATAGCATGCTGTACAAGAGGTAACTTTCATGTTCCTTTCATCAGAGGCAGAAAAGGCATCTTGCTACGTATTCTTCCCCCATATGAAGTAGCAGCTCCAATGGTGGGGAAATGAGAGAGGATGAAAGCCATCACATGCCTCTAAAGATTGGGTATAAGCAGGAATTCTACATATAACGACAAATGCAATTAGTGTGACTAATATGGGACCTGTTGGAGGAAACAAGTTTGGGAAAGGAGTCTTGAAAATACAGCATCTGCATGGCGACAGAGCTAAGGTCTTAACATATTGTCTGTAGTGTTTGTGGCTGTTCTATGTAGTGATATATGCCTTTGGGTGAAGTCGAGTATTAACATACCTACCAAAACAAGGAAATTATGAGTAGAGCAACTTTCATTGATAAAAGCCCAGGGTGTCTTTTTGTTTGTTTTGTCTTGAAAACCTATTGGACCTGAGCCAGTATCTCTCTGAGAACTGAAGGTGGGGATGATTTGTTGTTGTAGTTAAAAGGACAGCTCTTTAAAAAAAGCTGCTCAGAGATGTTTCAGTCTTGGCAGAGGTGGAATAGTGGACCGTAGTGGGCTGGGTGTAGAGGACATAGTCCAAAGTGCATACTGAATATAATTCAGCACATGGATATCACCAGCCCCTATATGATCCACATATTTTAAATAGCTATATAAAGTTTACATATTGTGACAAAGCTCCAAGCCTGTCCTTGTGGGTCCTGCGCTTCCTGGCAGATTTAGGGGCCTCAGAAACTCATCTAGGCCCCACAGTGACCTCCCTTTCTCAGTATAATTGGCAAGAGTCACCACCTAGTGAGTTACCTTCATCACAGGCCAGTATGGAAGATGGAAAAGGGGGGAGTCCGGTCCCACCCTGACTAACTGGGAGGTTTTTATCTGGATTCAGCCAGTCCCTGATTGGCTTCAGGTGTCCCAATTAGGCTAGCTGTTTCTACTCCTTTCTAGAAGGTTCTTAATTGGCCCCAGGTGTCTAGATTGGTCTGGAGTAGCCTTTGTTTGGCTATCCAGGGAACAAGGACCTGCACATCCTAAGGCTGATATACCTGCCTTCCAGCACTCTCCTATATCCTTCTGGTCTGACTCCGTCACACTGGGGACAGAGACTGGAGAGAAGATAGCTTGGAAACTGCCTGCTATCCTCAATACAAGGATTTTATGTGGATAAAACATAAAAGCTATAATATTCCAAGATGTTACTTCTGTAGTTCTCAGACATGGGCTCAGAGTGGAACTGCCCAGCAGACATCATGTGGATAGCACATGTTCTGATTAATCTTAAGTGCCCTGTTAGTGACCCTGACTGACTGCTGTATTGAGTTTTGTTAATTATTTACAAATGAGATGTATAGGATTTGGGCTCATCTCCAGGAATTTGATTACGAGAGCCACAAATTCCAAAATTATGTCCTACTGGTGGGTGGAGCTCAAAATAGTTTCTGAGGAGATGCATGTCCATGATCATCTGTCACTGAGATAGAAATCAAGCTCTTTTTCTGGGAGACAATCTGGAAGATACAGACTCTCTTCTCCAAGGAAATGCCATCAACAATCTGTCAAATTTTTTTGGGCCATAGGGATCAAAGAATTTGTATGTAGATATTCATTCCGAGACTTACATTATTTCTGAGTTCCCAGTTATGTCTAACTACTAGATATGCTACTAGGAGATGGACAAGCCATAGAATTCTCAGCATCCAAAGGTTCTTCCAGTCTTTTCACCTAAATATAAGGCATACAAGAGGGAACTGGGGAGTTGCACTTGGTCCTAACCAATGGGAATTAGGAAAACAAGTCCTGAAGAAGTTTTGCTCTTTTTTTTATATATATATATTTTTACCCTCCATTTCTATCCTCCTATGATCAAACGGAGCTTGAATTCCAGGAGCTATGGAGGCATTTACTAATCTTTAAACAAAACTGTTTTTACAAATCTTGAAATGTCTTCACTCTACGAAACCACTGAGCCATTTAAAATTCAAAACAAGCTAAAAATGAAATTTGGTAACTTTGAAGGCTTCTGAAAGGATGCCTATGACTGGATGAACACTTCTATTCACATCCTAAACATATTGTAAAAATGTTTGTACTAAATACTCCTTGTTAGGCTGTGATGGTCTATACTATTATGGTCACATTTACAAGACTCTGATAAATTTTGTACAAAGTATGCCTTGTGTGAGCTAACATTTGAAAACTCAATCTGCTGAACATTATTATTCTAAAAAAAATGTGTATCAACATTGTGTGCAAAATTATAAAAGTTTCTCCTGTACAACACTGCTAAAGTTAGAAAAGCAGGCTCAAACCAGTTCTTCAAAGACAAAGACACACTGGCTCCCCCAGCCATGTAGAAACATAATTAACTGGATAATCACCTAGTTAAAACAGGTATTCCTTGGCAGGAAGGAAGGTGTGCATAAGAAATTTACTTTGCATCACATGCACAAACCTCAGGTCCAGAAGAGGTGGTTTGTTACCTACACCTTAGTTGGCGGTAATACTCGAAGAAGGAAGAGGGATATAAATATGAGAGACCGTGGCCTCCAACTCACCTCTCCCACCTCTGAACTCTCTGCTTATTACATCAACGACTATCAAAGAGCTGAACTAAGGGGGAGTGATTCTAGGCTGACAGGAGACCCAGCCTGTGAAATTTACAGCAGCATTTGGTGAGACTAAACCTTTGCTTTTAAAACCATGTTAAGTTAGTAATACACAAGCTAAAATCTCTTTTATAACCACTCCTGACTTTTATGCATCAATACTTCTAATAATTTAAAATCTCTCTTTCTGTAGTTAATAAACTTATTTTATTGTTTATCTTAACTGGTGTGTTTGGATTAAAGTGTGGTGAAACAATTTAGGATAACAAGACTGGTGCACGTATCATTTCCTTTGATGAAATGATGGACTTTCTATAAGCCTGCATTGTTCTGTAGCATACTGGACTCTTCAAGATGCACATTTCTGGGGGAACAAAGGTGGGACTAAGAATTTGTGTGTGTTATCCTGTATGTAATTCATGAGTAACTGGTCAGAGTGCTCTTGTATTTAGCTGGGAATAAATTCGCATGCTGAAGGCTGTGTGATCAGGCCAGGTGTGACTGTTCTGACTGCAAAACTCTAAAAGGCATCCCAGGTTATAGCGTTAAGGAGGCACCACAGTTCAACAGTAAAGACTGTATCCTGGGGAATGTCACAGCGATATTTTTTGAAAACTAATAACTTACTGGTCAATAATATTATAGTGAAATGTATGTATCAATATTCTGTGTAAATTATGAAATCCCCCTAAATTTAATATTAAATAGGACATGTTCAAACTCACGTAGCAACAATTAAGCAAAATGGGTCAAGCAGGTCTTAAAACAAATGGATGTGTGTTTACGTCAAATTTACATATAAAGTGTAAACAGAGTCCTCAGACAATGAAAGGGAAGGTAGGGGACAAAGGGAATCTGCATTTCAGCAAACAGGGCTGAGAAAAAAAACAGCATGTGACTTTTCACCGGAAGAATTAATGCTGCCTGGCTCTCAGACTTTTACCTCGAAATCGCACTCAAGAACTTGCATTTGAAAGGAGGGAGATGAACTGTAAAAGTTAGAGGGAAAACACCCCAAGTCTGTGTCCCCCTCCCGCCCTCGTGTCCATCTCCCCCATTACACCTAAGACGACAAAGAAAACAGCTGTTGGACTTTGGGGGGAAGGCTCCTAACCTGAAAAGTTTGGTCAGTAATGCTGTTGGAAGGATATGAGGACTTTACTTTGAATCAAGTCTAGTTTGTTAAGTTCAGCACTAGGAAGCATTTTACCTTTATTTTTCTTGTAACCATTTCTGAATTTTAAGCCTAATGGGCAAGTTGTTGAGAATTGTAGTGGGAAGCCAATTCAGAGTTTGGTGCAATAAACTAATTTGTAAAACAAATAGCAAACAGACACATAGGCAGACCCATCAACAGACTGAACCTGGTGTAATATCCATATATGAGCAGGCTTTTAAGATGTCTGGTGTGGCTATTCCCTATTCTTATTTCCCTAGAAGACAAATATCCCTGTGTGTTGATTGAATCATTGGCTGAAATATATATAGCTTCTGTGAAGAGTAGGCAGATGACTGTTACAAATTCCATTTTGAATATCTCATGCTCAAAAAAAAATTGCTAAGAATAAATACTTTTGATATCAATTCCATCAGTATAAAACCTGTGCTCTCTCAGTGCCAAGGGAGCCTGGGAGGATGACAGTGCTGGCAGGGGGTTGGGGCCCATACTGCTCCCGAGAGTCGGTGGCGGACCTTTTAAGGGGCCAGAGACCCTAACCAGGGAGGCACGAACACGTGGCTCCAGAGTAGCCTGGAAGCCTGGCCCAGGTCCCTTACTAGATGACTGTTGGGCCTTCTTGCTCAGTGCTGGGGAGCTGTGCATTTTCATTTTTTTCATACGCACTGGTGATGGGGAGCAGTGCCAGGTAGAGCCTGGTGCCAGTGGCACACTGCACACGGAGGCCAAAGTGTTTGGCATGCCCTGCTTGGATGGCTCAGAAGCTGTGCAAAGGGCAGACTCCATAAGGAGAGTCCTCAAAAATGAAAGTCATGCTGCCTCTGTGTTCTGGGCCAGAAGTTCTTACAGATCTGGCGCCATCCTTGATGTGCAATTCCCCCTAAAACTGAAGGCAGTTGCTATGAGGGTCACTCACAGGCATAGGCCTGTTGCAGTCCATGCAGGGCTTAAACCAATGAGACCAGGGCATGCCCCACCCAGGTCAAAGTCCCCACTGGGACTCTAACTTCTAATTATCAACTATACTTAACAACTACTTAACTAATTACTATAAACTATTTACAAAGGCTCTAAGGCTTGAAGTCAGTGAGACAAGCTGCTAGCCCTTGCTAAGCAAGGAAAGGCACTCCAACTAACCACCATGGGCGCTAAGAAGGAACTGAGAGGGCATAGTGCCAGTGGTGCCTGATATACCACCACATGAGAGCAGCGCTCCAGAGGACACCACAGACAACACACCGGATACCGCTAAGGCAAAAATCTCCAACGACCGCACACGTTGAAGTGCGCACACCTAGAATGAAATTGACATAAGCAAGCTCTCGAAGAAGAATGTATCTGCTTTGACAGTCATTTCAGATCTCACCCAGTACGCGAGTGAGATGTGAAAATTGTCCTGTGCACATCATACCTTTGGAAACTGCACAGATTCAGGTTTACCATGCAAATATACACAACTGACCTAAACACCATTCTCAACTGAGAAAGGGTTGTTACTTTCCCCATCAGCCTCAAGTTGAGCTTGGCACTTTGCTTCTAGATATAGTGTTTGTCATCACTGCTAGTACATATGCATAAGCCATGTACTTCTGTTTTCCTACTGAACACATGAACCAAGTACTTCTATTTTCCTACTGAATAGCTACTAGAATACATTTACAATGCTGCAAATAATTATATCACAAAACATTAACCAGTCAAAACAAAGAATTAGCCAATTGTATTCCATAACTTTGTTCTCACAATGATATGTTTTTTAATATTTTGTGCTTTTTGAATGTGAATTTAATGCCTGTAAAAGATGAATGAGCGACTGCATTGGGGACTGAAGTCGCTGGCTTCTATGTAGACACAGAGAAACTGTACTTTTCAGGAAGTTTGCTGTCCATCAGAGTCACTGAAGTGTTAAACTGAAGTAATAATTCCATTTATTGTATTTTGTTTTGACACACAAATTCCTTCAGTGTACAATGAGATCTAAAACCTCTTTGTTAAGACTGCTTGTCTTTCTAGTCCCAACTATGCTCTTGTCTGGAATGCAGTAAGAGCTACTCAAATCCAGTTTTCAAAACACCCAACTCCCAGTGTTTGCTGTTTTCTGCTCTTTGAAAAGCTTCTGACACTATTCCGTCTCAGCAAAAACAATGTTGATCCTAATAGATACTACACTTTTAACATAAAAATCACTGTTTAGTAAATGAATTCCATAATATGCTTACTACAAACAAACAGTACTGCAATTCCTTTTTCAACAGAGGTTTCAATAATGTAAGTACACTTCTTAAAATCCTGATGGATCCTCAGCACTCTGGCAAGTGATAGCTTTATCCCAACTGCCTCTTTTTTTTTTTCTTTTCTTTTTTTTTGCTTGCCTATCAACTGCAAGAAACAGTTTTCTACCAATTACTGTCACAGTATGAATAAATCCAAGACAAAAGTACTGAATATTTTCTGTAAATTTATCAAAAACATGCATAAAATGGGGACTTAGCATATATAAAGGGAATTTAGAAAGCAGAGAGGAGGTTTACAATACCTTTTAGTCTATAAATAAAGAGAGAATGTATGAAGATAAACAAAAAGGCAATCATGCAAGGAAGAGAAATGGGCAAACGACAGTGAGAGTATGAATTGCAAATGAAAAGAAAGTTACAGCTGGAGAGAACATCAATTAAGCAATATGACCCAACACAGCAGTCTGGTTATAGTCTGGTTTGGATGATTAATTGCATTTCAATTATAAATAATTTACAAAGACTCATTTAATGATTTATTTTTTCAGAATAAAGTCAATTATTAAAGCTGGTTGTGCAAATATTCTCAGGAAACTAAAACTATTTCTGCATTTATAACAAGTTTAAATACATTTTATAAAAAGTGGTTTATTGGTTTGAGATTCTTAAAGAAATTCAGTAATGTTCAGAACTTACACATTTACAACTACATATGTATAATATTTTAGCACTTACTATTGTTATTCTATTAAATTCTGCATCTGAGGGCAGACTTTAAATTTTTTTAGTTCATCTCTTTCAAATATACAACAGTTTTGGGGGGGAAATATTTTTCCCATGAAGTTACTAGGGAATTTCTTATATAAATTAAAATAATTTTAAGAAAATTAAATCTGAAATATTTTGGAAGTTTCCTTTTCCAAAAAATGTGGGGGTTTTGTTTTTGTTTTTGGTCTGGAGTGAAATTTGACCATTTGAAAGTAGTCACTATCAAACTAAAATATAGCATACCCTTTCATTTCTCATTCCTCAGTCATACCATTAAGCAAACATTTCCAGAAAATATACAGGTAACTGAAAATGATGAATTAACTACAAATATTATGTCCTAATATGCCACCTTAAAGTGCAGTCCTAGATAAACAAAAATATTAAAGTATTAAGTACATATCCCCAACGAATCCCACTTGAAATATCCGCTCAATTATGATCTCAAATTTACAATTACATTCTTAGAGCTCACAGTTGGCCAGCTTTTAACATGTGTCATGTTAAATTTATATTGTTCTAGTGTTTTAATCAAAATGTCATGAGATATTGTCATGTTTTGGGCCAAAATTCAGATCAGTGATAGGCTGTGTCACCACCTGTCCTGTAAGCACAAGAGTCTTAGTATGCTCTGCTCTTGTAGCTCCGTCTCTGTGCTCCCACTCAGTACGCAAGCTTGCACTGAGTCAGGAACGGCTCTACCATTTTTGCTGCCCCCCAAAAAGCAAAAAAAACCCAAAAAACCAAAAACCACCCCCCCACACACACGCTCGGACTGTGCCGCCCCAACAATGGACGGAATGCTGCCCCTTACCAAGGGCCGCCCCAGGCATGTGCTTGCTCTGCTTATGCCTGGAGCCAGCCCTGCACTGAGTGTCGGGGTGTTTAACTGTCCTGGTTCTGCAACTCTGAATCCAACAGCCTGCTTGTTACACCACAGCCACACTCTGGTCTCCACCAGCCTCGGTGACTCTTACCCAAATGACCACATCACACCTTCAGTCCCAAACTTCCCCAAAACTGTCTGCCTGGAAATGTCCAGCCCTCTCTTGGAACATTAGGGAAGTAATAAAGGTCAATAAAAGACAACAGCTCTATTTATTATTTTAACTCAGGGGTAAGCAACCTGCGGCACGCAAGATGATTTTCAGTGACACTCACACTACCCAGGTCCTGGCCACCGGTCCGGGGGACTCTGCATTTTAATTTAATTTTAAAAGAAGCTTCTTAAACATTTTAAAATCTGTATTTACTTTACATACAACAATAGTTTAGTTATATATTAAAGACTTATAGAAAGAGGTCTTCTAAAAACATAAAAATGTGTTATTGGCATGCAAAACCTTAAATTAGAATGAATAAATGAAGACTCGGCACACCACTTCTGAAAGGCTGCCAACCCCTGCTTTAACTGGAGTTAATCACTTTAAATCAAACACAGCACTGGGTTGTTTTAGATTAAAAGTCAAACAAATTTGTTAACAGAAGAACATGGATTAAGTTGACACCAAGTAAGAAGAACAAAGACAAAATGGTTACAAGCAAATAAAAGTAAATACACGCTTTCTAATGCAGTGATCCCCAAATCGTGGAGCAAGACCCCTAAGGGGGCATGGAAGAACATTTTTAGGGGGTGCAGTGTCTTGGGCCAGCCCCTAAAAGTGGGGGACAGGGAGGGAACACTGCCCAGCCCAGCCCCCATCTACTGGACATGGCTCCACTCCCAGCCCCAGTCCCACCACCGGCTCCTACCTCCAATTTGGGGAAGGGGTGAGAGGAGGTGGACAGGAGCAAGGGAGGGCACCAGTTAAAACATTTTGGGACCACTATTCTAATGGCTAAAATCTGACTTAAGCTACAGCCTTGGTTCAAGGTAGATTTCTTTCCAATCTTTTTTTTTTCCTAGACATGGCTGACTTCCTCCCATCCAACTCTTCCCCCCATTCTCCATCCCCTGAACCCCCCAAAACTGCCCCTGTTCCCTGTCCCCTGACTGTCCCCCGGGACTCCCTGACCCTTATCCAATCCCCCTGCTCCCCACCCCCTTACCATGTTGCTCAGAGTGGCAGGAGCTCACAGCTGCACGGCCCAGCCGGAGCTAGACACTCCGCCCCCAGGATCATGTAGCCCTACTGCCTGCGCGGTGGCATACCTGTGGGACTAGCCTCTCCAGCCGGGAACTAGGGGCCGGGTAGGACGGTCCCGCGGGCCAGATGTAGCCCATGGGCTGTAGTTTGCCCACCCTTGGTCTAGGGTACACTGTGTTTATTCACTGCTTGCAAAAGAAACAATTTAGCACATATCCATAACTCTGTAAACATTCTGTACATGCAGCACAGAAGAATATTAGTGATTAGTGAGTTATTAGTTTTCCAATGACATATTGCATTATACCTTTTTTAGATAAAATTATACCCACAGCAAGTTGGTCTGGCAAGAGTTGCTGACAGAGTAATGAACCACCACTGCATCACAGATATCAAGTCAACTATCTTACAGAAGTCTACTACATGAACACTATTACTGTTATCAACCAAACTTGTAATCTCATCAAAACAAGGTATCATGATAAGTTTGACAGCATCTAGTTTGCATAAACCCATGTAGATTGGCATTAATTACATTATCCTCCTTTATTTATTTTTCAAGTCCCATATCAACAGCTCCATTATCTTGCCCAGGATCAATATCAGAGTGATAAACCAGCATGGCAGGGAATACCGGGCCCTTTGAGGCCCCCCTGCTGGAGGCCTGGCAGTCCTACCATATCACGCCACAGAAAAGGAGCAGTGAAAGTGAGTCCCTCAGGCCTGCCTAGAGAGGCTGCAAGAAAACAGCCAGTCAGAGCCCAAGAGGCTCAGTTAAAAGTAGACCTGGGTCTTCAGCAGGTCAGTTCCTGGCTGGGACCAGAGGAGTAACGAATGGTTCTCCTAGATGGAGCTCAAGGGAGAACCAGAAGATTGGTTCTGGTGGCACTGGCATTTAGTGAGGAAGGAGAGGAGCGGAGACCCTCAGCTCTGAGGTAAGAGTTATGAGAAAGCGGTTATGTGGGAAGTGACCCAGGGAAAGCAGCAGCAACTATAAAAGGAAGCAGCACATGGCTGCTACTTGTAGGGTCACTGGGTTGGGATCCAGAGTAGTGAGTGGGCCCGGGTCTCCTCACCAGCCACTGGCAAAATGGCCAAAGCCCTGAGAAGAGAACACATTTTGTTAGAAGCCCAAGCACAGGGCTGGAATTTAAAGACCCTGCAGAGGGCCAGCCATTTATTGCATTTTGTTACCCCTGCTTGGAAGAGGACTGAACTTGAAGACACCTGGCTGGAGAGCTGTAGCAATAAGAACTGATAAGACAAAGAGTTTCCGAGGAGAAAGCCCTGGGGGCATTGCTCTATAACAGGACAGACATATACTTAAAGCTAGTCCAGAAGGCGCTGAGGATTGAGTCCAGAGACAGGGCTAACGACTTTAGCAAGGGCATTGGGACAGACCCAGTTGAACCTGTCATCCCGGAAGGGTTTGTTCATTCATATTGACTGTGTGTGATTTGACTGGAGGGCTGGCCCAATGAAACCCCACCTGATGAGGTTAACAATGGATGGAGGTGCCAGGAACAAATTGAGAGAGAAAGTGCAGGTTCACACCCAACCAACAGGAGGAGCTCACAAGAGATGAGTGTGCCCCATCACAACTTGTAATTACCTTGGTCATCCCATTTATCCTTTCAGAATATTGGCACTTCAAACCACCACCCAGCGGGGATGATCTTGTAACCAAAAGGAATCATACACTCAGCTTAGAACTATAACCCTCATAACATGGTAAGATGACCACCTTCTTCCTGCCCCCACCATTACCATTCACACAATATTGATCTCCTTTTGAGGACAGTTAATGAAAGATTTAAAATACCAGTTAAACAAAGATTTAGAAACCCAAGAACTGTGTACCAAAATCTTGATATTATGTACTGAACACTTATTATATTGATGAACTACAGTGTATTTGCTCCTTATAGTCAGCTTTTCGAACTTCAAAGCTTACATTTCTGTTCAATATAGTCACTTTCAACCTGGATATCTCCCACTGTGCAATTATTGCCAGTAAGCCACAGATGGTCACCACATCAAAAAAGAAAACATAATTGTGAGGGGTTCCAAGACAGATCTGGGTAGTAATTCCAAGGTATGATGAATTTGTGCCCCTAATAAATTTAGATTTTTTTTCCTGGTGTCTACTCAAAGAAATAGACCATTCATCTATTCCTCCATATTAATATAGTTATGATACAGTACTCAGTGCATTTCAGTGATTCCTTTAAAGGTCATGGGTAAGCAGCTACAAACACAAGCAAACACCAAAACAATTCAACACTTTCACCACATTTTAAGCCTACAGTCTAGGGCAGTGGCTCTCAACCTTTCCAGACCACTCCTTTCAAGAGTCTGATTTGTTTTGTGTACCCCACAAGTTTCCCTTCACTTAAAAACTTACAAAATCAGACATAAAAATACAAAAAGTAACAGCACACTATTACTGAAAAATTGCTTACTTTCTCATTTTTACTATGTAATTACAAAATAAATCAATTGGAATATAAATTTGTATTTACATTTCATTGTATAATATACAGAGCAGTATAAACAAATCATTGTCTATGAAATTTTAGTTTGTACTGACTTTGCTAGTCTTTTTATGTAGCCTGTTGTAACAGTAGGCAATTATCTAGATGAGTTGATGTACACCTTGATGTACCCCAGTTGAAAATCACTGGTACAGGGGAAATAAACAGGAGAAAAGATTCAGCGATAACTGTTCAAATTTTGGATTTCTACTTTACAAACATTTTATTCACATCTGGATATAAAGATGGATTTTTAACTTAACTTTTCTCTGAGAAACAAATGCTATAATGTTAGAATATTCTATACTTCAAAGCGCTATATATAATTAGGCTTTGCAGAATTCACTTTAAATTGATGCTGGTAAATATGGATTTCAGCTGAAACACTGAAATAGATGAAAAATGTTGATCAGACTGTAGCCTCTGTAGGCCTTGCTGGAGCTCCAGGCATAACTAACAGTGTGAACCAAAGGCTGTGAACAAGAATAGGCCGGGCCTTGGCAAATCACCACCACACCGGGCATTAGCTAACACCAAGAAAGCACAATCCTGACTGAAGAGGAGGGTACAAAACCACACACAACTCTCAAGTAACTATTTAAACAAATTTCCAAGAGATGGTACAAGAACACATTGACACAAGAATAGGATGACCGATAATGAATGAGGATGTTTGGTTTTAACAAGCAGGTACAGCAATAAGGGCGTAGGCAGCTTGTGAACTTCTGACTGGGGGAGATTACCCCTGCCCCCACCCCTTCTGTATGAGGCCCTGCCACTTTCATGTGCGGCCACTGTCCCCACCCTGAAGCACCAGGAGGGAGAGTGCATAGCGGTGCTTCTGCAGCCTCCCGAGCCACGGGAAGGCAGGCAGTGTGTCCCCAGCCCCTGGAGCCGAGCAGCACTGCCGAAGTGGGGCCCTGAGGGTGGAGTGTGGGCAGGACCATGCCTGGCTGTTTGGGGAGGTTCAACCTCCCACAGCCTCCTCTACCCGTCGCCCATGGATAAGGGTTGTAACTGACAACTTCTGGAATGTAATAAGTAATTGGTTTGTAACAATGTATAAAAAGGAGAAGTCCAGGGAGGGGCAACTTCGTGCTAACCTAGGGGACAGGATCCTGGTGTCCTAACTGAACTGGTACCATTGTTGTGGATATGTTAGTTAGCATTACACGTGTTAGTGTAACATTCATGGGGCACTAATACCATGCTTTGTCGACAATAAACCTGGCTAAGCACCTTCAACCACCAAATCAAGCCTGTGGTCTTTCTGTGAAAAATATCGAGGTCTGCTGAATTAACATGCTGCACTGCATTGTAGTGCAGCTGACGTCAGTGCTCCTAGAACAGCAACACTGGCAGCAGTAACAACATTGCAGTATCAGCAACAACATTCTGCAGTACTAACAACCTCTCCTGTTTGAAGCTGCAGGGATCAGGTGCCACCTGAAGCCTTTTGAAACGCCACTCATGGCCCTGCTCACTCATTCCCATGACAGTGGGGCTGCACAAGGCTTCCAGTGCTGCTGCAGGTCTGGTGACACCCCACTCCAAGGTGCAAGGTGTGGGGAAGGCAGAGATCCTCACAGGTCAGAGCACAGACCCCCAGCCAGGGCTGCAAGGAGGAGTACAAGTCCTGGGCTGTAGGGTAGGCCACCCAACTACCATACAGCTCCTCACTGGGGACAGCAATTCAGCAGCGGGATAGCCTCCACTGCAACTGGAAACTCATCTTTGTCTTCCTCCTCACAGGCCTGGCAGGAGGCGTCTGCGTTTCCGCACCAGGACCGTAGCCTTCCCAACATCCATGACTCTGCCTCTATGCAGGGAACCATCTGCAGCTCCACTATAAATATCTCTGCTCGCTCACTCACTCACCAGTCAGGAGTGCAGGAACTATTCCTGGTCAGGAACTGTTCAGCAAGTTCCACGCAGCCAGGGACTGCCCTCTTCCTTGCAGTCCTGAGTCAGTGCTGCCCTGTCCCTATCCCCCCACCACTAATTTCCAACAACTGTAAAAATAAGTTTAAAATATCTTTAAAATAAAAAATTGATAGGAATCTTCAAAATTAGTAAAACAATTGAACTTTGTCAAGCCTAAACATAACATCAGAGTATTTCACATTTCACTACATTTATGTATTAATTATGGTGCAAATAAGGTATATTATTGTGTTTGGATTTGAATTTGACATTGAACGCACCACAGTAACTCCTTGCTTAACATTGTAGTTATGTTCCTGAAAAATGCAACTTTAAGCAAAACAATGTTAAGCAAATCCAATTTCCCCACAAGAATTAATGTAAATAGGGAGGTTAGGCTCCAGGGAATTTTTTTCAACAGACAAAAGCCACACAAAAAGTATACATTTTAAACAATTTAATACTGTACACAGTGATGATGATTGTGAAGCTTGGTTGAGGTGGTGAAGTTAAAGGATGGGATATTTCCCAGGGAATGCCTTACTGCTAAATGATGAACTAGCTTTTGGATGAGCCCTCAAGGGTTAACACATTGTTAATGTAGCCTCACACTCTACAAGGCAGGAGGAATGGAAGGAGGGGAACAGCATGGCAGACAGACACACACAGTGTGTGTGAGTGTGTGAGAGACGCATTGCCTCCAAGTATGCTGATCCTACGCTCTCTCTGTTTCTCTCCATCTCTGTCCCCAACCTGCTCTATATGGAGAAGGGGTAAGCGAGATGCAGGGGAAGGGGGTCACCCTGACATTAGTTCCTCCCTTTTCCCACTCCCCCCATCACAGCAAGCAGGAGGCTCCCAGAGCAGCTCCAAAGCAGAGGGCAGCAGCAGCACGTGGCAGTGCGGGGAGAGACAGATGAACTGACAGCAATTGATAGCCTGCTGGGCATTGCTGCACAGAGAACTTAGGGAGTGGGGAGCTGACAGGGGGAGCTGCCAGTCCACCCTGGTTTCAAGCCCCCATCAGCTAGCTCCACCGGGCTGCTCTTCCTGGAAGCAATAGACAAAGCAGGCGGCTGTCAAATGATGTTATAAGGCAGCATTGCACAATTTTAAATAAGCATGTTCCCTAACTGATCAGCAACTTAACATCGAAACAATGTTAACCTGGATGACTTTAAGTGAGGAGTTACTGTATCTGAAAAAACAATAAAAAACAGTTAATATTATCTGCGAGTACAATGGAAACTTCCCTAGCATAATCATTCACTATAAATTCGGATTTAATTTGGAATTTATATATACACAAATATTTCTGGTCTGCTCTTTTTGCTTAGACTCCTAAAATTAATTACAATTCTAGTTTTATTGGTAATAGAAAATAGATTTAAAGAATCATTAATGACATGCAATATTACTGTTTATATAAGCTTAATGAATGTTATTGTTCTATGGATTAGCAAAGTATTTAGTAATTCTGAATTAGTAGTTTGCAGGAGTCATGATTAATAGACTTCAACTGGATACAGACTATGTAATGACTAGTAATCATGAGCTATATTTAAGAAATGAAAGTCTTTAGTAGTTTGAGCTTGAAAAGCAGATATTTTGAAGGTAACCCGTAATTATTTTATTTTCTGAATCATAACATGAATCAAAAACTATAATTTAGTGGTTCAAGGTTAACAGGATTTAACTTTAATTCTAAAATGCTGAGAAGTCTTGCCAGATCTCATTTTAATCTTAAATTATTTTAAAGAAACTTTTAAAGAAAGGTTTGCATTCTTAAACAGTTGTGACCCACTTATTATTTAGCACTTGTTCCAAAGCTGAGACCAGCAAAAACTATAGTATGTCTAAAGGTTTGTATACAAGGTTTAAACTAGATCAAATTGAGTTAATCTGGTTTGAAAATGCTTGCATACACACAATACAATCCGTCACCGCTCACTAACTCTGCATTTATTATTACGTCTGGAGTCCTTCTGCAAAGTGGTCTAGGTTTGTTCCAAATTTAATTAGTTCAGTCTATTGCTCATTTGGATGCAATTGCTGCATACCACTTTTTGCATGCTTCCAGTGGCTGTTCCACAATGCTTTCGCAAGTCAACTATTACAAACCAATATTTTTAAGTGTGTTCCCACCACTATTCTGGTGTTAAGTTCCCAGGATGATAACCCCTTCCCCTTTTAAAAGCTGACATGAAGCCACATTTTGCCCATTTGCTCCTGGATCCCAGGATACAACCACAATATTATTTCAGAAGCCCCACAACATGCCTCACCCAGCAGCCTAGAGCCATGCTGAAATCCTGGATCTTATCGCTATCTGGGTTAAGGAAGCTCTTGTGGCCAGCCATTAAAGTGAAGACCTTTTTGTGGACATTGCAAAGGCTAACACAGTCCTAGGATGCATCAGGTGAGGTATTTCTAGTAGAGACAGGGAAGTGTTAGTATCATTATACAAGGCACTGGTGAGATCTCTGGAATATTGTGCGCAATTCTGGTCTCCCATGTTTAAAAAAGATGAATTAAAACTGTAACAGGTGCAGAGAAGGGGTACTAGGGATGAAATGTTTGCAGAACTCATGACAGAGTCTCAGAGGAAAGCCAGCGTGGCTAAGAGGCAAGGCAGTACATGAGGACCCAGAGGGAGAAAGAAATGCAGCTCTCCCAGGACATCATAACATTGGCATAACATAACAAGGATGGCATCACAGTGGTCAGGAATAACATCGCGATAGCCAAGGTAACTCACGGACGCTCTCCTGAACCAGAATGCTCTCACAACAAGCTCCTGTTAGGCCAGCAGTCCCTTACTTTGGTTCCCAGGCATGTCTTTCAGCCCCTGGACAATACTGGCTCTTGGACCAACAGCAATTTCTCTCTGCTGTACCCCCACGACAATGCTACCAATGGCACATCTCCTCTCAGAACCAACCGTCTGGCACCAGGAACACTGGCTCTTGCAGCCCTCCCAACAATTTTGGCAAGAGATGGCAAAAGGGGCAGGGACCACAGCTGAGTAGCTTCTCCTTTTGCCCCGGTGACATCGGCGGCAGTAGAGGGGCGCAGAAGGGGCAGGGAGGTTAAAGCCCTGCTGCAGGAGCGCTTTAAGCAGGGTCCTTTTGCCAATTTAAAAGACCCTGCTTAAAGAGCTGCGGGAGCAGCACTTCAGCATCCCTGCCCCTTTTGCGCTCCCCATTCGCAGCCCTGCCAGTAGGGACCTGGCAGGGCTGCAGATGGGGGGGGCGCAAAAAGAGCAGCAACGTTAAAGTGCTGCTGTGACAGCGCTTTAAGCTTGGTCCTTTAAAGCGCTGCCGTAGCAGTGCTTTAAAGTAAGGCAGTACGGGCCGGACAGGCTTTTTACCGGTACAGCGTACCAGCCTGTACCGCTTTACTTTCACCTCTGCTCACTCTCCCCTGCATACACATCTTGTTCTGTTTGTACTGCTTCACTTTCTGTTTGTTTTGTGTGTGTGTGTGCTGTTGCTTTAATTAAAGGTTTGCTTTACAAAAATACTGTTATTTTTTCCATTGGTTCAAAGCTTTATTTTTTGGTTTTGTTACTGTTGTTTCATAATAAAAAAAATCAAATCCATTAATTATGAGTCATTGTTGCATTTAACTCAGAAAATCCTTTAAATAAAGCTTTAAATATAGTCATTGCATTTTACAAAAGTACACTGGGAATGTTCCATTTCCATCACCCTTACACAACACTTCAGTGCTTACAATGTACCTATCCCCCTCCGCAGGTTCAAAAGACGTGGCATCCCTCACATTATTCCCCTGGGTGTCAGTTTTTCCTGTGGGACACCTTGCTGGATGCTGAAATTGCTGAGCAAGTCTCTGCACCTCAGCCTCCCACTCATTAAGGCTTTCTCCCTAGCTTGCAAAACATCATGCAGAATATGGCATGCAGTTTATAGTGGTCTGCTGTTTCCAATCTATTTCATAAACAGAAACACCTGCTTTTCAAACATACAAATGCTCACTTGACTACCATTCTGCAACTGCTCAGGTGACAGTTAAAATATTCCTGCCTTCTGTCCAACCAGCCTGCATAGGCTTCATTAACCAGAACTTTAGGGGATAAGACAGTTCTCCCATAATAACCAGTCCTACCACATCATTAACATCCACAATGTGGGGGCAAACAATCCTTTCTTCATTAAATAGAACTGAGTACCAAAAGAACCTAGTATTATGGACCCTTCCAGACCACTCCACAGTTATGCCTATAAACCTTCTCTCGTGGTCTACCAGTCCTCGGAGCACCATGCTGGAGTAAAAGACAGTTATTTTTTCCATAACTGGTGTTCTTCAAGATGTGTTGCTCACATCTATTCCACAATAGATGTGGGTGCTCACCACGTGTACTGGCACGGACATAACGTCCCGGGCCGTCTGCAGGGCCTCTGACATGGAGGGCATTCGGACAGCTGGGGAGGCCTGTTCCAAATGGGCTGGGCTAATCTGCTTGACTTGAGTCGGAGGCATAGCAACCAATGGGGATCGAGGACTGCCTAACACGGATCTAGCCTCTGTCCCAGTTTTACTTCAGTGCCATGGTGAAGAAGGCCCCTTCTTAGCCTTCTTGGTGTGCCCCATGGGTGGAAAGTGGTGCCGACTAGTAGATGGCACCGGGGGGGGGTGTCACCACACACTGACACCACAGTGCCAACACAGAGTGACGCACCGGAATCAAGGTCAATGCCAACACCATCAGAGTAGCCCGGCGCCTAATGTCTTTCTCTCTGTCTCTCAGTCCGAGACGTAAACGATTTGCAAATCTTGCAGCGATTGCTAAGATGGGTTTCACCCAAATGGCGTAAACAGTCTGCATGAGCATCACTCACTGGCATCGGTCGCCTACAAGCATCACATGACTTAAAACCCAGCCCGGTCACACTAGCTAAACTAAACTAACCCAAACCTAATCAAACTACTAATTCTGAGTACCATACACTGAATAAACAAAAGTCCTGGCAACAAGTTACAGCAAAGCTGGAGCAGAGCAATTCTGAAGCACCTTCACTGGCGGCAAGAAGGAAGTGAGGGTGGGGGGAGTGTGCAGTGCCCCTTATACCAGGCCATGGAGGTGCCAGTCCTGGGGTCCCTTGAGGCGTTTCCCTATGGGTACTGCTAGGGGAAAAACTGCTAGGGTGGGGGAGCACGCACACCTATTGTGAAATACACCTTAGCAATCACTCAAAGAACCCCCTTTTCTGTTCATAAATTTTGCACCTTGGAAGGAGTACGGTAGGGGAAAGAGGAGGAAATTATAGTTACATGGGTTCCAGCAACTACCCAAATATGGTCTGGGAACCCCATGTGTGCAAAGACATCAATAATTTCCTGAGTACTGCACAGCTCTGTGACCCAGTTAGGCAGTACCTTATCTACAGCAAAGCAGACTGGCATGGGAATGGTCCCAACCATTCATCTTCCCAAATCAAATTGATTGGCTACAGACCCACTAGCATTCTGCAGTGACCAGTTTCCAGATGACAATGACGATGCACTTCTCTATGAGCATGAAGTACCACATGTTGGTGCACTGCCAATGCAGCTCCCCAGGGTCAGTTCTGCACAGATCTCAAAAGATGAAGAACTCCCCATCCTGAAGGTCTCCTACCAATGCTGGTCACCCAAAGTCTGCTGAATGATCCTCTCTCACCACCCCACATTGGTTTCCTGGACCCAGGAACAGCACTGAAGATTGTGTAGCTGATCCACGATCTGGTCCTTTAGTTCCATCAGTTCGACATCATCCCCTTCCTCCTTACCCTGCTGCCGCCACTTCAGAATGTCTTCCTGCTGCCAAAAGAACTGCTCCTGCTACCATGAAACACTGTCCCGCTCCCTCACTATCTGCTTGGCTGTGCAACAAGCAAAAGCGCAATGCCAAATTCATCCAGCATTGACTAATGTATTACAGCCCAAGCAGCTTTTATATGTTTGCACTTCTTGTAGTGGTGGTGTGGAGTTTTGCTGAGTCCATGCTGGCAGACAGCAGTTTGAAAAAGGTCTGAACTCACCCAGAAAGGAAGCATGGGGCATACAGTAGAAACATGGGATTTTTAAAAAAATAAAAATGCATCCCGCTTCCCACAATTCACAGGGAAAAAATCCCAGGATGCACACTGCTCAGAAGTGAAACAGAGGACCATGGATAATCCTCAAGAACGCTACCTCTCAGTTTGCAGCAAACTGCCACCATGTGTTGACATAATGTGAATTGAAAATAAAACAGGCATTTCATTTGCATGCTATTGGTGAGACTAGTATACTGCAAATTACCTGATGTGCATCATAAAGCTTTGGATTAAAGCCTCAATGCAAACATATCCTTAGCTGTTCTTGGCCCTGCTGGGATCAAAGTGGGAGGAAAAAGTAGAAACTGCACAGAGCCAAGACCATTGGAGTGATCTCTCTTCTGGTCTTGAAGCTGCGAAGCCCAGAGAAAAGGTACAGTGGGGAGCCGACTAAACACTGCTTGGAAACTGAAACTTTCTACACTTGATTCAGCCTAGGGATTGATTTTTTCTTTTCACCTTTGAACAATCTCTTAGGTCATTTTGTAGTTATACAAAGATGAAAAAAAAATATCCACTTTCTCTTTTTTTGTTTACACAGCTCAAGAGGAGTTGAACTAAACAGCTTGAAATTTTTAGCATAAGCAGTTCTCAGAGGACTAGGCCCTTGCATAATATATAAATAAGGACTAAGGAAGGTTTAAATGTTTTAAAAGCAATTTTCATGCATGTGTAGCAGTAGTGACCTTTTTCTAATGCCGGGATCTGAGTACTAACTGCAGCATTACATAAGGTAGCCAATAGCTCTGTAGAAATGTTTCTATGTGGAAACTTCTCTTTATTAGACTTAAGTGTAGAAAGATTTTTATACTGCAGTTTTTCTGTTCCTGCATTGCTTCTCATCTCCGCAGAAGGGAGATCCACCACTTCCAAACGATTCTTTTCCATCCTTTTTTATGTAGAGCTTATGATTAACTAAAGAACAAATTATGAAATTCTTTAATTCTGCAATCCAATAATTTCAGGTGAAGGGTACTTTAGAAATGTATACCATCTTCTAATTTAACAGCTCTAGATGTTCCCATTATATTTGTAAAATACAGAAAATATAAACTTCACATTCACAGTAAACCTTCCTAACTTTTGAGTTTTAAATTTCTATTAACTCAGCAATACAGATGAGTTTATCTGAATTCTTTATATCTTCTTTTAAGCATTTAGATTCATAATATTAAATGTTAGGGTAATGTTTGTTTTTACATTTTCATATGTATACAGGTCCATTTGTTTTTAAGTATCTCAAAATGCTAAAAAGCTAGATGAGATACAAGACCATACATGAATCATGTATCTCAACATACTGATACAAAACTCTGCAATGAAATATGGGTAAACTACTACTACTAAATTACAGTTTAGGACAGCAAGTGAAGAATACAATTCCCATCACTTGGGGGAGGGGAGGAATTAAGGCAGGAAAAGTGTAGTTACCAGCACTGGAATTTGGCTAGGACACTAGGGTTAAAAAAGTGCTTAGAGTTACAATAAAGATTAGACTCTTAAGTTTTCCAATGAGCTATCTTATTTAAAAGAGGACACCTTCAGTTGCACTATGCTTCTAAGGCCATGCTAGAGTACTGTTCAGGTACAGGTGCTGAAGAAAGAGCACTGACTAATGAGAGTCTAGTATCAGAGGGGTAACCGCGTTAGTCTGGATCTGCAAAAGCAACAAAGAGTCTTGTAGCACCTTATAGACTAACAGTTTTCATCTGATGAAGTGGGCCTTAGCCCACAAAAGCTCATGATCCCTAAAATCTGTTAGTCTATAAGGTGCTACAAGACTCTTTGTCACTTTGACTAATGAGAAACATTCTCACTTCCTGAAACATCTACGTGCCTACTGAAAGCCACTCATCCTAACCCTTGCGAGATAGAACAGGAGTACAGAACATGGAGGTATGGATGCAGGCTTTTACTGTATTTTTCAGAGTAAAGCCCTCGGAGTCAGACTTATGGGTATAGCCTCCTCACTATGCATGGGGAGTTACACACACAAATCCCTATGCAATGAGATAAAACTAAACCTCTAAATGTTTAACTTTCTAGTAGTCTTGAGATATGAGAGTATTTTGAAACTTGGCTGTTAAGGGAATTATATTCTCTCAAGGATGATAATAAGTGACAATATATTTATCATAAAACCAACATTTAATAAAACATTTAACTTTTCCCCCCTCTCTATGGAAACATTGCATAAAAATAACATTTAACGTTCTGAAAAGAGAATAAATCTGTTCCATTATTTTTTACCTCAGATATATAAATGGCAATCCTTACTAATTGTTGTGTTAGTATTTAAATATCATAGCTCTGATTTTGTATTTGTTTTTTTCTTCTACTGTTTAAAATATATATATAGGGCTGTTGCTACACAGAAAAATAAATCCAGGGCTTTTTATAGAGATAGTGAAGTAAGATTCTCTCCCCCTCTCCAATAAAGACGACCTACTTTTGTCTGTTTCTGTAACATTTGTCTTCTATCTTGGGAAATTATTATAAAATCAAATTACTTGTACGATGAACCTTCTGTAATTATGAGTGTCTTATTTTTCAGGACATTTCGGATTTGTGGCTGCATTTTACTTATTTTACAAATGACTAAACATATATTTGGATATCAAATTTAGACACTTAGTTCAAATCAATTAAACCAAGAATTATTCCCTTCTGGCGTCCTATATTTTTCTTTAAACTTGGTCAGCATAAGACCTTATTACAAGTAATTTGCTACTATAAAGCAGAGGAAAAATGCTAGCCTCACAATTTTTGTCATTTCTCCCCTACCCTTCTTCCCCTTCCCCTGCAGGCTGCTACTGTTGATGGCCTTTATGGAAATATAAATTCAATCAGCAGCTGCAAATTTCATGAGACGTCCATCTTCATGCTGAATTTCTAACTGAGTGTCAAAACAATCTGTGGATTTCTCCCTGATGAAACACACATTGAATTGTAAATTTCTGCAATTTTCTCATGTTTGAATTTCAGCTGCACTATACGAGAGCTAGCCTAGATACAGAGCCTACCAGCTTGAGACAAGTAATTTTTTTTTCCATTATTCCTCCTTACCATTCAAAGAGTTAAACTATAAAAACCCATAACACATGACCTGGTTTATTTTTTTAAACAAAAATTAAATTACATTTCCTATTCCACTTAGTAGTAAAAGATGATATAAAGAACCCCAATGAATTTTTAAAAGGTTTTCAAATGAGTTACTTATTTGATCTCTGGTCTTCACTATTCATTTTACAGTATTTTGCAGTGATGAAAATCCCGGAATTAGCTGTGATAAAATTAAAGGATTTTCTATGGTGTCAAAATAGTCAAACATCTGAATAGAGAAGGTTCAGTTCAGAGAAACAATGGCTGCTGTTTCCTCTTTCTTTGGTGTAAATCTTATTTTTAATTAAATGTTGGTGGGAAAGAAAATGTGAAAATATAAAATTAATTTAAATGGCTAGGATGGTTAGTACATACATCTGAAAAGTTCACTGTTCTCTTGAGAGCAGCTAAAAGAGAATATAATTTTCTATTTATTGCTATTTCTTACAATAGCTTAAAGAGATTGTTCAATAGACAAAGTTTATTATACCAACTCAAATATTTTACTTTAAAAAGACATCAATTTTTCTCTTCCAAGGATATTGATGTAAAATATGCAAAATGTTGTATTGCTAATTGCAATATATCCTGGTCATCTTAAAGTAGCCTGTTTATTACATTTCCCTCTCATCACCAACATAAATATAATTCACAAGGAAGTAGCCACTGTCTTAGAATAAAGAGACCCATCCCCCAAATATCAAATGTTTGTATCTCTCTTTCCTCACGAGAAGCAAATATTAGCTATGGACTAACAGAAATGTGACAAACATTGCCCATGTCTCTAGCCATGCCATTATACATGGGAATAAATTACACTGGTGTCTCTGAGCTCAAGGAAATGTAGAGGCCACAGCTCATACTACTGCACTAAATTATTCAGTTAGGCCAATCTCTTAAATGAAGAACTTCTGCCTCCAATACAGGCTACCATCATTAGCACTTGCCATACTCAGATTATCTTGTCCATTATCGTGCCTATGTGTAGTTCCAGATGCTTCAGAAGAAATTGCAAGAAACCTCAGTAGTGGCTAAATATGGAATAAACTATCCCTGGAGGAAGGTTTTTGCTAGTTTATGGCTGGAAGCATAAGGTTTTATAAATCTTATTTAAAAAGTTATCCTGCCATTCTTTAGTCACACCCAAAACAACTCTCCTTATCATCCTGATTGCATCGCGCTTTGCTTGGAGTGACAGAAGCGTCAGGTTCCTCATATTTCCTATCTTTCACAACTGGCTGACCTTTAAATATCCCTCCACTGTTTCACTGGGCAAAATACCACGTTAGCCCACAAAGATGAAGAGATGTTGGTTATTAATGTGAGTCCTCCATATCAGAACACAGGTCAGATGAACAACTTTGTATAGCAAAGCCTGTTCAGCAGTAAGTTTAGGAGTTACCTGTTCAAGAAGTGACCTTAATAAGTGTACTACTCCCTCCGACCATTTTCTGCTCCAACTATAGTTCCAACTAATAAGATCTTGTGTCAACAAGTCACAAATCCTGATCAGATGATGCTGAGGAATTTTATTTCAGTTTGATATGGTCTTGCATATTGGTTGGTTTTAACAGAATGATGAACATGTACAATCTCTTCCAACACCCATGTAAAATAATGAAGCTTGCGTATTGACACACTAGCAGTAGTTTCTAATCACTAGTTTCAGTGTACTGTATGTACAGATGCTTCCCTATCCAGATGCTTTCCACCCCCCACCGAAAAAAAGGGCATTTACTGAATAGTATGTTTTACAGTGGTTGCCATTACCACAGTATTTTGAGCATTGTGCACATTATTTCATTACTTCTGTCTGTGGCACTAGCTGAAAACTCCAAGGAAGGAAGGCTGTAATGGCTCTGATTCTGGTGACATTTGTTCCTACTCCTTTTTAGATTCTTTTATTTGGAATAGTGAAGAACATGATATAGTATCTCATTGTGTTGATCATTTTCATTTCACATCAGAAGATCAAACAATAATTCTACTCCATATCCTCCAAGATCTGAGACATTATGTTTTGTTAGATCAGAGGCCAAAGCAATTCCAAAGGAAAGTTGCTACAACTTCCATCTACCTAAAGCGCAATTGAAATTACTGAGTATTCCATTTTTTGAAGTGAGTCAGATCTGCTAAATCTTAGCTTCCCTTCAAAACTGAAAATACTTCGGTATTTTTAAATTTAGACACCAACATGCAATTTGTGAATATTGTTAAGAGGTGATCAAAGAGCTGCACAAAAGAAACCATCTGCAGTGCACATGTTTTTTTGGTCCTACAAAACCCAGAAACTATGCTACATATTCTTGAGCATCATATACTGGCACCTCAGCTTTTAACTACTTTATGCTTTTCTTCACAATCTGACACTAAAGACACTGAATACAGCAATTAGTTACTAATTATGTTAAGCATAAAAAGTGAATATACAGAAATAAAAGAATAACTAGTGGGACAGCTTTTTTGTAGTATTTTAGTTCAGTTAATATTAAAAAAAATAGTGGGGAAATTTGGTTATAGATAGCTAAAAAGGAGAGACCAAAGAAATTGCATAAAAAAAGAGACGCATTTAGGAGGAAGCTAACTGAATTTCTTTACATTGTCAGCAGTGTTTCAAAAGAAGAAAATCTCACTAGTATTTTTTATGCAGCAGGCCTGGTCTACACTAGGAAATTAGGTCAATATAACTACACCACATAGAAGTATGAAAAATTCACACCCTTGACCGATGCAGTTAAACCTATCTAACCCCACGGGGTAGAGAGCATTATGTTGACAGGAAAATTCTCCCGTTATCCTAGCTATCACCTTTTGGAGAGGTGGAAATCTACACCAACAAGAGAAGCCCTCTCACTGACATAAGTAGTGTCTTCACTGAAGTGAGTGTGACAGTGGCGCAGCTACAGTGGTGCAGCTACAGTGGTGCATATGCGCTGCTGCAGCATTTTAATTGTAGACGAGCCCTCAGTTGTGTCCCAGCCAAAAACAAGGCACCTACACATTCCATACCTTCCTTGACTTTTCTGTCCAGAAGTCTACAGTATTAATAGCTAATTTGGTTTAGTTTCCTGTAGTTTAATAACTCCCTAATATCAAGAATTTTTTCCCTGATCCTAAGCTGACTTGCTAAAGAAGTTTAAATTAAACTGCTGTATTATGACAGCTGCAAGATCACTGCTTCAAAAGGCTGGCTGCACTACAAAACATGGTAAAGCATATTATTTTTAAAATGTGAGGTGAAGGGAACAAAAAGAATTTGGGTTTGCCCATTCAGTTTCAATAACTGTCAATGACTTTCTTATCAAGTATATTTTGTAACAATCTTTAAATAAAGTTAAGATCATTACTCTAATCAGGGCTGGCTCTACCATTTTTGCCGCCCCACATGAAAATACCCACTCAGACTGCTGCCGCCCAGACTGTCCAAGCAAAAACAAAACAAACAAACAAAAAAACCCTTCAACTTGGAAGGAAAGAAGAAAAGAAAAAAAGAGAAAGGCAGGCAGGCTTAGGGAACAGGGACCTAACCATCTCTAATAAAATACTGTTTTCCTTGATAAGTGCTGGGCTCCCTGTGTTAATATTTTTAGTTCCTTTTTTTAAGCTGTTCTACAACTCTCTCAGCTGGTAGGCCCTCTCCTCCATAAATGGCCTCCCAGACCTAGGTAAGTCAGACACCCCCCAGAGAGCCATCTGAGAACCAAAACATACATGTCTGCTCAAGGCTCCACATATGGCTCTCAGAGGCTCTAATCAACACTCCACTATCCTCCTGCTTTCTGGTAGAGGGAGTGGAGTGCTGCCTGATCTTCCTGATAAAGAACAGAAAGGAGAGTGCTGAACATGAACCTGAGGGTGTGGGACTTCCTTCATCATTGGCATATCAGTACCTCCACCAAGAAGGAAGGAAGGGATACACACCTTTCCTTTCAGTAGCCAAAGGGTAGGAAGGGAAAACAAAAATTCAATAGCCTCTCATCAGGGTGTTCCATTGCTGCATGATGACAGAATCATGACAATGCAGTATCTAACAGACTAGATTCAATAACATGACTCCACAGATGAAGTGGCACTCCAAATTTTACAGGCTGGACACTGCTGCTCTTGAGGCTCAGTGTCTCCTACATCTTATGATCTATTACAAAAACCCAGTTTCAATTACAATTCAAATACATGTCAAATATACTAAATATAGTAGATAAGAGTATGAATATATTTAAGGATAACATAGAACTACATAAGAAGTCAAGCTGCCAACATGCTGTAAGAAGGCCACGGCTTTGTAAGAATTAGAACATTATGCCTTTAACCTAAAACTTACCTGCCATCCTGCCTAAAGAATGAAAATTACATTTGCATACATCATTGCCATAGTCATAGTATTGGCTGAGGCTGGTCAGACCTAGCCGTTTAAAAAAAAAAAAATCCAGCAGACCGAGCATTTTGTCACCTTTTCCATTATAACATGCAAAACTGCAAGTCCAGAGAAGTTTTTAAAAAAAAAAAAAAAATCCTGTGCCTTTGTTTAAAGTGCCAGGGAATGCAATATTAATCTGGCAATAGTTCACTTGGCATCTTAATGTTGCCCTTGCAAAAATAGTTCCATATAATAAAAATATAGCAGATAGCATTTCTGTACTAATTAAATCACCTAAAATCCCATGCTGTCTTAGAGTATCATTACATAGTACAGTGTACTGCCCTCTTCAGAAATTTGTTCCCAGTAGCTGTTAGAATATAGGCATACCTCAAATGTCCAAGGGAGGCCCCAAAATTAATGCTGGGTACCTAGTCTACGTAGAGCAAAGTTTCAGAATCTTTAATGGGGATCATTTGTTAACACTATCAAACATACAACACAGACAACCTGCTGCTCCCATTTAATTCTACAGGATCTGGCCTACAGTTGAAGTAAATTATCCTTCTCTACAGTGCATGCGGGGGAGAGGGGAGTAGGATGAGGGCAAATTTCTATCTGGAGATGATGCTCACTAAGTGGAGCACCCACAGAAAAAAAATTAGTGGGTGCCTATCACCCACCAGCAGCCCCTCACTCCAGAGCCTTTTGCCCGATAAACTCCACCCTCCCTGCTGCAGATCAGCTGTTCCACCGCCTGCAGGAGGCACTGAGAGGGAGGGGTAGGAGCAGGGACAGGGCATGCTTGAGAGAAGGAAGAGGCAGGGCAGAGGTGCGGGCTTGAGGGAAGGGGTAGAGGGGGGCAAAGCCAAGGCAGAGTGGGGTTTGAGCACACCTTGAAACAATTGGCGCCTGTGCTTGCAACAGAATACTAGAACAGGAAAGAGTGTAATGGCAGGAGTATGATGTTTAACTAGATTTGCACTACCTTAATAGTCACAATTGTAGCTACTCATTTTCGTTAAGTGAACAGGTAACACAGACAAGCAAGTAATATTGGAAAATATAACAATAACTACAGTACTATGAAAACTACTATCTTTTGTACACTTTCAGACAAACTATCTCAATGCATTTTGCACTCAGACAGCTGCATATACACCATCAGTACTAATATTTTGTCCTGAAATAACTAGATCTTCCTGCATTAAAAATTGTCTAAAGAAAAAGTTTTAACTTGAAAAAAACTATTGTAGCCAATTACTTGATTTTAGTATCTAAGAGGTGCATTGGTTGCTGTGCAATTCAAGAACTAGCTGGGGAAAAAGCAAGCAGAACAGACAGAGAATATTATTCAGCTACCAGTATTTTGTTGGTCATTGGGACACTAGAAAAGGCAAAAGACAACGTGTCATTTGAGGCAGGTTATGAGAGAATTCTTTCTTGTTAATCAAAGCTGTACCAAGAGAAGCAGGGAAAATCAACAGACAGATTATGCTGTCAATTTTAGATGTGATAATGTGTTTCAGAGATAAAACATTCTTCTGCATGACAATTGAACAGATGGAATTTTTCGTTTTTTTGTTAACTGGACCAATACCTAAAATATAATTGAAATGAAGCTGAAAGCTACTCCTTTCTTCTAAAGAAGTAGATGTGTCACTCTAGAAACAGTGAACTGAATTCTGCAGAGATTAAATTGATATTATATCATTCTGTACATCTATGCAATATTTCAGTCTAACTGCTGATGAAACAGTAGACGTTTATGTGCACAGTACATCAGTGTGACAGCAGATATATCATCATCTCTGGTGAAAAAATGCATTAAAATAAGACTCCATTAAATTTTAGCATGTTGATTTTAGTCCACAGGAAAGAGGTGGGAGCCCTTTACAGAAGGGCTGATTTTAGTTGCGGGAGCAATGGTGGAAGTGCAAAACTAGTGTTGCACTTCAAAGCCTTTTGATATGGATGGACTGAAATGTAGTCAGTCGCTGTCTCATATCCAAGCACTCACTAAGTCTTTTACTTCCAACTGTGCTGTTTCTCTAAAACCCATTTCTTCCTCAAATACCCTAATTACTAAATCCCTGATTTGATTAATGTCTTTGTCATCTTTTGGCTTGACCACTGTAGCATGTCTTCTTTTAAAACCAAGCACCCTATCATCTATCAAAACTGCTGCTTTGAAAATCATTTTCTTTTCCTGTATTAACCACATTTTTCCCTTCTTAAACTCCATCACTGCCTTCCTCTCTTCTTTTCTGCATCAAGTTCAGCCACCTCACCCTTACCTTCAAATCTATGCACAATTCTGCTTCCCTGATTCCTCCCCCACACCAACTCTTCTCTTTTTTCCCGTTCTTGTGCCTTGAACTCTGGCTAGTCATTTTTTCTAAGTGCTCCCTTTGCACCCTGAAGCTGTTGACTCAGTACTGTACCTCTTTTTATGCCACATCACAGTTGGAACAGCCTCCTGTTGCCTATGCATGCACCAAGTGAAATCAGTCTCCTCTTCAAATTCTTAATTTATTTTTCGCTTCACTCTTCAACACTAATCTCTTTCCAGTCCCATCTATTCACATTTTTGTGCATTGTTTGTTTGTACCGTATCAGAACTGGACCCTTAGCTCTTCAATTCAGGGACTATAAAGGATGTTTGTAAAGGGGTATGTACAGTTATGGCTCTCTTAATAGTAATATCATTATGTTAATAAGACTAAAAGGAAGGCAGCTGGGTCTGAAACAATAAACAGCATTGGGAGTCAGGATTCCCTAGCTCTATTCCTGATTCTTTTACTGCTTCACTGTGTGGCCTTGGGCAAAATCACTTGACCCTCAGTTTCTTCATCTGTGACACAACAAAAGCATCCACTTACTCTCACACCTTGTGATGATTAACTAATTAATACCAGTATAATGCTTGCAACATGTGAAGCACTATATAATTACCACATCAGTTTGAAGCCAATATAATAAGTAATTTTGCATGACCAATAATGCTACTAAGCATTCATATAACATTGTACATTTTCAAAGCCCTAGAAAAATTTCCAATTATTCTTCACAACACACCTATGTAGGTAGGTACAATTTATCCCTAATTTACAGATAAGAAACCAGGGCACAGATAATCAGTGACAGAATTAGGATCAGTTATGTCATTGCTCTTATGTATGGTACACATGCACTAATAGAGGTCACCATATGACTCCCTCAATGACCAAGCATATGCACCAATTCGTATATTTGTTTACTGAAATTGTTGGAGATGGAAGCAGAATCTAAGAAACAGCATTTGAGTGGGGTTTTCCAGTTAAGCTACAAGGAATGATTTTGTAAGCACCAGCCAAAAGAAACTGTCACACACTACACACAAATCCTTTAAATATTTTCAACACCCATGGTGCTGAATAGTTTTTAGTTCAATTAAGAGTCAGATCCAGTTTTTAAAAACATGTATGCACACATATCCACCTTTTGAATTCTGAACAGTACTGTAGTACATGCACAACCCTAGAGATCACAACTCTTTGGGGGGTTTTGAGCAACAGGGAAGACTTGAAATGTTTAATGCACTATAACATTAGATTGTAGCAATAGTTCTAGAAATAAGTAATTTTACTGTTTAGCAATGTTATTTCTATGATGCTATTGCCTCTTAGCATTTTGGATTATCTGAATAACGAGAGCAGACACCAAATTTTGTAATTAAAATTAAATGAAGTGGAAGGAGGAAAAGCAAACACTGAAATAACTAAACAGATGCCCAAATTATTGTTGCTCATCACTACTGTAATAATGAAAGTAGTATTATTACAGGGGAGCATTCACTGATGTTACAGGAAGCCCTGTTTAATAATTTTATGTAGTAGGATTTCTTTCTACTTGCAAGGGGTTACATTATTTTTTTCTGCTGGGGTGTTTTGCATCCTTTTATCCCCTGTTCCTTCAAGTGAGGGACAAGGCTGCAGACATTTTAAGAAAGGCTGCCATTCCAGTGTCTGAAAACCCCCCTCAAAAACAGTATTCCTCTTATCCTCCCTTCACAAGATATTCACTTCATTCTTCTTTCCTCCCTCCTCTTTGGTGGCTGTCTACGTTCACCTCCAGCTTGTCCTCCTGTGGATTTCTCTCTCTCTTCACTTTCCTTTCCACCTCACTGATTCCCCTGGTCCCTCTCTTTTCTGTTACAATATCCTCAGAGATCACTTTCCTCCAACAGCAACTCTGAGTGACGGGAGCTGGAAATAGCTTCAAGTACATGTAGATGCTGTTCCTTCAGTCAGAGAGAGGGAGTAACTAAGAGCCATGAGGCACACCTTCCCTTAGAGGAAGAACAGTGCCTTCTCAGTATTCTGAGTGGGAAAACAAGCTTCTTGACCTTGGATGTGCTGCCATTAAACTAGAATTCCTTTAGGTTTGTGAGTCTCTCTCAATTACATTACTTTTGTCTACTCCTTACTTTTTTCACTTGTTTGTTTTTGCCCTCATCCTCCAAACAGCCCAAGTGGAGGATTATGCTTCCTTGGCAGCATTAACATGAACAAAGGAAAACATGTTAAGTATTATGAAATTCTTGAGAGTTGAATCTGGCCCTTATGTTAGTACTGGTGAGGAGGCGCTTTGTGCAGCAGAAGAATTATGCTTCTTTTTAGGATTCTTATGCTGTGCTAAAAGGAGGTGTGTTGGAAAACATACACAGATCTCCACAGGAAGATAATTAATTTGTGATAGAGAAAGATATGAAATATTTTAGTTTGCTACAGTTACTTTCTTATTCTTGAAGGGATACACTAAAGGTGTGTCACTGTGAAATAAACTTGATTGTACACTTATTGAAACACAAGACGAATGACCAAGTGTATCCAGCATCCAAATAATGAAGTGGCTTTTTATTTTAGCGGGACAGAAGAGGTGAAATGGGTAGTAAGTTCTGCCCAATGTCATTTGTATCCTATTGTAATTGTACATATTAGAACCAGGGGTTAGTAAACTACTTTGGATATAGTCAAATACTAAAATGTGCAATGGCATTGCACTTTTCAGAAGTCACAAAACGTCAGGAAGAGCAAAAATTTTAAGTTGCCACAACAAGAGCTTACCACAAATGTGCAATGTGGATCTCAGTCCTGCTTTTCCAGGTTAATGTGCAATTTTCTGTTTATTTATATATTTAATGGGAAAAATATTAATAGGAAATATTAGTGCACGTGGATGCATGTGCACATTGCTGTAGGAATTTTAAGTTAGTATATTTGTTTTCCTAGTGTATACTCCTAGTAATAATCCACAGTTATGTGTATGTTTGTCACTGGAGCTTGTAAACTCATGCTGGGTAATGGTTCAGCTCAAGAAGCTCGCAAGCTCTACCAGCTTCAACAGCCTAGCTTGTAAGCTTCTTGCACCAATTAGTTGTACATAAATACACAATGGATCTACATCCAACTACAGAATTATAGACACAGAAGCTTTCTACTTCTCAGCTTTCAAAATGGTCATTTTCTTGATATATCAGCTTCCATGCTAAACTTGAAAATGTAGCTTTTTTGGCACAATGCTATTGTAAACTATTTTTATAATTCATTTTTTAAAAAGAATTAATTTTTCCTCTTAAACAGGTATTTTCTCCATCCTGCTCCAATAAAGAGTTGCAGTCAGTCAATACTTTCCAACTCCATGACCCTCCAACGCTCTCCTTTTGTTGCCATTATAGTCACCCTAATTCTCCTGACTTTGTCTATCATAACCTATTTTTCCTCACAGATGGGCCCTGAACAGTACTGAATGAAAGTTGTGCAGTTTAGGACGATACATAGTATTATAATTCTGGGGCAGCAGGGCCCAAAAGCATGACTATTTTCTTCTAAAGATTCGGGCAGGAAGAGCAGGGGAAGAAACCACAATCCTGCTAAAAATCCTGCTATTTGGAAGGTGAGGGCAGATGACTCTCCCTGAAACTCTTATTGTCCAGCAAAGACACTAGAAGGAGGCTGAGCACTGTCAGAGAACCAACTGTTGGGTGGAATTCAGATTTGGATCCTAAAAACAAAGGGGGCTGAGATTCTGCACAGCTGTAACTCCAGTAGATTTAAGTGGGAATTTTGAATGTGGGCAAAGGACAAAAAGATAAGGCTGAAAGTTTAGAAAAAGACCAAATATTTGGATGTATATGAATCAATCCTCCAACCTTTACTATATTCACCACTCAGCAGTCGGAACAACTGTTCAATAAAGAGGAATAAGTTTCCAGCATTTCCATGTTAAACACATTTTATTTCCCCCCAGTAATGGGCTGAACATGAAACAGAGCCAAGAACTCTTGAATACTAATCTCATTGCTAACACTAATTTACTCTGAGAAGTCACTGGAGGCAAGAGGAGAGGCTATTAGGATTACCGTTTGTAGACGACTTTGAAATGTACAACACTATGTAGCCATAACACTTTAACATACACTTTAATAAGTATCCATAACAAATATTTTTAAACAGACATCTATTTTCCCCACTTTTTAATTACTCTGGTTTTCACCTGATTCAGTTGCCCATCATCAGGGCTGTCCCTAGCTATTCTGGGGCCCTAAGCAGCCCCGCAATGATGGTGAGTGTGGGGGCCCAGGCCTCCGCCGGTGAGTGCAGGCCTGGCCCTGCTTCAGTCCTCAGGGACGTGAGGGAGAAGCAAGGGTGGGGCAGGGTCAGAGGCTTTGGGGAAGGGGTGGAGTGGGGGAAGGGGTGGAGTGGGGGAAGGGGTGGGAAGTGTAGGGCTGGGGTGGAGCAGGGGTGGAGGCCATGGTGAAGAGGCAGGGCAGGGGCTGGAGCAGCACCCAGCTGCACAGGGCACCAGGAAATTTGGTACCCCAAATTTCCTGGTGCCCTACGCAGTTGTGTACTTTGCGTAGGGATGGGGATAACCCTGCCTGTCATAAGGAGTCAGGAAAAGTACTACAGTACCACTTGGGGAAGTGAAAAAACAGATTGACAGAGCCAGAAGCCACCTACTACAGGACAGGCCCAACAAAGAATAAAACAGAACATCGTTAGCCATTAACTTCAGCCCCACAACTCAAACCTCTCCAATGCATCATCAAAGACCTACAACCTATCCTGAAAGATGATCCCTCACTCTCTCAGATCTTGGGAGACGGACCAGTCCTCGCTTACAGACAGCCCCCCAACCTGAAACAAATACTCACCAGCAACCACACAACAAAAACACTAACCCAGGTACCTATCCTTGTAACAAAGCCTGATGCCAACTCTGTCCTCATATCTATTCAACTGACACCATCATAGGACCTAATCACATTAGTCACACCATCAGAGGGTCATTCACCTACAAATCTACCAATGTGATATATGACATTATGTGCCAGCAACGGCCCTCTGCCACGTACACTGGCCAAACCAGACAGCCTCTACGCAAAAGAATAAATGGACACAAATCTGACATCAGGAATCATAACGTTCAAAAACCAGTATGAGAATATTTCAGTCACCCTGGCCATTCTATTAAAGACTGGAAGGTGTCAATTTTAAAACAGAAAAACTTCCAAAGCAGACTCCAACCCGAACCTGAGGAACTAGAATTAATTTACAAATTGGACACTATCAACCAAGGGTTAAACAAGGACTCTGAATAGCTTAAACATTACACTAATTGAATGTATTTCCCTAGTTAAGTTTCTTTTCATAGGTTCTTAACTGTCAGACACAGTTCCACTTGATTTTCACTACAAAAGTTTTTTTTTTCCTCCTGCTGGTAATGGCTCATCCAAATTAAATAGCCTCTTAGAACTGGTATGGTAATTTCCAACTTTTTCTACTTTCTGTGTAAATGCATCTTACATCTGTGTGCTCCATTCTATGCATCCGATGAAGTGAGCTATAGCCCACGAAAGCTTATGCTGAAATAAACTGGTTAGTCTCTAAGGTGCCAAAAGTATTCCTCGTTTTCTTTACGGATACAGAGTAACACGGCTGCTATTCTTAACCCTTATTCTAGATAGCACTCACAAAAGTATTTTCTCTTGTTAGTACTTCACGGATTGCTTATATTTGCCATATGACCTGTATTCCTCCCTACAGATTCTGGTAGAAATTACGGTTTTAAACTGACTTTTCTGAGGACTCTGAATAGTTTCAAGCTTTCCATAACATGTTCCATTGTATTACCAAGACAGGTGGGAAATTATTTGTCGGATCATCTGATCTCAAGGACCTGTTGTAACTTGGGCTCTCAAGAGCCTGAGCCTGGCCACAATATTCACACTTCTATATTTAGCACACTAATCCAAGCTACGCTAGCACAAGTCTGTCTATCTGGGCTGGGAGGCTCACATGGACATGCTATTAGGGTGTCAGAGGAAATGTTGCATTTGTTTATGTATTTTGTTGGCTTAATGGCACCTGTTTTCATGCCAAAGGAGGCGGCTGAGACAACGCCGGCCTGGACTTTGCTGCCAATGAAGGGCCTGTATAATGAGGAGGCCACTCTTTCAGGTAAACTCTTCTCTAGTTAGAAATGCAGAGTCCCTGACCACCAAGGAAAATAACCTGCAGTGATTCCAGGCTAAATTTTGACAGGTGCACAATGCGGAACCTTCTGGACTAAAAAACCGAGGCCAGGAAAGGGTGCGCTAAAGTGAAAGAAATAGTTAGCCAAGAGGCCCCTTACTGCCTGACAGTTCTTCCACATCTTGGCTGCTATCTCTCGCCTTGATCCACAGTGATGTCAGTGGAGGAACGGAAGGGAAGGTGGTAGTGAGGCATGGCAACTTACAGCGGAAGTGGAGAACAGTAATCTGAAAATTAGGGGATGGTGACCCACAATGGCAGCTGGGAGGATTTGAGGACTGGCACCAACCCTAAGGCAAATTGAGTTTGAGACCCCTGCAGCACACTCTTGCCTGGAGAAGTTTATCTGCTATTTTGATTTTTGTTTAACTAGATTTTACTATTTGATTCTCTAACTCTGATTTGGACTGCTGGCCTTCCTCTACTAAGAAGGAATTCGTGGGGCAAAAGTGGGAGTGCACGCACGCCTAAAGGAATCAGCATGTGGCTATGGCCTGGTGCTTTCTACACTGACTTGCCCTACTGCACTCTATGATGGTGAGCAGGCAAACCAAGCTCTGACAATTACCTGCCCCACTGCATTCTTCCCCTCAGCAGGGGAAACAGCGCTGTTTTTACTGCTCATTTAACTCCCCCTTGGGAGTTTGTCCCTCTAATCCTTTGGTTCATGGAGCAAAATTGACCTGAAAATTTTTAAATGGTTACTGATTTCTGCCCTCATTCATTTCTCCACCATTCACTATGGCTGCATTCACGCCGGAACAGATCATGAAATTTTGGTGCATCAAATCTAAATCCTACCCATGAGCTGGCAACATTTGATCAGATACTGATATCCTCAGTCTATCCCTGATTATGTTACCTAGCTGTAGGCCTAAAAGTTGAAGCTTTTGTAAATGAGAAGGTAAATTTTAGCTAAAGCATATGATAAACTTTTCAGCTGTTTAAACAACTTGCAACAAGATTAAATCAGTCTCTTGCAAAGAAGCAAAACTGTTAAGGCGATTGAGTCTTTTCCCAGTGAGATAATATAATTATGACTTGTTTCTTCAGCAGCTATTGGGACTAGTTTCTAATCAAATACACAGATTACTATTGAATTTTGTTTTGTAAGACAAAAAAATTGCAAGTTTTTCAATGTAACCAGATAATGAACTTAATAAAATAATACCATCATCCTACAAACCTCCACTAACTGTTTATCTCCTGCCAGACACAGCGATCCATTTCAAAAGGTATTTTTTTCTCCTGCTGATAATGGCCCATCCAAATTAAACAGCCTCTTAGAATTGGTATGCTAATGTACAACTTTTTTTTTTTTTGCTTTCTGTGTGTATAAATGCACCTTACTTCTGTTCCATTCTATGCATCCAAGGAAGCGGGCTATAGCCCACGAAAGCTTATGCTGAAATAAACTGGTTAATCTCTAAGGTGCTACAAAGTCTTCCTTGTCTTATTTACGGATACAGACTAACATGGCTGCTAATCTAAAACCTGTTTACATATAGGTACAAATAAATCTGAGGGACCCGGATGCTCTAAGCTATTGAAATTACTCTAAGAATTATGTTGGCATAACTGAGGCCATGGTTACACTGGCACTTTATAGCGCTATAAAGCCCCCACGAGCGCTATAACCTCCTCCCCGTCCACACTGGCAAGGCACGTAGAGCGCTATAACTGCTGAGTTATAGCGCTATTATTAATCCACCTCCGCATGGGGAATAAGGGCTGTAGCGCAGCTGCTGTAGCGCTACAGCAAGGATGTGGACACCCACTGCGCTACAAGTAATCTCTGGAGATGCCTAGAGCCATTTAAGGCAATTGACGTCTCTTCCCTTTGTTTTGAACTCGGCTGGAGGAATGCGGAAGTACCTCTTTAGAGTTTCTTTCTTAACTCGGCAGATAAGCAATGCAAATGTTTAAGGAGGGAGCCTGTGTGAAAACAAAGCCTTCTGTGAACGGAGGCTCACTGACAGGCTTTCAGAAAAACGGAAAAACCACTGTCTCTCTCCCTCCGCATACACACAACGCGTCCCCCCTCACCCTCCTCGTTTAAAAAGCACGTTGCACCCAGCTGAATGCTGGGATACCTGCCCTAATGCGCTGCTCTTAATGCCGCATTAAGTGCCCCAAATGTGGCCATGCTATACCGCAGGAGCATCTGAGTGTGGACATACAATAGCGCTATACATATTACTGTATAAGGGGACCGCTATAACCTATAGCGCTATAATCTTGTAAGTGTAACCATACCCTGAGATAAGAATCTGGCCCTCTAGATCATTTCCCAGAACTACCCAAATCCCCATATGCAAATAGACTATGCTTTCTTAGAAAATAACTGTTGTATTTGAGGGTTTGAATTTAGGTACCATGCAGCAAAGCTTCAATTTTTCTTTTATTCAAAGCTCTCAGGGCAAAGATAGGAAAAAAGTCGTAATTGTAGTACAATGGCTCCCAGGATTTTAATTCTTAAGCTGTTTGTCATGGGCAATTATGTATCAATTATTCTTTACCACAGTAACTGTTTAAAGCTATTTAAAGTACGCTTCAACCCATTTAAAAATCATAAACTTCATTAGAGTCAGAATGCACTGAGCCAAATACGTAAATCTTCATGAAGCTTATTCTCTGAGTAGTTGTCTGAGAAGAATGGCGAAGCCCAGTGGGGCCAGGATTTCCCTCCATGATAAAACAAAGTTACAAAGAGATAACTAGGCAAAAAAATAACAGTCACAGATTAAATATTACTTTTCTCCTCTGGTAAAAATAAACAGTCACAGATTAAATATTACTTTTCTCCTCTAGTAAAAATAAAAAAGCCTATTTATCAAAGTCATGTCGCGTTTCCTGAAAATTCTGTAGTAAATCATACAGCTATCAATTCAAGACTGGACTTTTTAAGTCAGGACAGACAAAGTCGTTCTAGGAGCTACCACACTGGATCAGGTGGAGTTAAAAGCAGTTCTTGGTTACTACATCGTTGAGATGATTATATCAGATTAGTATCTAATATTTAAACTTCAATTTTGATTTATCACCCTAGAAAAGAATCAGAGGGGTAGCCGTGTTAGTCTGGAATTGCAGAAGTGACAAAGAGTCCTGTGGCACCTTAAAGACTAACTGAAATTTTTTCAGAGCATGAGCTTTCGTGGGCTAATACCCACTTCGTCGGATGCATGCAGTGGAAGTATCCAGGGGCAGGTATAAATAGGTAGGCAAGAACCAGGTGGGAGATAACAAGGTTAGTCCAATCAGGCTGAACCAGCTTGTTATCTCTAATCAGGGAGGGTGAGGTGTTCCTCTAGCAGCTGAACTGGAGGTGTGAATAGCGAGAGAAGAGAAGCTGCTTTTGTAGTTAGCTAGCCATTCAAAATCTCTATTCAGTCCCAAATTGATTGTGTCAAATTTGCAAATGAATTGCAGCTCTGCAGTCTCTCTTTGCAGTCTGGACTTGAAGTTTTTTTGCTGCAAAATGCTGACCTTTAAATCTTCTATGGTGTGTCCGGTGAGGTTGAAGTGCTCTCCTACAGGTTTTTGAATATTGCCATTCCTGATATCTGATTTGTGTCCATTTATCCTTTTTCGTAGGGACTGTCCAGTTTGGCCGATGTACATAGCAGAGGGACATTGCTGGCACATAATGGCGTATATTACATTGGTAGATGTGCAGGTGAATGAACCAGTGATGGTGTGGCTGATCTGGTTTGGTCCTGTGATGGTGTTGCTGGTGTAGATGTGTGGGCAGAGTTGGCATCGAGGTTT
>ML677342.1:18214067-18277681 GCA_007922305.1 Dermatemys mawii
CGACGAAGTGGGTATTAGCCCACGAAAGCTTATGCTCTAATACTTCAGTTAGTCTTTAAGGTGCCACAGGACTCTGTCACCCTAGAAAAGGTGATCCTATATCGAGTACAAGCAAGCAGATCACATCAGATGACTACGAAAATCTCCACCATAACATGCATCTCAACCATAACCCTAACAATTCTTATAAAATCTGTTACTAATTGACTCGGGGTCCTAATCTCTCTCAAACTGAACCTTTCAGCAGCTTTTGCTGAGCATGAAGGCAAGCAGGCATCCCATTTTATTCCCTTGCAAAACTGAATGCCTGGTTGCCTACCTACTTGGTGAGCAGAATAGAAAGGAAGAAGAGTGGCTTGGTCAGGGTGCAGGACCAAAGTAAGGCAATCCAAAATCCTAGCTATGCCCATGGCTCCATTCCTGTTTACAGCAGTGTGGATGGCCCCTGTCACTATACGTGCTGTCTGCTTTAAGGCCTCCCTTCTCCCTGGAATACTTATTCAGGTCTCCAGAAAGGCCAGGGACCATCCAGAAGAAGGAGGACCGAGCTCTCATCCAGCTCAACAGCAGGTAAAGGTGCACAAAACAGAAACAATATGTGAGCAGCACAGAGCTGCTGAGTCCCCACTGCTTTGCAGCTCAAACATCAGCACCACTTGAACTTAAACCCATATAGTCCGATGAGCCACTTAGCTGAAATATATAAAGCATCAGTTGAGCTAGAGATTTGTGTTTGGATGGGAGTCAAGTTAGGAGCACCACAGTAGTTATACTTTGCACTAACACTGCAGTGAAGACAAGCCCATCCAGAGGAACCCCCCCCACCCCCGCCCGGGGTGATGTTGGTGGACGGTTTCCGAGTAAATGACCTATTAAGATGAATGAGGAACTATTGTTTCAGGCCATCACCAGACATAGTGGTACTTAAGTCTTCAGTCTTTTAACGGAATTAAAATATGGAACTTTGAGAAGCAGCCATAGTGCTTGACAGTGGCTTCTTTTTATCATTTTTTACTACAGATTGTGTGAAGATACTGTGCAGATATTGTGTGTTACAACAGCTTAGCAAAATAAGATTTTGTTATTAGCAGTTCCTATCACATTTTAGTCCACCTTTTAGTACTATACAAAACAATAATATAATTCTACAACCATCAATTTAGGACTGGAGTTTTTAAGTGACACCCTTAATAGAAAAATTCCTACCAAAAACACTGAAGTTTCTACTCATATGAAGTTTAACAGTTACATCATTTTACAGAGAGTCTGACTCCCTTTCATTCAACTATGACAGAATTAAAATTCTACTCAAACTACCAGTAAAGAAACTGGCATTCTATCAAGTCATATTTAAGGAAACTTGTGCACAGAAACACTTGAAATACAATTGGGAAACTCACTTTCAGAGGCTGAATTAAACGCATAACTCAAATTCCTGTAGTAGTGAGCAAGTGTCATGCTTTTAATTTTCACCCCATGCATTGTGATGAAACCATATACATCGATATTGTCACTTTACCAACAACAGCAAGTTAAAGTTGCAGTTCTGTGCTTAATGCATCCATTGGGATAAGCAGTGCAGGTTCTCAGAACAGAATTTTAGTTTGCAGGAACAATGACATCAGTTAAAAGCATCGATTGGCAGCCCTAACTTTCAATTTTCCCATTTTGAAACAGGGAAAACAACTTTTTGTTTATTTTTTTTTTGTATTTTCTATGGGGGAATGGAACCTGAAGATAGTAAGATTTATCTGCAGAGTGTGGCAGACTTAACATCATGATATTTACATCACCCTAACAGCTCAGCAGAGCTCATGTGCTGAGAATGAAGGACAGAGTGATAGACAGGTACCAGTTAGGAAAGTGACATGTACTACTAGAACATATGCCTATTCTTGGCCAGCTTCTTTCCCAAAGGCTGGCCTTCTCCTGTCTCTCAAGTTCCATGTATAAGCTCATCTGGTCTATCATTACCAAGGGATTTCTACTGGTACATCATCTCACCATCTGGATACACACATAATAATGCTGAGACTTCATCAGGGCTTATTTAGACACACATTTTGTCCGCAGTTACTTTAGCCATCTAAAAAATTATATTTACAGTTTAATGTTAGCAACAGCCACTAAAAGAGCTATTCTTATTTAAACCATTTTAACTAAATTGGCTGTAGAAAGCAGTATGATTGACAAAAAGGAAAAATCTCAGCCCTCAGAGTGTCAGCCGTTTGGTTAGGTGACTACAAGTAACAGTTCACTGTTAACAGAAGTTGCACGAAATATAAAAACAAACAGATTCCAATTCAAGAAAATTAAGACAATAAGACATAGCACAGAAAAAAATGGCTGCAGAATAGACTTAAACAAAAAAGACCGAAGGAACCAAATCTGGCCCTGAAACAAAAAACAGTACAAAAATTATTAAAGATAATGAATGAGTATAATAGAAAGTTTGTTGTTGTCAGAATGAATTCAGCACGGTCATCAGTTCAACTGAACCTTGCTACTAGAAACATACTACTCAGTACATGCTTAAGCCAGGTTAGGCTATAGCAACAAATCAAATGTTAGACACCATCACTGTCACTGCCTTCAGTCAGTCGTAATTTACAAGGCAGTGAGATTAACACATGTCCCAAATCAACTTCTGAAAATTTAAGACAAAAATGACAGTGTCAACATCCAAATATGATTTAAAAGCATAAATATTTGAAAATAAATCTGTAGTGAGTTCCTTGGAGTATAATTGCTTCAGCACATTGTACATGGTCCATATAGAATAGCTGTGCTGCCACTTCAGAATCCTTGTCCTAAAAGTTGGCAGTTGGTAATGCAAAGTTTATTTTTGGAGGAAAAAAAATATACACCCAATTATTTTGCAGAGAAAAGACTTTTTTTTTTTAAAAAAAAAAATGCTATCAACTGTGAGGAAAACACAATACTTTTAATAAACTGTCACACTAGGACATCTCTGAAACAATGCTGCCTCCTCCTGGGCAAATCCAGAGTGTTAATTATTTTCCGTAAAATCAAAGGCAGTAAATTTTTCCTACCGGAAAAAAAAAACTACAAGGCTATGACATTTTCATATTCATTTCTCATTTTCTTATTCAAAAAAATTTCACACTACTATTGTGAACTTGGTCTAATTATTTTAAATGGTTACTGCTCATTTAAAAATAATTTTAAGTAAGTTTCTACAACACTTCAGATTACATTAACATAACATTTTTTAAAAAGAGCCCATTTATTTTCACCAAAATTTGAAAAGTCCTCTTGAAAGAAGCTTTCACTGTCAAGCATCACTCACTTTTAGATTCTAACACTTTAATTAAAAAAAATTCTACCTCTTATGGTTAGAAAGAAACTTCCAAAGGGAACCAAGAATAAACCATTGCAGTGTTTTCCTTCTAAATCTGCAGGCAGAGCTTCAACATCTGTTGCTGCTTCTAGCTTTCACAAGCTGCAGCAAGAATAATAATTGATCAAAGGCTTCTCAGTGTTCACTACTGCTAGTGGAAACTCCGTTGGCAGCAAAGAAACAGGAGAATTAGGCCAACGTCACTTTGCTTGTGAACACTATGAGTAAGGCCCCACCAAATTCACAGTCCATTCTGGTCAATTTTACAGTCATAGGATTCTTAAAAATAGTAAATTTCATGATTTCAGCTATTTAAATCTGAAATTTCAGTTCTGTAATTGTAGGGGTGTTGACCCAAAAAGGAGTTGTGGGGGGGAGAGGGAGAAGGGGCACAAGATTATTGCAGGGGGTGTGTGCGGTACTCCTACCCTTACTTTTGCACTACTGCTTGTGGTGCTGCCTTCAGGGCTGGGCAGCACCACAAGCAGCCAACAGCTGCCACTCTCCAACTACCCACCTCTGAAGGCAGCACAGAAGTAAGGATGGCGTGGTATGGTATTGCCACCCTTATTTTTTCACTGCTGCTGGCAGGACACTACCTTCAGAGCTGGGCACCTGGCCAACAGCTGCCACTCTCTAGCCACCCAGCACCGAAAGCAACACAGAAGTAAGGATGGCAATACCGTGACCCCCCTAAAATAACATTACAACCCCCCTGTAACTCCTTTTTGGGTCAGGGCCCCCCAAATCTGAGAAACACTGGTCTTCCCTGGGAAATCTGAATAGTATAGGGTAGAGGCACACAAAATTTGATGCATTTTTCATGGCCATGAATTTGGTAGGGCCCTAACTATAAGAAGCAATGGAGTCAGACACTGGGAAAGGGGACGTAAAACGAGCAAACACAGATGACACAGTAGCCAAGATTCACAGCACCAAGACTACAAAAGCCAGAAGTCCCTGGGTTTTGGCTGTGAAGAAAATAAAACAAGAGTCTCTTTCCTTCCTCCTAGCACCCAGTGTTTTAGACATCTACTAACTGGAGGCTACAGAGATAGATCCCATGAATAGTATATAGCAGGGGTGGCCAACCTGAGCCTCAGAGGAGCCAGTATTTAACAATGTACATTGCCAAAGAGCCACAGTAATATGTCTGCAGCCCCCCCATCAGCTCCCCTACCCCAGCTCCCAGCTCCTCCTGCCCACTGGCAGCCCCATCTATCAGCACCTCCCTCTCCCTCCCCACACCTCCCAATCAGCTGTTTTGTGGCATGCAGGAGGCTTGGAGGGGGAGGAGTAAGGTCATAGCAGATTCAGGGAAGGGGGCGGGAAGCGTCAGGACCTATGGCAGAGCCAGAGGTTAAGCAGTGAGCACCCGCCGGCACATTGGAAAGCTGACATCTGTAGCTCCAGCCCCAGAGTCAGTGTCTATTCCAGGAGCCACAAAGTAACTTCTGAAGAGCCGCATGTGGTTCCATAGCCACAGGTTGTCCACCCCTGGTATACACGGACAACATCCGATACAAATTCCAGCACCTTCCGCTTTCATAGCAGCTTTGTTGACTTTTTTTTCTATTTAATTTTTTTTCGGGGGGAGGGAGGGAGGTAATAAGAAGGGAAGATTGGCTTCTTTCTTGGGAGTTGTCCCTGGATGTTGAAGGCCCCAATCTACTGAAGAGAAAAAAGGCTAAAAAGGAAAAGAGAGCTTAATAAAGGTAAGAGATGTGTAGTAAGAAGCATTAAAGAGTTTAAACAGAAAGTTGATTACAATGTTACAATTAAAGCATTCAATACACTGCACACAAACATTTTATACCTTTGTGACCAGATTCTAACTCACATACTTATACTGAGGCTCGTCTACATGAACAGTTTAGTGAGCAGCAAGCTGGGATATAATCTACAGCGTAGAAGTACACCGCACACTCACTGTCTGTGGGTACTTTGCCACACACTGAGAAATTCCTTAGCACACACTCACCTATTCCCATTTCCAAGTGGAGTAGATCAATGCACACTAGGGATATATATGGACAGTCTGAGCATGCATACTAGTGTGCAGTAGGTTTACACCCTGTTCATCTACAAGCCCTTAATGTACTCACATTGCATTTCAATGGGACTACTTGTGGTGTGGAAAAAGGTACTACTCAAAAGCATGGGAAGAAGAATCTAGCCCTTAAATTGCAGGAAGCATGGTTTTGGAAGGGGTGTGGGAATGTATTTTCTCCTGGCTAGTAAGTATCATGTCAAGTTCTCAAGATCTGCTTTTCATTATAAAGGTTACTTTTTGTACTTTACACTAAAAATAAATTAGTCAATTTTACTTTGCAGTTCTCATGCACAAATATAACAGGTTAATATTTGAGTTGTGAACATTACAAAGGGATATTTAAAACCAACCCAAAAATGTATTAAAAATGTTTTTCAAAAAACACAAACAAATGTTGATTAAAGTCGGAATCTGAAATTTGATTCCCTATATTTCTAACTTAGTCCACCTATTACTCTCCCTTTACATAGAACTTCAGATGCCAAGGTCTTGGAGCTAGTGTAGTAGTTTATACTACTAGATCTTGTATACCTCTTCGGCCCTCAATGTGGGCCCTACACATTAGAGAGAATTTAAACCTATAAGATCAGAGTCTACATGCAATTAAGTAATATTGTTTTGTAAGACTGTAACATCATTTTATATCAATTATAAATAACAGCCTATTTTTTTTAAAAAAAAAAAAACCAGGTTCACGCAGGTGTAACAAAACCTCAATTAAAAAAAGGAGCATTTTGTATTAAGTTGAAATCCCCAGAACATTCCCCCACCACAGGATAGTTTAACAGGCAGATCAGCCTATGAGCTTATGTATGTTTAAAAAAAGAAATCATCATTTTGATCTAAGAGAAATTAAAAGAAATTGAATGAAAACTATGTAACATTTTTAGTTCTCCCTCTGCTGCTTTTGGAGAAAAAGTTATCAACTTTAGTCTCAGGACAACATGGCTATCTTAAAATGATAATGAGACACCAACGGGGGGGAAAAAGAAAAAAAGAGAGAGAATCAGACCTCTTAATTTTAGCTCTACATTTTTTAAACAGGAAGCTAGCAAAATAAAAAAATATCAAAAATTCAAAGATGTATATACAATTATATACATACACATGGCAAAAGTGTGCACACAATACAGACTCTCCACCAGTTATTTCATTAACAAGCAATTTTCTGTACTATTAGGCCCTGATTCTGCTATCTGATACTCACAAAGCAAACCTTATACCTGCACAGAGTGCCACTGAAGTTTATTCTGTACCACACAGGCAGACGAAACCATACACACAGATCAAACTGCAGGCCCGAACCTTAGGGTACACCTACAATGGGCTAAAAGGTCCATGGCATGCTGCAGGTGGCCCAGGTCAGCTGAGTTGGGCTAGTGGGGTTTGGGGAGTAAAAATTGCTGTGTAGACATTGAAGTTCAGGCTAGAGCCCAGGCTCTGGGATCCTCCCCTTCTTCATGGGGTTTCACAACAATTTTATAGCTTTGGAGTCCAAGCCCTGCAAGCCAGAGTCAGCTGACCAAGGCCAGACATGAGTATTTAATTGCTCTGTAGACAGAGCCTTACAAAGATGTGGAAAAGGAAATTCTAAATCACAACTAGTTCTCCCACGATTTTTATAATACAAACAGTAATCCACTCAAGCACCAACTATAGTCGTTCTGCTTTATTCCTCTCCCCATCCCCCGGAGAAATGGAATGTATTCTTCCCCAGGCTGGAATGAAGACTGACAGCAATGCCAAATCAACTTTTAAAGAGCAATTAAGGCCAAATTCATCCCTCATGGTAACTATGCTGAATTCAGTGCGGTTACATACCCTGAAAACCAAAAATTAATGTGTTTGAGAACTGGATGTCATTTCCTATTTATGCAACATTTTTGTTACTACAGCAGATGGTGGTGGTGGCTATTTGTTTAATTCCCAATATCTGAACGTAGTCCAGACAGACAAATCCAAGCTCAGCACATCACAGGCCCATGCCACAGGAGCCCAACAATATTAGGGGGGGATGCATATCCAGAAACCTATGCACATTACTCAAGTTACTCTAGGCTGCTTTGCTGCTGGCGCTGGTGAACTGCAGGCCAGCCCTACCCCCATCTTCCATTTCCCCTTCAGTTACATCAAAGAGTATATGCTCCCTTAAATATTTTCCAAGGTGATGCCTTCTTCTTGGCACCCAGAGGAACATCCTCTCTTGATAGAAATCAGCTAATTTGGTGACCTTTGTTATTTTTCAGTGTGCTTCTAAAGCCTTTTTGCTGTTTCAGTTATTTTTATACTTCATTACTACTATTTTTTTTAAAGTTACTACCTACACTTTCACTGATCTGCTACCCCATCTATTAGAAAGCAAATTAGAATGCATAAATGAATATTTCATAGAGCACATACATTTCAAGTTTCAGCCATTACTATGAATACTAGCACAAATGAAGTTATTGCATGGTTTGAAAAATAAGTTGTGCACAAAGACACTATTTGTAAACACCAGTTAGAAAATATTTAGATATTAAGTGTTTAGCAGAAAATCTACCACAATAATATCTAGACTGAACAAGAGGATATAGCAAAACAACAAACTGACAGAACACACAAAGATTTGTGTGTCTCTTGCATGTGTTATCAGCACATTTTTGTATGGAAGCAAGACATGGACCTTAGAGTCTCATCAGGAAAAGAGGCTCAACAGCTTTCATATGTGTTGCCTTCATGGAATCTTTGGAATCTCCTGGAGGAACAGTCACCAACACTGAGGTGTTCAAGTGGGCCAGCGTATCCAGCAAGAAAACACTCCTCAAAAAGAGCTGCCTCCCCTGGTCTGAGAATGTGTGCCAAATGAATGATAGACGCATCCCAAAGGACATCCTCTATGGTGAATTGGCATTTGGAAAATGACCCAATGGGCGCCCAAAATTGCACTTCAAGGATGTGTGCGAGACCTCAAAGAAATGGACATGGATGTGGACAATTGGAGAGATCACACTCAGGACTGCAGCCTTTGTAACCAAGAGCTCAATAAAGGTCTCCGAAGTTATCAGAGGAAGCAGTCCAGCTTAGCAGAGGAGAAAAGAGTTGCCTGAAGGCAGAGCTCAAAGGGTCCAAACACGACATTTAAAAGTGACAGATGCAGCAGAGATTGTCTCTCAAGTGGATTTCTTCATCCACAGCCCCAGCTGCCATAAAACCAACTGAGTAAATTGTTTACCTCTCAGGGGCACATACCCATGTTTTCTCGAACCTGAAGGATGCTTACTACTAGTGCATTTTACGTTGCACTAACAAACTTCACATTTACAAGTTTTACCATGGAAATTGGAATCAGTTATCTCCTATGAAATATGTTATTTTAATAAAATATATAAACTGTATGAGGAATGTGAGCAATTATTGAACTTTGAATAGTTTAAGAATTATTGCACGTTGCAGAGCAAACAATTCATCATGTAGGAAAGCTACAGTGATGCTCAGACATGCTCTGACAGTTAAAAAATAAATACATTACATAAATTAAGCTACCCTGTTTAGTGAAATATTTGTCTGTGATTCTAAAATTAGTCATCAATCACTATTACCTAGATGTCCAATCCCCCCTTCTATCACATACAGTTTCAGGACTGGCATCTGAAGTGTAATCTCAGAATCAATGAGTTATATTGGATGTTCCTCTCAAGACAGGCATGATGAAATTGTACTATTTAATCACTGTCATCAATTTTTCACTAATCTTTGAAAAAGTTTAATTTGTAGCATAAGCTTATTTGGTAGAAAACAATAGAGTAGCATTGCTGAAGATTTAAATTTATTTTCTTGAGATCATGCAACATTCCTGCTTTAACACAAAGGTCTGTGAACTGATACCGTATGCGAGTGTCTTCTGCTCAGTTACATCTGAAATCTGCATTTTTTGTGTTTTAGGAAAATGAACTGCTATAACCCTTATAAATTCTCTTGCAATACTATTAGTCATACTCGCCTTCTCAAAGTCTCATCCTCCCCTGGCTTCTATAACTCTGTCCTCCCTGGTTCCTTTCCTACCCCTTTTCCACTTTCCATTCCTACTCTCTGTGGGGTCTCTCAGAGCTCTGTTCTTTTCCCTTTCTTCTTTTTCTTCTCTTCATGCAACTTCATCCACTGGCAGACTCATCTAACATCATTACACGGATGGCTCACAGATGTCTCTTTCCCTTCCATAACTTTTCTAACAGCTGAGCCTTTTTTCAGTCCACACAGCAAAAACTCTTAGTCCGGCACTCATTATCTCACATCTCATTAACTGTCTTTCATCACCACCATCCCTACCCCATCTACCGGGCACACAGAGTGCAACAGCTAAGATAATCTTCCTTGCCTATCATTCCAACAGCCATTCTCCGCTCTTTGAATTTCTCTGATGGTTCTCTCCTGGTCTTCCACTGCAACAAAGTCTAGCTGCCTGCCCACATTATCGTTAATCATTTCTATTTTGATAGCACTCCAAGGCTTCAATCTTCTCTGAAGTTGCAAATTGTACTCTGTGGTGAAGAGGTTAAGTCCCTGGCCTGAAGAACTTACAAATTAAATAGAAATAAAAGATAACCAGTGGATGAAGCCTATAATGGAAGGAGTGAGGATTTGGGAGGAAGATGAGCACAACAGCAATAGGAACAGCTGATTATAAAGACTCACTATGTTCATAAACGAGGATCTCATTTTTAAAAAATATTTTGATGAAATCATTTATGTGCTTTCAACAGGCTCCTCCCTCATCATTAAACCTTTCACCACACTGTCTCTCTCCTTATCTGTCCTCTTATTGCATCACCTTTATTATTCCCTCTTCACTACCAATACCAGGGTTGACAACCAGCTTTTTCACTTCTCCCATAACCACCACTGCATTTTTTTCCTATGCCAATCCTTAAATATGGAATACCCTTGACCCATTACACATGGAACTCACTTCTCTAAACTAATTCTTCAAATTTTTCAAGATGAGAAATAGTCAATGGAGGGCCAGAGCTCTGAAGTGGCACCAAGCAATCTCTCTCTCAGGTCCTATAGTACTTTGGCCTATTTTCAGTTGTTTGGATTTAGTGTGTGGATACTGTGTGTGATGTTAGCTGTCTGTGATACACAGGAGATCAGACTAGATAATCTGCTGGTCCCTTCTGGTCTTAATCTCCACAAAACTTTTACTTGATTCCTCCAAGAAATCACTCAGCTAATAAGAGTTAGTCAGAAAGCCTTGCCGGGATATTTCCCCCTTTTTAAAAATTGGTTGTACACTGTTTCCCTCTCCTCTGTTAATTGTTAGTCTTCTTAGATTATGTGATCTTTGGAAGAGGAACAGTAGCTAACTATTTATCTGTAGAGTACCTAATACATTGTGAACAAAGCATGCCACTAAAATAACTAAAGTACAAATAAATAATATCAGACGATGAGTGAGTGAATGTTTTCTGCTGTGCAACTTTCCTTTAAGTCCCTACCACCATCAAATCCTTTTTCCATTATTTTCATTTGTTGTTTTCTTCAAATCAAAAGGGTTTATTTTAGTCTTCCCTAAGATCCTCTTCCTAAAAGCCTGAAGACATTTTCTACTTGCAATAATAGCTGCTAAAAGCACACAATTTAAAGTTATTCACATTAAACAAAGTTGTTCTAAAGATAGCATTGTGATCTACAGAGACAATTTTCAGGGCAAATTGGTTACTAAGGCTCATAGCTAGTCCCACTTTAAAAGACTACAAAAAACCATAATGATTAGGATGCTAGATAATCTGATGGAACAATTAAGATTAGTTTGACATAATTACAGAACATTCCAGCACTCCAACTGTACTATATCACATTCTAAACTAGACTTAATCCAAAACTATGTGCTGAGGAAGGATGAGAAGAAGCTGCATGAGTTGTCTGGATTGAGGAATGTGGGTATGTGCAATATAAGAAATTAGTCTAATGTCTGTAGAGTAATGTGGGGTGTACTCTATGGGAGCAGATACTATTAAAAGCATTTATGGAAGAGTTTATAAAGTTTAGGGAGAATAGGCCAAAGAAAGTCAGGCTAGTTTCATGTAAGTTTCTCAAGAATTTCACTTTCATGTATATCCTAAAAATTTTCCTGAGTGAAAAAGAAGTCCATTAGAAAAGTCTGTTTTGATTGAGGTGGAAGCAAAGCTCCAAGATCACCTGATGGGCGGGTTTATCTTTACTTATTTTAAAATAAGTCAATTTGAAATCTGTGGGTCTTTTTAAAATTAATTTCATGTTCTAAACCTTTGCCTACTTTTCTAATTTTTTTTTTAATGTTTCTCTTCCCTATTGTCCTCTGCATTAGCAACTGGGAAGCTAACAGACTATAGAAAGAGTGAAAATAGTTACCAGATGTCCCTGGTATACATCTCCCCCTTATGGGTTGTTTCAGATATCAGTCACTCATCAATAGGGGAATGTGTTCCTATTTACAGTGGTCCTGAGCCACATACCCATCATTTGCATGGATAGGAACCAATGTGAATTGGAACACATTCCTCTATTGTACAGTACAGCACTTGCATGTGTCGGCTAAGTTCAAGGCTTATGACCTATGGAGGACATTCTCCATGCTGATTAAGAAGAGGGCAGATGAAGCCCAGTGTAAAGGAATATGGGAAGTCCTATAACATCCTGACACATCGTTTTCCACGCCGTTCAGGGGAAGAAGTCACTACGCAATGTATGAACAGCATTTGGCACAATGCATGACCAGATGCTGTCCACAGCTTCGTGGGATTTGATGTTGTTCCTGCTCTCGAGCAAGAAATTGTCACACTGGCGAAGGATGTCAGCTTCGAGGAGGATGTACAGGAGTTGTTGGAGTCTCACACTGAGCAACTAACAAATGAAGAACTGACTGAGCTGGACCAACAACGTATATATGAAGAAAGCCAGGATGATGATGCAGAGCAGGAAGCCAGGAGTCTGACGACAAAGAATCTCTCTCATTTCTTTGGATTGCTGGATAAGATGACAGAAATCATACAGAGCGGTGATCTTTTTCATGAACAGTCTGCCAAAGTCTCCAGGGCTCTCAATGATGCAGTGGCTTGCAACAGGGAGATCTATTGTTCAAAGATTAGTGCAGGAGAGCAGACGTCAATAAAATCCTTTTTTAAGACTTCTGCAACCAAAAGGCCAGCCATGGACAAGCCAACCCAAGAAAACCCCACTGCCACCCCTACCTAAGCTTAGCATAATTGACACTTTTATACAGAAGAACATTTTAATACAGAAAATACAGTAATATGTGTTTGAAAGGTGTTAATAGGGTTCTACATTTTATTCAATACTTTACATACAATGTGTATTGTATGACCTGTCATTGTGAAAAGGTACACTGTTTAGGCAAAAAGAACATTGTCATAGGGAAGTATGGTGAAGTTGTGAATGCATCCCCGCCTTATTCCATTATTTCTTAGGGGGAAGAATTCCCCGGTATCCATCACACTTTTCAAGAATACATCCCCAATGCATACAGGGGACCTCTGTATGTATATTAAGTATTATGAAATTAATCTTGTTAAACTTTCAAGCCTGGTTCACCTATTTTCTTCTTCTGTATATAGCCCTCTAATATGGCTAATGTAAGTCTTCTCAAATTCCACACACACACACACACACTCTAGAAATAGCATTATTTAAAACAACAGAAGTAGAAAGCACCAGGACAGGGAACAGAGTCAGACTAGACCACAAGTGAAGAACCTGATTCAATATTACAGTGACATTAAACAAATTTAGTTCGGAAGTACATCTCACCCTTTTGTGTCTTTATCAAAACAGCCCCCAAAATACAGTATGCTGCTAGGTGATCTGAGAAGGAACACAGTGCAAGCTTCACAGCAGTGGCAAAGTTGAAAGAAGGGGGAAAAAAAAGTACTTGGATTAGGAGCCTAAGGAAAACTATAGGATATGTGAGGGTGTAGAGGGAACTAAGGGGAAGAGGCAGACATGTAGGGGAATTTCTGGGCAATGCACATGTAGAATAAATAACTGGGCAGGAAACAATCTATGAAAGGTTAAACTTACGGACATGGGTAGACCATATTGGCTGGCAGAGAAGTAGTATTGAAAAGTTGTAGGGAACCATATTCTGGGAGATGAAACTTGCCAAAGGTACGATGTAAGCAAAAGAGGTTATGAGCAGGAGTAGTGGGTATCCTGGGGGCAAGTTCAATGTTTCAGTCATTATCTTCAAAGCTTTCCATGCCCTGGGCCCACCACCCACGATATATGAAATGTGATCTAAAGCTCTGTGACGAAGACCATGTTGACCACTTCACTCCTCTGGCCCAACCGAACCCTCAATGGTAAAATAAAGTTCCTCTCTGTGGGAAACACAATTCTCTCCAGAAGCGGTCCTAGGCTGTGGAATGAAGCCCCTGGGAACTGAAGGCCACCACAAACCTCCCCACTTTCCATTCCAAGTGTCTGGCTCATTTCTTTGACCTTGCTTTCTCAAATATAAACACACAGCCATACGTATATTTGCTTGTTTCAAACTCTGAGCACCAGTGCCAGGTTTACAATGGCTCCAGTGGCTCCATGGAGCCAGGCCCATGCTTAAAAGGGACCCAGCCTGCTTCGCTTGCACTGCGCCCTCAGACCTCGCTGGCTCCCCCTGCCCGCCACTTGCCCCTGCCCCGCTAGCCTGCTGGGTGGTATGGCATGGGCCTGCCCTCAAGCGAGGGGAAGAGGCATGCTGGAAGCACAGGGTGGATAGACCAGTGTGGGTCTGGCAGTTGCCAGTTTGTAAACAGTACCCTTGTATTGGGTGGAGCTGGGCCACCCCTGCTATGCCGTGCCCCCTTGCTTCTGGCTGGCCCCTCCTTCTGGGGACTGACCTCCCAACACCGTGCTCCATTGCTTTCATGAGGGCCCACAAATATATTTGGCACTAGGCCCACAAAAGGTTAATCCGGCCCTGCGGAGCACAAGACACTGTGCTGCACACAGGTCTACCCTGGGGAAAAGAGGAGAGACAAACACGTGACAGACATGCTGTCATGCTGCTCAGTGAACATGAAGGCGCTCAAGCACTAGGTCCATGAGCACGGTATACGAACCTACACAGCACAGCAGAGAGTAGGATGCAGGGAACAATGAGGGGAGACGGGGGGTCCTGGGGGAGGCTCGGGGCAGAGGGAAGGGGGTGTCATGGCGGCAGGAGAGATGGGTTTGGAGAAGGCTGGGGGCAGGAGAGGTGGGGTCAGAGGTGCCTGGGTGAGGCTGGGGGCCCGGGTGCAGACGGGGAGGGATACCCTGGAATCGCTACCGGCGGGCTGAGCTGCAGGGAGCATGGGGGGGGGGGGTCTGCCAGAGGCAGGCCCAGCAAGCCCCCGAGAGCAGGCTATGGAGTCCGTGCCAGCCCCGCCCCCCGCTCTTACCAGCCCAGGTCTGGTGTTTGGGGATCTTGTAATATTTGTTTCCAAAGTGGTCGCTGCCCACGTACTGCTTCGCGGGGCCCACGAGCCGGAGCCGCAGGGCGCGCAAGAACTGCCAGACCCCGCCCATCCTGCCGGGGGGACCCGCGCGCTCTGCCGCGGTCACCCCCTGCGCCCGGGGCTGCGAACAGCGGCTTCACAGACCCCGCCCCTCCTCTACCAGCCCGCCCCCGAGCCAGAGAACGCCGAGTACGGGCAACGCCCCTTCCGCTTCGGCCCCGCCCACAACCCTGAGAGCGCCGTGTACGTACCCCGCCCCTTCCGTCTCGACGGCGCTCCCAAGCTCAGAGCGCTGTGTACGTGTCACGCCTCCTTCCGCTTAGGCCCCGCCCCCACGCTCTCAGCGCCGTGTATATGCCCCGCCCTTTCCGTCTCCACAGCGCCCCCAAAGCTTAGAGCGCTGTGTACGTGCCCTGCTTAGAGGCGGGCTGTCGACTATCCAATAACGGCGCTCTGCATTGGACACGGTCGTTTCGCACTGAGCCAATCGGCGTCCCGCTATTTACAACATGGCGGCGCTCTTGGATCCGGTACTTGCTTGGTCCCGCCATGTTGGCCTTCATTTCAGCCCGCCAGACCGGTCTCGACGATCCACTGCGACTGCGCCGGGCTGAGTCCACCCGGAGGTAAAGAGTCTTTTGGCTGCTGCAATTCAGTCTCTTCTTGGCTGGGGCCCGCCTCGAGCTGTGCAGTCCGGGCCCCTGGCCTCGCCCGGGCGGAACCAGCCACGGAGAAGCCCGGGAGTTTCCGTTCCCTCTGCCTGTGCCTGCCCACGCCTCGGACCTTGCTCGCCCTGGGGAGCTAGGACGCTGCGCCGCCCCTGAGCCTCACAGCTGCGCCGGGGTAGCGAGGAGGCGGCGGTGGTGATAGAGTTTCTGAAGTAGAGTCACCATATTTCGGCCATCAAAAAAGAGAACTGGGGGGCATCCTAGCCCCGCCCCCACTTATCCACTTCCTCTCACTTCCCACCCCCTCAGAACTCCCAATCCCCTCTTGCCCCCTGACTGTCCCCTCCTGGGACCCCTGCGCCTACCTGCCCCCCAGGACTCCACCCCATCTAAGCTTCCCTGTTTCTTGTCCCCTGATTGCCCCCCAGGAGCCCACTCCCATCTAAGCCTCCCTGCAGATCATTGTCCTCTGACTGCCCCCTCCTGAGGACCCCCCACACCATAACTGCCCCCTTAGGAACCTACCCCCTAACAGTCTTCTGACTGCTCTGACCTTTATCTCCCCCACCCCCTGACAGAACCCCTGATCCAGCTAACACCCACCACCACTCCCTATCCCTTGACTGCCCCGTCCAGATACTGCAGTTCTGTGCACTGTGTTGCCCCCACTTGATGCGGGAGGCAGGGCAAGGTGAGGGGGCCATGCCTCCATGTGTCCACCTTGGTAGGGGATGGTGTCTTTGCATCAGAGTCATCTTTTGTCCAGCACCAGACATCAACAGGGCCCTGCTGAGCCAGAGCTTGTCACTTGGACTGGGATGGCAGGACCTGAAAGTGCCCTGTGAGGGCCTGTGCATGACATGTCAATCTCGTCTGTCTGTATTTAACCCTCCTTTCCAGTTTGATTGTCAGTGGATGAAACCAAGAGTCGTGCTCTTCCCCTCTATTTCTACTTACTTTTTGCTTCTCCCCTCCTCCCCCATTTCCACTTAAGCTTTTTCTGGCAGCTCGCCTGCCAAGGTTTCTTTAAAGAAAAACTCAGAAAGAGGGCATGTATTTATAAAATGATTTCTTTCCATGTGAAGGATTATATTAATTGATGCAACTGTGTACAACATTGTTTCTGAGAGTAATCAGTCTGGAGGTGGTATTAGTAGTGCCAAACCCAAGCATTCAAAAATCATGTAAGTCCAAAAATAAGGTATTTAAAAGCATGTATTTTGGGTTCTTTTTACTTACTTTCTGGATTTTGTGTGTTTGGTTTCACATGTTTAAACTTTTTCCTGTAACCTCTAATGCTGGAAAGTTCCTTCTTAGAAAATGAAAACTGAAATTCTCATGTAATCACCCAATTCATGGAGCTGGGACTTTAATAAAAAAAAATGACAACTATTACTAAGACTTGTGATAAAATGAGAGTTGGCTACATTGAAGTAGCCTGTTATCCTTAGGCTGGGCAAAGTTTTATGTATATTACTGGCTGTTTTCATTTCAGTTGCGCACTTTAACTGCATTATATAATGTTTTAAAATTACACAATTGCCTAAATAAATTTTAGTCTTTAAGGCGCCACAAGGACTCCTCATTATTTTTGCTGATACAGACTAACATTGTTACACCTCTGAAAAAAGAATTACGCTCTGCCCTAAAATGTGTGTCAGACTCATGCTTGCTACCTACCTTCCACTACCTGCTGCATGCAAAATAGTTTGGCTTCAGTGCAGAAAATTTCACCACAGCAACCATTGCAATGCCTGGTGATATGATGATGTAACATTATGTTGTAACATGCTTCAGTAAACCCCATCACAGTATGCTAAGTTGCATCCTACACAATGAACACATTAGGGGGATGGAAATAAGCATGTCTTATTCAAGTGTATTTGTTCTACATCCTTTATGCCTGTTTACAGATGTTAATGTGAATATCTTGAGAGTCATACTAAAATAATTTTATGTGGCTTCTTCCTGAACACTTCACAAATAAATCACTATGAGTTAGGGTTGGGCCTTGCAGGCCTTCAAGTCACAATTCTCTTTATTTAGCTATAACAGAGAATCCTGTCTTGTGTAGATGAGGCCTATGCGAAAACCAGTACACTAAAGCCACAACTAAAACAATAAATATAAAGCATGAATTTATCTTTTTATCTCAATTAGAAAGTAATTCTGAAACCTAAAGAAAATTTATATGTCAACATTGTTGAAAGGTTCACTAATGATAATTTTAGCAGAAATATTCAGCTAATCTCATCCCATAATTAGGGCCCTACCCAATTCACCTCCATTTCAGTCAATTTCATGGTCATAGGAATTTTAAAATCATAAATTTCATGCTTTCAGCTATTTTAACCTGAAATTTCAGTGTGTTGTAATTGTAGGGGGCGTGAGCCAAAAAGGAGTCGGGGTGGAAGTCACGAAGTTATTGTAGTACTGCTACTCTTCCTTCCACGCTGCTGCTGTCAGCGTGGCCTTCAGAGCTGGGTTCTTGGCCAGCAGTTGCTGCTCTCCAGGTGAAGGCTGCACCACCACCACCAGCAGCAAAGTACGGATGGCGTAGTATGGTCTTGCCACCCTTACTTCCACGCTGCTGCCTGCAGAATTGGGCCAAAGTGAGCAGCTGCCACTCTCTGGTTGCTCAGCTGTGAAAGCAGCAATACCGAAGTAAGGGTGGCATGGTATAGTATTGCCCTTACTTCTGCACTGCTGCTGGAGGGGTGCTGCCTTCAGAGCTGGGCGCCTGGCCAACAGCTGCTGCTCTATGTCTGTCCAGCTTTCAAGGCATTTGAGAAGTAAGTGTGATAATACCATGCCCTGCCCCTTAAAATAACCTTGTTACCCTCCCTGAAGCTCCTTTTTGGCTCAGGACCCCCAGTTTGAGAAATGCTGTTCTCCTCCATGAAATCAGTATAGTATAGGGCAGGGATTGGCAACCTTTCAGAAGCAGTGTGCTGAGTCTTCATTTACTCACTCTAATTTAAGGTTCGCATGCCAATGATAGATTTTAATGTTTTTAGAAGATCTCTTTCTATAAGTCTGTAATTTTAAATGAAGCTTCTTAAACATTTTAAAAACTTTATTTACTTTGTATACAGCAATAGATTAATTATATATTAAATTAAAATGCAGAGATCCCTGGACAGATAGCCAGGACCCAGACAGAGTGAGTGCCCCTGAAAATCAGCTTGCGTGCTGCCTTTGGCACTTGTGCCTTAGGTTGCCTACCCCTGGTATAGGGTAAAAGCACATAAAAGACCAGATTTCACAGTGTGTTATGTGTTTCCCATAATCCTAAATTGCATCCTGCACTTTTCCAGGTACCAAGAGCCTCAGGTGTTCACCTACCTAGCTGCCAAGATCTTCAGATTTTTCCAAGAATCTCTGTGATGAAGTTATGCATTGTCAATCCAAACATCTGATTGTATTATTCATTTTCTGTATTTAGTTCAATAGAACCATAATTTTTTAAATTTAGATTGAGCTGCTGCAGGATTTCTAGTCCGCTACAGCCTGGCCTTTAGCATAGAATTTAGTTCCAGATTTCCATAGAGAATAAATAGCTTTTGGTATAAAAATAGTAGTTAAATTTTGGCTTTAGTAGCAGTCTCTTAGGTGCCAATCTGTGAAAGTGCTGAACACTTCTAACTCCCTTTGACTTCAACTGCAGGAGGCATTCAGCACCTTGTGAACTGGATGTTCATTTTGTTTGTATAAATTGCAACTTTTCCTGTACTTTTCTTGACAAATGGGATTACTCAGTAGAGTGTAGATTTTTCATAATGTGGTAGCAGGATTTCTAACTCCACTTAAGAAGCATATCACATTGCCATAGCTAAGAGGAACTGTAACTTATCGAATCAAAGAACTGATCAAAAGGTGTTTCTGGTTATCACCCAGGTTCTTCAATGCTAGTTTCACTTTGCAGTAATTAGAAGACATCAGTTAAAATGTGAAAGGACCTTGTCATAGAAATATTTTAATAAACCCACAATTATGAACTCGCCACATTTTACTCATGAATTTTATTTTGCTATTCATGTCTTTTGGTCAAATGACAACTTAATATTTTTCTGAATCTATAAAATGCTGAGTCTTCTTTTGGAGGGGGAGAGGAGAGGGTAGAGTGTTTCTGTTTCATCCTGGATAATAAATTCAGAATGCGTTGTGATCTAAACACTCTTTTTTGCTTAATTTGAATTTTTTAAGACTAAGTATCTTTCTTATCTTTGATTCAGATGTTGACAAAAATTGTAGTTATTCTTGTCAGTTACAATGGTAGAAAATTGCTTGATGACGCTTACAGCAGTGGATGGATTTGAATGATCATACAAATTAGGAGTAAAAACAAATATTGTCCATAACTCAGTGAATGCTTCTGATGTTTCATTAGCTGACTTCGAATTTTTATCAAAAATAATTTTCATCAGTGTCATTTTTTTGTTTTTTAGTGATACAAAAGATATGGAAAATATTTAATTTTGTTGTAATTATCAGGTGTTGGTTTCTTATTTAATCTATATATAACAGAAATCACTTTTTCATTTACTAAAATAACTGGCTTGTCCACTAGGTGTCCTTAGTTTTATTAAATAAACTACAAATGATCATGGTTGGGATGAAGACTAACTTATTTGTGAATACAGTAGATTTAAAAATATATAAACATTTCATTTTGCTTTTTTATATTTCTGATTCTTGCTTTATATGCCAAGTTTTGTTTATACATTCGTTGACAATTGCTAAATAAAGAATTATAGTCCTCCACCTCCAAATAATGTACCATGTGGTAATTTCAGACAGTCACTCATTTCTTATTTTTAGTTCTACATGTAGTCTGACAATGTACTTTAAAATGTAAAGGATAATAAGCGAATGTATTGAGTAGAAGAATTCTGAAGATCACAAATCTGACTTTTGTTATACTAAAGGAAAGGTAAAATTCAAGTACTTCCTGATTCTCACCGTTCATAGATTGATATATTCTTTTTTTCCCCCTCCTTCTTTTAAAGGGTGCTAAGCTTGGAGTTAAACAAAGATAGAGATGTGGAAAGAATCCATGGGAGTGGTGTTAACACCCTGGATATTGAACCTGTTGAGGGAAGATAGTAAGTAAATTATGCTGTTTTATTTTCAGGTATATTTTATAGAATGAATCCTTAGTTTTAATCATTTATGATTATAACTAATTACTTTGCTGAGTGTGCACATTCATTTACTTTGAACAGATTGTGAGGTAGGATATCTAAAAGCTATGTTATGTTTGTTCTTACAGCATGTTATCTGGTGGATCAGATGGTGTTATTGTACTTTATGACCTTGAAAACTTCAGTAGAAAACCATGTTATACGTGTAAAGCAGTTTGTTCTGTGGGCAGGTATGCACCCATTTTTTTTAAAAAAAAAATCCCTTTGAAATATTGTTTGCAATTTTTTTGTATATTTTGCATTGAATTCATAAGTTGTTGCACATTAGTATTTTACTTCTGCAAAAACCCTAATCACACACAGGACCAGAAAACTTTGATAAAAAACATTGATGACACACACAATTAAAAGTATAATGTATCAATGCTGAAGTTGTCGGAGCAGCTGTTTGGGGTGCGTTTTTTTTAAATGTTGACTACTCTAGTCGTTTCATTAATAATTCATGTACAAATAGGAATTTCCTGATGATACGGTTGCATAAAATTTTTCATCCAAGGAGTTCAATACTGTAAAACAGGGGTCTCCAAACTTTGAGACAAGGGCCATGTTAGATTTTTGAAGGGGCTTTGCAGCCCGAGCGACTGAAAAAATTCAATATATGCAAATATATGCAAAATTCCCCCCCCTTGCTCTTCCGGCCGCTGCCGGGCCCCCCTCCTTTACTCCACCTGCTGCGGGGGGCCCCCCTCCTTGACTCTACCTAATGACAGAATGGGAAAAAAATTTTACGAAAGAGAATTAAAATGAGATAAAGAGCCTAGTATTAAATATATTAGAACTGTATATGAATTATAAATAATTAAAATATCAGGAGTTAAACTAGCTGGGGGAAGCACTTATCAGGATATCACAAGCCAGGATATCATAAGCCTCTTCCTGCTTCAGGATATTGTAAGCCAATTTTATCTGCCTGCGATTTTGAAGACGAGCCTTTAGTACTTGTGCTGGTGTGTTTTACAGAGTTGTAATCTCTATTTGTCAAGGGGAGCACAATAAATTGCATTGTGGCAATCCAGCTTGGAGATCACAAAGTATCTAAGCACTGTGATAATTTTTCTTGAGGGTAAGACTCTTAGCAGCTTGTGAATATTTGAGAGATTAAAAAGTCATGACCACTGCTGAAAACTGTGCTTCCATTTTCATCTCATGGTCAAAATGAACTACAGATTCTGAGCCCTGTGAATCTGCTTCAGACTGTGATTTCACCAGAAAGACATCTGTCTACTGTAAGTCAAGACACTGCCTAACACAGCAGAGACTGGTTCTAATATGACAGATTTTTCTCAGCAGACATAGAGAATGGCTTAAGTGTTTAAACTAAGAGATGGCTTCAGAAGCAGAGTAAATCTCAGATTGTACACTTCACTTGTCTGTACAGCTTCACTTAGTGATTCTGTGCTGTATCTACAGCAAAGACATTCTCCTCTGTGATGTAATGCCATGATACATCTACATATGGTCGTGATGGAGAGTATCCTAGAATCCAGAAGCTCACCACCTCTTCACCTTTGTTCTAAATCTTGATCCCTGCAATTTTATTTTCCTGAGTTCACTTGTAATGACAGTGAGCTTTGGGAACATCTGAAAAGGATGAGATTCTCAGCAAGAAGGATACTAATAGGAGCAGAGATCCAATTATAGTCCCTCAACAACCACTTGAGATTCTGATATGCTACCTTAAATAGTTCATGGGTGTTCAAGATCTCATTAAATTGAAATGTATTTAGGAGCCTGTGAAGATGAAATCAAACAGGACCTGTGTTGCAAGATACTATCTAAATTCCCTTAAGTGTTGATCTGACCTAGATTACTACTGGAACAGACAGTGTGGTTAGCAACATACTAAAATAGTAAAATTTTGCAGCACTTCAGTCATAGTTGTGATTTAACATTACCATTAGCAAATTATTGTTAAAGACCCCAATCTTGCAAACTTGTGGATATAATATGGAGTCCCATTTAAGTCAGCAGAACTCACCAGAGTCATAACTGTTTGTAGAGTCAGGCCCTAAAATAATATTTAAATGTCAAAGCCTACATTTTCAAGAGTGACTACAGATTTTGTTATCTCAATATTTGGGTGCCTAACTTGAGGCAGCTCAAAATAACTTGGTTTTGAAAGGGCAGATGATCAGCACTTTCTGAAAATCAGCCCTAACGGGCTCAGATTGGTCACTCAGAAATTGAGGCACCAAAATTACTGGTTGCTTTGGAAAATTTAGACACAGTAGGTTTTTTTATTTAAAAAACAAAACAAAACACCTTAGCAAAAATAATTTTTTAAAAAACCCACCCTGGTCAGCTAGTATCAAATCAAAAATACACTGCTGATTCTAACCAGTTCAGTTCTGCTGTTGTTTTATAGGAGCCATCCTGATGTACACAAATTCAGCGTAGAGACAGTTCAATGGTACCCTCGTGACACTGGCATGTTTACATCAAGCTCATTTGATAAAACACTGAAAATATGGGATACAAACACATTACAAGTAAGTAATTCCTAATTATTTTCATAACTTCCTATGCATTCAACCTTGTGATATGCTGAGCACCTGTTTTAAGGGGTAATGTACCTGAAATTCCCATTGAGCTCAGTGAGAGTTGACTCAGCATTTTGAAGAATGAAAAATGGCAGGTTGGTAGCATTCAAAACTGTAGGTATGGAATACAAGGGAGAAGTTTAGCCACTCCCATACTTAACCAGCATGCTTCAGAAACCAATTCTGTGTTTCCCATAATATGATAGTCCAGAGTCTTTGTGATTGGTAGGTTCTTCTGCATAGCCTGCCAATAAGAATATGGCTTGTGATGGTATACTTTGTGGTATGTACATTTGTCCAGCAACAACTAGTCTGAAAGCATAATTTATTTCTTGTGAGGTATTGAACACCTATTGAACAACATGAATTGTTGCTTATCTTGTTTACATAGCACTGGTAGTGTACTGTGGGAGCACATTTGTTATAAACAATATGAGAATTGTCTTTGATGGCTTAAACCTTTTGCCATATTTATGAGAGAGGATTTGATAAGCTTTTAAAACAATAGAATTAGCAGAAACACTAACCAATCTACTAAATTCTGTCCTCAAACAGCTGATATATAAATTTTGGACTGTGGTTAATCTCTTTTTATTTCATGTATCAATGGACTTACATTGACATTGTTTGTTTGCCAAGAATATTGCCTCATGCATTAAGGTGAGAAGATCATGAAAACTGGAGATTCTGTCATCCCAAAGACACAATATGCAATGTTTCTTTGATTAAATGAGATGTGAAAGTTGTTATTTTCTAAACTCTTTTAAAAGTGTAATGTTGAGATGTAAAATTTTGTTTTTGTGGAGGGAAGAGGTAGTGTTGCCTTTTTGTTAGTCAAAGTGTGTTATATGCTCAGCAAGATCCAGATACTGTTTTAGACCATCCTCTTAGAAAGAGTTACAAAACATAAACTATATATAAAGAACAATTGGTGTACAAACTGCTACAAAAAAAGTGTATTTCCAAAAGATTTGAGGTCATTCTTTAAAATAAAAAGGCATTTTAAACTATTTTTTAAAAAAGGAAACATAACAAAAATATTACCTGACATTGTCCACAGCATTAAAGATGAAGTCTCAAATTTGAACTATTGTACTTTGTAATTGTTAAAATGTCAGAAGAACACAATGTGTCACTAAACATAAATCCTCTCATTAAAGCAGTGCTTCCCAAACTGTGAGCTACGGCTCCCTTGGTGAACCATGAAAGTTCACGCGGGAGCCCTCAGTGTTCAGAGGAAAATTTTAATCGATATTGCCCATTTTTGTTTGTTTCTAATTAGGAGACTATTAACAAGGCTTAAAAATCCCCTATTAAGCTGTAAATTAGCCTATTTAGCTAGTCTTAAATAGATCTGTGTCTTATGTGATGCTGCTGTTAGACTGGAAGCCTGTTGTGTCCTCTGTTCCTGCAGGAGACCTTCAGCAGAGAAACTTCCTGCTGAGGGAAAGCATTCAGCAGGAAGCCCCTTTACTGAAAGCCCCCCCCCCATGGTACAGACGGCAAAGGGAGGTTCCCTGCCCTCTTTACTGGCACTAGCAGATGGGAGGAGGATGGAGAAAGAGATAGGTAGGTCTTTCCTTTATAATAGAATGATTTTGACCAAGTACTAAGCCTTAGATGTGACACATCTTTAGCTGAAGTTGAAGATTTTAATAAAGTTAAACAGAAAAGGAAGAAAAGTAGACTATATGATGATGATTACTCTGTTTGGTATTTGTGTCTCAGTATTACTGCAGAAAGTCTACAACCACAACGTGGCCTTTGTTTTCGAGTGTTAGTAACTGAAAGTATAAGGCCAGGGAAACTACCGAGACTTTTAGAAACTAAATCCCTGGAATTAGCAAACACGAGTTGCAAACTTTTCCTTCAGAAACGAGAATTAAAAAAAACAAGTCATGTCTAAAAAAGCAACTGTTCTTCAAAAATCGTAGGTTCATCTTATGTTACAGCGATGTGAATTACAAAATGCAAGCAGATACGCACCCTTGGCAAGACCCTTCCACTTCCACTAACAATAGCCATATGAAAAATTAAGATTGGGGAACAAGCAGTCATGGCACTGAAAACCATTCCCATGTCAAATACCGCCATCCATCGATGCACTGATGACCTTGCAGAAAATGTTCAGGACCGGTTGGTAGAACAAGTGAAGAAGTCAGTATTTTTCACCACAGCTTGATGGAGTCACAAACATAGTCAGCCTGGCTCAGTTTCTGTGTTATGAGAGATTTGTCAAAGCAAGTTCAATAGCGGGGGAAAAAAATTATTTTGCAAAGAAACCCTGAACAACCAGTGAGGAAATATTCAAGATCCTTGGAAAATTCATGATGAATGAAAGTCTTAATTAGACACGGAGATGTATGGTGTTCTGTGTGATGAGGCAGGAGCAATGGCTGAGAAGAACAGTGGGGTTGCAGCATAGTAAAGAAAGTGGCATCATTTGGACACACTGAACAATTCATTGCCAGTCATTGAAAAAGTAGCGACCTGAAGTACATGAGGCCTTCAGTGGTGGTGTTAATTTTATAAAATCCAAGGTAGTGAACACACAGTGTTTTAGTGTGCCAAGAGAGAGGCTGTAACCATACTCAGCTTGTTTCATGGTAAAGTCAGGTGGTTATCACATGGGAAAGTGTTACAATGCATCTTTGAATTGCCTGGCAAAATCAGAATTTTTCTTCTTGGAAATACGGATCTTGCAGATAACATAAATAATATGGATTTCTTGACTTACAATAGCTTACCTGGTGGATATATCGGGCAAATTTAATGCACTGAACCTAACACTTCATGGCAGGAATACAAATATACTAGATATGAATCCCCTGATTTTGTGTTTCATGAACGAGCATTGTCTTTGGAGGTGCCATGTTAAAAAGGAAATTACTGAGATGTTTCCAGAGTTATCAAACTTTTTAAATAGAATAAAAATGATAAAAATGCTATGAAAGACCAAATATTAACTCATTTATGGAACCATAAGGTCAGAAGGGACTGCCATGTTTTTTGTTTGGATAATATTCCTATTTTGATGAATATTTTCCTGGAATTGAGCATGAATCTCTGGATACCAACTGGATTCGAAACTCCTTCTCACTAACATTTTGAATCCATTCTCATCTTAAAAAAATATTAGAATTGTCAAGAGATCTTATTCAGAAGTCTGTTTTCAAATCTTATACACCAGGAATCCTAGGTTTCTGTTGAGAGAGCGCAAAGAACTCCATGGTATAGCAGTGCAAGTGGTGTTTCCTTTCACTTCCAGTTTTCTCTGAGTCTATGTAGTCAGCAACAATTTTTATGAAAAATAAAGAGAGAAGTAATTTCAATTTCTAAAATGACTTATGACTGGCGCAATCAGAGATTCAATTAAACATTGCACAACTATGTAGTTTGAAACAGGTCTGTTCTTCCCAATAAAATCTTAGGCTGTGTCTGGTCATGCCAAAAAATCCACATTTTCAAGTTATAGTTTTAAAAACACAGATGTGATCAGATTATATAATAAACAGTATGTAGTTGAATAAAATCACAAAATAGTCGAAACTTGTGTCCTCCTTAAATCTAGTATCTTGAATCAATTTTAAAAAAATATATATATACATATATTTGGTTGTGAGGAGCCACCAAGCTTTAAAATACCAATAAGGGAGAGACTGTACTAAACTGTTTGGGAACTGTGACAGTAATGCAACATTGATGTTGAAAAATTGAGTACACTGAGGAAATTTGAGAAGTCAGGGTTCTTAACGGTAATATTATCAGTCGTCTTGCACATAATGTGTATTTAATGGCTTACATTTTAGTATATAAACAATAAAACAGAGTTGATTTCAGGAACTTGTCAACATAGCTCTTGAGTCCCAACAAAAAATGGGGAAAAATACGTAAAATAAGGGGTCATCTTTAAAGTTAAGGTGACACTTCAATTTAGCCATTCTCTCTTGCTTCTGACTTTTGTTTGTTCTTTTTTTGAGGTAGCATGTTTTGATTGTGATTAACAAGAGGTATTAGAAAATGTTATATACCAGAGCTTTCTCTCCTATTATCCCTGATTTCCACTTCCATACCCCACCTTCTTCCTTGCTACTTTTTCTTCTTTTTTTCCCCTTGTCACTGTAAGCAGAGCATTTCCTTCCAGGCTTTAGTACTGTTGCCATGTTAGCTCCATGCCCTGCCAGTGCTGGATATCTAGTTCTGGTAGCATGACTATTTGCATGATTAGGCACTTAATCAGTAGAGAGTTAGTATGTGAGCAACCTTGTAAACAGTAACTCTAACTTGAAAAATGCTTAACCAATTTTAAAGAAGAATTCAAATTCTCATTATGATATTAATTAAGGGGCAAAGCTGATGGATGTTTTCTTTTAATTACCAGCCTGCAGATGTGTTTAATTTTGAGGGAACAGTTTATAGCCATCATATGTCTCCAGTTGCTACCAAGCATTGCTTAATAGCAGGTATGTATACATTTTTAAGAAGTTCCTATCTATATTTGGGTTGTAGTAATAGCAAGTGATTCAAAATTAGCATTTTTCCTTTTTCTATTACCTTTTTCCTATGCAACAATCTTGTCTATTTTCAAGCAAGTAATATCAAAGGCTTGGTAAAACTGAGGTCATTTTTTAAATAAAATTACTTCATTTGGGCTTATGAAAGGAAAGTACTCCCTTTGCATTTCTGAAATGAGCAAACCACACACCATCAAGTTTGCATGGTTCAGCTAGTGTTTCTAAATACACCCAACTCATATTAATGCAGCTAAATCAGTATTTGGTCTTAAAACTGCTTGGAGCTGAACATGTACTGTATACTGTATGTATTTAATGTTGTCGATTTAAAAAAAAATATTTGGAGAAGGGACCATATTCTCAATTCATCAATCTAGAAAAAAGAGTTGCCTGATTTCTCCTACAAGAGCAGTTCTCAGATTGTGGTTCAGAACCCCAAAGTGGATCCAGCCCTGTTGTAATGGGGTCACCAGGTCTGGATTAGACTTGCTGGGGCCCAGGTCCAATGCCAAAGCCTGAGGACTTCTGCCCTGGGCAGCAGGGCTCAGGTTATAGGCTTCCTGCCTGGGGCTGTAACCTTTAGGCTTCGGCTTTGATCACCCAGCCTGGGGTGGTGGGGCTCGGGTTTTGCCTTTGGCCCCCACATCTGGGGCAGCAGGGCTCAGGCTTCGATCCCTCCTCCTGGAGTCATGTAGTAAATTTTGTTGCTGCAAAGAAATTTTGAGAACTCATCCCCAATGACCTTTAAATATATTATTAATGTGGGAAATTCAGAGGAATTGTATGCAGAGACTTTGAAAATCTATTGTAGTTGCAATACATTTTTAAAAATTGGTTTGGTAATTTGATCAGTTCAAATGTGTGTGAAATCTTATGAAGCTGATAGTTTCTTTATATCTTTGTAGTATGACTTGTTTAGAGTTTTTATTCCTTGTTAGGAATTGGGTTTTTTACATTTTCTTGTTTTTCTTGTTACAGTTGGTACCAAAAGCCCCAAAGTACAGCTTTGTGACTTGAAATCTGGATCCTGTTCTCAGATTCTGCAGGGTACTTTTTAGTCTGAAACTTAATTTTTAAACAATAACTACTTTAAGTAAACCAGCCAGTGTAAAGAAACAGTATCCAGCCAATGTAAAGAAACACCAAAAAACAATGTGTTCTTTGTAAGTAATGTGACTGATGTGTTTGGTACCAGTTGTGAAAATTACACAGTGAAAAAGGTTCTTCTGTGTATTATTCTAGTGCTACTGAATTGGAGAACACAAATATTAATTGAAGAACGGCTATCATTTTAGGTCTATGGGAATTTTTATAATAAACCCTTAAATCATTGCAGTGTAATTAGACGTGGGTGAAACCAGTTAGGAGGAAAATTAGTTTATATGTTTAAAATTATAAAGGTATGTTCAAGCATGCATGTTGTTTGCATAACTCAGACACTTCAATCAAAATATTAATTAGCTGAGCAAAAGTGTTATCTAGTTAATGTAGTTTATTTTAAAAAGCAAATTATGAATTTTTGAGATATGAAAGTTTTGAGAGACTTCTGGGAGGCTTTTTAATTCATTGTTCTATAAAAAGAAAAATTCCATAGAACATCCCTTGAAAATAAAGGGCCCTGTTTGCAGCTGGTGAAAATCAACACAGTTGTACCAATTTACACCATCTGAAGTTCTGACTCAGTATAGATTAGTATTTGTTTAAATGTTGTTTTAGGACAGTGGTGGGCAAACTTTTTGGCCCAAGGGCCAAATCATGGTTCAAAATTGTGTGGAGGGCCAGGCAGGGAAGACTATGCCTCCCCAAACAGCCTGGCCCCACCCCCTATCCGACCCCCACCCACGTCCCACTCCCTGACTGCCCCCCTCTAACTCCCGACTCATCCAACCCCACCCCGCGGCTCCTTGTCTCCTGATTGCCCCCCCACTCTAACCACCCCCTAGGATCCCACCCCTTAGCCTCCCACTCCTTGTCTCCTGACCTCCCACTCCTTGTCTCCTGACCTCCGACTCCAGAGACCCCCCACCCCTAATCTCCCCCAGAACCCTACCCCCTATCTAAGCCCACCTGCTCTTTGTCCCCTGACAGCTCCCTCCCGAGACCCCCCCCATTCTAACCACCTCCTGGGACCTCATCCCCTAAGCCCCCCACTCTTTGTCCCCTGACCTCCCCCTCCAGAGACTCCACTCCCACCCCTAATCACCCCCCAGGACTCCACTGCCTATCTAACACCAGCACCACCCTGTTCCCTGTCCTGACTGCCCTGACCCCTAGCCACACCCCCGCCCCGACAGGCCCCCTGACACTCCCATGCCCTAGGCAATGCCCCCATTCCCCTCTCAGACCACCCCCAAAGACCCTCTGCCCCTTATCCAGCCCCCTTACCATGCTGCCAGACATGCTGCTATGACTGATTGCCGGAGCGTGCAGCCCTGCCTCACAGAGTGCTGCTTGCATGGTGCGCTGAGGCTGCGGGAGCAGAGGGGAGAGTGGGAGAGGGAGGGGAGCAGTCTCCCGAGCCAGAGCTCAGGGGCCGGTTAGGAGGAGCCCTTGGGCCGTAGTTTGGACCTGTTTTAGGACCTCCAGGAATGTACTTGAGTTCATGAAGATTGTGTGTGTGCTTTTTTACAAAATCTTTATATTTTTAAACAAAATATCCTCTAGAGCTTTTGTATAGGTGTACTTTTCTTTAAGACACATTGGCTTCAGAGGCTCGGGAAGCAAGATATTACTTAATATAAGGATAGCAGTTTATCTGATAATGTTAGGAGGCCTTAGGGCTTCGTGCTCTTGAAAGCCTTGATGTTTGAGTTGGTTGTGGGTAACTGAAATGAAACACTATAAGGGAAATATAAATTATGAACTGTTGAGTGTGCTGATATAGATGTACAGAAGGAAGTGGTATAAATAATTCTGGATTATGAGGCCAAAGATGTGTATGTGTGTGTGTGTGTGTATATATATGATCTAACCTACTTTTTATAAATCAGATTATTTGCTCGCTTATGCCAGTTTTATTATTACTGGCATGGTAGCAACCTATAATTAGATTACCTAACACTTTCTATTGTTTATAGTTTTTCTAGACATCTTTTTGAAGAGTCAAAAACCACTGTGGTTTGTTGTTAAATGTCTTGTATCATCACCCAGTAAGCAGTGCATGGTCCTCATGCTGCTAAGAGACCAAAAGAAAACACACACTTAACTTCAAATTTGGGAGGTTGGCAAGGAATAGAATAAATAATCTAGATCAGCGGTGTCCAATAGAAATTCGATGCTAGCCACACTTGTGGTTTTGAATTTTTCTTACTCGCCACATTATAAAAAAGGATTAAAAAACATACTACACGTACGCACCAGTGCCTGTCGCTATTGCACACACACACCCACTATTGTCTATGCTGTTGTCTCTCTCACACTATATCCTAGCAGCGTTAACAAGCTGTATATCAAAACATGCAACATGTGTTGCAGTACCATTGTCTTCAATATACCAACGCATTGCTTATGCGTTAGCTGCAATGCAATAGCCTGTTCGCCACGTGTCTAGTGGTAAACATATTGGATACCACTGAGCTAGATATAGGAATGAGGATCTGCTGAATAAACATATATTAAATCTGCTGTAAAACACAGTGAAATAGCTCAATAAAAACTGACACAAAATTGTTTTTGCATGTGTGTATTTTAAACGTTACTGTTAAAAAGTCTGTTAACAGTAATGGAGTCTTAGTTGTATATGCTATTCTTTTGCTAGCATAGCTGTAGAATGATAAAGTAATCTGAGCTAATAAAGTGTAGAGAGCTAAACTTAGTGTTCTTCATGTCATTTTTCAGCAGAATCCATTCTTACCCAAGTAAAGGGGGGGAAGGTAAACTGCCAATAATCCAAAATAAAACGCTTCCCATACACTTCAAATTAATACCAGAATATTGATGGTAGTTGTAAATTTGTAGATTAGTCCAATTGCATTTCTACTGGATATGCTACATTTAGTTATTTCAGAAAAATTGTTTATCAGTAAGTTACCTGAAATTTCTCATGTACCATATTTCTAGGTCACAGACAGGAAGTGCTGGCAGTGGCCTGGTCCCCGCGTTATGAGTATGTCTTGGCAACTGCAAGGTAAAAACTATTTCTGTAATATAAATAAGCGGTAAAATGGGTTATAGAAAGCATTGTAAATGAAATAACTTGTTTAGAAAAAAATATTTGGATATACAACGTCCATGCAGTTTAATATGCATTTGAGGTGAAGGCCTGCATAGTATTTATATACTACCATGATACTGTAGATCCTAAGTGGAAAAAAGTGGATTGAAGAGCTATTCAAATGGTGCACACAGGGTTGGTCTACACATAAATTGTGTCAGCATAGCTATGTTGGTTAAGGTGTGAAAAACAAACACCCTTGACTGACATAGCTCTGTCAAGAAAATCCTCAGTATAGCCGCAGCTATATTAACATAGCTAATGTCATTCGGGAAGGACATCTTAAATTGACAGAAAAACACCTCCTTTCAGTGTTAGGCTGCATCTATGCTAGAGGGCTCTTCTAGCCATAGTGTAGCTATATCCTAAGATTAGAGGTTGAGTTTGTGCATGGGTAGCACGTATAAGAGGCACAGGTTTGGTGGGTGATGCAGAAGATAGGTCCATGGCTTCAATGGCTCCATGTCTAGTTGGCAGCCGGTATCAAGTGGACTGCCCCAAGAGTCGGTCCTGGGGCTGGTTTTGTTCAATATCTTTATCAGTGATTTGGAGGATGGCGTAGACTGCACCCTCAGCAAGTTTGCAGATGACACTAAACTGGGAGGAGTGGTAGATATACTGGAGGGTAGGGATAGGATACAGAGGGACTTAGACAAATTAGAGGATTGGGCCAAAAGAAATCTGATGAAGTTCAACAACGATAATTGCAGAGTCCTGCACTTAGGAAGGAAGAATCCCATGCAGTGCTACAGACTAGGGACTGAATGGCTAGGCAGCAGTTCTGCAGAAAAGGACCTAGGAGTTACAGTGGATGAGAAGCTGGACATGAGTCAACAGTGCTCCCTGGTTGCCAAGAAGGCTAACGGCATTTTGGGCTATATAAGTAGAAGCATTGCCAGCAGATCAAGGGACGTGATCATTCCGCTCTACTCGATATTGGTGTGGCCTCATCTGGAATACTGTGTCCAGTTTTTGGGCCCACACTACAATAAAGATGTGGAAATAATGGAGAGAGTCCAGAGGAGGGCAACAAAAATGATTAGGGTGCTGGAGTACATGACTTATGAGGAGAGGCTGAGGGAACTGAGATTGTTTAGTCTACAGAAGAGAAGAATGAGGGGGGATTTGATAGCTGTTTTCAACTTCCTGAAAGGGGGTTCCAGAGAGGATGGATCTAGACTGTTCTCAGTGGTAGCAGATGACAGAACAAGGAGTAATGGTCTCAAGTTGCAAAAGTTTAGGTTGGATATTAGGGGGAAAAAATTCACTAGTGGTGAAGCACTGGAATGGGTTACCTAAGGAAGTGGTAGAATCTCCTTCCTTAGAGGTTTCTAAGGTCAGGCTTGACAAAGCCCTGGCTGGGATGATTTAGTTGGGGTTGGTCCTGCTTTGAGCAGGGGGTTGGACTAGATCACCTCCTGAGGTCCTTTCCAACCCTGATATTCTGTGATTCTAAGATGAGGTCCTGCACACGGATACAAGGGATGCAGGCATCTTTTTTGTCTCTTTGTTCTCCCAGCTAATTATTTATGGAGATGGTAAAATCCAGAGAGAAGTCTAGACCTGTAAGTTTCTCGGACCAGTTAATCTTTGATTTCTTCCTGCAACCCCCGCCAGAATTGGTACAGTTTTGCTGCTGTGTTCCACTTTGTACCTGTTGCAGGTTTAAGAGTAGCAGCCATGTTAGTCTGTATCCGTAAAGAAAACGAGGAGTACTTGTGGCACCTTAGAGACTAACCAGTTAATTTCAGCATAAGCTTTCATGCTATTGTGAGGAAGCAGAAGTGTGCTGTATAGTGAACCATTCTGCCTTGCCTCTGCTAGTCCCCTTGGCATTCAAGATCAATGGACGTCACTGAAGATGGTTGACATTGATTGGAGAAAGGCATCCCATTTCAACAGCACTGGACTATGGAGTTCTACCGCAGGGAGGCCCAGACCTGTCAGCAGGCTGTTAACTAAGGCCACCATAGCCTGGTCAGAGACATAGATTTGGGGATGTATCAGAAACAGAAGCCGTCATTGGCTCATGAAAGTCTGGAACAGCTGTCAGTTCCCATCTAACTATTCGGGCAAGGGTATTGCAGATGCCTGTTCAGGACAAGACCCTGCAGACAGTGTTCACAGTGTGGTATTGTCAATGCTGAGCTGCCTACCTTGCTCCTGCAGGTTCTCTCTTCTCAGCTGTGCAACTTGGGCCTGCCATGCTTGATTATCCACCTGGATTATCCATTTGGGCAAGTCTGATGCTCCTGATGGCGGTACCAGGTTCATCCTTCTTCCACTGGACTTGGTCTCATAGCGCCTTAGGTGTTGCCAGACTAATACAGTAACTCCTCACTTAACATTGTAGTTATGTTCCTGAAAAATACGACTTTAAGCAAAACGATGTTGAGCAATTCCAATTTCCCTATAAGAATTAATGAAAGTGTAAAATAACTGCCTATAGAAAAATCATTAATCAGAAACAAATAGTGGACATAACCAAGTCTCAGATCAATGAAGGCTATATCAGAAAAACCTCAAGACTTCTGGAATATGCTGGTCAAACAGTTTCACTTTTGTTTCTACTGCATGTCCTTCCCTCCTCACATTTATCTCCAGACTTCTCCTGTCCAGATCTGTTACTCCCCAGTGATCTTCTTTTCATTGAACTTTTTGAAACTTTTCACTTTTAGAGGGAGGTACAAAGCGGTTGACTCTGTACACAAATTTGCAGAGGGACAATAAGGTTGAGGTCTGTTATTTCTCACCGCTACATTTATTTATTTATTTATTTTATGTTATTTATTTATTTTATGTTATTTATTTATTTTAAGCATTTTTTGCTGTTAACATGCATGTTATCTCTGGAGACACAAATCCACAATTTGAGAACTGCAAAACTAAGCATCTCTGATTGTATCTTCTAGAGCAGAGGTCTTCAAACTTCCTCCCCATGGCCCCTTTCCACAGAGGGAAAAGTCTGACGGCCCCCTGGGGGGTATGTCAGCCAAAATGCCGCTGCAGAAAGCGGAAGCTTCTGCTTTCCGCGGCGGCATTTTGGCGGGACCAAAATAGCCTGCCCGGGAGTTCGGTAGTCTCCCAGGCGGGCTCGGCTGCGGCACCGGGGTCTTCTGCGCCCCCTGGGGTGGGCTCGCGCACCCCAGTTTGCAGACCACTCTTCTAGACTGATCACTGAGTCTCATTGGGATAGATAGAAAGATTAATGTAAATAATTTATACTGAAGCCCCTGGAACCCTATAAGATTGGGTCCCTAATCCATGAACTACTGGAACTCATTTACAAAACTTTTCTTAAACATTACATGAATATATTGTCTCATACTATAGAATTAGAATTTATAATCCCTATTCCATGATGAGAAATTTTTCAGCTATAATGTATCTTAATTAAAACTATCATTAGATACATTTTCCCCTCAAAAGCATTTTATAAAAAATCCAGTTCAAATAAAAAAATCCAATTTTTTAAATTTAAGAATAAAATTTATTTTTATCCACCTTGTTTCTGTGAATGTTCTGCCTTCAGCTTCATGCCCCTCTGTGTTCAGGCATTGTGCCAGGGGTAAGCCCTGCCTTAATTTCCCATCAGCTGGGTGTACCTGCCAGTCTAAATAGTTCATCACAAAGAGATCTGGAGGGATTGTAACTTTTGACCCTCAGGTCTCAGTACAAACCCTAACTTTACTAGCAATACCATGAATACAAAATTTTGAATGAAACAAATTTAGACTTTGACAGCAATCTCCTCCTTGGACTTTGTGATATATCTGATTCTGAAAGAAGTTTACTTAGTTATTTTTAAGAGGGAGACAGTATGAAATGTAGCAAGGTCTCAGTTGGTCTGCCAAGCTGCTGGAGGGTGGTGGGGAGCTACTGCCTTGCTGAAAGGCCCTGGTCACACCTCTCTGTCGACGGGAGATTAGTGGAGGGAGGTGGGATGTCGCAGTTGGTGCGACACGGGAACACCAGCAAGAGTCCGTGGCGCACTTGTCAGGCAGGGGAGCACTGGCAAGAGTCTGTGATCCTTTATTGGGGTTCTGCCCCCCCCCCCCCCCCCGAGGAAGGGTGGCAGGGGAACACAAACCCACCCGGCTCCACTGCGTTTCAGCCCAGGACCCTGACAGTGGCTGCCTTTTCAGCCTACAGTCTGTGTGTAACAATAGCAGCAGAAAACTGTTAGGGGGAGAAAAAACTACAAAGCAAATAACTTATCTTGTTTACAGAAGAGGGACACAGTTAATCTTTTCCTGCTTTTATGCTGATATTTTTAATTACATGGGCATATCGTTTCTTCAAGGACTAGATAGACTTGTATCTTGCTCCTTAGCATTTTTTGCAACCACATTCTATATGTTGTTGTACAAGTACAATATTATTAACAACAAATACAGTAATATTGTGCTAGTTATTCAAACATTGTGTAGATGAGCAAGAAGCTCAAAGTCTGCCTTGATGTCCACTCTGTGCATTCTCATTAGCTTGATTGTGATAGCACAAGGTGTAAGTCAGGGCAGAATCCAGCCCAAAATGGGAACATCTACTGGACCCATAACACCAAGAGATGAGGATGTTTAGAGGAAGTTTCTCTAATCAATAAATCCGTACAATTTATTTTTCTTAGTGCTGACAGTAGAGTAAAACTTTGGGATGTGAGGAGAGCATCTGGATGTCTGATTACTCTTGATCAGTACAATGGGGAGAAGTCAAAAGCATCTTCTGAAGCAGGTAATAAAGAATATATTTACAAAGGAAATATGATAGTGGTGATATCTCTACCTAGAAGCATTTTTAATTTCATTCCATCACAGTTTTTAGTGCAAGAAATGACCATTGTGATCATTTAATATGATCCCTTGCGTAACACAGGCCTTAGAATTTCATGTGGTAACTTCTGCATTAAACCCAGTAGACTCATAGTCTTTAAAGTCAGAAGGGAGTATTATGATCATCTAGTCTGACTTCCTGCACAACACAGGCCACAGAATCTCACCCCCCTGACCTTCCCTCCTATAATAAACGCCTAATCTGTGTCTGAGCTATTGAAGTCCTCAAGTCATGATTTAAAGACTTCAAAGTGCAGAGAATCCTCCAGCAAGTGACCCGTGTCCCATGCTGCAGAAGAAAGTGAAAATGCCCCCAGGGCCACTGCCAATCTGCCCTGGAGGAAAATTCCTTCCTGACCCCAAATATAGCAATCAGCTAAACCAGTGGTGTCCAATAGAAATTTCAATGCTAGCCGTATTTGTGATTTTGAATTTTTCTTATTAGCCACATTATAAAAAAAGCCACATGCATTAGCCACAGTTCACTAGCCTATTGTCCACATGTAGCTAGTGGCAAACATATTGGACACCACTGACTAAACCCTGAGCATGTGGGCAAGACTCACCAGCCAGACACCCAGGAAAGAATTCTCTGTAGTAACTCAGATCCCACCATAATATCTCATCACAGGCCATTGGGCATATTTACCACTAATAGTCAAAGATCAATTAATTGCCAAAATTAGGCTATCTCATCATACCATTCCCTCCATAAACTTATCAAGCTTAATCTTGAAGCCGGATATGTCTTTTGCTCCTACTGCTTCCCTTGGAAGTCTGTTCCAAAACTTCACTCCTCTGATGTTTAGAAACCTTCATCTAATTTCCAGTCTAAATTTCCTGATGACCAGTTTATATCCATTTGTACTTGTGTCCACACTGATATTGAGTTTAAATAATTCTTCTCCCTCCCTGGTATTTATCCCTCTGATATATTCATAGAGAGCAATCGTATCTCCCCTCAGCCTTCTTTTGATTAGACTAAACAAACCAAGCTCTTTGAGTCTCCTTTCATAAGACAGGTTTTCCATTCCTCTGATTATCCTAGTAGCCCTTCTCTGTACCTGTTCCAGTTTGAATTCATCCTTCTTAAACATGGGACCAGAACTGCACACAGTATTCCAGATGAGGTCTTACCAATGCCTTGTATAAATCTACTGAAAATACCTTGCCTAATATATTCCAAGACCACATTAGCTTTTTTCACAGCCATATCACATTGGTGGTTCGTAGTCATCCTGTGATCAATCAATACTCCAAGGTCCTTCTCCGCCTCTGTTTTTTCCAACTGATGCCTCCCCATCTTATAACAAAAATTCTTGTTATTAATCCCTAAATACATGACCTGCACTTTTCATTACTAAATTTCATCTTATTGCTATTACTCCAGTTTACAAGGTCATCCAGATCTCCCTGTGTGATATCCTGGTCCTCTGTATTGGCAATACCTCCCAGCTTTGTGTCATCCACAAGCTTTATTAGCACACTCGCACTTTTTGTGCCAATCGGTAGTAAAAAGATTGATCCCAAAACTGATCCCTGAGGAACTCCACTAGTAACCTCCCTCCAGCCTGACAGTTCACCTTTCAGTATGACCCACTGTAGTCTCCCCTTTAACCAGTTCCATATCCACCTTTCAGTTTTCATATTGATCCGCATCTTTTTCAGTTTAACTAATAATTCCCCAAGTGGAATAGTATCAAATTCCTTACTGAAATCTAGATAAATTAGATCCACTGTGTTTCCTTTGTCCAAAAAATCTATTACATTCTCAAATAAGGAGATCAGATTGGTTTGGCTCGATCTACCTTGTAAAACCACATTGTATTTTGTCCCAATTATCATTGACCTCAGTGTCCGTAACTACTTTCTCCTCCAAAAATCTTTCCAAGACCTTGCATACTACAGATGACAAACTAACAGGCCTGTAGTTATCCAGATCACATTCTTTTTTCTTTCTTAAAAATAGAAATTATGTTAGCAATTCTCTAGTCATACAGTACAACCCCTGAGTTTACAGATTCATTAACAATTCTTGCTAATATGCTTGCAATTTCATGTGCCAGTTCCTTCTAATATTCTTGGATGAAGATTATCTGGGCCCCCTGATTTAGTCTCATTAAGCTGTTCGAGTTTGGCATCTACCTCCATATCCTCATTCCATTTTGCCATCCTGCCATTATCCCTAAGCTCCTCATTAACCTCTTTAAAGACTGAGGCAAAGTATTTATTTAGATATTGGACTGTGCCTAGATTATCCTTAACCTCTACTCCATCCTCAGTGTTTAGCGGTCCCACTTCTTCTTTCTTTTTCTTCTTATTTATATGGCTTTCGAACCTTTTACTATTGATTTTAATTCCCTTTGCAAGGTCCAACTGTACTTGGCTTTTAGCTTTTCTCACTTTATCCCTACATGTTCTGACCTCAATAAGGTAGCTTTCCTTGCTGATCCCTCCCATCATCCATTCCTTGTAGGCTTTCTGCTTTTTCTTAATCACCATTCTGAGATGCTTGCTCAACAATGCCTGCCCATGAATTTTTCCCCCTTTGGGATGCAGACTTCTGACAGTTTCTGCAACTTTGACTTGAAGTAATTCCAGGTCTCCTCTGCCTTTAGATCCACAAGTTCTTCAGACCAATCCACTTCCCTGACTAACTTCCTTAATTTTTTTAAAGTTAACCCTTTTGAAATCAAAAACCTTAGTCGCAGATCTATGATTGTTTATACTTCCATTCAGTTTGAACCGAATTAGCTCATGATCGCTTAAACCAAGGTTGTCCCATACAACCATTTCTCCTATGAGGTCCTCATTACTCAGCAAAATCAAATCTAAAATGGCATACACTCTTGTTGGTTCAGCAACTACTTTGTGAAGGAATCCATCAACTATCACATCTAGGAAAATGTGAGCCCTATTGTTATTATTTATTACCTATTATTATAACTCCGTGTTAGTCTGGATCTGCAGAAGCGACAAATAGTCCTGTGGCACCTTAAAGACTAACAAAAGTATTGAAGCATAAGCATCCAACAAAGTGGGTAATTAGCCCACGAAAGCTTATGCTTCAATACTTTTGTTAGTCTTTAAGGTGCCACAGGACTCTTTGTTGCTTCTGCATTATTATTACTAGCCCTTATCCTCCAGTCTGTATCTGGGAAGTTAGTCTCCCATGAGCACATAATTTCCATTAGTATTTACTTCATTAAAAACATTAAAGAGGTCTCTATCCATATCCAAATGGGGTTGTGTATAGCACACCCCAAGCACTGTCCCAGGGGAGGTTCTAGTACCTTTCTTCCCCAATGTGATTTTTTGCCCACACAGACTCTCTCTTATCCATTCCATCACTTCTTATTTCTTTACAGTCTACTTCATCATTGATATATAATGCTACTCCACCACCTTTACCTTTATTTCTGTCTTTCCTAAATAGCACATACCCTTCAATACCTGTACTCGAGTCATGACTACTATTTCATCATGTTTCTGTTATCCCTATAATATATGGTTTCACTTTCTGCACCAGTAGCTGTAGTTCCTCCATTTTGTTACCTAGACTCCTCGTGTTGATGTACAAACATCTTACTTTTTGCAGTTTGGCCTTGCTCACATTCTTTACCCGATTAGTCACGGACATTCTACCACCAATATCACCTATTAGACTGGTATCTATGCTACCCTTCCTCTTATGTCCATTCTCCTACCCATGGCTGTATCCTTTCTTACTTCGTTTTCTTCCCTCTCAATGTTAAAATCTGGCGTGGAGATTACCTTGACATCTCCCAAACATCTCCCTCAAATTCTTAGTTTAAAGCTCTCTTAACCAGTCGTGCCAGCCTCCATCCTAAAAGTCTATTTCCCTCCCTACTCAAATGAAATCCATTCTGAAAAAACAGTCCACTGTCCATGAATGCCTCCCAAAGGCCATACATCCCGAAGTCCTCCTTATGGCACCACTGTAATTTGTGGCTGACCTAGACTGTATCTTTTTAAAAGGCATACTGGATGAAATCATCGCTCTGTTTGAAGTCAATGGGAATTTAAAGTTTTCAAATCATGGAGAATTGACCACATCCTTTGATATGTGGTTCCAGTGGTTAATTACCTTTACCGTTAAAGAATGTGTGCATATTTCCAGTTTGTTTGTCTAGCTTCAAATTCCAGGCACTGGTTCTTGTTATACTTTGGTATTTTAGATTTAAGAACTCTCTATTATTAAATATCTTCATCTATACTAAGCAAGACATATATATGTATTAGATTAGTTGTAAAATTCAAAATTTAATTTTAACTTTGCTTAATGCTAACTTATGCTGTTACTCAAATACTAACAAAGGTGGCTAGGTCCTGGAATATGCTAAATATGCTCTATTTACAACATTAACCCTATTAACATTTTATACAAATGCAGCTAAACACAGTTTCTTCACTTGGAAAGCAAACTAAATTAAAGGAATAGCACTGTACTATAAATCATAGTTTAGAAATTAGTATGGATTAATTTTGGATCAAAGTTCCATACATTGGCCAAACAAAACCAAATATTAGATCTCATAAAGCATCTCCTGAAATGAAATAGTGCGTTTTATTTAAAAATGGACAAAGTAGAAGACCGAGTGTTTAATCCTAATCCTGAAAAGATTAACTTGTACCTAAATTTAAGCACTGTGAGCAGTCCCATAGATTGGACTAATTACATTGTGTAAAGTTAATCATATAGGATCAGAGTTTTATTCAGGAAAATACTGATGATGGATTTATACATAAAACAACATTGAGTTTGTTTTGTAGGCCGTGGTTTAACTCTGTGCTGTGTCATGTTCTCTGTTAATGTTTGATTTTGAGAATTAAAAATGTCATTGACACTCAGTTATTGAAACGACCACATACTGGGCAAACTAAGAATTTCTTTTTAATTTAGCTTACAACATTTGAGTGCCAACAGATGGACTTCTTTGTACGCTATATTAAAATGAATTAATGAAAGTACAAAAATCAATAACTCAGAGAGGTGCTTTAGAAATGCCAAAGACACAAAAATAAAAAAAAATCTGTTCTCTTGGATGACTGTTGTATGTTAGAGATTTAAACACACAATTAATTCCTGTGCTCCCTGCTTGATTATTTATTTGTCTCTGAAAGGACAGATTTTGAGGTGTGTATATAGTTTAATGAGAACTGTTAGATTTGTGGTGTTTTTAAAATAGGAACTGAGGAAGAAATTGTGAACAATGGGAGAAAAAGACTAGATCAGAACTATACAATAAACTTTGCTCATTAATTTCTTCAAAAAATTTTGCAGAACAGGTAAATCAGTTTTAACAAAGTAAAATGGAAGTTCCAAATTACAAACTCAGTTGTGGGGGGAAGAGGGGGCAGATGATGACTAAATATGTTCAAAAGACTTATTTACATATATAAAAAATGTAGATGTAAACAGTTTTTGTGGCAGGGTGCTACAGAACAGACCATTGGACAAATAGGCTTTTACATCATTTTCACAAAAAGGGCATTGAAACTTCTGTATGTTTATTCTAATTTAGAATGAAATACGTTCAAACGCACATAATACATTTGTCATATAGAACCTAACATATAAGGAACCTGGTATTAAAATCCAAAGGTTTTACAGTATATATTTTATAAAAACCTTTGTTGTTTTCAAATAAATATTTATATATACTTGAGTGAAAGGTGTTTGAATATTTAAATAGTGCATTCAATACTACAAGTGTACAAAATAAAAGAAGTAAATCGTCTCCAAAAAACTGAACAGGCTCATATTTTCCTGACAGCAAACACTGCTCATAATGGAAGAGTTAATGGCTTATGCTTTACAAGTGATGGGCTTCATCTTCTGACTATTGGTACAGATGACCGGATGAGACTCTGGAATAGTTCCAGTGGGGAAAACACACTGGTAAGGTTTTTAAAGGACCTTCAGTTGTATTTCTTGGTTACTTTTAAGATAGTAATAGATCAGTGGTACAGTTATGACACATAAATTAGCTTTGGAAGTAAATCTCGTGCTGGACACTGCTGCATAATCTCAGTTGATCTATGTAGTTTTAGAAAATAAATTACTTTGATTATCGTTTTGTCCAGTGAAAATTAGTAACTAAGAGACCTGCATGGCCCGCTGGATTGAAAATGAGACTATAAAACCATTCATTTGTGATAGTAGCTCAAATCCACATCAGGCTGACAGTAACCAGAAAGCACTAACATCTGTTGGCAGCTTGTCTGAAATAAATTTGGCTCTCAGTCTATTTTTCACTGGGTGGGTGTCCACACCACAGACTGAGTAAGTATAGAGACTGAATTAATCTGTTGTCAGTAGGTGTAGCTCTTTTCAAACAAGTTTGAGACACCATGAAAGAAGTAGGCTGCATCTAGATCTCTTTATGCAGCCTCGTGGGTCCTTTATTGTTTTCTACGTGCTCCCTCCCAGTCCTTTTAGCCACTGGAGGGTCCACTTCTCATTAGTTCCATCCAAAGGGGATCCCGAATGGCCTTTGTAGGTAATTTCTGAAGGCCATCTCTTCTCGTCCCTCTCCTCCCCCCCCCCCGCCCCCCAACGCAAAAGGACACCTTTGCGTAGATTGTACCAAGGCAGCGAGTCATCCAGTAGGGGACAACTAATGCCTGGTATTACAAATCACAACAACCTTTCAGTAGGGATACAGATTATATCACTTCATCTCTCTAGTCTCCCTGCCCCCAGTGCTCTCATGCCTGCTCTAAACTACTTCTGCACCTGCTCCCTAGAGAGGATTAGATATATAGTCCCAATAAAAATACAACTCTAGTAATGTAAAATTAAAGTTTCAGAACACTCTAAAAACATTTGATTAAGAGCTTAGATAAATATAAATGTCAATCCCTACCCAAAAGTACAAACTGAGGGCCAAATCCTGCTCCCATTCAAGTAAATGACCAAAAAAACCTCCTGTCCATGGGAACAGGATAAGCCCTGAGGTGAGCGTAAAAAAACTGGCAGCATTTTCCTTTTAGCAGGGCTTGATCTTGCTGGGAAGAGATTAGTGCAGGAGTCAGCAACCTTTCAGAAGTGGTGTGCCAAGTCTTCATTTATTCACTCTAATGTAAGGGTTCGCGTGCCGGTAATGCATTTTAACATTTTTAGAAGGTCTCTTTCTAGAAGTCTATAATATATAACTAAACTATTGTTGTATGTAAAGTAAACAAGCTTTTAAAAATGTTTAAGAAGCTTTATTTAAAATTAATTAAAATGCAGAGCTCCCCAGACCGGTGGCCAGGACCCGGGCAGTGTGAGTGCCACTGGAAATCAGCTCGTGTGCTGTCTTCAGCACCTGTGCCATAGGTTGCCTACCCCTGGATTAGTGGGTTCCTTCTGAGGCAAAATGGCTCAGTATCCCACCTAGATATTTTAAGGGTGTGTCTTCACTGCAGCATTAGTTCAGCATGAGCATTTATTGATTGGCACCAGGTTTTGAATATCTGGATTAGCCTGGCCTGGGTGTGGACAGCCACACTGCAAAGTCATAGCTGAGTTTACCATGTGGGTAAATGTAGCATCAATTGTAAATGTGCCAGTAGCACTGGTAACTCAGCTATGGTGTGTTACCTGTGAGTTCATAAGCACTCATCTTATGGTGCTTATGAGTCATAAGCACCATAAGATGACCTGCTTATGATTCTTTCCCAGTGAATTGTGGGAAATCTTGTCTGGTTTTCGGGGCACATGGTGGGGAATTGTGAGATGTGTGATTTAGTCTGCATCCTCGTTAAATGTGTAGGTTACTAGCCCAAATGAAAGCCTCGCTCAGGTTTTAGCCTACAGCCCCATATCAGCGATCTGGCCCAGACTGAAAGCACCACTAAACTCAGATGAGAAGGTTTTGTTTATGGATGGGAAGGGGCTGAGGGGCAACACCTGAGTAAGATCCCAAGTGTTAACTCTGCTGTGTAGTCATACCCCAAAGGGAGGTGGGAGTGGCTCTCCAGAGAATGTATATAGAAGGTGGGCTGAGAAGCTCTGAGGTAGGAGCCCTGGGAGTAATGAAGACTAAGGAGAAGGCTTAGAGCTGAAACTTATCTTTGATAACACTGTCAAACTTCCAGAAAGAGGGTGAATTTTGGTTTTCCACAGTTTGTAGATTTTGTTATGGAGCAGGTTGAGAGAGGCATTTCCTCAGAGCATACCACAAGAGTTATTCTGGATTCAGAGTAAATATTGGTATCCCTTTTAAGTTGGCAAGGAGAGTTTGGCCTATAGAACTAGGTTATCTTCTCATTGGGAAAGAAATGAGTGGATGAAGAAAGAGAGAAGATCTAAGTAGTTGCGCTCTTGAATAGGGATTTTGATTACAGAAGCAAAGTTTCCCACTTCTACCATTCTTTGTGTGAATCCCACTTATGGTGTGTGTGCACCTCATGTGCACAAGATCAGAATTTTTGACCAGCAGTGTCTTTTGGGGCTGCATTTGCGCCCTGGGAATATAAGGCAAAGTAGTACTGACTACCTCATTTCCCTCTTCCTGCCTATGGCAGCAAGACAGAACTTGATGGTGTCCACCTGCTATCCCATAGTGTCTTTTCTTGTACACAACTTTGTAGATATTAGTACATATTTCTGGTTAGGATTTGCAGCCCTATTTATGTGTACGTACATGGGAATGACGAGATGGGCTGTTGGGTTGTTTCTGCCTTAACCCTTGATTACTCTTGGTGCTGAGGGACAGGCACAGTGTCTTTTCTGTTTGGGCAAGAAGCATGTTCCAGCTTGTTGCTCTGTATGTTGGTCTTTCTCCACCAGAAGATACTTGGCTAAATCTCTTCCTGTTTAGAGCAGTGGTCCCCAAATCTTTGAGGGTCACGCCTCCTTTACCCCGTCTACCTTCCCCCTGGAGCTGGGCTGGGAGCAGGGCCACAGCTCAGGGTGGGGGGCATACAGACAGGAGTAAAGGAGTTGAGGCTGGGGCTGCAACTGGGGGCTGGTCTGAGAGCTGAACCGAGGTTGGAGGCAGGAACAGGAGCGGAGCCACAGCTGATCTATGGTGTGGGCTAGTAGCCAGCCCAAGGCCAGGTATGGCTCCACTCCTGGCTCCACTCCCAGCCCCACCCACAGCCAAGGCTTGGGGGCAGGGCCATGAGTAGAGCCATGCCGAGGCTGGGGATGGGGACGTGGCTGCAGTCGGGGCCAGAGCAGAGCTAGGGGCGGGGAGGGGCTGGGTGGCACTCCCTCTCCAACCTCCATGGAAGCTGGACAGCACTCCCTTTCCAATCCCTATCGGGGCTGTCCCCTCCCCCTTCTTAACCTCTGCCTTAAGGTTAAAGTTCTCAAGTCCTCTCCCTCTCAACTTATGCAAATACAGCCAGTTGAACTCCATTGACTACTTTCATTGTCCCTCTGGTCCCAGCCACAAACTACCCTGCAAAGGCCCTGCACCTCCTTTTAATCTGAGCCTGCTGAGCTCTCATTGGCTGCTTCCATGCACACACTGACTTGACTTATCTAGCTTCCCCTCGCGCTCAACTTCTGCATTATGGAGCAATGATAGCTACATTATTATAGTTAAGAATGTGACCCTGTTTTCATTATTCAAGTCAGATTTCAACCCTCCTTTCATTTCCGTGAGTGTGGAAATATTTTTTTAACCTGAAATTTCTTGTGTGTGAATTCTGGCCAGAAAAGAAACGTTGGGGAAAATGAGATTAGAGAAGTTATTTTTTGTGTGTCTGTCTGATTTTTGTTTTGTATTTTTGAGTTACAAGACTATGGAGGGGAGTGGGAAAGTATTTTCACATATGGAAAAAAAATCAATCTTTATATTGTCATCTGTAGAATAAGTTGGTTAGAAATTCCAGAATTGTATGGCTGTTTTCATTAATGTTATTTAAGGTTGGGTGAAAATTTTTGATTTAACTATGAAAATATAAATCTCTGAGAGCTCTGTCATATGTTTGATGTCCTTAGAAACTTCTTCATAGTTCTTGTAGAATATATAATCTTCCATGGAGTAGTTTGAATCTATCAACTTCATAAGCCACATGGTTCTGGTTCAACAACTTAAAAAGTGTGTACAAGCACACTTGGTCACACTACTAATTCCTGGAAGGAAAATAGTTCTGGTTCAAGGACTGTGAAAGCAATTACTTTCCCCCATGGAATTTACAAGTAACTGGTTTTGTATTAGAAGGCCTGTGCAGAACTTTTTGTTCAGCAGTGATTTTGCAGAAAACCGATTATACTATTGGCAGTGACACTAAAGAGCCTGTATGCATTAATTTAAATTCCAACACTGGGTTTTAAATCACTAACAAATTATAATGTCAGAGAGAAATCCATTTACTTGACTTATTTTTGAAATATTTGACATATTGCCATCATGAGAATCAAAAATTTAAACTACTATAAGAAATTCCCAAACACAAAATAGAGATAATTATGGATGAAAAGTCATATACTTGAACTTAAAATAGACATATTGAGATGCTGGCCTTTGGAAGAAATTATGTCATGTTATGTTTGAAAGCCAGATTTAAAGTTCCACAAACTGTCTTAGTACTGGCCCTCATACCATCCCATGAATGCTCTTACTAGCAACCATCTTCCGCTTACCAACCAGAAAATGCCATCAGCATACCTAATCTACTCTTTCATACTTTATATTGTGATCTTGGGCCACTTCCTGCCCAACACACATCACCTATCAATCCCAGTTGAAACCCACTCCCACACTCATCTGTTCAGAATGAGAGGAAATGACTTCTCTTATGCTGTCTTCATTAACTTTGGAACCCCAAAATAAGGTGTATGCATTTGGAAAGCTCACAGTTGTGTTAAATTCCAAAGTAGCAGGGTGCTTGCATAACCCCTGTTTTATTGAGAATTTAACTCTTAATTTTAAATTTCGTTTTAATAATTTAAACCAAACAAATTAGTTTTGTATAATAATAACTAACAGCTTAATCTTGCATCCTACAGGTGAACTATGGGAAAGTCTGTAATGAAAGCAGAAAAGGACTTAAATTCACTGTCTCTGCTGGCTGTGATCCAGAATTTGCATTTGTACCATATGACAGCACCATTGCTGTTTATACAATCTACTCAGGAGAACTGATAACTGTGCTTAGGGGACATTATAATACTGTTGACTGCTGTGTATTTCAGCCTAATTTTCAGGTAAGTGAAGTACTTAAGGGAAGTTAGAATGTTCATAAAATAATGAGTTCATAGATTTTAAGGCCAGAAAGGGATCACCACATCATCTAGTCTGACCTATATAACATAGGCCATAGAATTTCATCCAGATACTCCTATATTAAGTCAAGTAACTTGAGTATGTTAAAGGCTATCTTCTCATCTTGATTCAAAAACACCGAGAAAGGGAGAATCTACCTCTCCCCTTAGTAGTTTATTCCAGTGGTTATCTAGTTGATCACTCTCCCTGTCAAGAAGAAGAAAACTTTTTTTTCTTTCTTTTTTTTTAATTTTAATTTGTCTGGCTGTAACTTCCAGCCATTGGTACATGTTCTGTCTTTCTCCAGCTGATTAAAAAGCCTTTGGTGCCTTTTACTTTCTCCTTGTGCAGCTATTTTTACAACATAGTTAATTCACCTCTTGATATTTTTGTTGATTATCTAAACAAATTGCTCCTTAAGTCTCTCTCTTAAAGATATTTTCAATATCAATTATTAATTGAATATTGAATATTAATATTCATAATTTTTGTGGCTCTTCTCTGAACTCTCCAAGTTACAACATTCTTTTTAAAATGGTACTGGATGCGGTATTCCAAATCAATCTCTCTAATGCTGCATACAGAGGTAAAATTACTTCCCTACTTTACCTTATATAAACAAGAATCTATCTCATTAGCCCTCTGGCACAGTATTGCTCAGGAAGTTCGTGGTCAGTTGTTTGTCCAGTATGATTTCTAAATCCTTTTCAGAGTCACTGTTTTCCAGAATATAGCCTCCCATTCTTGGCCTCCTTGAATATTGTCACAACTTGAGTACTCTTCCAGTTTTCTCCAGTATTCATTGAAAATTAACATCAGCAGGCTAGAGATCTCGTCCATCAGTTCTTTTAGGCGTCATAGATGGAAGTTATCTGGGCCTGCAGATTTAAAAATATTTATCTGTTGTAGATCTTGTTTAACACCATCTGAGTTTTTATATACTGGAAAATTAATTCATCATCCTTATGTAATGTGAGTACATCATTCCGCTTCTTCCCAAATACAGAACAGAAACATTATTTGAACACTTCAGCTTGTTCTGCATCATTATAAACAATTCTACCATCTCCATCTAGTAATGGGCCTGTACTACTATTAGGATTTCATTTGTTCCTAATACGCTTAAAATGAAAATTGCATGTTGTCCTTAGACCTGCCAGGTATGGATTTTTCTGTGTGGTCTTCAACTTCCATCATCAATGTTTTACACCTCCATAACTTCCAATTTTACATTGCTTGCTGTTTATTTCCCCTTTTCAATTATGTTCTTGTATATATTATTTGTAATTGTTACCTTCACTTCCTTTCTTAATCAGGATGGGCTTTTAATCATTAAACTTAATTAGCCCTTTGGAACCTCCACATATATATACTACTGGCTGGGATTTGTCCTCTCTTTGCCCATGAATGTCATGATCGTTGGTCCCTAGGAAGCCACCAATTTCCAAATTTGTTTTTAAATATATATTCTGTGAAAACAGTACATGCAGAATATCCACAGCTGTCCGCAAATCCTAGTGAGTTAGCATTGTCTGTAATCTTTGAATATATAAAGACTGGCTTGATCTATAGTCTCTTCTTAAAAATTATGGAGAATACTTAAATGTACTGTTAGCAAGATTAAAAGGTTCCACGTTGGTGTCTGTATAGCACAGCATAAACCTATTAATCATTAAAAAACTAAAAGAAAAAAACTGTTTAGCAGGTACATCCAAAGGATTATAGGATCCAAAGGATCTTACAAATGCTTACACACAGAACTTTATATGAATAGCTCCATTGAGGTCAGTGTGACAACTCGCATTGAAAAGTTATTCATGTGCACAAGTGTTTGCATGACTGGGGCCATAGAATGGGTATCAAGTTTTAATCATTTCAGCCCATACTGGAACTTATTTTAGATATATGAAAAGAGAGCCTTTGGAAAGAAGTAGCAGTGATGATCCATTTAAGGTACCAATAAATTAACTTGCTATTTTAAAGGGTCTTATTTTGAAGGTGTCATAGCACTTCCATAGCTAAATGTAAAAGACAATGCTGCTTTAAGCAGAATTTATATTGTATTATATCATAGTACATTTTACTCCAACTGCTTAAACATGCAGCATTTCTTGTTTTAAATGTGCTTTGTGTTACATTAGTAACAAATAATTAACTGTTTGTTTGGAGATGGCACCATATATAAACATCCTCCTATGCTGTGTATCTATATAAATAGCAGTCTGGAAAATACCTAGGGTGACCAGATGTCCCAATTTTTATAGGGACAGTACCGATTTTTGGATCTTTTTCTTATATAGGCTCCTATTACCCCCACCTAGTCCTGATTTTTCACACTTGTTGTCTGGTCACCCTAAAAATACCAGAATTCTTTAAATAAAATATGAAGAAATTGAAGATGCTTTAGATTGTTCCTGCCGTGAAAAATTTACAGTCTGCTACTCTAGCATAATGGGATCCCATTCTTGGTTTGTCCTTAGGCACTACCATAATAAACATGACCAGTAATAATAATCAACATGTTTGATATTTGCCTTCCTAACTTGATACAAGCCTCACATTATATTCCTGTTCTTTCTTTTATTTCCCTGAACAAAATGAGATTTCTCCCGTCTCCTTACTGCTCCCATAATTGCACATCTAAGACAGAAATGTGACAGATTATTATCAGATGGTTAATTTTTTAAATACATTGTTATTAGTAAACAATATGATGAATATCAGAACCTCTAGTGGCCATCTGCTTAGTTAAGATTTTGTCTATACGGGGAGGGTGGGGGGAGTTTAATCCACAGATTTTTGGTAGATGTCAGATAACACGCATTACATAAACTGCACTAATAGTATGCATGAGTGCTCAGCGGTTTAAGCAACCAGCAAGACATCCAATATAAAATTGAAACAGCCAGGGCAGTTCTGTCAAGGATGCGTTATTCTTAATTTTGAGCTTCAGGCCTGTCAGGGCTCTATGGACTGAGAGCAGCTCAGTGTTTCATGAACAGAGGAGATGCAACGTTGTGATCATCCTATAAAAATAGGATGGTTTTGCTTTGATACTTTGTAAAACCTTATGTACTGTATTAAGTGTAATGCTTTTCTGTATAAAATGCCTTGTTGACTCCTTATGAATGAAGTTTTTAACATTTTTATTATTAAACGACATTGTGCAACAAACAAAAATAAATCTTTAAATGAAACAACAATTAAACATTTTAAATTATGTAACAATAACAATCTGGTGTCCAAAGACTATAAATAAACTTCAAATTAAAACAATAGTGAAACAAAATACCAAAGTGTGACAGTGCAGTTCTGGGCACAACACAAGAGGTTGGGAGGCTATTCAAGCATGAAATTTATATTGATAGAGAAGTCTATGGTAGTTGATTCATGTAAGATTTTTATGTTGTTTGACTTTATGCTTTGACGTATCTTGCTACTCCCCCACCAGCATGACCTAGTCTTTTATTCCTTTGTATTTTGTAGCCTGTTATTTCTGTGTCCCACTGATTAGCCTCATTACATGAAGTCTGTTACTTCAATTTCCTCATTTAATGCTAGGCACTGTCATCCCTTGTTTTAATATAGATTCTCCTGAGCTGTTTGCTCATTATCTGGCATGGATCAGCTTCCTAGTCACAGACATCTGCTTAGTAATGTCCACAAAAAACATCTTTATTGCGGTGCCTGTCTACAAAAATTTACGGCTCGGATGCTCTGCCTCCACCTCCCTGATGAGATTCAGGGTCTTAACACGGCTCCAAGCAGCTGCTTGAGGCATGTTGTAGGGATTCCAGAGTAATATTGCAGTAGTTCTGATATACTGGAATCCAGGAGCAAATGGGCAAAATCTGATCTCGTGCCAGCTTTTAAACAGATGAGGGAACATCCAGCCAACTTGACACCAGAGCAGAAGAGGGCATACACTTAAACACACAAGTCCGTAATGGTTGCTTGGAAAGCAGTGTGGGATAGCTGTTCAAGGACTGCCAAGTAGTTGGCAGCAGCATCGCGTGCACATGAACAATACCCTGTACTAACTCAATTCATAGCAAAGTTAGTTCACTTTGAAGGACTCCAGAGATTATTGCAAATGAAGAGTTAGTATACTGCAGTGGATTGCATCAGGTGAATACAAGCATTTTCAAACAGAATTAACTCAACTTAATTTGGTTCAAACCATCCATGTAGACAAAGCCCAAATTATTGATCTATGGTGTCAAAGGAAGAAGTTTTGCTCTGTAAAAACTTGGAATACAATTGACCGGGAGAGGAGAAATTAGTAAAATTTAACAGTAAAATCAATTTAAATGATTAACTTTTCCAAAGGAAATTAGCAGCAGTTGTGTCCTATTGACTTTCACATTTTAAAATCTGCAGTGATCTAGATCAGTGGTCTTCAAAGTGGGGTATGCAGGACCTCCCACTGGGGTGTGCAGTGTCCCCGCACCACTGCAGGATCAGTGCTGGGGACACCGCCGAAAGCGGAAAGATTCTATTTATGTCCGCCGAAGTGCTGCCGAAAGCAGAAGCTTTCTATTCGGCGGCATTTCGGCAGACATACCCCCAGGCCGCGAGAGGACACGAGACACCAGAAAGGGGCTGCGGACGGAAAAGTTTGCGACGTGCTGATCTAGATAACATTATGTATTGGATTCTAAGAATATTTCTTTATTTCTAAACATTAAACATCACTTAAATGTAATATTTCTCATAAACATTTCTTGTTCAGGAAATAGTGAAGTTCTTTTTGCTTCCTTTCTCACAGGAACTATATAGTGGTAGCAAAGATTGCAATATCCTTGCGTGGGTGCCAGCTCTACGAGAGCCAATGCCTGATGAAGGTGCTGAAAAGGTATAAAATGTTCAGTGAATGTAAATTGTTCTTTTATGTATTTATTTTTTTACAGCAAAGGCAAAAAATTAGATATGAAGAAAACATTTCCAGATTGCCCTTTGCCCTGAAGATTGATACACAGAAATGATCTAGCTGTCTTTTCTCTGCAATATGCTTTTCCTCTAGTGCAAAATAGCCTAGCAGATCTGCCAGTTCTCTGCTAGAATTCCTGATTCTCCTATATTTAAAGTGTTCCTTGTTTTTATGTTTGGCTATTTGACTTTTGACTTTCTTCGTAGCCTTTGTAATTTCTATACTACATTTTACCTGCCATAGTTTAAGGTCCTTTGGAAATATAGTAACAAAATGTAAAAAAAAAAAAAAAAAAATTAGCATAGTAAACGAACAGTGAGATTAAGGGTAGCAGTTTTTCACATCCAATTACTGTTGGATCTGGAAGTATATCAGGAAAATTCTAAGAAGGCTTACTCAAGACTCTGTCTGAGACAAAAGGAAGGTGGGGCAGGTATGCATTTACTGTCCAAGTTCCAAGAAACTTTTGATACATCTACAGATTTTTAATGAGTCATTGAAGCCTGTAAACAAAGTCTGGGAATCTTTATTTGTTTTAAACTATCTCATTTCTTAGACATTATTTTAAAGTGAATTTAGATTTAGGCTTCTGTCTTACAGGATCTGTTTATGAAATGAGGTCCAGTTTCATCATCCTTTTTTGTAAACTAGAAATCTGTTAGCTGTTTCATGATTTACAGTTGGCACTGCATATTTGTAAAGTTATTTTTAAAAGGTCTTTATTTTGTTTGTTTTCTAACTATTCTGTGATAACTAGAGTAGTGTGTGTTTCTTGGTAGCAGTACCTCTAATTTCAGCTTCCAAAGGGAAAACCTAAGCAACAGTACCTTCCAAAGGCATAAAAATTTCTTCCCTTAGTTATTGGTCTCTAAGGATTGTCCTCATCATATAGGGCTTCATGTCTGTCATGTAAGTCACGGATTCCGTGACCTCTGTGATTTCTGCAGTGGATGGTGCGGTTGGCTCCGGGGCTGCCAAAGCAGATGAGACAGCCCCTGGGCCAGTTGCACCAGACACTGCTGGGGCAGTTTGATTGTGGGAAGGGGCTCAGGGCTCCGGTTCCCAGCCAATGGGAGCTGCTAAGCCAAAGCTCATGCCAGAGGCAGCGGGCAGTGTCCCCCTGGCCTTCTCTCCCCCTAGGAGCTGCAGGGACATGCCAGCCATTTCTGCGGAGCTGCACGAAGCCCGGTAGGGAGCCTGCTAGCCCTGCCAACCCTTGGCTCCACCCCTGAGCCCCTACCCACACTCCAAACCCTTTGGCTCCACCACTGCCTCCATATTGGTGCATATAGCAAAATTAATTGTGCACGTGGATGGGAAAAGTTAGAAGGAACACTTTTGGCAACTCTAGTAGTACCTCCCTGCCAAGCTCCTCTGCCCTCCTTCGGGTATGGCAGAGCAGCTGCACAAACACCAGGCAAAATCCAAAAGATGCTCTATATATGCATCAAATTTCTCTTGCTTGTCAGAAGGTTAAAATATGCCCAGCCTGTGCCCAGCAGGCCCACTCTCTGTGCTAGGGCATGGAGCTCTGAGTCAGGCAGGCATGTTGCGGGCTGCAGCTCCACTGCAAAACCCAACCGGGGAGACAGAGTAGACGTTGGGGAGGCTCTGAGGAGGACTCCATCTGGGGGTAAATTCTGGAGCAACAAAGGCTACAGGTCATCCCACAAATCCTACAATGGGTCCTAGAATCTCTGAGGAGAGAAGCAGGACTCCTACACAGCTCCGCTTCCTCACACTGTGAATCCAGATTCTCACGATATTCTCTGGATTTTTCAGGACTTACCCCAAACTCTGCGTCCCAGAAAGGCAAAAACAAGAGTGTCCTGCGCAAGGGAGCAAGTACTACTGTTGTGGGGTGGGGTGAAAATGAGGGGTTAAACTCTTTCCTCTTTGCCGATGGTTGCCGCCTTTCTAATTGCTGGTAACTGGACTCTGGAAGCTTCCAAGGAAACCTAGATCAATATTCCTCGAAACCAACAAAATCCTCAGCATAACTGAATCCTTCTTTCTGATTCATACTCTGCACCCAGAGTCCTAAGTGGGTGGTTTTAATCACAAGACACAGCTCACAAACCACAACATGCAGTGCCACATCCGAGACTCTGGATTGTCTCCAAGCACAAGACTGCAATAACACCAGGAAAAGCTCCCCGATTCCTTAGACAAACATAATTCACCTGGGAGTGGAGATATACTTCAGTGACGGAGATATACTTCAGTGACAAAGATCTACTCATCTAGACAGATACCAGATGATCCAAGATATGATATCCCTGCTGGACAAATGCATGAGACCAACCAGAGTTCAGCATCTCTATCCTCTGGGCCTTCTGCTCTTGTATACATGGGTCTCTCCAAGGACTAGGTCACGCATCTGGTGTCCCTAGGCCTTTCTTATGAGTATGGGACCATTCCTTGGAGTGAATGCAAGACCACTTTCCAGTTCCAAACCTGGAGCTGGAATCCGCTAAAATACTGGATCGTCTCAGAGAACATCCTCAGAGATTGTCCCATATACCTTCCAGGCCTGGTGGTTCTCACAACAGATGCCAGGCTGAAGAGAGGAGGAGTGCTTCTGGGATCCAAAACAGTGTAGTGCATCAGGAGGGCAACCATGTCTTGATTCAAACAGGTAACCACGACTGCATGCATAAACAACCAAAGGGGAACAAGGAGTGTAGAAGTGATGGAAACGGTGAAAGAACAAAGATGATTCTCCCTTCCTAAAAAGTGATGCATATAAAAGGGAGAGCTAAAACTAAAGGCAGACTGGCTCTGCACATGTAAAGTCAACTACTCAGTGTGATGCCTGCACCAGGAAGTCTTCACTCTGATCTTGCAGACATTCACTCTCCTTTCAGTTGACCTGTTTGTCAATTTCAAGAATACAAAATGGCCAAAATTCCTCACCCTGCACGCAGACCCCATGGGGAAAGATGCTGTGTTGCATAGATGATTGCAAGCCTGCTACACACATTCCCACCCTTCAGTCTTCTAGGGAAAGTGATCCAAATGATAAGGCAAAAAGAAGGAAGGGAGACAGTGCTAATTACATACCAATCAAGGTGACCCTAATACTCTGATCTAGTAGAATTAAAGCTGGAACCACTGTTTCAGCTTTTGGCAAGACCAGACATCTTTTTTCCAAGACCCATTTGTCCACCCAGACCCAGACAGTCTTCACCAGGCAGCTTGGCTATTGAAAGAGGGAAGCATTAGCTGCTCTCAGCCAGTCTTCTAAAGTGATCAGGACTCTAATCCAGGAGAATTTCCACACTAACCAAATTCAGTTCATGATGCAGGAGCACACTGGAGATCCAAGGAATCCTGGGATTCTGGCCACTCTGGACTTCCTTCAGGAATGTGTGGATAGAGGTCTTTTGCCCAGTACTGTAGCCTACCAGCTGGCAGCCGTAAGTAGCGTACTATTTGCAGCATCCTTGGGCTCCTTGGCAGAACACTCATGTATGCAGATTTGTCAGAGCAATCAGACTGGCCAAACCAGTAGTCAGACCGATTTTCCCTAAGTGGGAACTACCACTGATGTTGAAAGCCCTAACCACCCTTTTGAGCCTTTGACTGTTCATTCCATCCATGGCCACAGCACCTGACCAAGAAGCAGTGGCACACTCGTGGTGTCAGAAGAGCACAGAATATTTATATCAGGCAGACAGAATCCTCGAGGAGATGGGGCCATCTTCATTTCCTTTCAGCCTGAAGTGCCAAGCCTTAGTATCAAAGCTATTGGTGTATGGCAATCTCCCAGCACCTTCGTCCAGTTGGCCCACTCTCTGTCCTCAGGGCATAAGAGGGCCAGGAAGATGCCTTCTTCACAGCAGTATTGTGCTGCACCGGGCAGAGTTTAGGCCCACGTCGGGCAGTCCTCGATCTCCTTCGGCCTCCAGGTCTCCGACTCACGCTGAGCTAAGCAGCCTGGCCACATCAGCCCAGCCTCTCCAGATGTCCGGATGCCTTCCACACCCTTCCACTCTGGCCCTACAAGCGGCCTGAGATGCCTTGTCTCTGCCAGTGACTGGAGCACCGATGATGTCGGTTCTGCGCTCCAGAGGCAAGCCACCACTGAGCTCTCCACAGTCTCCCCCAGAGCGGTACCAGTTGTGGTCAAGGGAACGTTTCCGACGCCGTTCACCATCCAGTGGCAGTCCAGGGCTGAGTCCAAGTGGAACGCTCTCAATGCCCACCAGCCCCTCTGGCCGGATGACATCGGCCTGGGACTTCAGGCAGCACTCCACGTCGGGGAGTGCACAGCGGCGGGACTGAGGGGGACATTCCCCAAGGTCCATGTCCTAAAGGGGTTACCGTAGCCGGCTGCAGCACAGATATTGTTGCCACTCCCACTCAGGGTCACGTTCAGAGTCCCCTCCATGGTACCCCCTCCGTAGTCCTGGGTGTCGATCCCCAGCACTGTACTGTTGCAGGTCCACCCGTCAGAGTCATTGTACTGGTACCGACAGTAGCTACTGTCGGTACCGGTACAAATATCCAGGATATTTGTAGGGCTGCTGCATGGTCTTCAGTTCCCACGTTCACCTCATACTATGCGAATGTCTCCCAAACCAGGGATGACGCCAGGTTCAGCAAGGCGGTAATCTATCCCAGGAACTTGTGAACTCCTACCCACCTCCAACAGATATAGCTTGGAATCACCTGCTGTGGAATACACATGAGCAATCACCCGAAGAAGAAAAGAGAGTTACCTTTTGTAACTGGTGTTCTTTGAGATGTGTTGCTCATGTCTATTTGACATTCTGCCCTCCTTCCCCTCTGTCAGAGTGGTCTGACAAGAAGGAACTGAGAGTTAGGGGAGCACACAGCGCCCCTTATAGCGCACCAGGGCAGTGCCACTTCAGGAGTCGCGGGGGGGGGGGGGGCCCCCCCCCCCCCACACACACAGGTACCTCTGGGGGAACACTTCCAGCACTGGTGCATGTGGCGAGCACGCACACCTACTGTGGAATAGACATAAGCAACACATCTTGAAGATCACCAGTTACAAAATCATACCCAGTAATTTTCTGTCTACTGATAGGATCATCCCCAATTCTACCCTGCTGGATGGCTTCACACCCAAGAGTCAGCATTTTATTTGGATAGTCACCATGTAGGCCTACTGCACAATATTCATTAGCTGGCACTGAAGTTGTTGTTAGTTTTTTAAGAGGTTTTTCACAGCTTTGGAATGAATCATCTGGCAGCAAGCAAGAGAAGGTGTGTGGCTAGCACAGGCTCTGCTGCAGCTTTGAACTGCCTCTGCAAATTGCAGACAGGAAAGGAATAGCTCATATGTAACAGAATTGTGGGAGATGCTGTTAGCAGAAAGGAAATTACTGAGTAAGAAATTTTCCTTTCCAATCCATGTGCCAGAAACCATGTGACTAAGTCAGTCATATTCAGGATACTACTTTCTTTCATAATTTACTCTTCTAATCTACTTAATTATAGGATGGACAAACATCAGCTTCAAAAATGCAGTAAAAATAAGAGAAAATGATTAGTTTATATTCAGATAATAATGTAAGTGACTTGAGTGGTAACCTTAATTTAGTTCTTAATAATTAAATATGTAAATAAATCATAATTAAATTTTAAAGATTTTGCTCACTTTTAAAAACAAACTATTGAAAAAAAATTCTCTTATCTTCTACCTCAGCAATGCTTAAATCCAGCATTTGAAGATAGATGGAGCAGCAGTGATGATGAAGGATGAATCTCAATTAGCTGTTGATATAAAACTGACATTCATGCACCGTGTTTGTGAGGAAAGGACTTTATCTGCAGAATTGAACAAGTATTTGTCATCAACTTCTTTGTAGAGTTCCTTAAAGCTCAGGCTTTCAGAAATGAGATTTTCTTGTAAAGTTACTTTGTACTGTCTTAATGTTTCTTCTGTGTTATTACTGTATTTTGAAATAGTATTCTTTTATTTCATCTGGCCCTCTCACTCTCTTCCACCACCCCCACACTGTAAGCGAAGCAATTTGGCTAGTTGATGAGCTGCATATTAAGAAAAGCAAAATTTCTGATGATCAAATACTAGTACACCCTGTCTCCCTTCTGGTATCACTAAAAATAGTGAGGCCTGATGATTCTTTCTATTTTCAAGGAGTCTAAATGGGGCAGATGAGGGTGGAGAGGAGCTGGGGTGTGTAAGTCCCAGTTCCTTTGTATTATCCCCATTTTATAGATGCCTCTCTATGGGTGCATTATGGAATCCAGCTTCCTCAATTAGAAGGAAGCAAGGCTGGTATTACCTATCTAGGTATTTATATAGCCCCCACGAATGTAATATCTGACCCCATCCCAGATATTTAAAAATAGAAGCACATTACATGGAATAGGATCTTACTGGTCCTGTTAACATGATCATAAGATCAGTGGACATCCTCTGCTGCGTGGAACGTCCCCCTCTCCTCAAGTGGAAGGGAGAATTCATGGATAGCAGCAGGCAAACACTGAATGGACTTGGCTTCTGTGACAGCCAAACAGTCAGGATGGGGAGGAGAAAAGGAAAGCTAGTGCTGAGTCACTAGGCCTCTGCCAATGTGTTGTGACTGAGGAGGCTGAACCTCCTGCCTGTTCTGGTGCATGTGCAAGACCTGCTCTCCTTTTCTCAACAAGAGGATTTAGAGGAATCTCAGGAAGCTGAAAGTCTCCTGTCTGTGCTGGATGTGTTTTCACTCTTCGGTTATTATGTAGCCTTATGGATTTAACAAACCTCACGTCAGGAGAAAAATTTGAATAAAATGGAAATGTAAAAAATAGTCCTTCAAATGTCTTCATTTCAACTGACTGTGTGTCTACAGCCTTTGGTCTGTACTGTCATGCAGGAGGTTTGGTGGATCAGTTCCTAGCCCAGTGCTGGGCTGTGTGCGCTATAGGAGGAGGAGCAGCTCTCACTAGTCCCTGAGGATTGAGTTAAGGAGCTGCACTAAAAGGCTTCCAATCAAGTGGAGGAAGGATGGCTGGGATGCAGTACTTCCAAGGGAAAAGTTTATACCAAATGGAGGAGCGGGATTCAAACAACAAAGGAAAAGGTATTAAGCAACTGGATGAAGATTATTTAGCCTGTGCACTGTATGTCACTAACCGAATTAGTGCACATTTCAGAATTACATTTGTAAAAATTTTATGTGCTATTTTAAAAAAATTATATACTATTATTCCATACACCAGTGAAAGGGACTTGAAGGAAATCGTAGTAATTCAAAAGTGTTAATATAAAGATTACTAAATTTACCATAGCCAAGAATGGTAAAACCCAAAATTTGGCCTCCCTTAAAGCTCCCTTATAAAGCTATACTAACTGAGGGCAGGGACATTCTCACAAGCTTCGTTTAATCTTAGTTCAAGGGACCAGCACAGACCCAGTAAGTGAGGGGAGTATAGCAAATTGAAATTGGCTTCTTACAGATGAAACTTTCATTTAATTATCAATTGTTAGTCCTTTTCCTCCTGAATCTTGTTAGATTAATGAAAATAAGCTTTATTACAAGACAAAAGCAAAATGAATAAACTATTTGTATTATTTCGGCAACATTTTTGTTCCATGTTATGTATATATACATACTGCATATAATATTTGTACTGCACATTTTCAAAATTTAGTACAAACGCTGGGTTTTTGTCTTGAGAGGAACGTTCATTAGATCCTGTGTTTTTTAATCCAGGGGTCTTCAAATGTTTTCCCCCTGCAGCCCCTTGCCACAGAGGGAAAACTCTGGCAGCCCCCCAGGAGTATGTCCGCCAAAATGCTGCCACAGAAAGCGAAAGCTTCTTCTTTTCCCGGTGGCCCAAAAATAGCCCGCCTGGGAATTCTGCAGTCTCCCGGGCGGGCTCGGCGGCGGCTCTGGGGGCTCGCGCACCCCAGTTTGAAGATCACTGTTTTAAACCACTCTCCTTAGTGATCATCTGATTTGTGAATTACTTCAGAGCCAACCATCAAAAGGAGAACTAAATTACATATTATCTAATCAGTTCTTCCTGAGCTGTGCAGTGATCATGGAAAATGTTGATACTTAAAGAAGCAGACCAAGGTAGTTTTTGTGTTCTATACCAAATGGGAGGTAGAGAGATCCAAATTTGTCAAATGGAAGAAGACACATATGGTAAAGAAAGTTTTCATTTTCCAGCCAGGGTTCCAAACTGACAGCCATTGACTCTCTCTCCTCTTTCTGGCACTGCCTTTCTCATCCAAATGAAATACTACATGCTTCCCATTCCCACACTTTGTGAGCACCGAGGGAATCTCTGCCTGGCTTCATTCTGTGTAATACTGCAATGTGCCAATTCTTTCCCAGCCTCAGAACTTCTTGGCTGTTGATGCACCCTCCTGGCTTCAGTTCCAAGCTAAAGGGAGAGGAGTTTGAGGGAAGGTGGGGCCAGTTTGTATTCACTGACACCAGCCAAAAGTCCTGGCCAACTCCCACCTCCCAGCAGCCAAAAATCTTACATCACGCTAGCAGTGTCCCACAGCATATGGCTAGTCCCCAAGTTATTAAGCACCTGGACACTATACAGCATCTTAATTGTCGTTACACAAATTCTGGGCAAGCTCCATTGCAGGTAATTGAATCTTTAGGGGAAATCTAAACAATGGGTTTTGACATTTATTTCCTTCCCTAAAATATTACAGGAGATTTTATTGGGGTTTTTTTTAATTGTTGCTACATTCTTCAAAAGTTACTGTAGTTCATTGATACATTAAGGATTCTTCTGGGTGAAATATTCCATATAAATGTAACAAGACTGTCACAGTAATTTCTTTCCCTCAATTTTATGAAGGAAGATATCAAATACTAAATAAAGATAGAACTGAATGCTGTGTAGCAGGATTTGAAACAGTGCCAGGTATAGGCTACACTGAATTGTAGAAGCTATAGAACAGTCCCAGATCTTAATTCTGTGTGCCATTCAAGCCTGAGACCTTAAATGAGTTCTGTTTTGATCCGTTTTACCATATCCACCTCCATGGTATCTGAGCATCTTTATGAAATACTGCCTGCTGGTCTGAAAGAAATTTGGAAGCTCAGATCAACTTAGAAAAGGGAAGTTCTACTGCTTCTGTAAGTAGTTCCATAAAGAAGGAAGTAGTGTACTAAGGGCACTTCTGCTAAAGCAGCGGATACTGGGATAATGCTTAGAGCAGGAGGGGAAGAGGTTAATTCCCTGCAGGGAAGGTCAGGCCAGGGATCTACCCTGGCCAGAAAAGTTGCTTTGCCTTCCAGTAAAATAGAAAGTTTTCCACCAGGACTTGGCAGTACAAGTACAAGGAAATGATTTGCTTTTAGAATCCTTTTGCTCTTCTGTTTTCCTACCAGTCTAAAGAGGGAATTGAGCCAGTCCTACTGAAAAGCCAGGCAATCCTTGGAAGCAGCCTGCCTCATCTCTGCATGAAGCCTGAACTCTGCCCGAAGGTCTCAGATAGGATGTATGATTTTGTGTTTCTGTTTGGTTATGAGGATTGAAAGGAATCTGCTAGTGGTTTAGCAGTGGACCTTCTGAATGACCCAAGATGGAGAAAAACAGGGTTCTTTTTCCTTATAGCCAAGACTGAGGTTCCAAGGGCCAGCCAGCTTGTCACTTGAAGCCATCAATATTGTCAACTCCAAGCCTTCAAAAATAATGTGTTAAACCTCTCAAAATCCATGAAACTGTAGTAAATGCAGGGGTCTTTTGTGTCGTCTTGTTCTGAGCTATTGGGGCTCATGTTTTCAAGCTTTTCTCTGCAGTCATGAGGACTAAGCTATATTTATTGAATTGAAAGTTAAGATTTTCATCTCACTTATCTCCAGCAATCTTCAGTAATCACTTTACTTCAGCAGCTGGGGCTTTAAGAAAAGCAACAAATATCGCAAGACTGATCAGGAAGTTGTTAGATCTGTCAACACTAGCCAGATATCCTTAAAGTGATAGTTATAACTTCCCTTCTTGACATTTTTCCTTTTTTTTTTAAGCCCAGTGCTACAGTCCCTCGTCTGTCTTGCACATGTATGCTAGAACTATCACACCATTTGAATAAGGGCTTCAGTTTTACCCTGGTCTCATTTTTATAATGTAAGTACAGCCCTAAAGGCCCCTGTGTAAATAGCTGAGGATCAGTACAGTGTTCACTAAACTGTAAGTTCTTCAGTGCAGTCTTAGGCCATGGTTACACTGGCACTTTATAGCGCTATAAAGCCCCTCCGAGCGCTATAACCTACTCTCCGTCCACACTGGCAAGGCACTAATAGCACTATAACCGCGGAGTTATAGCGCTATTATAAATCCACCTCCTCATGGGGAATAAGGGCTGTAGCGCACCTGCTGTAGTGCTACAGGAAGAATGTGGACACCCACTGCGTATTAATTGGCCTCCAGCCTGTCCCATAATTCCTGTTCGAGCCACTCTGGTCATCACTTGCAAACTCTTTTGTCCTATGCTCAGGTGACCACACGTCAGACCCGCCCTTTAAAGTTCCAGGGAAATTTGAAAATCCCCTTCCTGTTTGCTCCAGCCAAGCGTGGCGTGCTCTCAGGGAACCCTTGCAAGTGATCATTCTCATTGATCTGATTGATTGCGTGGCGTGGTCTCAGGG